>BSBM01000727.1:15440000-16640000 GCA_027924585.1 Larix kaempferi
TTACGATAAGTACTTTTTCTGGAAGTACTTCTTGAATTGCCTCCATGAAATTTTCTTTTCACTAATATGTTTCACTTGAACCAATTGGTCCCACCAAATTGAATCCTTTCCTTGTAATTTGTAAATGGTAATCCTAGCTTCCATGTTAGAGTAGTAATTATGCAACTGAAGCTATTTCCTCATTCCCAACAACCAAGATTCAACATCTTCTCCATTCTTGTTCTCACCATCAAATGCGGGAGGTTTAATTTTTCTAAGTTCCCCTTGTAATTCATCTTTCACATGCCTTCTTTTATGATGTCTAACTGGAGAGATGTCTGGGCTGCTGTTAGAACTCTCAGATATATATGGCTTTCTGCCTACATAATGAGGTGAGTAGTGCTTCTTATGATTGGTAGCACTTTTAGAATGTTCATATTTCTCATGTGATCTCTTCCTTGAACCTTCTCTTCCTCCTCTCTCCTCAATTGAGGATGAGCCCAATTTCAATTGCCTTTGTAGCATATTTAGACTCTGCACCAGCTAAGTATTCAGTTCATTTTGTTGTTCCTAGGATCTCAACATCCTTTCATTATCCGCCTTATAACTCTGTACCTCCATCCTTAGACTTCTCATGGTTTCTACAGATTCCTATGGATTTATATCTTCTCTATGCCCATTTGTTTATGTTTCTGCATTTTCCACATTGATATGGAATTTTATATATATCTATATCTCTCTCTATATATAATTCCATATATTTTATTTGACATTTTTGTCAAAGAGGACCGAATTTTAGAACTAAATTTTGTCTAATATATATATATATAATTCCATATATTTTATTTGACATTTTTGTCAAATAGGACCTACAGGTTCCTTTCTGCTCATTGCCTGAAAAGATCTGTAATGCTTTATTACGAAAGCCTATTTATTTTTATTCTTCTTATGCTAAGCTTTCCAATGACCGTAGCCATGTTTTGTTTGATATTGGAGCTAAAACTTATAGTTGTTTATAATCCAAAATTATGCTAAAATTTATACTGTTCATGTAGCCGCCCTTAAACTCAGGAATTAACTTTGTTGAATTATAAAAAGAAAAATGGGGGTCAAAGGGGCTTGCACCCTTGTGGCCTCTCTGTGTCGCTACAGGGCGAGTCGAGGGCAGTGCCCTTGTTTTTCTTAATCCTATGATTTCGCGTAATCTTGCACATAAGTTCAACTGTAATTTTCGAGTTCTGACACTTGAAAATAATTGTTGAGATTGCTGCTATTTTCTATTCATTCCTGTACATTTACGGTGCTAAAGTAATTTTTATGTCATTGATAAGCAATTTCACGTCATTGAGCAACAATTTCCAACTAACGGTTTTCCCTTTCCAGGCCTTTCCTGTGCCCACTGACATTCCTTGCACGAACGATCACAATCCCATACTATGGCCCAAATTAAATCTGAGCCGTTGACATCGGAGTACCTTTATTATTCCCCGTGCACTAACCTTTTCTGTTGATGGTCAGGATCGCATGATGGAACTTGTGCAATCATATCTCCACCATTTATGGCCTGATCACCTTTATCACTTTTTATGCATCTTGTCTTGCATGAAAGGCTAGATCTTGCCTGATCCAACTTGCTCGATTAATTTGGACCGTTGACGGTAAGACTCTCAAATTAAACCTTGGGCACTTTTCTTTTGTGTGAATGGCTCAAATTAAAAGTTATAATATGCACGATCTGATATGAGTTGTCCACGACATACCCCTTACCATAAAGTGTGATCACCTCCATTTTGCACAGATGGTCACGGTCATCCGATTGAACTTACACAATGCAATCTAGACCTTTGGTGCTGAGGCTCCCCTCTGATAACCTCTAATCGAATTCTATTGATTCCTACGTGGCTATTCCATGTCACACCTGTTCATATGTGGCTAGTCCACGTCCTACCTGTCCACGCGGCCAATGTGGGTCCCGCATCAATTTTTTTTCTTCTGAAATTTATATAAATGCTTAAATTTTGAAATTTCTTCATATATACATATGGTTCAAGAGACTTCAAATTGGCATTATTCCGTCAACATATGTCGAGTCATAACTCACACTTGGAAACATAAAATTTACACTTGGCCAATATAGAATTACAATGACCTCTTTCCCGCTGACGGAAATTTTCATGTCAATTAACAGAGATTGTAATCTTTGGCATGGGTTTGAATTTTCACCTGAATTTCATAATGACATTTCGTCAAATAGTTAACTTGCAAACCGTAAATTTTTCCCAATTTACATAGAACCGACTCAAACCTTTGAAAATTTATTGTGGCTACTTTGCACATTCGGCCAAATCCATAGTTCAATCATATATATGCTAATAACTACCATGAACTAATCCACCAGTATGATTCTATACTATTTTCCTCAGAAATTTCCTTATACACCTTTATTCAAACACTTTATGTGCAACCTATGAAACTTCAATTATAATCAATTTTTTCCCATTGGGTCCTAGTGCTGAAAACCATGGATCTAATACCACTCTGTAACATACCCGATAGCCTCATTTCACCATTGAGACCATAGGGAACTCAAATTCAATTCCGAATTATTCACTGATATCGTATCTCATTTTTCTTTAATTTAACAATGAAAAATAAAAGAATACGATGGCCCAATAATCTTATGCATTCATTGTAATTTTACAAGCAATTCAAGAATGATCATACACTCCATGCCATGCATTTTCATACATTTAAACATTCATAAAACAATAAAGAAAAATTATGCAAGCATAGAATTAACCTTGTCATCATAACAGTCAAAGACTTATCTTTAAAGCAATTGTTCTCCAACTGGCTACAGATGAAGGATGTTCCTCTTAGCCTTAGGCACTATCGAGCCAAAAATTTATTTGATAGGACATTCCTGAGCTGGGGCTATCAATCCACAAGGAATAAGCATTTTCCACAGCTTCTACTCAGCGCAATATGCCATGCAACCCATTGTTGCAGAAACCTCCTCCACAGCTGATCCAATCCTTAATTCTTCTTTACCATTAACTTGCACAACACTAGGAGAAAGCTCCCTTCGCTGAGCTAACAGTCCCTCGGGAAGCCTCCAGTTCCCTTCTAGTGCTCTAGCATAGGCTAGACATGAAGTCTCAGAATTGGGACTCCAGGGTACAAGCTATAGGTTAGGTTTCTCTCTCACACTAGTCTACCTGGGTTAAAGGCATGCATAATTCATTTCCAACAATGGATTTTGGGTTCTCTGTCACATGTACCAAGCACTGTAGTTCAAGGTGGTGGCAAGGTAGAGGAATACAATTTGAATGGTGGCCAAAAATGAATGAGGAATGAACCCCTCTTTAGCTTGATTTCTCTTTTTTATAGGCAAAGATCATGTTGCCATGTGTCCACTCCACATGGAACCACTTTTCCCCTCTTAATCCCCTTCTTAAGGTAATTAAATAATGCTTAGTCAAAACATAGCTCTTAATCAAAGTTTCAGTACACGGGTTAAATGGCTAAGGCTAGAAACACAAGCTAAAGATTACTAAGGTAATTTCTCTTAGCCCAATGTCACTTCCCACTTGTGGATTCATAGACCCCATCTCTTCTTCATACTTCTTCCTCTGCAACCATTAGAGTTTTTATATTAATATCAAAATGTACATATTTACATTGTCTTGGTCATCCCGACCATTTGTTTATGGCTTCTAGCCTTTTACAACAATATTTACAAATTTACATTTCGGGGTCAAAACTGGGGTATTACATGTCCCCAGTTTTTAAGGCCTTTTTTTGTGATTATTTCTATTGAGACGACTTCATAGTAGAGTACTCTGCCTCGCATTTCCACTATATTAGCTTCGACTACAAGGAAAACAACTTATAGTGGAGGTTTTTAGTGTTACAAGATTGACAAATAACACTACAAGGAAAAGACCTTCTAGCAGACGTTATAACGACGGTTTTTAGTGTTACAAAATTGGCCAAAATTGTCAAAAAAAACTCCGGTACAACCTTCTCCAATGGTACCGAATGTTTGGGTAGAGGTTTTTATAGAAATTTATGATAACTAAAAAAACTTCGCAGCTGGAGGCTTTAATGGAGTTTTTTTCATTAGTGTGGTGCTAACAAATACAAAACACACCGGTGCATACCTAAATTTTAACTGCATTGGTGCTTTATAACACTATATGCACCAGTGCTTTATAATAAGTATAACACTGATGCTTATAAAATTTTATAACGCATTGGTTGTATAAGGGAAGGGAAACACACTGATGAAGTTGACTGGGACGTTGACGTTCATTGCATTTTTTACATTCAACGGTGCAATTACAATATATTAGCACATCGATGCGCTTATGTAGAAAGCATCGGGGCAGAATAATAAAAATGCATCTGGGCATGGAACAAGTAGATTGTTGTACTGATGCGCGTTTGTTTTAAACACATCGGTGCTACATTTACTCAAATGCACAAGTGTGACTAGAACAATCAAAGGCATAATCATTTTCTCTCTTGTGAACAGTGACCAGTGACATCGCATTGGAATATCTATATTTTATTTATTTATTTTAATTCCATTATTCATAAAAAAATGAAATATTTTTTATAATAGTATTCATATAATTTTAATTTTAATTATTTTGTTTGGATATGATGTTTGGATTTATTTGTTATATCATCAGTTTTCGCATCTATTGTAATATTTAATCGTCCATATATTTAATTAGTGATGTAACATTTCACAATGACATTGGACAATACAATATAATAAGAAACTTTAATTTATTATATATGAATAAGAGGCCCTTTGTCATACAAAGTGGGACAATATAAAGGTCCATAATAATCAAAATGTCAATATGTAATTTTTACACTCATTGCAACCCGTTGTCTTTCAATTGGGACACTATGTCTAGTACATTATACAAAATGTCCAATTTTCACAGACAATTATTTCAAAATATATTATAACTTGCATTAACATCCAAATATATTGATCACGATTCTTCGCTGGAACTGTTGTTAGTGCTCAAACTACTTGCATAACTTGGGATATTTGGCTGAATTTTTTGTTGATTGCCTCAATCTTGTTCCTCCTCTTTAGCTTCCATCTACAAACATAAAAATAAAGTGTAATGAGTGTATCTACATTGGTGGGAATAAGAAAAATTAAAATAGATAATATACATGAATGTAAATTTAAAAGCATAGTGTAGAAATAATTAAGTCTTGAATGATACACATTCTTTCAAAACCAAATCTCATGCCTTCTCTCAACAACTCTTCTATTGGCTACACTCCACACTTTATTTCTTGCAAGTTTTATACCCCATCACAAATCATAGATTTAATATAAAGGATTTTTTGCTGTTCCATTAATTATAATATGAGAGAATTAAACAAACATTTTTTTGACCAAAACGAGTGGGATTTTTTTATATTAAAAGGAGGATAAATCCTCAACAAAACAAAGTTACATAGCTTTCCAAAATTGGGATCTTGCCTGAAAGTTCAACATGAAACCGATGGAAATTTGTAAAACTACTAACTGTAAATTTAGTCTTCTAATTCCCACCTCTAGTTTCTTGGGATTATACTGCCTTACATATTGTCCTAGAAAAAAGATATAAGAACATGGCATTATGACATTTTAGAAATGGAAAGTCCATGGAACCTGCTCTTCCATTTTGATCAAGGGAGGAATAATAGAAGATCCTTTTGCTTCCTCCTTCTTTTTCAGTTGTCTCTTAAGATCTGCAACTTGCTCTTCCAGAGCCACAATTTTGCTTTTCATTTCATCTTCTTTGTCCTGCTGTTGCTCCTTATCATTTAATAGGTCCAATTGTAGCTGGAAGTTCATTTTATCCTCCGTTCTTTTCTGTTCATCCTCATCTTGCCACTCTTCCCCGCGTCTTTCGCTATCTTACACATTGTGCTCCATCCATCTCACCCGATGACTAAGTCGACACGCATTTAGAATAACCTTGCGAATCCCACATTCATCATAGTAGAACGACTCATGGGAAACGTCATCACTGTCCATATTCCCAACAGAATTGGCTATGCACCCCTTGCCTGGTAGACTTCTTGTTGAGAGCAGGATTTGGTTCTTTCTGTTTGTCTCGGCAGCTTGGGAAGAATTTATGTTTGCAACAAGGAACTCGACAATCATAATAGAAACAACATCCACTGTCTTTCCAACTTTCCCATTAATGTCCATCGTTTCCTTAATAACAATATCGTACCCGATCAAGATTCTAATGCCAATCCCATGGAGAGGTGATACAAAGAAGCGCTAATCCAATCATGAGATGCACTGGAGAGCTCAAATGTAGACGACACCCTATCATTTCCAATTGATCCCATCATTAACCTATGCTGGGGAGAAATCATAAATTTTCTTGGTCCTATTTCAAGCATTGAATGGCTCTTAACGTGGGAGAATATCACCATCTGCATCACCTATCTTGGGGTGGCAATGCAACCTAACAACACATGTTACCATCGCGGGTCCTCATTCATGTTGAGGTCTGGCAGAGTGAGACACCTGTTTCTAAGCTTATTACGAGCATAGGGAACTTTAATCCCAAGACAAGCCCTCAACTTAATTGTTATATGGAATAAATTCATAATGCACCTCTCCCTTCTAATTTAGATAACTACCGTCAGTTCTTTTTGTAGCCAAATTCGTCAACGAATTATTTTGTTTGTTTTGGTCTCTTAGAATATGAAAGAGATCTATAGATTGGAGTTTTTCCAAATTGTTTCAAATTCTCAATTGGATCTTGGCTAAGGCCGAGTTATGTAAAGGAGAGCGAAACTTGGTAGCTCTGATTGTATTTCGAGACTCCCCAAGAATAATGACATTAGAAACCCTCTCCTTGATTAGCACGTTGGTCCCCTTCCAAAGAGCCAACATATCTACTCGATTATTTGAATCCTTTCCAAGAATCCATGAGAAGGTTTCTACAATGTTTCCTCTAGGGTCAAGGAACACCCCACCCGCACTTGCTAACCCAATGTTTCCTTTAGCTACTTCGTTAAAGAACATGATGCTCTTATTTTGTTTTTTCTTCCAGAGATCAAAATATTCATCTTTCATTTTCAATTCCCAGACTTTGTTGAGCTTATATTGGGGGCTAGTCAGCTTCATCTTTAGATTATGAGACCCAATCCACTCTTCTTCTTTTGGCATGAGAGGGGGGAACGTGGCTGGGGGAATCAAGTTCCCGATAAATATTCTGATAAAATTCCTTTCGCCCTTTGATCTACCTTGGGAGGCGAGGAAGATGAGTTTTCAAATATCATGCGATTGCGAGCAAGCCATACCTTCCAGTAGATATATTTGGGGAGCGCCACCTAGAGAAATTTGAGAATAGGTTTACTTTCAAATGAAAGAGAGTACATCTTGATCCACCGGTTGAAGAATTGCACTGGCCTATTGATTTGGGAGAAGAAGGGAACCCAACGCTTCCAACCAAACATATTTTACAAAGGGACATAAGATAAGTAGATGAGAGGTGGATTCTGCCTCCTTTTTGTAGAGGACACACTTGGAGAGCCCCGGGAATTCTCTTTTTTTGAGATTTTCCCCAGTCAGAATCTTCCCATGGGTGACCAACCATCAAAAGAAGTTGACTTTAGGAGGGGCGTTATTTTTCCAAATATTTTTCCATAATGGAAATTGTGGGGAGGCACATTGATTCAACTGAAGAGCTTCATAGCCTTGTTTTGTTGTGCAGTGGCCTTCCCGAACTCCCCATCCTCTTCTGTATTTTGATTTACTATAAATGTGAGGCTTACCTTTCAACCATTCCATTGAATAAAATTTATATCATGCTTGAGATTTGCAAGAGGATTCGGAAGCTGCCACTCAATCCATTGTACCGATATCGGATGCCTTTTGCATATGTCAGAAAGAGTGAGGATCCCATTACCTTCTAACCATCCCTTAATTTCCTGAAAATTTGGATGCACTCCGAGAGGGGAATCCAACATGATAGAGACCTCCCAAAGCTAGATTCTCTTCCCATTTCCTGGGATCCAATGGAGTTTTTCTTTGAAGAAGCTCTAGGATTTCACACATAGTCTCCAAATTGTTGTTCCATTTTTGACCCTAGGAGAAAATTCCAGGCTCCTCACTACGTTCCCTCTAGTGTACTTCTTCTTTAGAACTCGCGAGGCCCAATATTTGGTCTCTGCCATCACTTTCAAAGGATCTTAGCTCCTAAGGCGAGGTTGGTGAGATGGATATCTCAAATTCCCAATCCTCCTCTATCCATTGGTCCTTGAACCATATTCCAATTGATCAGAGATAAATTATGCTCATTATTCCCCCCCCCTTTCCATAGGAAAGATCTAATCAACTTATTGATTTGATTAAGAACAGAGGCAAGGGCGAGAATAAAAGAGTAGAGGTAGAGAGGCATAATTGAATTGATCATAATTACTCTTCCGCCATCACTTTCAAAGGATATTAGCTCCTAAGGCGAGGTTGGTGAGATGGATATCTTGAATTCCCAATACTCCTCTATCCATGGGTCCTTGAACCATATTCCAATTGATCAAAGATAACTTATGCTCATTATTTCCCCCCCTTTCCATAGGAAAGATCTAATGAACGTATTGATTTGATTAAGAACAGAGGAAAGGGTGAGAAGAACAGAGCAGAGGTAGAGAGGCATAGAAGGCATAATTGAATTGATCATAATTACTCTTCCAACTAGGTTTAGCCAATTCAATCCCCATTGCTACACTTTTTTGGATATTTTTATCAATGATTGCATGCCATTTCCATTTCCTATGCTTGTCCTTTGTGATAGGGACTCCTAGGTATTTGAAGGACTCCCAGGTGCCAGAGCCTTGGAAGCCAAACACCCTCTGGATTCTTGAGAGAAGCTGAGCAGGGACATTCCACCCATAGATATGAATTTTTCCATTATTTATCATGCTTCCCGAGGAAGAGAAGTAAAAGAACTTAGATACTTACAAATTCCTCAATTAATTTTTGATAAGCCAACATATACTCACAACCCATACTTAACCCAATGTCAATAAGTTCTTTTGATGGCTCTTATTTGTACATTAGCACATGTTTGAAGACATCCAAGGATGGCCGGTGTAAAACAAATTAAAATGTAAAGATCACAACCAATATGAAATCTTAAGTTGTTATAAGGAAATCACAATTACTCACAAACTTTGCTATCAACCCTTTTTTTCCTTGTCGTCCTATCTTATGTGCTGAATGGGTTCTATTTTATTTTCTTTTTTGCAACAAAACAATTCAAAATTAATATTTAATGCTAAATTAATTAATTATAAGTACGTAATAGAAAGATTCAATGATTATATACATTTGAAGCACATTTTTGTTGAGATGGTTCCTTGTATGATGCAACTATGTCCATTTATTTGACCATCTCCTTGTACACTTTTTTGGTCATCCCTACTGGCATATTTCGGATATCACCTCGTTCATCCTTTGATATTTTCATAATCTTCCTAAAAAATTAAAATGACATTCAACTATTTATATACTAATATGAAAAGTAAATGTAACCGAATTAATATTGATAAAGGAATGCTTTGTAGTAGTATATACATATTCTATAAAAACAGGTTAAGGAATATTACTTTTTGAATGATTCTTTTTTGTTGTTGTTTGTTTTTTCTATTGCAATTCTGATAGGTCTCACTGACCATTGCTCCGGAAATGCCTCTTGTAGTTTAGATATAACATGATTCTTGGAATCATTGGATTGATTTCTATACTGTAAGTGGAAAGTATGTCTGTATGTTCTTTCCACTATATCCCTCTTAGTTTTATAAAAGTTTCGCCCCCTACCATTAACATCTAGCACCACTTTTGATGAGCTAAGGATCAATTCATCATCATTTACATCTTCCATAATTTGTTTTTTCTTATGATGGCATTCCCTTATGTTGCTATCAGTCCCTACAAAACATTTAACATATGTGAAATACATTGTTTGAAACATGTTAGCGAATATTCTTAAGTACATTATTGTTGAAAATTCAAGAAAAAATTCATATTGATTACTTTTTGATTCACCTGATTCATCCCTCTACAATTTTTCCATCAAGCTTTTATTCTCTTATGCACTTATATTACAAAGAATCTTATCGAGCTTCCTCATTTTTTGGATCTGCGTGACACACATCAACCAATACATATTAGTTAAACTTACATATAATTCAAACATATTAATTTAACATGGAAATTACAAAGAACTTGCCTTCTTTGCATTTTTGGATATGCTCCCACCATGTCAATTAGAATTATTGCTCCTTGAACTCTTACCAAACATTTTCTATCAATAAACAACCTGTACAATTAAATAGAGAAGTTATTAAATATATTATACAAATATATTACGTAACTTCCAGCTAAAAAAGTAGTCTTCCATATCAGTGCGCTTTAAGAATACAAACACCTTAGTACGTTTACATATTGTATGCACCAATGCATCATAGTGAATTCACCATTAATGAAATTTTTTTAATAATTTAAGAAATGCCATTTTCGGTGTGCTTATATTCCAAGCGCTGTGGTGTGTTATACGAAAATGACTGCACCAAAAATTGTGAAAGTGTTTTTTAGAAAAAAATTGTTAGGGATAAGGTTTTGGATCCGATACAATAAGTGGTCCCGTTGCACCCAACGAATTATATATAAACCACAAACCCAGTAAGTCTAAAATGCCTAAAATTAAAAAATTGAATTGTGAAATAATAGAGGGAGTTAAACCTCAATTTGAAAATATGCAACCACATAAAACAAAAGGAAGTAACAAAAAAGCAAGGGTTCTAGCGTTGAAGGTAACTATGAAATCTATTTTTTATGATTTTTTTTGTAAGATTTATATTATATTACAACTGAAAAATTACATATCGGTTCTTACAAAACGAGACCAAAGCCTTTTTGTCTATATGGGATACCAATGTTAGTCACTACTTCTTCTACTTCTTTGGGACCAAAACCACCCCTCCACCGTGGGGGAAAACATTGAATTTAACTATTTCAAAAGTCTGAGTAACATAATAAACAAGACAACATACTTCCCGTTGGGGGAACCAAGTCTAACAATCGAAAACATAGTCCTTCTCTTTTCTGAATTTATTTTAAATCTTAATAGGAACATAAATAAATCATGCATCAAGGTCATAGAAAGAATTTACATACTTGAAATTTCTACTGTGTAGGGTTTTGTGTGATTCAGCTTACCTTACAAATTCCTATCTTCAAAATAATCTCGTTGCTCCAAAATCCTCCCTAGTAAGTCTCTTTTATAAAACTCTCCACTCAAAATTATGGCAAAACAATGGTGATTAGGTTTTTTTTAAACACTTTATGCAATTATTTAAAAAAAAAAGAAATTCCCTCTCATTTTTCAACTCATGGGAAAAAATCGTGCATTTTTTTTTTAATTTTCCACAAATCGGTGCGCTTATATATACAGGCACACATGTGAGACGTAACATACAACACACCATTCCAATATACCTTCATTTAACTTTTTCCATAAAATCGGCGCACCATTAAGATATGAGTGCATCGATGTGCTATATTTTATATAATTCACCGTATTGGCATACATCAGAGAAATACAAAAAATCATTCATTGGTGGGTATGAAAAATATGATTGCACCGGTGCACCTATATATACTAAGCACACTAATGTAAATAATATCGAAAAATGCATAATTAAATATCCACTATCAAATATAGTGAATATGTTCTCTTTCGGATGTTTTTGCAGATGTTTAAAGTATGCCCGAAATTGCTTTAGTCGCATCGATGCATTTGTTTATTCAGGATGCATCAGTGCATTTATATTGTTAAGGCGAACCAGAGTATTTAAAAATATTTATGAATGTATGTTTCAACTTAAAATGATATATTCATTTGAAATGTTCTTTTAGGATTCAACCACATCAATTACAATATTTCATAGTATACATATGTTGCTTAATCTTACCTTACTCTTAAAAAATGGTTTCAAAACTAAATTGGAAGTTAGTGATAGGTTTTAAACGAGCATGCATATAATAAGAGAACAATAATGATAACAACATAGAAATAACAACATTTAACACACCATAATTAACCTTGGAAAATCCCACGAGGGGAAAAATCAGCACAATGAAGATCTTCATTAACCTTGGACAAAACTGGACAACTGGGCCAAGTGATCTCACCTGCTCACCTCCATGCCACATTACATTGGAGTATTCGAAGCCATTTAAAGGCTTCATTACATGCAATACCTTGGGCCAATACCATGGGCCCAAAACCACATGCTGAGATCTAAACCAATATTAGCTCATTGAATAATTCAATGAGTCAATGTTAACCTATCAACCCCACCTTTAAACTTGACTCAGAGTAATCACCAACCCCCCTCAAATTTTGGACAGAGGAGTCTCTGCATGCCCCCTATCACCTAGGTCTACATGAATTTACCGGTGAGTTTCCAAAGATGCCCCCCTATCACCTAAGTCTACTTAGACTTTACCGGTGACTTACCAGGGTATGCATTCCTAACTATGTATTATGAGCCGTATTCCCATATGCAATTTCAACTCCAAAGTAATAATAATAATTTTTTTTATTCATGGTGACAACAACATCATTGTAGTTGCTATTGCTCTTGCTCCCTATACCAAATACTTATCTCACCTTATTGTTGCTCGTCCACAATGATGCCTCAACGAGATCTTCCTTTACTTGACTGCAACGTGAGAACCGCTTTCCATTACAAACCACAACACTCTCATATAATTTGAAGAAATTCCTTTGCATACCATCTCAATGAATGAGACACATGGATAACACTACTTCCATCTTGCAAGCCTCTCTAAATCTTCGCGAGGGTGTTGATCCCTGGGACAAAATTCAAATGTGGTCCATCAAGATTTCTCTGTACCTCACCCATTCATTACCACACCCAATCTGGAACCCTCAACTTGTGCATGAGCTTGGAACCCTTGATGCATCCTGTCCTAGCCACAACACGCCTTTTCTAATAACATACCCATGCCCTAAACACTAGAGACAACATTTTTAGCTGCGTGTCTTGCATATAGTAATGCACAACCAAGAAAAATTGTAGCCAGAGGTCGTGAGTCCTCTTTGTTTGATCCTATGCAATTTTCTCAAATCCATATCTAAAACTACCACTATCATCTTCTTCCTCAACACACAAGGAGTACAAAAGAGGACTCCATCCATCTGATAGGCTTCAACATTTACATAGGCCCAAATGTGGCATATCTACAGATGGAAGTGATTTGCAGCCTCATGCCTCCACCAGAATGCGTCGAGCATGTGGCCTCTTCTTATTCTTTGCAACTTCCTTGGCCCTAGCTTTTGTATCTGTGTCCTCCTTGCAGATTTCAACATTTTTATACACAACTTTCATCGAATTGGAGATTTCCTTCACACACACGCAATAACAACATTCCCCCCCAATAGAATCATGTCCAATGCAGTGCCAAAAGGTTTCCGTCTCCAAAAATAAATATGTCGTTAGAATCCTCTTTACGAACTTTAGCAAATCGGATAACAAAACCCTTTTGTGGCCTCCTTTATCGGTCCATAGGTCCTCTTCCTCTACTGGTGGCCTCCAAGAAACAAACCATGCCTAACATACATTTAACCCACGACTACTCCATTAAGAGTTGCCTCCCAGTAGGTTATGCACTCCAACAAATTGGTAGTGCGTATCCTCTATGCATAACCACTCCATGCCGGGGTGAAACCACCTCCGTCTGCACATAACCACATCATCCATTGGTCTCTTTTCTTGCACAACGCGGGAATATGACATCCAATGATCACCAAAAAAAATCACCGTTACACGAGACTACATGAGTATAACCACTACTCGCCTCTTCATAAACCATGGATTGAGCCTCTTGAACTCAACTAGCTCCTAGCATTGGGTAAACATTGTGAGAGAGGGAATTCTAAACTTTTTGGAATAGATGTCCGGCCACATTTGAAAATACATGGTATTAATATGTGAAGCCGAAGAATATGCATCTTATCTCAGTTTCCAAAAATCCTAACCATTATCTTAAAAAAAATGCCCAACACCCAGGCAAATCCCTTGGGTTTGATACTAGTTGATAGGTTTTAGATGAGAATACATATAATAAGAGAACAATATTGATAGAAACATAGAAATAGAAACATTTAACACACCGTAATTTGCCCTGGAAAACCCCATGAGGTCCCAAAACCAACACAATGAAGATCTTCATTAACCTTGGCCAAAACTGGCCAACTAGGCCAAGTGTGCTCACCCGCTCACCTCCAGGACACATTACAATGGAGTATGCCAAGACCTTTAAAGGATTCATTACATGCAATACCATGGGCCCAAAACCATGTGCTGAGACCTAAAGCAAGATTAGCTCATTGACTTATTCACCAAGTCAAGGTTAACCTAATAGTTAGATTGTGATATGGTTCTCAAAATTTATTTTAGGATTGTAGACACGTATTGATTACTGATTTGGCTCAAATGCATGGATAAAGGGTTATAATACACGTCTATCAAAATTTCATTTGAAAAATGTAAAAACGGTGCGCTTTTAAGCTTTACCACACGTGCTGTTGGATACAAAAAAGCACCGTAGATAGTGTGTGTGTGATACTAAAATACACTGCCATTATTTACGAAATCTTAAAAATCGATGCATCTAATAACATGTCACCACACTATAAACGGTGCACATAGGTAATTGGAGTGCACTACAATTGGTGCAACTCTTTGTGAAAATTATAGGGAAATATTTTTAACGGCCAAGCCGATGCGTGTATTAAACATAAGCACATTGACATGGCAGTGCATACGAATTATAACAGTGTACTGGTTAGTGTGGTGAATATTTAAATATTTTTTTTCATTAATGTGTCGGTGCATCTCAAAATCTACAAAGCACCTGTTAGACAACGTTCTAGGTGATTACCGGCATTGATGCATTGCCATACTTAATCGCACCGCTCATGGTCCTCTATAGTTTGTTAAACACACCAGGAATCGATGATGTGAAAAATGTTTTTTTAATTTTTAGCGATGTGTCATGAAAAGTATAGTGCACCGCCTATGCTACACACTATACATTAATAACACATCACTACTAGTGCACACTATAAATTTATAGGATACACCATCTATCGTTCTATGAGTTGAACAAATCAAATGCACTATGTAGGAATTTTTTTTGTTGTTGAAAAAAACAACAAATTAAGATGAATTTTCAATTTATATCTGCTAAAACTTTGAATTAGAATGTAACAAAGACATTACTTGGGCACTCCCCATCAGGGAGGCATAGTTGCGATATAGAAGAAAATTCAAATTTTGTCCACCATTTGACAGAATTCAAAAGCCACCAAGCAAGGAATGGAAGGGAGCAATTCAACCATGTAGAGCACCAATGGCAAGGCATCTCAAGGGGAAAACTAAAGCATCGTCGCTTAGGTGGTCAACAACACTATAGAATGGTAAAAATGGTTTTTTCGTCTCGTAATTTTTTATTTTTTTATTTTTACCTTGTTTTGGTGCACCTGACAACCGGCCGCACCAGTGCAGTTGGAACAAATGACTGCACCGACAATGAATATAAAAATTAAAAAAAAATTGTCTTGCATTTTTTAATTTTACCCTTTTCCGGTGCACTCTATTATGGATGCACCGGTACGTTTTCGAGATATAAATACACCGTCCACAAATATAGAATTATAAAAATATCTTTTCATTTGGTTTTTTTTGCTTACGTTGCTTCAGTCCTCTAAATGATATTATGCACCAGTGTGTTTGCAAGATAACAACACTCCGTTAATGAATATAACGATATAAAAAAAATTTCCCTCCTATAAATTTTGTTTTTTAATTTTATTTTTTACCCTAGATCAGTGTGAATCTTATACAATGCAATGGTGCGTTTGAGTGAGGTAAACACACCGATGGTGAGTATAAAAATATTAAAAAAATTTCGTCCGGGTTTTTTCGTTTACCCTAATATGGCACTCTAAATTATATTACACATCGGTGCATTTGCAAGATAACCATAGACTATTAATGAATATAACAATATAAAAATATTTTTCGTTCCTGAATTTTATTTTTATTTTTCCCTACATCGATGCGTATCTTATATAACACATCGGTGCGTTTGAGTGAGGTAAACAGATAGCTAGTGAATATAAAATAAAAATATTAAAAAAAATTATGTCTTGTTTTTTCCTTTAGTTACACCTTGCATTGGTGCTTCCAATTACACGCTGCACTGGTGCTGTTCAAATATCTAAACGCAGCAAAATTCCTTTTTCATATTTTTTTCTAAACATATTTTTCTAGGCAAGAGGGTGACATTTTTTGGCTAAAATCGGTGCGTCATTTATGTGGTTGCACCTGTGTGTTAATGTAGTTTAAACACATTGGTCTTTGTTGGTTGTAGAAATAGAATATATATTTTTTTCTCTCCGCTTAACATGGATTTCAATCTTGGTGCGATTTGTTTTAGTACGCACTGATGTGTATGTACTTAAGGCACACTGGTGCATTTGGTATGCATCAAAGCATCGAATAAAAGCATCCGATAGAACCTATGCCCATTTGCCTCCAATAGAGACCTCCGCTATAGGTTGATATTTGGGCTATTTTTAGAGGAGCATCCGTAAAAACCTCCACTAGAGGGTCTTTTCCTTTTAGTGAAATGTCCAAAAATCCTCCACTTCAACATTCTTTTTTAGTAGCGAAGATTTTTGTAGAGTTTATAATGAATATTCACTATAACTAAGAAAAACTGGGTGGTTGAAGGTTTTAGCGAATGTTTTTTTTTATAATAATTTTGGTGCTTTATATTTCTACAACACACACTGGTGCATCCTATATACATAAACCACATCGATGCGTATATTATAAATAAAACTCACAAGTGCATAAATTATGTTCAACACACCGGTCAGTATGTTCTAATGCACACACATCGGTGCATATAGTACATTTATATAGCACCAATGCAACGTCCTTACTGCGCCGATGCTAAATATATTTGATCAAAGCATTGGTGCATTTGTATCTATAAATAGATAGGTGCAGATTTACATTGTGCACTGTTCTAATCTACACGTTTACTTTATTAATACACAGCAGTGCGTTTATTATATAAATAAGCACTGGTGCGTAGATTTTGACAATGAGCATCGGTGCATATATAGTAACAATGAGCACCAATGCATATTATATGTAAAGAGCACCGATACATTTATTATGTGAAAGAACATTGGTGGCTAAAATTTTAATAGGTTCATGGAAATGAATAAAAGACACTGGTTAGTTGAAATAAATAGATTTTGTATGCTACTGTGGTGAATTTAAATAGATTTTATATGCTGTCGTGGTGAATTTAAATAAATTTTGTATGTATTAGTGGCGAATTTAAATAGATTTCATAAGTTGGCATGGTGAATTTTTCCATTATGCGTATATGCAAATATAGTTTTTTATTTTTTTTATAGATTGTGTATGGTATTGTGGTAAAATTTTCCATGCCGCTGATATGTAAATATAGTTTTTTATTTTTTCTTTTTACAAATTTTCAATTAATTATTCAAGAAACAAATATTTTTATAGTAATAGTTATTTTCATATTTTAAATGTTGTGTTTTTAAAAGTGTGTGTTGTACACCTTTGTTGATATCACAATGTAAAAATTGTTCATATATTTAATCAATAATGTAACATTTTATGACATTAGACAATCCAGTAGAAGAACAAACTGTTTTTTTTATTATATATGAATAAGCATCCAAAACATGGGACAACATAAATGTCGCAATATTCAAAATGTCATTTTGACATTGTTACAATTATTGATATTATCCTCCCTTGGATGGGGTGTTTGGCGTGAATGAGGCCCAGGTGGAAAGACCAGTGGAAGCCCAGGTGGACATGATGCTCACATGTCAAGAGAGGCATAGGCTCATCATTCTAAGGAAAAGGTGCTAGGATCATCTGCCTTGATTATTAATCAAACTATCTCAACCACCCAAACAAATTAATGCCGCTACTGTTGTGTAGTCGAAGAGAATTACACCACAAGGTTTGAGGAAGGCGAGCTTGAAAGCTCGCACACGAGGGAGGATGAGCACACCGATGGAAATTATGGCCATCTTCATTACTCAAGCCTGCAATGAAAACTCAACATGCTTGGAGCCAGAAGCAGTTATAGTGAGTAATAGAATAAAGGCGAAAGATGATGGCATGAACCTCTGGTTCTGGCTTCGCTCGCACTAGATCAAAATTTATGTTTCTTGTTTTTTCGTGTTCGGGTATTTTCCTCCCCTCACCCCTGGTGCTATTTAACCCGTGGTGGAAAGTCCCACCCTTCCCCGACTAGTTCGACTTGTGTGACCAAGGCTTCTATGGATGCAACGAATTTCTACAATGCAAAAGTTTCAGAGGAGGAGCACTCACCTATGGATATGGTAGAAGCAGAGGTTAAGCTAGTTAGGGTCTACTAAGAAGATGATGAGGTGTAAATATATTTGTAAGGGATAATTCCAGACTTGGTTTGCACTAGAACCCAAAATTCTCAGGTCTATAGGACTATGGCTCTTTATTGGCAACAAAATCTATAGTAGCCCTAGGTATGTTGTCGAAGGAAGAAGAATTTTTCCACTTGAAGCAATTAATGAAGACCTTGGAGGAGAAGAATGCCTACCTATTGAAGGTTGTTACATGGATGGGTGGACATCTGGGGGGAACCTTCAAACCTCTTGCTGATAAGACACCTCAGGCTACGGCCTCAGAAACTGCTAGCCAGAATGTTGCGAATCAACCTCCTACCCAAGTTCCACAACCCCAGGACTAACATAGTCTCATAAATCTAGTTTTTTGTTTTTTAAGTTTTAGGATATTTTGGTCTCTTTCATATCTAGTTTCAGTACTTCAAACTTTGAAATATTGTATCTAGAATAGTTTTAGTGGTTTTTTGGCAGGCATAGTTTTTTTATTCTTGGAACTGGGGATGACTATGGACGATTGTTTAAATTGTTTTGATATGCAGACCTGATTTGCCACCTTTGTACATTTTACCATATATTAATATAGTTACTTTTACTTACAAAAAAAATTCTTGATACTTATCCTCATCCAATTGGGGTGACATGTCCACATTACAAGGAATGTTTTTTTTTCACAGATAAAAAATTCAAATATACAACTTGCATTAACATCATTCATATGTATTGATCATCAATCATCACTTGAAATGTTGTAGTGACTCGGGCTGCTTCCACGCCCCATCTATGCATCATCTTAAGGGGATATCCTTCCTAATTTATTTGAAATGCTTTGTTCATTAACTTTATTTCGTTCCATATTTTCATGTTCCATCTACAAGTAAAAAAATAAAATGTGATGAGTATATATACATTTATAGATAATATAATATAAATAACTGCTTAAATGGAAAAAAGGTACCAGTTCAATGATTGAATCATAAAATTCACACATATTTTGAAAACCATTCCTCGCGTTGGTCTTGAATAAATCATTTGTTGTCTCCTCTCCATTCTTTATTTCCTATTAGTTTCATATGCCATTACAAAGCATATATGTAATTAAAGTTTTATTATTGTTGCTTTAATTATAAAATAAGGAACATTATAAAACAATATAGCTACTTACAAATTGTTCAATTAACCCTTGATACCCCAACATATACTGACAACCCTTACTTAATCCAATGTCAATCAAATGATCATATGGCTCTTGATCGTATGTTAGAACCTGTTAAAAAACATCCATGTACAATTTAAATTAATTATGATATTAACATCACATAAAATAATAAATCTGAAGCAAACCACAAGCACTCATAAGCTTTGCAATCAAACCTTTTTGCCTTGTCGTCCCATATGGTGCACTGAATGGGAGCCATTTTCTCTTCGTTTCTACTACAACAAAACAATTGAAAATTAGTATTTCATGTGATAATTAAACTCTATGCACATTAAAAATAAAATAATGGTTACATACGTTTGATGGATGTTGTTGTTGGTATGGCTCTCCCTGCAATGTGGTTATGTTCATTTCTTTGAAAACGTCATGGTACACATTTTTTGACATCCCTACTGGCATATTTCAGATATCGTGTCATTCTTCCTCTAAAATTTTATCAGTCTTCTTGAGAAACGAAAAGCACACTAAAAAAATGATAGATATTTATATGAAAATAAGCATAGCAAACAAAATGTGTTTTGGACGATAAGAAAAACATTTTTATCATTAATATATATATATATATATATATATATATATATATATATATATATATATATATATATATATTTGTTGTATGTTTTTTCCATTACAAGTCTCACTGGTCTCAGTGCCCACTACCCTAGAAACGCTTCCTGTAGTTTAATTATAACCTGATTCTTAGAGTCATTGGAATGATTTTTGTACTGTAAATGAAAACTACATCTATTTATTATTTCCATGTTTGTATCCCTCAAAGTTTTATAAAACATTTCCCCCCTCTCATTAACTTCCAACACCATTCCAATTGAATTGATGGCCAAATCATCATCATTTACATTTATTTTAATTTTTATCTTTTTAGGGCATCCTATTTCCTCGCTCTATGTTCCTACACAATTATCAATAAATTTGAAATCAAAACTTTGAAACATGATAGGAGTTATTCTTGAGAAGCATTTTCATTAAGAAGTAAAAAAACTCATGTTAATCACTTGTTAATCCACATAACCCCTTAGTTTGCAATAATTTATTAAAGTTTTTTGTTCTTATTCACTCAAATTATGAACAATCTTATCGAGTTTCCTTAATGTTTTTCTCTGCATGACACACATAAACCAATACACATCATTAAAACATATATATAATTCCAATATATTTCTTTCGTACTAAAATAACAAAAAACTTGTCATGTTATTTCTGTCGGATGTGTTTCCCTTGCTCCCTTCACTGTTTTTTTTGTGATTTTTTATGGGCCATCTTTTATCAATGAATGCCCTGTATAATGAAACACACAAATCATAAAATATTTTTTTACACAATAAGTAAATAGTTTGAGGTATAAGTGTATTCGGGACAAACAATGCGCACATACAAAAATTACGCACCGATGCACAATATATGAGAAAACACATTGGTGCTTGTTATATGTAAATACACATTGTAAATTATTGTTTCTTTTTAAATGGTGCGTCCTAAAAATATAAATGCATCAGTGTGTCATTTCTGTAAAATGCGCACGAAAAACAATGTAAGCATTTTTGAAATTTTTTTTGATGGGGACATCCCGAACATGCCAGCCTCGAATTAGAACACATTATGATCTTGGTCCAAGAGCAACTGAAAGCCCTGTATACTAATATATATATATATATATATATATATATATATATTAGTATAACCAATAAGTTTACATTGCTTAAAATCAAATCTTATTGTGAAATAGAAAACAAAAAGAATGCAAGAAGAACCCTAGGGTTTGCAATGATGAAGATAAATATAAAGGAAGAAGAATACAAGGGTTTGCATAATTCAATATAACTATTATATTCTCTATTTTCTTCAAATATATTATAAAATTTATGCCATTTGTTGATTCTTTTGATTGAAAACTTACTTGAAATGTCTCCTCTACAGAGTTGTATGTGTCCATGGTGATCCGTTACAAAATTTCTCTTCAAATAAATCTCTCTCCAAACTCTTCCCTGATAAACCTCTCTAGCATAAGTCACTCTTCAAAGTTTTGTCCAAAAAAGCTTTAGGGATTATGGTTTTCTTTTATTTATAACCTCACTAAAAATTAAATTCCCGCTCTTTGTTTTCATTTGATATTTTGGCAAGTCGATGATAAATGCACATATCTTTTTATTGTTATTTTTTTACATCTGGTTTTCGGTGCACAAATCTCAACATATTGCACTGGTGCGCTATTTTTATACAAGTGCATCGTGTAATTTGTCATAAAATTCAACATTTATATTTGTGCATTTTTTTGAAATAGCAGTCCATTAAGTATTTAATTTGGCATTGGTGCTATTTCTTCACATAAACACACTCATGACACATAAAGACAAAAAATACAAGTGTAAACTTCCACAATGAATAGTTTACGAAGGTGCTTGGGAATGTTCTTATCAGTTCCCTTATTCACACAGTGCACCATTGCGTATCGACTGTGATGATGGACCAACATGCTTAGGAAGTTTTTGGTGCACCGTTTTTGATATTTGAAACTAGAACATAGTTTGTTTCCTAGTTTATTTTTCAAAGAGTGAACGCATGTATTGTTTGTATGCTTCACTCAACTATAAGGGGAAAAAGAGCAATAAATCAAATGGTCGATTCTTCAAATTCCACCTTGTTGTGCAGGAGTATATCCTATAGTGGGGGAGATGACACTACCAACTTACATGGGGTGACATGTAAATACATTATGTTTTGCACTAATTACTATGAATGAAACAAGATTAGGATTCCGAAAATAGAACCTTTTTAACGACGGCTGGTCCTAGCTTTCACCCAATCTTCTACAGTAATGTACCTGTAAAACAATTTAACCTTCCTCAGCGTATCTTGACTGTAATATATATAATGAAATTGAAAACAATTTAACATCAATCACAATCAGACATTCAATAAAATAGATATTTCATTAGGATGGGAAGGGTATTTCCACCTTTTAGTGTCAAAGAAATGTAGTTAAGTACAAATATACCTGATTTGTCCAGACAGTTCTGCAACCAAGTCCTGGGCTCCTGCTCCTCACAATGACTTAAAAAAAATCCTTCAGTGTACCAGTAGCTTCTTCTTCATTGGCATCTCCCTCATGGTTTCCCCTTGTATTTATGGGACTATTTGACGGACAATCCACTTGAGTGGACGCGAGCCGGATCTCCCTAGCTCAATGTGAGTCTAGAACAAATAGTACAGACTATAAACCACTTTCCTAGATCTAGTTAAGGATCAATTTATCATATGTCTTACCTTAAGTTTGTAGTCCCTTTTCTTGGATGTTGTTCCACGCCTCGCGGTCGTCAGATCTAAGCTGCAAGACCTGCCAAGATACACAAAACAAGACAAACAATTAAAAATGTCCAAACGATAATAGATCTAAGTAAACAGTTAAGTAGGTAAACTACACAATATCATCAACACAACAATATTGGTGGAAAGCGTTTATATTACTGTAAAAATAGGGAAAATACATAGAAGAGAACGACTACAACCAGAGCTTAACGAAGTAACCCTTCTCCGTCCAAGCCAATGCCATATCCTCCCAAGGAAGCGTGAGTCTCTCAATGGATGAGTATAGATCTCTCTAAGATGATTTCACCAGCATGTAGACACTATAGACTTCCTCCCTTTGGAGAGGGATAGAGCTTCATTTATATAGGACTAAGTGGATAGGGTATGGATAGGGTAGGTTGAGATATGGTAGGAGAGAGATAGGGAATCCTTCCAAGAGGTTAGGAACCGAGTGCCAACTCTCCCAAAAGGTCAGGGATAAGGATCCATGTCAGCTAGCTTCGAGAATGGGCTCGAAGGAGCTATTTTTACCCATTAACTGACATCGTCGCACCCTGCAAGAGAGCAAGATGGGACGTCGCAGGTTGCATGAGGGCAGCCTGCGACGACCTCTCAAAACCTAATATAAATGGTTTATATCTATTCTAGGTCAATAACTTAGTTAATAAAACTTTAGGGATGTATACATTGAATCTCAAGGTGGTAAGATTTTAGGTGTTACAGAATGCCCCCCAAAGCATGAAGCTGTTGAAAGATTGGACAGGTGAAATGCTTTGACAGAAGGAATGGCAATGGCTTATCGGACGAAGGATGCTGTTGCAGTACAACTGAATATGAGTAGATAGTCTCATATGACGTATAACATGGCTGCCGACCAATACATTGCAGATCCATGGTAGTAATGACCGACTGAACACAATCATGGCTACTAGACACAAGTGTAGATCCATGATGAGATGATAACACAGCTACGACCAATACAAATGTGGATTCGTGTGACATGACTCAATACAATCTCCATCGCAACCTGGGTAAAACATGACTCCCCAGGGTCTTCAAGATGAACTTGTAATGATACGAATCTATCCATGTGATTACAAATGTCTTGACTTTGAACATGGTAGAAACCACTTGATTACCGGTCATTGATGTATACTGTTAACAAGTGTGAGGGAAATCACCATTGATATTAGTGATTCCCAAGGTATCACAGTGCATATCATCAAGCGTGAATAAATGAGTTGAAGTTGAACGCGAGATGAAATTTTTCAATCAAGATTCAATGATGTAAACTCATGTTGAAAGTGAGGTAACCTTCCATTGATGCATGTAGGACCAATGTACTTGGTTGGTTTCTAGATTATATCCTCGGATGAGGTGTTGAAGTTGACAAGGATGAATCCGTCGAAGGAGGGCCATGATGAATCCCCCATCATTGAAACAAAGTTACACGAAAAAGGATGTGTAGAGCAGATCAGACGGTACAGTAACATGCAAGACTGACTCAGAGTAGACCGACACGATGGAAGGTGTACTAATTGCAGATAATGAATGGCGATAATATTCTTGAACATGGGCATGGCATGCCTTGGCAATATTGACTTGACGAGTTATGGTACTGACTCCTAATGCAACTGATGATGGTAGTGCTCTTTGAATGACTCAAAGGAGTAATAAGACTCAGGAACTAGGTGAAACTAGAGGACAAACAGATGATCCAAGTACAGTATGCAAATGCAAATGAGTGCCATGTTCAAGAAATGACTAGGTACTGCCATTGATAAAGGGTGTAACATAAAAGCTTTCCTTTTTCCCCATCAGGAACGATGAGTGCCTCATGTGTTTTTTACGAGCTTGATGAGGGTAACCAGATGCTTGGTATAGCTCATCTCATAGATGAGTCCAATCCCAAATATTTTCCAAACCTGGGATAGGAGGGGTTCATCCCATGATGGGCCCTTCAATGTAAAAGTTTAACGAGTCCATAGAAGGTAAACTCGATCGTCATTTCATGTTTAGAGAGTTTGAAAAGAACTAAAGAAGACTCCAACGGTCTGTTTTCGTAAAGTTAGCCTCAACGCGGGAGAGGACTCTTCCAGCCATGACTGGCTGGAGTATACCTTTTTCGTAAATAGTGCCCCCTGGTCCGAAAAAGGGGTAAACTATCACCAGGAAGATGACCATTCAAATTCTTTAACAAGTGTGAACACGACAAGTTCGCTTGGCAATCTTTTCATATTTCGAGAGCCTGAAAAGAGCTTAAAGATAGACTCCAGGGGGGTTCCTTTTCCGTAGGAGTTTAAAGAGCCCGAAAAAGTGATAAATCGTAACTCGGTAACTTATTCTCATAGTTTCAAGAGCATGAGAAAGAACAAAGAGTAAGCTCATCATCATAAAATAATTACAACCCAACGGCTATAAAATAATGAAAAAACATTCAAGGGGTTGTTCATACCTGAGATGACCATTATAATGCAAGAATGGTGTGCAAAGATCACTTAACAACTCCTGCACACTTGAAAATTAGGTCAAAAAGTCAACCGGGTATTCAAATGTCATGAAAATGATCCAAACTATAGCAAATGACCTAAAATGCATCAAAATATTTGAAAAAGAATATGCCTTTTGTTTATAAATAGATACAAAAACCAAATATAGTCACCATTGTTCATTTGCCAATTTGGGGAGAAGAAGTGCCATTTGGAGCCAAAACTTCACTTGTCGATTTCGGGAGCTGCGAGCAACCATTTCCCCAACCGTTTGGAGTAGGTAACTCTAAACTTCATCTAGCATATTTGTAGTGGTTTAAATTTTTATTTCAGTTCATTTTTTTGTGTTTTGAGTGGATTTGTGGAGGGCTATTGCGTCTTCGGGTCGTCGCAGGTCGCCCTTTTGGGATTTGCGACGAACCTGGGTCATTGCAAATCCTGAAAAGGTGGATTGTGATGATGTCGCACTGTCAGCATTGACGGGGTGCGACGACAGAAACGTCCAACCCAACCATCAAACCTAGCCCAAAATATGAACTTTTAATGGTTGAAGTGAGTCCTAACAATGTTTAAATGCTCCTTTTGGCAGGTTGATAGCAGCCAAAATGGTCTTGGAGTGGCGTGAACGAGAGCATGAGATAGATGACATGCAAATTGCAAACGATCCATTATGTGTGACGGTGTTGAGGAACTGTGGTCTCCTAATTTTCTTCCAGATCCAGAGCATGAGGGCCCAAATCCCCCTGCTGGCGCATATGCTTAGATGTTGGGATGCGGCTCAGTAGTATTTTATGGTCGGAGAGCACATACTTACCATAGATGTCGAGGACATCTATTTCCTGACTGGATTTTCCCGGAGGGGGGAGAATGTGCTTCTTACTAGATCACGGGGAAGTGATCGGATCGTGGATGACATGATCCTACAACACTGCACTCCTCACTCTCGTGCTTCTAGTGGTAAGATTCCCATAAAAGATGCGCGAGAGCATACGCTACGTGCCATTCTCTTTACCATCATGAGGATAGCAGGGAGTCAAGCTCCTCACCTAGCTACCAGGTCTCAGATGTTATATGCGGAGGATTGCATGTCTCCAAAGATCTTCAACTGGTGCGAGGGACTCCTCGTGAAAATTCAAGCTCAGCTGACCAAGTGTCGACGGGGAGAGCTCAAACAGTTCGGCTACGGGTCGATAGTGATCTCGTTTCTACTGGAGAGGGTCCCCCTCTTGTGCCTGCAGGTACCGTTGGATGACAGGGATCCTCACATGGCTAGATGGATAGACGTGATGGCCCGCCATGGTGGGGGCCCCATCATCGGATATGGTCCTAAGTTCTTTACCTGGCTAGAGGGCCAGTTACTCATGGTGGAGGATTACCTGTATAGTGGGGTACAGATTACAGAGATGACCCAGACTTGGTATTGCCTGAGGGAGCAGCATGGGGAGACATAGGTAAGAACAAAAACCCTTCTATTTTTTAGTTTTGTATATTTATGATTTTTTTGTTATAGTGCTGACGAGTTAACAACATGTGTGTGAAGATGTGGGCCCCGTACGACCAGTGGGAGTCTCTCTTCTTGCGAGGAGAGAGAGAGGAGAGGGAGTAGTCATGGCTCCAGCCGCACATGCTGCCATTGTGGAGATGGAGGGCGTCTATGCAAAACTGACTGGGTTGACATTATACATTCTAGAGCCAATGGTGGATGAGTTACCACGACGCATGCAAGGGTATACGGTGGGAACATCTGTGCGCTTCAATGCACTGCTTCACAAGGTCACGAGAGCAGTTGACTGTTTCCATACTCAACAAGCTAGAAATGTGTGACCTAGTGGTGTATGAGCCAGCAATTAGGCCTTATGTTGTTATCATATATCTACTGAGAGCTTAGAGGCCTAATATTTTGTACTACTGAAAGCTACGAGGCTTCAGATTTTGTATCAGCACAACTTTTTATGACGATATATATATACATACATTCTGGCGGTTTTATACATTATGTGTATTAAAATGGATGAATGGTGTGGTCTTGTTTATGTGTTTGCTTATATAAAATGAGTTATTTACATGTTATGTCTACTTTTAACAATTCATGAATATGCTTATGTGTGGGCAATGTACCAATCTAAAATGAAGTTGGTCATAGAGTCGGCAACTGTGTTCACGTCTTGTGGAATATGCAGGTACTGAATGGACTCAAAGGACCTTTCCAGAAGACAGACTTGTCTATAAAGACGGAGTAAGGTAAAATTGCGGATGACGTAGACTCGGTTAAGATGAGAGACCACTAGTTGAGAATCCAAGTGGATGACAACGTGGTCCATACCCAAAGAAATAGCGTTAGTTAGGGTTCCAATGACTGCCTGATATTCTGCAGCATTGTTGGTTGCGAAACCTAGACACATTCCCCCTGAGATGATGAGCTTTCCAGTAGGTGAATAGAGTATCCAGGCTGTCGAAGCAAGGTTGCGGGTATGCCGGCTGGCGCCGTCCGTGAATCCGTAGCAGGTTGCCATCTTCACACGCAGACATAACATGGTATAAGAAACGAAACAAGACCTAAGCACGCAAAAAATCAAAGCGTCACACCACACAAAAAACACACACACGCCACGTATAGTATATACAAAAGTACTTATGCATGGAAGACTCAGGCATAGTACCTCTTCAGGTAGAGCCCATTGTGGGGCTCGCCCAAATATATCCTGTCATAGTCTTCAAGATCATAAGCTCCCTTCTCTAAGATGTGTTTCACTATGTAAGGTCCATGCCACATGGACTCAAAATTTCCTGCCCCTAGCTTATCATGTTTCTGGTCATATGTAAGGACCAAATATCCTTCACTATAGGCGCGAGGTTCTACCGACTTGTCATACTGCGCTTTGATGCGTCTCTTATGAGCCTCGTTGGCAAGAGTGACATCTCGACGAGTCTCGTCGAGCTTAGCTAGGTAGAGGAAGCATTCTTCCTCGGCGGTAGTGTTGGGGAGAAGTTCGATGGCAAGCTTGAGGGATGGAATCTCGCACTCAATAGGAAGGACCGCCTCCAATCCATACACTAGTTGGAAGGGAGTAAATCGAGTGGCGATTTTAACGGAGGTTCGATAAGCCCACAGTGCAGAGAAGAGCATATTATGCCAATTGGACTTGTGCGTACCCACCATACGTTGAACCATAGTTTTCAAGACCTTGTTAATGGACTCGACCTGTCCGTTTGACTGTGGGTAGTACGGTGTTGAGTTTTCATGGAGAAAACCCAACCTATCGCTCAACTCGTCAACCATATGGTTCATAAAGTGAGAAACATGGTCGGTAACTATCGCTTGAGGAACTCTAGACCGCGCTGTTGCATGATTAAACATGAAGAGTGCGGCGGTCTTGCCATCGTTCGTGTATGTAGGCATTGCCTCGACCCACTTTGTAAAGTAGTCCAAAGCTACAATGACGTAACTATGCCCCTCAACCGAGGTAGGCTTACAATGCATGAAATCAATGCCCCATTTAGCAAAGGGGCCAACGACAATAACCGAGTGTAACGGGGCGGGATGGGTGTGCTTTTTTGTATGGAAATGTTGACATGGAGGACATTTTTTTACGGCTTCGATACAATCTTTGAAGATAGACAACCAATAATATCCTCCGCACAAAATATTCCGGGCTGTAGCCATCCTAGAGAGATGACCGCCACAAGCCCCAACGTGACAGTCATTTAGGACGTGTTCAGCCTCATCATGAGTCAGACAATGTTGAAGAATAGAATTGATACCACGGGGGTACAAAGTGTGACTAATAATCAGATAATAATTCGCATGGTGGCGTATTCGACGATGGTCGTCACGAGACAATTGAGGGCTAAAACGTTGGGTTTGAAGATACAATGTGATATCAGTATACCATGGATCAGATGTACTGATCAGAAACAACGACTCATCCAGAAAAGAGTCATTGGGCTCAAATTCTACATCAGTACCGGGAAGGTCGCATATGAGCTCAACAAACACCAAAGACTTTTCAGATTTGGATTTTTCGAAAAGAAGATCAAATTCTTGGTATCACGATCCAGCGTGAATACTTGCCCCCAAGCACCTGACGAGTCAGAACGTGGTACATGGGGTTCGAATCGGCAATGATGGTGGTGATGCAGAGCAAAATGTAATGTTGGAACTTCTGCACGGCTATGACTGCTTTAAGAGCGAGCTTCTCAACATGTGAATAGCGAGTTTCAATGTCAATGAGACCTTTATTGGCATAGTAGATCACATGTTCTTGGGCGTTATGGTCTTCCTGCACCAAAACCATGGCGATAGTGGTGTCGAAAGCAACGAGATATAAAATGTAATCTCAATAGTAATTCGGGGGTTGGAGCACAGGGGCATGTGTGATGGCATCTTTCAAACTATCAAAAGATTGTTGAGCTTGATCATCCCAAATGAACGGGACGTCTTTTTTCATCAATCTCATGTAGCCCTGCATCTTTTGTGTGAAATTACAGACAAAGCTCCGTAAAAAAGTCGCTTGTCCCTGTAGGCTCTGAAGTTCTGTAATTTTGGTTGGAGGTGGAAGAGTGATGATGGCTTCCACCTTCAAGGGATCAATGCGGATCCCATCTTTCAAGACAATAAACCCTAAGAGGCGTCTAGACTTGACACAAAAAATACACTTATGAGGATTTAGATGGATGTTGTACCGTCTGCATCTGAGGAAAACAATCATCAGATGATCTATGTGGAACTTGCGCTGCTTTGAATGGGCAGGGAGATTGTCCAAGTAGGCTTCCACAAAGTCCTTCACATCATGGAAGGCATACGACATGGCCCGCTGGAACATGGTGCCAGTGTTTTTAAGACCAAACGGAAGTTTACGATACGCAAACGTCCCCCAAGGGCAGATGAATGCAGTCTTGTGTTGGTCGGCGGGGTGGATCTCAATCTGGTTGTACCCAGAAAAGCCATCCATAAATGAAAAAATGACACTTCCGACACAATTGTCAATAATCTGGTCAATAAAGGGAGTTGGGTAGTTGTCCTTGGGACAAGCCTTGTTGAGATCCCGATAATCGACGGAGACACGAATGGTACCCTATTTTTTAGTAACAGGGACGACATTTGAGACTCATTCTATCAATGGGACAGGGTAAATGAAGCCGGCCTTCAAGAGTTTCTCAATCTCTGCCTTGATTGCCGCAATCTTTCAAGGGTGTACTGGTCACAACTTTTGGCGGATAGGTTTGACATCGGGATAGGTTTTAATTTCGTGTAAAACAATGGTGGGGTCTATCCCAGGCATCTCCTCGTAGGTCCAAGCGAACACATCTCGGAATTGCTTGAATAAGGCCGTATAAGCAATGACTTCATCGGGGGAACACTTTTGGCCTAAATGAATGTGTTCCACTACACCAGGAGTGACTGAAATGTCAATCGAAGTGGTGGGTTCGATGTTGGCTAAGTTGCCTTCAGAGTCCATTTGACACGTAAGTATCAAGGACTGAGACCCATAGTAGACATCCAGTGTGAAGATGGTGTTAATGCCGTTCTCTATAGTATCCAAAAAGGGAAGGAAAGACGAACGATGATGGAGGTCTTTCCATGGAGGGTCATCTGCACTCATGATTTCCATGATGGACTCGTCAGAATGAAAAGTCTGTAGCAGAGGATTGGATGATGTCCGTTGTAGAGAATAGGAGGTGGAGGCCACAACTAAGTGGTCCTCCGGTGCTGACTGGATAGCCTCGTACATGATTTCAGCGGGTGACAGAGGCATGGCGTCTCCAATCAGGTGTGTGGTGGCTTTGTTAGGTACAAGCCATGAATCAGTGGAGTTGGGGATAGGTGAAATCTGTGAGGAGATCATGTTCATCGTGGCAACATGGTTTGGGGGATACGAAGTTGGAAAGATGCCCATAAGGAATGAATCCTTAAGGACGCCAACCCCCGCACTCTCATACTTTTGTGAATATTGTCCAATTGATGGAACATTATCGCCTGGGTGAGTAGCGGTGTTAGGTGTGCAGAAGTCCAGTTGGTCGACTGTAACAATTCGGCCTTGATGGGGGAATTGTACTATGCAGAAGACAGATGATGCGACAGCAGTCATGGCGTAAAACCAATTACAACCAAGCAAAATGTTATAATCCAGCGGGGCAACGACTACTTCCACATTGATGGTTGTGGTCTTGCCCCCCAGCTCGATTGGTAAAGCTTGTAAGAGCCCATGAGGTTGGAAGCCACGTCTGTTGAATGCCCTCAAAGTGGTAGGAGAACGGTTCAACTCGGGAGAGCCAATGGCCCTCCAACATGCGATCGGCATGACTGACGTAGAGGCTCCTTTGTCGAAAACGGTACGATGTATTATCTTCCCAGCAATGTTTGTGGCAACTTGAAATGCCAACTGATGGGAGAGCCTCGGTTTGAAATATTCCAGTCGGAACATGATGGTATTCGATGAATCTGGGTCAACTGCACTGATAGCAGTGAGGAGAGTCTTGCGCTGATTTGGACAGTTTTGCAAGACTTCGAGCGTCGACATAGCACAAGGATCTTGTGCTAGGTCCTCTACAATGTTGTAGTTTTGAGCAGCCCGAGCATTAGGATTGAAAATCGATTTTCTAATCGTGCTCTTGGGTGGACGCAAAACTGACTCGAAAGAGGGCTTCTCAATGGTGAGAGGAGCCACCAGTACGGTGATGTCAGGCATCGAAGTGGAAGCTTTTTCAGTATTACTTCCAACAGGTTCCTTCGTCGGAACAGGGTCATATGAACGGGAACGAGTGTTCAAGTTGATGGTCTCATTATGTACCATGAGAACATGCGCAGTGGTAGATGCTTCTCCTTGGGAAGGGGAAGTGTGAGCGATCAACTGCTTATTTTGAGCAGGGAAAGGATCGTTGAGAACTGTGGGTGTGGGTTTGCCCTTAAGAAACTTTTGAACTTTGTCTCTATGGGGGCACTCTTTAGAAAAGTGATCATCACCACACAGTAGACAAGGATATTTCAACTTACTTTTCTGTTTGGTATCATCAGGGATGCTCTTTTGTTCCTGCTAGGTAGAAGATTTCTTAGGTTTCCCTTTGTTCTTCTTCTTACCACCAGACTTTTGAGGTGAAGCTGATGAAACAGAATTCACTTCTTCGGTGATAGCAAGAGTGGATGATTTGGTGGTGCCGTGACTAGCTTGTGTTGGTGATGGGGAGGAACCCTGGGGGTTCGATGAACCAATAGTTTGAGAATGAGGCTGGGTGTTAAGGGATCCAATGATGCCATCGGCTTGGGGTCCCTTGGGTGGTTTCGCGGGGTCGTAAGTGTTGCGGGGCGCGTCAGGAAGAATATCAAACAACGTGCCAGGATGAGCATAGACTAAGTCTAGTAAGTGGGCACGGGAAATGGCTTGTTCCTCAGTGACAACGCCTCCCATGGCAACATCTCGTGCTATGGTAGGGATGAGAGACTTCGTAAACCAGTCCGGTAGGAGTTGGTCTGGAATGGGAGCCTTAATGAAACATCGTCTCCTTCGCCACTCATGTATATGATCAGAGATATGAGTAGCGGTAGCGGTATTTTGATGGAGTGAGGTTAAAAGCTCTGCATTAGTTTCATACCGTATAGGCAGCTGGAAATGGGTCAAAAAATTAATAGCAAGAGAACCAAAATCAGGAAAATAATGGGGTGGTAGTTCAATGTACCACTTGGCAGCCGAACCAGCGAGGGTTCGTTGAAATAACCTAAGACAGATCGAGTCGTCCATCAAGGAGTTGGATGAACACCATAAGTGGTATGTCATCATGTGGTTTTTTGGATCCTCACCCGGCTTGCCATCAAATTTTGGGATATCTGATGGAAGTTTCACCGGAATGGGTGGCCAATTAGTTCCATGGTAGATGGGGTTGTTGGTTAGGCAAGACAGGTTGGGTAGGTACAAAGTAGCCAAAAAGGGCAGTTGCGGATTAGGTTGTGGGTACTGATAGTACTGATAAGGTGTGTAAGGACCTGTGGGACCTTGTATCGGTTGACCATAGGGTGTTCCAGGAGGAAACTGGCCATAGGGGTACGGGCCGCCCGGACCGAATGTAGGTCCGCCGCCATAGTAAGGTGGTCCATTACCATAATAAGGTGGCCCATTACCATAAGGTGGGGGCCCACCTCCGCCACCGAGAGGGGGTGGGCCACCTCCAAATAGTGGGGGTCCACCACCACCGCTAGGGTAGGATGGTCCGCCACAGCATCTGTCAGGAGGAGGTGGTGGTTCGCCACCATTGCCGGAATAAGGTGGGCCTCCACCACCTCCGCTGGGAGGGGTTGGTGGGCCACCGCTGTCGTTGGCAGGGTAAGAGCCTCCTCCGCCACCTCCACCATAGTAGGGTGGTGGTCCACCACCACCTCTACCAGGATGAGAAGGTCCTCCACCACCACCACCGGGATGGGATGGTCCTCCACCACCACAGCCGGGAGGGGGTGGTCCTCCACCACCACCACTAGGATGGGATGGTCCTCCACCACCACCACTAGGGGGGTGGGCCATGATGACCGAAATGAGGTGGTCCTCCACTAGAAGGTAGAGGTCAGCCTCCTCCAGAGTTATGTGGGGGCCCGCTGCCTCCAATGGGAGGTGGGGGTGGACCAAACGGGGGTGGAGGGACTGTAAGTGGGGGTCCATGTTGTAAAAAATTTTGCTGTCCCCATAGAGTGTAAGGATTGCCAGGGTAGGGTACCTCGTAGAGTGCATTTCCGAGATTAAGTTGACCCGACACAGGATTAAGATGACCTGGATACGCTTGACTCGATGGAGGTTGAATTATGTTGGACGGTCCCCCAACATGGGATAGTCCCGTAGTGGAAGGTCCAGGAGGTAAGGAATTTCCAACGGAAGGCCCGATGGAACTCCTGCTGCAGTATTATGGTTAAGAGACCGGGGTTTACCCCCAGCAACAACTTGCTGACCACTCAACAAAGGTTGACCCAACACTGGTTGTTCATTATTCACCGTAGGATTACCACTACCTGTAAAGAAGGTAGGGGGCAAAGAGTATCCTCCCCTCGAATTTTGGGGTGGGGGAGGAGCGGTGATGTAACCGTGGTGGTCACTAGTGTGTTGGACTATTGTCCTTCAATAGGTTGGGTTGTGAGAGGTACTGAACTGGTCTCTTGTGCAGGAATGGATGGTTGACTAGTTTCAGCAATGGTCACGTGTTGCATGGATGATTCCGGTGACTCAAAAGATAAAGAGTGACCTGGGATTGCTTAGTAAGGGGGTAACGTCGGGTCTTCAACCCTTCATTGGAGACTTTATCTCCGACACTTCTCAGCCATAGAATGAAAGTGAGCCAATTGGTCACGATAGTAAGCTAAGGGATCATCTGGAGTAGTCCCACTGGGTGGGGGTGCAACGACAAAATGGGTCACTGGGTGGCCTAGTGAAGATGTCTAATAAGCTGCTGAAGGGCCAACAGCTGTTGTGGGGTCATTTTGGGGTTGATTTATCCATTCCAACGATCTAGGCTCTCCTGGCGAAATGGGAGGTAAGTCTTGTGAAGTGCGGATTTGTGCTTCTTCACCCCGCGGGGGATGAGAGGTAGGTGAATCTGGAGGAGTGTGAGGAAACAAGAGTTCTCCAACATTCAAAGTGGGGTTTTCCACTTCATGTGACCCGACCCTGGCTTGTGGATCCATTCGTACCCTCGAAATTACCTCCTTGTTAAGGGGATATTCGGGTGGCAAGTTCTGAATCCTGCGAGACCTTCTCCAAGGAAAGTCAGCCAGAGTGACTGAAACAAAAGTTTCTCCTAAGGAAAGCTAAACAAAAGAAAAGCAGACTAGACAAAACCCTACACAAACTAAGGACACAAGCAAACTTATGTTATAAGAGTGGATTCAAAGGTTTGGAACCTCACAAGATTGTCAAGGCTTCGCAAATCGCTATATACCGCAGGGTCCAACAGTAAAACGCGACAAGGAGGACTGGGACCGTACCCTTGCCTGAATACCCGATTACCTAGACAGTACGTGCATAGTAATATCCTCGAGTGCTGTTCTCGGTGTTTTGCTCTGCCAAGACGGACAAAAGGTTAACTCAGTTGGTTTCAGGAATCCTAGTGGTGTCTCCCGATATACGCAAGGTACGTGGGAGCTCAAATCCAAGTGGTGCTGTCTAATGCATAACCGTATGGCACGAGACCTTCCAATATACTACCGAGTACGTGAAACACCTTTCGATATACGCCAAGTACGTGTGGTACTTGGTGGGTATGTGAAAGAGCTCGATATACCGATAAGTATGTGGAAGACTACAATACCCCCGGAATACACTGCTAGCAAATAATGACAGCGGCCACGCTTAACGATGCCGGAACACATCTCTAACTTACACATAAGTTACTAAAATTTTTACCCTAGTTCTACCGTTAATTTTATCTGGACGGTTAGGTGAATGCATGAGGTGAGTACATAATTGTAAACATAATGCAGGCCCTAACTACATGCAAAAAATACGCTTTTCTTTTGATGAACTCTATGTATGGGAGGGATAATTTTCTTTCCAAACGATTTTACCAAAGCAACGCAGTGCAATACAATCCCAAATCCACCAAAAAATGACAATGAAGTATTCTTTTCCTTTTCAAGTGAAACACAAAAAATAACACAACACTACTAAGCCAAATCAAATCATATTTTTCTTTTTCTTTTATCTTTTGAAAACAAAGATGATGCCAATGGATGAAAAGAGAGAGTTCCTAAGTAGAGTATGCAAGCTTTTCACTTTCACTACAATGACCTAAAAGCATAAAAACCAAAACATGCATTTAACTTTCCAAGCATGGGACTTCTTTCGCAAAACTTGATATCTATTCAAACTTTTCAAGAAAATGAGCAACTCATAATTCGTGAAAAACACAAATAATTCAACTTTCTTTCAACTTCTCCAAAAGATCTACAAATGAGACATTCCAATGCATATACAATTCTTCAAATGAGCTTGAAAAAATGATGGAAATAAAGTACTTTTGATTTTTCAATGGATGTATCAAAATAAGAATTTGATGACAACGATGCTTTTAAACATAAATACTGAAATGAAAAGATTACTTGCAACACTCCAATAACTCAGAAAATCTCAAGAAAAGACAAGCACTCAATGGACTGAAAGTACACACAAACACTCAAAACCAATCAGTAACAAGCAGCACTAAAGCAAGCAAAGCTAAAAAATGAATGCAAGTGAGGTCTGGAAACCGATCCAATACAATGACCAGATCTGGCAAGGAGAGGAGGGAATGCAAGGGTGAATGGATGCAGGTGGAGGAGACAAGAGTGTCCACCACTACCAAATCTCAGACTTGTCCAATATGGAACCCAAAACGACTCCAAATAAAACCAAACAGCTCAACACACAAATCAAAATGGGGTCTCTGACTGGATCTTACAGTACATAGGGAGTTTGCACACAAACCAAAACTCAAATCAGAAATGGAGAAGGGGTGCCTGTATGAAAAATTTGGCAGATCGACGCAGTCTGTGCTTGTACAAAATGAGACGTCGGAGTTCACCAGTGCGGGAAGTGCGACGGTGTCGCAATAGACCAATGGAAGGGTTGCGACGAGGGGCCAACAGACAGAGAACATGGATAAAAAATGACATAGTGCCGCTCTGCATACACTGACGAGGTGCGACAGGCGAGATCCAAGTTCAAAAATGAGCCAAATCTCCAAGTAATGAGCAATGAAATGGTTTGAAAATGAGAAGTACAAACTTTGAGGAAGGTAATCAAACTCTTCAAAGTGAAGATCTGATGGTGAAACCAACTTAAGAGGCAAATGACAAATAAAAAGGCTTGTAACAAGAAATCAACCGAAAATGACATTCAAATTGACAACTATAAAGCAATGCTCTTCCCCAGTATGGTCGCTAGATTTGTTTGACGGACTATCCACTTGAGTGGACGCGAGTCAGATCTCCCTAGCTCAATGTGAGTCTAGAACAAATAGTACAGACTATAAACCACTTTCCTAGATCTAGTTAAGGATCAAGTTATCAGATGTCTTACCTTAAGTTTGTAGTCCCTTTTCTTGGATGTTGTTCCACGCCTCGTGGTCGTTAGATCTAAGCTGCAAGATCTGCTAAGATACACAAAACAAGACAAATAAGTAAAAACGTCCAAACGATAACAGATCTAAGTAATCAGTTAAGCAGGTAAACTACACAATATCATCAACACAACAATGGTGGAAAGCATTTATATTACTGTAAAAATAGGGAAAGTACATAGAAGAGAACGACTACAACCAGAGCTTAACGAAGTAACCCTTCTCCATCCAAGCCAATGCCATATCCTCCCAAGGAAGTGTGAGTCTCTCAATGGATGAGTAGAGATCTCTCTAAGATGATTTCACCAGCATGTAGACACTATAGACTTCCTCCCTTTGGAGAGGGATAGAGCTTCATTTATATAGGACTAAGTGGATAGGGTATGGATAGGGTAGGTTGAGATATGGTAGGAGAGAGATAGGGGATCCTTCCAAGAGGTCAAGAATCGAGTGCCAACTCTCCCAAAAGGTCAGGGATAAGGAACCATGTCAGCTAGCTTCGAGAATGGGCTCGAAGGAGCTATTTTTACCCATTAACTGACATCGTCACACCCTGCAAGAGAGCAAGATGCGATGTCGCAGGTTGCATGAGGGCAGCCTGCGACGACCTCTCAAAACCTAGTATAAATGGTTATATCTCTTCCAGGTCAATAAATTAGTCAATAAAACTTTAGGGATGTATACACTGAATCTCAAGGTGGTAAGATTTTAGGTGTAACAGGGACAAGGATGGAAGTTAGATTCGTGAGGCAGTTGAATTGGGAGGTTGGGGGGGTTATAGAACCAACCTCAACTAATCCCAATTCGTAATCTTAATATATTTTTTCCATTCATCTTAACATGTGCGTAGGTATCATAACAGTAAACCAACGCATAGTATGCAACTCTTGTTCTTTACAACTAGCGCACACATCTTTTGAGGTAAGTGCGTAGGTTCTCTTCAATAAGACCAGCGTTTAGAACGCTAGAAGTCAGTGGGAATAGTAGCGCACACATAGTGAAAACTACAGAAAAAATATGATTTTCAGCTGAAGATGTGTGATCTCAGCAACAACTCATCCATGGTCAATCCAGCTCTTCCATCCATGGTGTCCTTTTGTGTGATTGACAGGGTAATGTGATCACGGATGGAGAAGTGCAGATTTGGCTGATAACAGATGCCCCCTAATGTGTGAGGTCAGAGGGAAATGATGGCCGAAATACATTATAAATCCAAGTCAGAGGAGGATCAAGAAACCAGAGAACCAAGTCATAAAAGTACCTGAAAACAAAGATCAAGGTCAATGAGCAATTACAATCTTGACATCATATAGATGTTCGGTGTGATACAACATGATCTCCAATACATAAATGGGAGATGCATATATAGCATGGCCACTGAAATACAAGCATGGATCCATGACAAAGATAAGAGATCATAGCCATATCAACAAGCTAGATCTATGTCTCATGAAGAGCCAAAAATGAGTGTGGCTCAGTCTTGCACAACTTGGGTGATAACATAAATATGGTGATGCTATCAGAATCCCAAGGTCTTCATCCAAACAACCCAAGGTACAAACCCTAACCATGTGAATAAATGAGCTAGAGTCGAACATGGGGGGTATCGTTTAATTAGCGGTCATTGATGTATACTGTTAACAAACGCGAGGGATTCCATTGATAATGATAATGGGGCCCAAGGTATCTAGTACGTTCCAACAAGTGTGAATAAGTGGACTTGAAGTTGAACACCCGAGGAACCTGTCGAATAAGAGACATTGATGTATTCCCATTATTCAACAGCGAGGGAAACTTCCACTGATGACTGCAATCCCCAAGTTACTAACCGAAACTCTAAACTTCATTCCCAGAGCATAATGAGTTGATGTCGATAGGAAGAAATCTATTGGAAGGAAGGCCTTAATGCATCCTCCATCATCCAACACGAGGAACACTCAAAAGTTTGAGCTGATTTGGAGTAGGACAAGTAACAAGATGAAACAAACTGACACCAGGATGGCTGACACATGAAGTCAGGGTAACTGCAGAATGGCCGACACAGGTTGTATCCTTGAACAGGGAGCACAAGACGAAAGTGACTTAAGCAACTTTTAACATAAAGGGAAAGTGATATAAGCCTGCAATGTAGGAGACATTAGCAGACTCTCCATATGATTGGAAGAATAACCAATCGGAGGAGTAAAAACTCTGAGATCAGGTTCACCCTAAGGCCAAAAACTAAAACCCAACTGAATGATGGACTCAAATAGGTGCTGTGTTCAAGGACATGACTGACTTAGCTGCCTTTGAAACTGAAAATATGTAAGATACCCCTCTCTTCCCTTATTCTTTTTGTCAAAATAATATCCTTCTTGTTGTTTTAATGAGTCCAAGAAAGCAAACTCAATAGTCTTTCTTCATCTTTTACAGAGTTCGAAGAAAAGATAGACGAATACTCTATAATACTGATCTCTGGTTTTTAATATCGAGCCGAGATCTATTCTTTCTCACCGGTATTTTCCTGATTATAGAGTTTGAAAAACTTAAACAATCCTCTATATACCCTCTTGTGGATTTCTCATCGAGCCCAAGTAGGTGAATGCTCGCTTGGTATTTTCATGTTTCGAGAGTCTGAAAAACCTAAAGAAGACTCCAAAAGGTCCTTTTTTCGTACAGTTAGTCTTCTCACCCGAAAAAGTGTAAAACAATGAGAGAAGAACTCTTCTAGCCACGGATGACTAGAGTATTCCTTTTTCGTAAGTAATCCGCAAAAGTCCGGAAAAGGGTTAAACATATACTTAAGTGGATATTCCTTCAATTCCTTTAACGAGTCTGAAGGGAACAAGTATGCTCGAGCATCTTGTTTGTTTTTAAAAAGTCAAACAAGAGCTTAAAAATGACTTAAAAATAGTTTCAGGAATCATAAGTTCATAACCTGCCAGATGACAAAATTCTAGACAGCCAAATAAACTCAAAAGAAATTTTCTCGATGACATGAAATACTGGGTAACACATACCTAATCCGACATGTTAATGATGAAGACACATCTTGACGGGAAAATATAGTGAAGTTCTGCCATATATGATTCACCCAATTCACCAAAACTCAAAAATATATTAGCGAATTAAATGGTCTTTAAAAAATAAATTGAAACTATACCACATTGAATAAAGTGGGTAAAAATTTAAAACCCAAATTATATAAATAATCTCAATTTAAAAACATAATTCACCATTTCAAGTTTTTAGGGCAAGGTGTGGAGAAAAACCCTCAAACTTTCTTTTCTTGTTGCGATCAAACCATGCTACCAAACCGACCTCTGCTTTCACCAAGTAAGTTATTTCATCCTGCTTTGTCATTTGCATGCAAATTTTATTAATTTTGGTGGTCAATTTCATTTTATATCAAGGTTTTAAACTTGTTTCTACGCAAGCGCTACTAGGTTTGAACAAAACTAGCGCACTCGACAAAAGTGCGCTAGCTCACTTTCAACACAGTGGCATTCGGGATGCTACTATCTATTTCAAACAGTAGCGTTGACCACAAAACATAGGGCAAAAAATAAAAAATGACCAACATTTGAATGGTTGCTTGGCAGGATGGTGCTTGTATGGCGTGAAAGGAAACATGAGGAGATGGATCGACATGCTTTGAATGATCCATTGACCTTGCATGCATTAAGAAGATGTGGTTTGTTAAAATTCTATCGAACGATCAACATGTGGGCACAAATCTGACTGCTTGAGAGGTTAGTTCAGTATTGGGATGCCAATGCATTGGTGTTCACTCTCCAAGGGGAGATTCTGGAACTTACCATTGATGACATCTACTTCATCACGGGTCTCTCTCGAAGGGGAGATGTAGTGAACCTCAAAGGTTCCTCTTGATATGTGGGTGCCTTGTCTGTGCAACATTACATCAATACCTACTGTGTGGTGGGTACCGAAAAGACCGGTAGCCAATTTATTATCTCTACTATTGCGAGCTTCCCACTAAAATTCACCTTGATTATTCTAAACTGGATGGGAGGAAGCACAACACAACACTTGGATTCGAGGAACTATATGCATGTGGGTACTGAATGCTTGCGAGGGACAGTGTATGACTGGTGTTCTAGCTTACTGGCAAACATGAAACTTCAACTTTCTAGGTGCAAAACCGGGAGGATGAAGAACTTTGGGTACAAAAGTATAGTTTGTACCTTTTTCTTTGAAAGGGTACCTGCATTGAGTCTGGGGATGGCCTTTCCCCCACTCAATCCTTGTGATCCTATTATGTTTCATTGGGGAGACATCTTCCTACGCCAGGGTGGTGGCGAGAGCAACTTCTGCTATCATGAGGATGATTTCTGGGCATGGTGGGACCGACAGGTACTAGCTCTTGAGCAGTTCCCTTATGCGGGTATAGACTTCCACAATGATCCTGAGCTGGATCTTCCTCCAGAAGCAGCCTGGGGAGAGATTGGTAAGTTTGTTTTTGAAAAATTATTTAATTTTTTCATTATATATATATGATTTTTAAATGAGTTTGAAATACTGAACAAAATGTCTTATGCAAATGTTGGGTCTGTGCGTCCTGAGGGACACCCTCATACCTTCGTGAGACCAGTCATAGTGGGGGCAGCTGACGCCATGTTGGCAAACATAGAGGGGAATATGAGTCGATTGACTCATGATGTTTCGACATACAAGATCGAGCGAATGCCACTCGAAATGTAGGAGAATGTTGTGGGTGTGCCCCCAGCATGGATTCGTCTACTGAGGAAAGTAGCTAGGGTAGTCATCTGCTACAGAGAGGCCGTGGCAGAGATGGCAGAGATAGATGAGGCCCCTCCTCCATAGGAGAAGGACATACATATGTATATTTTTGAGGCCTTCGAGCCCATTTTGTATATTATGACATTATGATAGACTTATGACTCAAACTCATGTATTTTTTGATACGGCTTATATATACAGTATCGTCTTTATTTACATCTGTGTACTTATCTTGTGTGTGTGAAATGCTTATTATGGATGTGTATGATGTAGATTCCAATCTAAAACGTAATTTCCATATGAATCAGCTAGTGCATTTAAATTCCTTGGAATATGTTGATATAATGTAATCAAATTGTTTCTCAAGTAACCTAACTCGCAAGAATTGACGTAGCAAAATATGATCTCTAACCTAATATTCACCTGTTAACTGAAACAAAACTAGTTGCGAATTGAGTCTTACCTCCAAATGTGAAATGCCATGGTAAAGGGCATCTCGGAGTAACTCTATGACCGCACTGTATTCAGCCACATTGTTCATTGTGGGACCCAAGCAAGTCCCTCCCGAAGAAACTAGTTGGCCAGACGGTGAGTATATAACCCAAGAGGCTGCAACCAACTGACGGGTGTGGCAGCTAGCGCCATAAAAAAATCCTATAAAGTGTTCAGTTGACATCTGAAACACAAAGCAATAGACACATAAGACACAACGACAACCATAAGCAAAGCTAACTCTACAAAATGTACAGTTATAATACAGGAAAAAGCACAGAGGCCTAAGCATAGTACTTCTTCAAGTAGAGCCCATTTCTAGGCTCCGACAACGTATTACCTTCATAATCCGTTAACTCGTAAGCGCCCTTCTTCAGAACCTTAGAGACTATGTAAGGACCGAGCGACATTGATTTAAACTTGCCAGCTCCTAAGGGTTCCTTGTCTTGGTCATAAAGCAAAACAAGGTCTCCTTCGAGAAAAACACTAGGTTTAATTGACTTATCATATTGACATTTAACTCGATTCTTATGTGCTTCGTTTGTTGTGAGCGCATCACGGCGCTGCTCATCAAGATGTTCTAGGTGCAACGAACGTTCTTCTAAGACTGAAGTGTCGGGAAGTAGTTGGAAAACCAACTTCAATGAAGGAATCTCGCACTCAACTGGAATGACTGCTTCTATCCCATGAACTAGTTGGAAGGGAGAGAACTCGGTGGTAGTCTTGACATTAGCTCGATATGCCCAAAGAGATGGATACATCATGATGTGCTAGTTGGTTCGACTGGAATTAACGATCCTTTGTAAGATGGTCTTCAAAGTTTTGTTAACCACTTTGACCTGACCATTCGCTTGTGGATAAAATGAAGACGAATGTTCCTGCCGAAAACCTAACATCGTGTATAAGTCGGTCATCATGCTATTCTGAAAGTGCCGACCGTGGTTAGTAACGATCTCTTTGGGTACACCAAACCTAGCAATGAGCTAGTAGAATACGAAATAAGAAACCGTTTCCCCATCTGCTTTGATAGTAGGCATTGCCTCGGTCCACTTGGTGAAGTAGTCAACGACAACAATGATATGATGATGACCTCCAGCCGAAACTGGATTACGATTCATGAAATCAATCCCCCACTTGGTGAAGAGGCCTGCTGTAATCACAGGATGGAGAGGATCTGGGTGTGCTCTCATCTTTTTGGTGAAAAATTGACATTGTTGACGGCGTTTCATAGCTTCCACACAATCTTTGAAGATCGTGGGCCAAAAATAACCAGCACGCAGTATTTTCTGGGCTGTTGCAAACCCAGAAAGATGACCCCCACAGGCTCCACTGTGAGCATCATTCAATATTGTTTCAGCTTCCTCTAAGGTCAAACAATGACATAAAATAGAATCTATCCCACATCTGTATAGAGTGTCAGAAATGATGAGATAGTTCTTTGCATGACTCTTAAGTTTTCGTCGTTTGTCCCGAAAGAAAGCAAGGGGACACCTCAAAGTCTGGAGATATACCAAAATATCCCCATACCATGGGTCAGAGGACGTGATAAGGAAGATGTGTTCATCTGAGAATGATGACTCTTCCTCATGGTGTACTATGTCACTAGGAAATTTAGAAATCAGTTCAGCGAAAACCAGTGATTTCTTTGACTTAGCAGACTAAGAAACCAAGTCAAATTCTTGCAGGATTACAATCCATTTATTGAATTTCTCACCGATGATACGTCAAGTGAGAACATATTGAAACGGGTTGAACTCCGCAACCACTGTGGTAATTCGCAATAACATATAGTGACGTAGCCTCTGGACAACATAGATAGCAACTAATGCCAACTTTTCCACGTAAGAATACTTAGCCTCAGGAGCTATTAAGGCGTGTGAAAAATAGTGAATGACATGGTCTTGGAGCTTGTCATCCTCCTGAACAAGTACTATGCCGATTGTGTATACGGATGCAGCCATATATAAGAGGAAATCCTTCGCATAGTCTAGCGGGATCAACAAGGGCGCTGATAGTAATGCCTTTTTCAAGGCCTCAAATGATGTCTGAGTAGCCTCATCCCATAGAAAGTAGGTGTCTTTTTTGAGCAGTCTCATGAAACCTTTTGTAATTTTGGCATAGTTAATGATGAAACGTTGTAAGAAGTTAGACATACCCTGCAGACTCTAAAGTTGTCTGAGGGTTCGAGGAGGAGGCAGATTTACAACAGCCTCAACTTTAAGTGGATCGACCATGATACCACGACTGGACACAATAAAACCCAATCAACATCCAGAATCGATGTAGAATACACACTTATTAGGATTCAGTCGAATCTTGTAATATCTACATCGTTCAAGCACAAGTCTCAGATGATCAGGATGATCCCGTCTCTTACGAGATCGCACTGGGAGATCATCAAGGTAAGGTTCGATTACATGCTTGATATGATGAAAAGCGAAGTTCATTGCACACTGAAAGGTAGCTCCAGCATTCTTCAACCCAAATGGAATCTTTCGATAAGCGAAGGTCCCCCAAGGACAAATAAAAGATGTCTTGTGCTGGTCTTCAGGTTTAATCTGAATCTGGTTATATCCTGAAAATACATCCATGAAAGAAAACATTTCATGGCCCGCACACGCATCAATGATCTGATCTATGAATGGCGTGGGGTAATTATCCTTAGGACAAGATTTATTTAGATCCTGGAATTCTGTGCAGACTTGAATGGTTCCTTGCTTTTTATCTACCGGAATAGGGTTTGAGACCCATTTCGTCATAGAAATTGGATAAATGAATCCAGCTTTGAGCAACTTCTCAACTTCCGCCTTAATGGCTGCTGCTTTTCTAGGATTGACTGGACGGAGCTTCTGTCTCATAGGCTTAGCATTCAGATAAGTTGTGATGCCATGATCTACGATGACAGGGTCGATGCCTGGCATCTCCTCGTAAGACCAGGCGAAAACATCATGGAATTCCTCAAATAGATTGGTATAGAGATGATCTCCTCAGGAGAACAATTTGCCCCAATGAAAAGGTTTTCCACGACTCTAGGTTTGATGGAAATGTTGATCGGAATAGTTGTCGATATGTTTGCCATATTTCCTTCGGCATAAACATCTTTTGAAGTAGAAGGGATAGCGGACAAATCAGCATTACCACCAGGTCTCATAGAAAAATATCTTATCTCTATCCTGTCTAGATCGGGAAGAAAATAAGACCTATGGTGCATGTGGTACCAGAGATGGTCTAGGCCTATCATTGCTTCCAAAATAACCTCATTAGAGGGAAAAACAGTATCTAGACAGTCAAAAGAGTGGACAGAGTCCACTGACCATGTCGATGCATAGTCCATATCTGACTCAGCAGAGACCAATGGAGTCACGATATGTTCTGTTGCAGCATGTTGTGAATCTAAGTAGGCCACCTCTGCAATAGATAGGTGCACAACTGGTTCTAATTCAGTGTGGAGAATCCATGGATCCATCGTTGGACAGACCGTGAAAATATCAGACGATGAACACTGCTCAGAACCAATAAAATGAACAGGAGAAGGTAGGTCAAAAGTGCCCATTAATGACCCATAGAGCCCTGCTCCTAAACTCTCAGTAGCTGGGTGAGACTGATAAACCAACGGAATTGTTGAATCCAATTAAGTCTGGTTTTTTTTCCGAGCAAACGAAATTTGATCAACTGTGATGATCTTGCCTTCGTGAGGGAACATTAAAACTTGGAAAACGGTCGATGGAACTGCTTGCATTGCATACGTCCAGCTCCTACCTAACATAAAATTGTAGTCAAGTGGAGCATCCAACACTTCAACCTCTACAGACACTAACTTACCCGCGAGTTCAACGTCAAATGATGGTAAGACTCTGTGGACGAAAAGATCTTCCATCAAAAGTGGTAAGCAGTGTGTTCGAGGGGGCTAGTTCGGGAGATCCCAAAGCCTTCCAGCAAGAAATGGACATTCTGCATGTAGACGCGCCCTCATCTACAACAACTCACCCAATGGTCTTAGGACCATGGACTACCTCTATTTGGAGAGCGACGTGGTACGACAACCGGGGTTTGATATTGGTCATATCAAACCGAGTAAGCATATTGGATGAATATATGCTCCCTATTGCTGCGAGAAGTGCACTGCGTTGTAATGGACAACTTTGTAGTACTTCCAAAGTGGACGTGGCACAGGGGGTTTGGGCTAAGTCGTCCACAACATTGTAGTTGGGAGCATCCCGCGCGTTAGGATTATGCACAGCTCGTTAGGATTATACACAAACCGTTTGAAGATACCTTTTGGAATCTTCAGTAGTGAATCTACTAGTCTCTCGATGTGGAGAGGGGTAGAAGATTCGGGAACATCCTTATCTCTTTGTTGCGAATCCGAGGTATAGTTTCTAGCTCGAGTTTGTAAAAGCGCGTCCGAATTAACCATATTAATAAACGATTGATCAGGATATGAGGCATGATGAGTGCCCCCAGCACTAGAGTTTCCAGAAGCTGAACCTTGTCCGTGGGGGAATGGGTCTTTTAAGACAGCTGGTTTCTTTTCATGGAGTAGCTTCTGGGATTCTTCCATCAGAGGGCATTGATGGGTGAGGTGGTCCTCTTTGCATAACTTGCAAGGGAAATTCAATTTTTTTAATTCTTTTTGCCCTCCTTGGCATTTTCTATGTTCTTGGGATTTTGATGGTTCCCCTCTCCTTTCTTTCCCTTATTTTTATTATGGTTGGGCTGCTGAGGGCCCTTTTGATTTGTCTGCACTTGCTGTACAGATTCTGTTTGTGAAGGAGAGGTTGCAACTGAAGTTGCTTCTGCAGCAAACTGTTTGACAAATAAAGCGTGAACCTGCTTTGTTAAAGCTTCAAACGCTGCAGAATCTATTGAACCCACGATGCCATCAACATGTGGTCTAGGCTTGGGTTTACCTAGATCTATATTAGATCTTGGCATGTCGGGAATAATCTCATATAAGAGCCCAGACTGAGCATACACCAGATCCAGTTGCTGGGTTCTAAGGATAACTTCCTCTTCGAAGGACACCCCAAAAGTTGCTACTTCCTTAGAAATATAAGGAAGGAGTGATTTGAGATACCACTCTAACAAGAACTCTGGAGGGATGTCGGCTTTAATGAGACTCTTTCTCCTTCGCCACTCCTGAATATGGTTAGATAAGTGAGTGGCTTTGTTCTGTCTGAAGGTTGACAGAAGGTCTATGCTGGCATCATAACGGACAGGAAGTTGAAAGTGGTTCAGAGAAACTGTAGCAAGATCCCAAAAGTTATCATATGCAGCTGCAAGAAGTTCAATATACCATTTAGCTGCAACACTAGTCAAGGTTCTTTGAAAGAGCCTCAATCTGATGGAATCATCGTTCAACGAATTAAAAGAGCACCAGAGATGAAACGTCGTGACATGGTCACTAGGATCTTCACCAGTTTTACCTTCAAACTTTGGAATGTTTGAAGGAAGCTTAGTGGGAACTGATGGCCATGTAGGATTGTGGCGCACCGGATCGTTAGTAAGTTTTGAAAGATCTGGAAAATTCAAAGTTTCCAAAAAAGGCAAACGAGGTCGTGCCAATGGAATTTGGTAAGCAGGAATTCGGTATTGGGAACCTCCCAAAACCTGGTTCGTGTACTGCTGGTTGGGGTTTCCTCCAGCCATCGGTTGTGAGGTAAAAGCATTGTTAAAATTGCTCCACCCAAAGGAAAGAGGATTACTTCCCAGGATACCTGTCCATTGCGGCTAGGTGTTAGCCCCTCCGTATGGTGGGTTTAAAATTTTACCACCCCCCCAACAAACAGTGAGAGGGGGATGCTCCCTACAAGTATATTATATGGGTTTACATTATAACCTGTGTAGGGGTTAAAACCAGGTGTAGTTATAACGGACGATGCTGTCATCGAACCCATAATAGGCATCGATGCAGTGGGGATTGATCCTATTAAAAATGCAGAAGGAGCAGATGGTGGTATGCCTTGGGGCTGTTGAGTAACATGAGGTTGAGTAAATGTTACTGCAGGTATCCCTGTCAAAGGGATATTAGTTGGTCCAAAACTAGGGGTAGATACATTAGTTGATGTCAAAGCTTGTGAGCTCGACATACCTACAGTACCAGCATTAAAACTAAAAGACAGGCTCGAGGTAGAAGTGGTCTGCGAAGAGCTAGGTGCTGCAGTGCTTGCAAAGGAAGAAGAAAGAACTCTTGTAACCATTGTTGCAGTGGGAGTTTGAGGAACTCCTGCCTCATCTCCTGGATTAGTCATAATATGACCAGGGGTAAACCAGTACGCACTATACTCGGGTTGGCCTAGAGAGTCTAAAGTTATAAGTAACAGATCGTTTGGTCCAGTCAAGGGAGGGTTGAAAGGAGTGCTAAACTCTCGAGAAGTTAAATCCTTAACCTCAACAGTATCAAAGACCTATTGATCTTGAAATCTTACATATGGTTCTCCAAGTACTTCAGTTTCTCCCATAAGTTTGTATGAACCACAGGAATCCATCGTCCGGCGTCGTGGTGGCGGTGGAGTCTCCACAATGAGTGTGGGAAGGTTTTACAACCTCCTAGACCTACGAAGAGGTTGGTCCTCCACATCTATATAAAAAGCAAACTAAGTATGAAAACCTAGTGTCCACTAAACGACTAGGGAGCAAACAACATACCACTAAAAAATTGTCATAAGTGATTAAAACCAGGAAAACAAGGCTAATACTCTCATAAGCAAGTCTGGGATGATGAGGGCCCAGAACAAACTAATAGAGTATCGACGGTTAGTTACACGGCGTCCAATGGAGGTCCTTTGGGTGCAAGCATTTGAATCACCAAACCACCCTCCTGGGATTACTGCAAAGGGTCACCTTCCATGTCTGTCCGAGGTGAAGTGGAAATAGCCTTTCACTCTACCTGTGAAGAGCCCTAGGGTTATGATACTAAGGATACCACAAATACGAAAATACCTAGGGGAACAGTCGTCATCCTAGCCAAGGCGCATGGGCAGGGTAGCAAAGCCTGAAATCCAAAAGCACTTAAAAGTACTAAAGGATCCCCGTACGCGAATCAACTCTGGTTTATGTTTGAAAGGAAAGTGAGGGGGTATCCTCAGCAGTTCCAGTTGCACACAGCCTCATGCTTAACTCTGGTTTGAGTAGAGTGTTCCCAGGATATTTTGATATAGGTGGATTTAACTAAGAGATTGTCTTACTACGATTGTTGAGCAATGAAACCGATTTCGGGTAGTTTAAGGTGATTTACCCCGAAACCCTAGCCTAATCTAGTTGATGTTGTGTAAACCTAAAAAGAAAAAGTTGCTAATTAATTTTATTAAATTTTCTTTTTAAAGGTTACTTTTTACTCAAGAAGGGTAGTGAAGTGTGTGGAATGGTTTCGACAGAAAGCAAAGTGTGTACAAATGATGCTTTTTAAAACTTCACAAAGACACTTTTTATTTTTTCATTTATGTCTTTCAAAACAAGAAATGGGTAGACCTAAGCATAAGCATTTTTTCAATTTTATTTTTAATTTTCAAAGCAAATAGCAAAATGATCTATCCTACTTCGAAATAGTAATGGCAAATCTTACTACTATGCTACCACTTTTCAATTTTTGATCTTTTCTTCTATTTTGCAAAAGAAAATGAATCTGAAAAAGGAAACAGGCAAGACCTATCAAAGGTGTGGGTAAATATAAAAAACCTAAAGGCTTAAACCGAACAAATCAATAGACTTGACAAAGACTTGACCGATAGTGTTGTTTCGACGAAAAAACTCTAGATTTGGAACAAGATGTAAAAGAAAAGGCAAAACTGATGCATGCAATAGAAAGGAAAACCTAGAGGCTACTCCTAAGCATCAGAAACAAAAGAAAAACATCCACCAAATAGGTATGGTAGGCAAGCAAACCAAAGTAACTCTACCGCCACACAAACTCAAAGAGGAAAAGCGATTAGAAGGCTTCAACCAACTCAGACTGACCTGAACAGGAGTTCAGAAGGTATCCAGAGCATCAAACCTTTCAAAAACCACCCTAAAAACTCAAACTGGAATCAAACCCTAAAAAAAAAGACAAGACTCAATAAAGTGCGCAGCTATTGTAACAGACAACAAGCGTTGAGTGCGCAGGTTTGTATTAATGCAACATGCATCTAGGGCAAAAAATGCACTATTGTATCTAGCAGATAGTCGCGCACAGCTTCAAAAGGCTTATAAAAAAAAGAAAAGACACCTAAAACAAGTGTTGAAGCAATCTAAAAGGACTTTCAAGAGGTTAAACAAGACTCAAAAGAAGACAAAGATGTCTTTGTAACAGTCAAGGAAGCAAGGCAAAAACCCAAAAGTAGACCCAACAACCTGAAAACCAAAACCTAGTAGAAGGCTTAGACCTATAGGAAAAATGCGTTTCTGTCTGGTATAGGAACCAGTGCCTGCAACAAGAAATGCGCGACTATGCTTCAGGGAAACTAGCGCACAAGGCAGAAAATGCGCTTCTGTATGCACAAAAAACCAATGGACAGGGAATTAAAGCAATAAAAAGAGCTTTGCTCAATCAGACTGAAATGAATCAAGACAAAAAGGAAAATCAAAGTAGCCTATAAGAATCTCTCAAAAACCCAATAGACTGTAAAAACTGAAAGAAAACCTAGACAAGGTCCCTAGAGCAGAAACAACCAGTGTTCCCCAGCGGAGTCGCCAGTTCTGTTGTGCAGGAATATACCCTATAGTGGGGGAGATGACACTACCAACTTACATGGGGTGACAAGTAAATACATTATGTTTTTCATTAATTACTATGAATGAAACAAGATTAGGATTCAGAAAATAGTACCTTTTTAATGACGGTTGGTCCTAGCTTTCGCTCGATCTTCCACAGTAATGTACCTGCAAATTTTTTTAACCTTCCTTAGTGTATCTTGAGTGTAATATATATATAATGAAATTGCAAACAATTTAACATCAATCACAATCATACATTCAATAAAATAGATATTTCATTAGGACGGGAAGGGTATTTCCACCTTTTATTGTCAAAGAAATGTAGTTAAGTACAGATATACCTGATCTGTCTAGACACTTCTGCAACCGAGTCCTGGGCTCCTGCTCCTCACAATGACTTAGAAAATCCTTCAACATAACAGTAGCTTCTTCTTGATTGGTCTCTCCCTCATGTATTCCCCTTGTATTTATGGGACAAGGATGGAAGTTAGATTCGTGAAGCAGTTGAATTGGGAGGTTGGGGGAGTTACAGAACCAACCTCAACTAATCCCAATTCGTAATCTTAATATATTTTTTCCATTCATCTTAACATGTGCGCAGGTATCATAACAATAAACCAATGCATAGTATGGAAATCTTGTTCTTTACAACTAGCGCACACATCTTTTGAGGTAAGTGCGCAGATTCTCTTCAATAAGACCAACATTTAAAACGCTAGAAGTCAGTGGCAATAGTAGTGCACACATAGTGAAAACTGTAGAAAAATATGATTTTTAGCTAAAGATGTGTGATCTAAGCAACAAATCATCCAAGGTCAATCCAACTCTTCCATCCATGGTGTCCTTTTGTGTGATCGACAGGGTGATGTGAACACAGACGAAGAAGTGCATATTTGACCTATAACACACCTCATTCCATATCATTCAAAGTTCAAGTTCTTCGTTGCCATCACCCGTAAGTGAAAATTTATTTATATTTGATTATATATTTTAATTTATGTTGTCTTTTCACGTGCATTTGAATAATTGTGCATTGTCTTTTGTAGGATCCCAATTCCGGATCAAGTTTGAATGCAAAAGTTATTCCACCACTCCCAAAAAGACACATGGTCTTATCTAAAGCAACATACCATAGGCAGATGGTAGATGAAAATGAAATTCCATTTTAAGCCTCCAACTATAACATGGAATCATCTATTAACCATCTTGGACCAATGGTATGTCAGCATAAACTCGATCTCTTTTATAACGCCCCAGTAGTATGCGGTTGTTTAAAATGTAAATGGTTGAAGGTGAACCCTAAGCGAGTCACACTGTCCTATTATATTAATTATTGACTACCCAAATTTTACGGTTTAATACCCCCTACTGCAGTCAATGATCTAATAGGTGAAATAGAAAAGACACCTAGGAACACTTCGACATGTTCATTCTTTGAAAATTTGGAAGCCAAACCAACCTTGTTCCATCCTATATTGACAAACCCATCTCCTTCTATTGAGTCAACTAAGATTTCTAGTGAGCCAATGTATGATATCAATACTACCCAAAACATATCCAAAAGGAGATCCAAAAAGTTGTACGAGCTAAGAGAAAAAATTTCTAAGTACAAACAAAGGTTACTTCAATTGTTGGAGGATAGCAATGAATTCTTTCTTCCCATCCACCTACAAAGTAAATACAAAACCAGTTATAGTCACGCTTGTATGGCGCCTGGCCATCTTCCCTGCCCGTGCTTGATATTGGGACCAAATTATCCTATTGTGGTAATAGTGACATGATTGCACAGTCTAAAATAGATGCTGCAAATCTTGGGTTGTTTATCCTTTCACATGCGTTTGTTCCTCCCAAATAGTCAGTAGCACTTATGCCATATTATGGTCCTATTTATAGTCGACTTGATTACTTGAATATTGTGAAATACAAACATAGTATTTCCATGTTTAGCATATGCATGAATTATTGTGCTTTGGGAAACTTTAACAAGAAGAACCTGTTATATATCGATGGTCATCCATGGGAACATTGCAGGGTTCATAAATAGCTCCAGGTGCTCATTGTTCATTGCAAATTGTTCATTTGAGGAACACTCCAATGCCAAAGAGTTCTTTACGAAAAAGAAGGCATCCATATTTGTTGTTGTGCATGCAATATATAGTTTGTCTCTTGGTCACTAGTTGTTAATAAACTATAACTTTATATACCACCAAATGCTCGTAAAAATTGCTTGCATTAGGGTTTCCTTTAGACATCCGATTAGGGCATAAGAAAAAGATAATTGAGTAATTGTATTTTTGGATTTTCATTGCATTACATGTTAATGTATTTCTTAATTCCACATTCATTTTGTAAACTGGTTGATTGCATCTGTAGTATTGGGAAAAAATTCTATGATTCTAACAAATGTTTCATATAATGTCTCAACATGCTAAATCCATTCTTTTGATTAATATCATCGATTTAATGTTCAATATTTTTGCAACTAAGATTTTGATGACGATCAACCTATCTATCATCTCTGATTGCACCCCAATACCATGTCAAATTGAGAGAATACCACTAAATGAGCAGAGCTCGAAGAGGAAGCATACAAAGCATGGTTGAATCAAACACCTATTCAATTCCCACTACGTCTTGAGTCACCAATTCAAAACATCGATAGTAACACTAGTTATTAAAGGGCCAGGGACGAAAACAATGATATAGAGGTTGGCATGGATGATTTCTTATAGGATACCCATGCCATGGATGGAATGTTGTTAAATGCATTCCAACAAGATGAGCTGGGGAATGATGTTAATATTGCCGACGCCTTCTTTGAAATCCTAAAAAATTGCTTCCACCACCCCTCTCTTTGGGCAATGGGGTCAACAATGCTTTTGTACAACTTGAAAGCAGTGTATGGTATGTCGTATGTGTGATTATCGACACTAATGAGGTAACTAACCATCAAGTCCCCATTAAATTAGCGCTAAAAAGATATTTGTTGCATGCTTAGTGATAATGTACATTTATATTTTCCACTAATTGTAGGTTACTCAAAGAAAAAGTACTTCTGAGTGATAACGTCCTCCTGGACAATTGAGAAGAGGCAAAGCAGTTACAAAATAAACAAATTAAAATTAAAAGCAATAGCTTCTATTACATTCTTATAAAATTTGGTGTTTTTCCCATTAGAAGTATGACTATGACTACAAACTTAATATACAAGCATAAGACAAGTCACATAATTTTTACTAATTTTTGTATGTTTCAATCACATTGTAATCAATTAATCAACAACATCTCTTATTCAAAATTAAAAAATGCATGCTCATCAAAAGAGAAGGGAGTACATGCCCCCATGTGGCTCTTGTTATTATAATAGTGGAATTATAATAATAACATCCAATGTCGACAACTCATACTATTTGTAACTTTAGCAATACGAGACTATGACCAAATTATTCATTCTTCAACCCATATTTTTTTTTATATGAAGAGAACATTTTTTTAGAGAAAGGAAAAGTAGTAAATGACACAAAAACATTTAAGTCATTTTAAAGAAATTTCTCACCATTGTTCCACATAATTTTTTGAATGAACATTAAATTCACACTCAATCAACTTAGAAAAATACATACATTTAATCCATGTCCAACCTAGAATAAATTATGATTAATTATATAAATTTTAATACTAAATTTTTAGACTCTTTTAAATAAAAAATTAATTTTGTTGAAGAAACTATTAATATAGTAAATTCTTTACCTTCACCAGTTAGCGATCTATATAACTCAAATAAGAAATCAGTTAGCTATCGTATAATGACATTAAATAATTACTGCAAAAAAATGACATTAAATGATTTTCAACTATAGTCAAACATTATATTGCATCTCCGATTTAGATCACTGACACACAATACATTTTATAAATCAAACAACATGAACATAACATGAAATGACGAAAACATACATCGACAATATCTCCAATATGATATAAATCAACATCAACATCAACATCAACATAAAATTATATGAAACACACATAACATATATATAAACAATAATACAAAAATCATAACATATGACAAATGTACACATGGAGACAAATATAAAATTCAGATATCTACATGCGCTTAGTAATTGCTACGAGCTAGTAGGTCCACCACCAGATCTAGAGGCATTGGTACCTCCTCTAGTAGAGCTAGAGGCACCAGTACCTTTAACATGTACACATGTAGAAAAAATCAGCTGAAATATATCTCCTTGATGATTTGTATAACCCAAGCTACTAATCATATCCAAAAGAGCATTGTGTTGAGATGTACTAGGAGGTGGTAGCGAGTCTACTAGGATAGGATGAAAGGGTGGTGGCGGGTCTACTAGGATAGGATGAAAGGGTGGTGGCTCGAATGGGTGAATATGAGAGGGTGGTGCGATGATTAGGTGAGGAGAATAGTGTGGTGAATCGACTTGTGGTGGGTCAACTGGGTGAGTAGGAGAGGGTGGTTGGATGAACTATGGTGGGTTGACTGGGTGAGGAGTATGGGGTGGTAAGTCGACCTGTGTTGGGTTGACTAGGTGAGTAGGAGAGGGTTGTCAAATGACATGTTGTCGAGGAGAGGGTGGTTGGTCATGTTGTGGTGGAGGAGAGGGTGATCGATCAACCTACACATAAGGAGGATGAGATGGAGGAGGAGGAGGAGGTGGTGGAGGATCACGACCCTCATCAAATGAATTAGAACCAATGCTCCCTACTATCTTCCACCTCTCTATTATCCTGGTCGCAACCACCATATAGAAAATCAGTGATACCATATCATGTGGGAGGCTCCTCCAAATCTAAGCAAGATCCGGGTCTCTCATTATCTCATTGACCCAAACAGGGTGCACTGCATGTTGATCCAAAAACCCAAACAACCGATCTTCCATATCGTAGCGGAATCTAACATTGGGCCTGCGTCATAGGCCAGGTATCTGTATCTGTGGCAAATCCTCTACTTCTTCCATGTGCTCATTGGGTTGGGGATGAAAAATTGTAGAGAACAATAATTAGACAATTAAATTAAATTACATCACATATGCATTAAAGTAGACAATAAAATGCAACTAGATTAATAAAAACACAAAGTTAATATTACCTCTATCATCTCGTGGCTCATTTGGGGTAAATAGGATGTTGTAACATCCTCTCCAATCCAACCCCACATATGGATACGATAACATATCCAGGGTGTTATCCTCCTTGTTGGTGAGTAAATCAAGTATCTCTCAAGTAATTCTTCAGAGGAAATAGGATTGGCCCCTCTTGGGAAACATCTACCCCCCACATGCACATATGCACCTTGGTCATCGCCTTAGGAGGTTGGCTATAGAATGAGGGCTGAGTGACCGAAAACCTCTTAAAAATAATGAAAACAACTCTAAATAAAACTGGAAGACTGTCCTGCCATCGAACATAACATGACAACGATCTAGAGAAAAATAAATCCGCCACAAAAAATGGAAGACCACCTGATGCATTTAGGTCTCTATAATAAAGAATCAACGTAATATAATAATGAGCAATTAATGCATTTCCCACTAGTCATGATGTGGGCCATTTTGATGACCAAAAGTGAGAGGCACCTAACCTCCTTTGCACGAAAAGAAGATATTCAGAGATGGCCACTGCCTACCTGGAAATCACTAGGAGTAGTGGAATCCTCACTCACAAATCTTAGTACATATGTCATTTGACTGGCTGCTATAACTCCAGGTGGGATCCAGGGAAATGGCAAAGATACTCCCCTCTCATGGATAATCCTATGACAAAATAGATATCCTCCTATGTGGGTTGGAACCACATATTAGGACCCACCCTAAAATCCTGTTGTTCCTGATCCCACTGCTGGATCAACTACATCAACAATTGTGAATGTGCCCTCAACAATGTAGCCTCCTCACAATAATTTTGGAGGCCAACCTAGCATAGGAGCTGTCTTCTCTGTGGGGTGATAAGTCGAGGGAGAGAATCCCTCCCCTCTCTCTGATCTCCCACTCACGTACACCATTATATAGGTCCTGGTGTTGCTGTTGTTCTTGTTGGTGCCATCATCGCTCTTGTCACTTATTAAACACATATAAAGTTAATAAAAAACATATAGATAAAGATATATATATATAGAAATAAAACATAATTTTTTTAACTAAAGTACATTATATTCATAAAAAATAGACAATAAAGTTTTTTGTCAAAAAGAAATTCAAAGTGTATCAATGCGCCCATAAAATAGTCATGCACCATTACCGATGCTTATGCTATTTAATAGCCCAAGAGGAGTTAGAAAACCAAACACGCACCGGCCTCAGTGCTTGACAATATTTAAAGTGCATCACTTAAATATTAAATTTTTTTGAATATAGAACTTTTGGCCTATAAAAAAACACGCACCCAAACCGATGTAGGAGAATATTTAAAGCACACCATTTAATTATAAAATTTTCAATAATTTTATTTGTGCTACAAACACAAGACGCACCATTTCCGATGTGTGTAAATATTTGAAGTGCATCGATTAAATGAAAACACTTTTTTTTAAAATATAGATCATTCAGTGCTTTGTATATTAGTACACACCAGTGCGACCATATAAAAACAAGGCACTGGTGCATCCGTGTATACTGTTAGCACCGGTATGATGTGAAAAGTATTTTTATGGTTTGGGTGTTAAAATTTATTCTTGTGTTTTTAAAATACTTATACAATACACATTAATCATATTAATGTAGTGTCAACGGTGCGTATGAATTTTTAAATAGCACCATGTTTGTGTTGATTTTTTGGTTGAAAGTTACTTTGCGCATGGGTTTAGAAAATGTGAACAATGCATCATGTTTATGGTAAGTCATTGAAAACAATGTGTGAAGTTATTTAGATTGCACCGTGAATTTTAAGTAATTTATTTGTTCATGAATTCTAGAGGTGCGTTATGTTTTTATTCTCATGCACCACAATTTGGTGTGTAATGGTTTTTTGAATGCACCATCCACAGTGTGTCAATTTTTTATAAGGGTCCCCATTGCTGATACACCCTGTACAACCCATACCACCAATGTATCGATGCTGGTACAAGCCGAATAGATGAGACACACTGTGTAGATACAATTTAAAAAAAAACACAACTGAAAGAGAATTTCAATTTTTAATCCACTGGACAATTAAATGATAAGGTGATTAACAAAATACGTGGACTCTTGCTTGCTTGGAAGGCATGGTTTCCACGTATAGAAGAGATCAAAATTTTCCAATCGCATGGAAAATTTCTAACTCCAACAACCAATGAAATTGTAGGAGAAATCCAACTTGGCGCACCGAGTATGGGCGATGTGGGTGCCAGAAAGCAACACCGGTGCTTGGGTGGGTCAAGGTGGTCTCCAACACTGAGAAAATGAAAAAAATGACATTTGGTGTTGTTTTTAATTTTATTTAACACTGTTCTGGTGCACTCAATTTCGTGGTGCATCGGTGCACATTTGTTAGATACACACCGATGCATTTAGGGTCATTGTAAGCACCATTCAAGGTTTAAAAAAATTAAAATTGTTTCACATACCATTCGGTGCATGGTATATTTTTACGCACTGGTGCATAGTTTTAGATCTAACGCATTGGGAAGTTGTAACAGATATATGACAAAAAGGTTTTTCGAGTGTGGTGTGTTGCAACATTGCATGCACCGGTACATCCATAAATGGTTTGATGGGGAAAAAAATATTTATTAAAATTTTTATCGAAATATTTGCAGACTGGTTCTTTTTAAATATGCGCACTGGTATGTTTGTTTTATGGTTGGTGCTATATAGGTATCCTGCACCAATGCGTCTCTTTCATCATCATGCACCATCCATTTTATTGAAAATGAATTGAGCTATGTTGTCTACGACACATGTGCCTTTTCTTCACATATGCGCATTAGTGCGTGTTTTATGTTGGTGGTTTGTTGCATATGAATAGAAGAAGAGCATTGTTTATTTTTTAATAATTTTTTTTTTTTTAGCTTTTGTTCGATGCTTTGTTATGCCACACGCACCAATGCATCTTGTTCCACAACATGCACCATTAATATTTGACGAGAAACAAAAAAAAATATTTTATTTTGATTCTAATTGAGCTATATTGTCATCGGTGCATGTAATAGATGGGCACACCATTATGCTGGTGATCTTACATTTGTGACACACTGGTGCATTATTTCCGTAAAATGCACTGGTGTGTGTTTGATGTTTTAATGCATCAATTCATAACCTCTACCTGCCCACCCGCGCTAGTGTCCTCTAATATAAAAGAATGAATGGGTTCTTTTTGTGCAAGGTCTGAAAAAACCTCCACTCGAAGGTGTTTTCCTTGTAGTGGATTCATCACTAATTGATATACCAATTATTGGAGTTGAGATACTAATTCTATGGGAGGAGGTGGGTGAATAATCGAGGAGGACACTGCTTTCTCCTTTTTATCCTTAGTGATTTCATGCCTAAGAGTGTTAATCACTTCATTGACATCGTCCAATTTAAATGATAAATTTGATGCTTTATCTTGAACAACCCCTAGGTTAGAGATTCTTCCTTCCATTACTTGGTTTTGAGCTATTAAGGAAGTATTCTTTCCTTTTAGGACACTGAGCTCATCTAATTTTTTTGTTTTTCCTCCAACATTTGTTGGGTGACTGGAAACATTGGAGCCATTTGATAAATTTGAAGCACCTTTATTCATTCATCTTCTTCTTGGACGATGGAAATAACCTTAGTTGATTCATGCTTCCCTTTTCTGATTGAGGCTAGGATAGCTTCTAGTATGTATTATTTGACATCAAGGGTATTGAATCGTGCACTAAAAAATTGATTCCCGTCAAAGATGGAATTCAAGTGCTTGTAATTTTCACTTTAAACTTTGAGATATTTGTCATATACTATGTTGATGGATCCTTGTGCCATCAAAATCTCATCCTTGGGTGGGAGCCTGTATGTCTCATAGGTAATTTGCATGGCTCTAAAATATTTTGGTTGCAAATGTAAATAAGCTCTGTGAGCCAAAGGCTCTAGTGTTATGACCACAAACTTCCCTATTTCAAAATTATATCTAGGCAAAAATATTGATTGTGCCTAGGCTTCATGAGTATCTATTGATGTGACTACCCCTTAGTTTTCCATTCTCATTTTCCTTTCCTCTTTTAATATCTCATGGGGGTCACATGTCTCCATGGGATAAACCACATTGGCCCATGGGGTTTGGTGCCTTGTTTCCTATGAGGAGATAAAAACATGTGTGTTAGGGATCCCTTCAGAAGCTATTATGGTTGGTGCTTTCACACCAGCACGTGCCAAAAAGCAGCTACTAAGATTAAGAGGAATCTAAGTAGAGTTCATAAGTAAAAGAAAATTAATTGCTAAATACCAGTAAATAACATAAGTAAAAATCTAAGCTAATATGTGCATGCAACAAAACAAAACTAGACTAAAATGGAAAACATCCTTCAAACAGTATTGGATAAATTCAAAGAATGATTATTTTTGTATTATAAATCATGGATTTTACATAGGCCGAAGAATACCTCGGAATAATGGTGGGAATGGGCCCTTATAGCCGTTTGAAGTAGAATGCTCCGGGTCTCTTGGCAGCTTGGTGCTATCCAATGGAATTTTCACAAGGTGTAAAATCCTATGGTAAAAGGTGAAACTAGAACACTCAAGGGGGTTCAAGGTTTCAGGAGAAATTTTGGTAGAGTGACGGTAAGGAAAATGTATGGATAGTTTATGTAAGTGGGGGGACCTTCACATTTATTATATAGAAAAATGATTGATGGTTTTTCCCTTGGTATTTGGGCGGCAAAACAATTGATGGTTTTGGGTGCCCATGGTTTTTATTGACCGCTAGTATTTGGTTAAGTATTGGGTTTTTCCCTCCTTTTTACTTTTTGGGGAAATTTTTATTTTTTTGGAATTGATTAACATCCATCTTTTTGTGGAAAAAAAGGGGGATTATCCAAAATACATTAATTATGGGCCACAATAACTTGCAACTTTGGTATTTTTTGGTATGTGAAGGTTAAAATGGTAGGAATGAAAGTGGTCATGATGTAGGGGAATGGTGTGGCTAGGGGGATGAGCAAGGTGAACAATATTTTGGTTTTAACAGATTGACCCTTGATGTGTGAGGGCATGAGCTCATTGTATGGCCAACGAACATCATAAGATCTTTATTTTCCAAGGTAAATGTGTGACAGTAGTATGGAGAACGAATATTGCTTCAGAGGGCGAAACAAACTCTTCATCGGAACTACAAGGGTTGAACCTATAGATACCATACTAAAAAAATGAATGAGGTACATATAATCTCCAATATATGGACAAGGCGGGAATACCCATGCTCGTATCAATGTCTCAATGTACATAAAATAGAACTAGGCCCAAGGGGGACCTAAGCAATACATGAGTAACTGTTGTGTACATCATGAGTGTCCAAGACAGACTCAAAAATGGAATGTAATCATGGTCCAACCATGGCTGATATGAAGAAATGAGACTGGGAACAATGAGATTCACCAAGAGTGCAATATCACAATAATGGATGCTCTGCTAGATCTAAAGGGATCCAAAAATTGTAAGGACTTAAATAATTGAGATTTTGAATCTCGACAGTACAATGGACTGCATCTGAACTAGATACACTAAGAAGCATATGACTAAAGGGAATCTGAGCATTATCACCAACGCCTCCTAGATATCACTAGGAACATAATACTAGAAAGGTTCCAAAGAGACTCACCAATGTGCTAGAGTGAAGTGACATCCGGGGTCTTCGATCAAATGAAAGTATCGATACCCTGTACGAATCTCAACGGTGTGATGATGTAGCTGATGTCGAGCACGTGAGAAACAAATGTTCTAAGAGGCGCTGAGGGCTCCCCTCAGGTGGTCTAAGGGGCTCATCGATGATGGTTATGAGGCCAAGGTACAGGGGACCTCTGGGTCTATCCTCTGGAATAAATGTGTTGACATGGACAAAGGGAGACTTGCAACTACCAAGGCAATGATGGTTCCTTGACAATAGCACGAGGGATACAACCAAAGAGTGATAGGGCTAGACACAAGAATGTGACACTGTTGGGGAATACGAGGGCCATTGAGTAATGGGACTCAAAATTACTTTGTTTAGAGTATGATGGCATGGATGACCTGACAACATTTGTGAAATTTACCTCGGTGGGGGGGGACACAATGGGGATACTAGGAATTGGGACTATAATGTGAGAGAATTACAGAGGGGGGCTGATATGTGATATTAGGGAGACTCCAAAGGTGTCTCATCACAATGTACTCTGAACAAAGGTGACCAGGGATGTTTCCATAATAAGGGACTATATGTGATCCATAGGGGCACTGAGAGGCACCGTTTGGGCCTTCTTCATTGTTTAACAAGATCAAAGAAGGGATAGAAGCGTGATTGATATGATATTGTCCCGTGGATTTTTGTAGAGTCCAAGACGGTAAATGCTCGTTGGTGTTTTCAATTTTAGGGATTCTAAAAATAGAAAGAAAACTCCATGAGTGGTCTTTTTCATAAAGTTAGTCTTCGATGCCTGAAAAAGCATAAAAGTGTACATGGGAGAACTCTTTTAGCCAAAGGGATTGGAGTATTCCTTTTACGTAATAAGTCCATTCGGTCCGGAAAATGGGTAAAATGCATAACAAATGGACACACTTTCAAATACTTTAACGAGCATGAAATCAAACAAGTTTTCTTGACAATCTTTTCATTCTTTAAGGATTCCAAAAAGTGCTTAAAGGAAACTCCATACCGGGAGTCTTTTCATAGGGAACAACCAAAAGAGTGACAATGTGAATGCATGTGGCTGCATTTTTCAAACAATATGAACTCCCAATCCTATGGGGATGTGAATTCCATGGGTGCCAGATGTGGGGGGTACTAAAACGATTACCCATGTAAGGTAGGCTCTACTGCTTAGCAAGGAAAATGCAATGGTGGTTGGGCTGGGCCACTTACTCAAGTAGGGGGGTCCTACAGGCATAAATGGTAAACTGGATTGATGCATCAGATACTTTGGGGTAGAGGATGACCTATATGGAATGACCAATGAGTGATAATGTGAATGCATGCGGCTACATTTATGGATTTCAAACTATACGAAATCCCGATCTTATGGGTATGTGAATGGCATGGGTGCCGGATGTAGGGGGTACTAAAATGATCACCCATGTAAGGTAGGATATACTGGTGAGCAAGGGAAAATGTAATGGTGGCTGGACTGGGCCACTTACTCAAATACGGGGGTACTCCAGGCATAAATGGTAAACTAGATCAATGCATCATATACTCTGGGGTATAATATGACCTATATTCCAGTTAGGAGATTATACCTGTAGGGGCGAACGTCACTAGAGAGGAGTAGCACCTCCATAACCTGTATCTGTACACAAAAAAAGGATACCCAGGTGTAAATATGCATATTTAAATTGAATAGATCACAAAAATACATATATAAGGTGACTTACGTGATGGCACACAAATCAAGGCAGACCCAAAAAGGGTCTAAATAAAAGTTTGAAGATTATGAGAAATGGTCCTTATAATCGGTAAGAACATGAAATGTTGAATATGACAATGCAAATGGTGCAAAGAATGGATGTCATATGACTCCATAATGGTAAAAAAGACAAGGACCCAACAAATCCCTACAAAATGTGGGGGATCCTACCTACCACATGTTGTTTTCACTGCTGAGTGTTGTGATTGTGTGAAGGGACTCGAAAAAGGATTTTTGATTTCTTTTGATTGGACCATCGGATTTGAGTTCTGCGACTTCCAGGTAACTGCCTTCGCAATTGAAAGTCTTTTTGTCTATTTATTTTTTGGATTTTGGGCCATCTTGGGACCCGGGTGTACCCCGCAAGGGTTTCGCGACCGAGTCATGCCTTTCGTGGGCATAGGTGCGACCCCAGTCACACGTTTTGAGGAGACATGTGTGACCTAGGTTGCACCTGTCCAGAGGATAGGTGCGACCTAGGCCACACCTATTTGAGGAAAATGCGTAAACTGGGTCACACTGTTTGACGGAACAAATGCAACCCAGGTCGCTTTTCTCCCCAAAAAGGGCATGACCCAGGGCCAAAGAGGTTGTTTTTGGTTCATTAATTGATCCTAATGTTGTGGACATGTAGGATGCCACAAATTAATTGGTAAGAGAGATACATGAGCAATATCCAGGAGGAGATTGAGGGTGACCAAGCGGGAAAATATAGCTTGGCAAGGCATGGCTTACCAAACTTCGTGGGAACCCCTTGATGCGTAATGCAAAGCCGCTACTTAACAAACTGGTAGAGTTATGGGATTGGGATGTAGAGGTGTTCATGGTGTACGGTGAGTGATTAGAGCTCACTCTTGAGGCTGTGATTTCATGATAGGATTCATGAGGCTGGGGGTGATAGGGTATCTGCAACTGAAGCATCCACGAGACATTCGAATCCAAGATGTGAGGGATCAAAATTGCTATTCGACGGTGGTGGTGCACAAATCCTACATCCTTCTATGTGACATCAATAGTCTGGAGACTCAGGTGATCACAACCACCATGGTACGGGTATTGAGATTGAGTGGACCGCACAAGGTCTTAGGCGTTCATATGATGCTGGTGGAGAGGGTACTAGGGGGTACCTATTTTGGGTAGGCGCAAATGTACTTGATTGTTGTTCGATGAGAGATGGACAAGGTGAGCCATCTGGTTGAGGACTTATGCTTCCCATAATTTCTATGCTCATTCTTCTTTAAGAGAGTTCTTACACTACGACCACACATAGTGGTGCACAATGGTGGGTCAATGGAGACTAGGATGAGGCAGTGGTTTGAGATGATGATCAGGGAGGGAGGTGGTTTGGTGGGAAGGTTATCCACCAGAGAGTTATTTATGCACTTGCGTCAACTACCAGTGGTTATTGAGGAATACCTGTATGCCAATATGGAATGTAGGGGTGACCATGAGTTACCTCTACCTCCCGACCAGGCTTGGGGGCCCGAAGGTACATATGCATTTATTTTTAATGGATAGCCATGTTAAGACTTCCAACATAGGTGGTAGCCATATTTTTTTATATGATGTGGATACTGATGACTAGACATGCGTGTGTAGATATTGGGTCAATGCCTCCAGCAGGATACCAGAGGTGTAGAGGTAGGGTGGAGGGTATAGACCCTCCAGTTTGCGAGCAACAATGACTTTGGAGTGCCGCTGAGGCTACACTAGACTTGCTACGGAGAAGTATTGACCAACTACTAGACGAATTTGTTGACAATGGATGGTAATACCTAGATGAAAACTTGATCGCCATATACTACTAGGCTCTTATTGAGTGGAGGCCCATCATGTGGCGTATTACTGTGGTGACCAAGTCTGTGAGATCTATGGTGCATGGTGATTCAACCTTAGAGGAGGGTGATAGTATTAAGGAGGAGACTGAGGAGGATGAGTCAAAGTACTCTGATGATTAGACGAAAACTTGTGGAGCTACCCCCCAATGCCATGAGCATGGGTATTTTTTAGTGATGTACTCAGTTTATGAGTTTTGAGGAAGTTTTTGGGGCTCCTCCATGCATATATGACTACACTTTTTTGGATAATGACATGATATACATATGCATGCAGATGCAATTTTTATGGGTTTTATGTGTATGAACCTTTTATGTGATGATGATATTTATGTTATGTTTATGTACATGTGAATGCAAAATAATATGATAATGCATGCTATGGTTTATTTCCTATATGCAATGATTGATATGCCACTCTAGAAGGTCATTTTCCATTTGGTCTGCAACATTGTTGGAACACCTAGGGACATGTATGAATGTAATGAACTCAAAATGTTTAACTAATTGTTTAGTGCGCAGAAACTTTCTAAAGAGTCAAGGGTCTTGTACTCGATAACAATTGTTCAACTAGGCAACAAGCAGTTGGTATTCTAGAAAGTCGGTGATGTGACAAATACCCAAATGGAGGATGGCGGTGAAGAGACAGATCACGACATCATATTCATCCTAGTTATTGGTGGCCGCACCGATACATGCTCCCCCGAGGTGGATCAACTCATACAAGGGGGAGTATATGACCCATGTAGCCGAGGTGAGATTTGGGGACCATCTACTTACGTTGTCAGCAATTTCGACATCAACAGAAGGCACAAGATCCATCTTGTAACAACCATGGAAACAAAACATAAGGATTGTGCATAAAGAAGGTGTAAAACATCAACGGTGAAAGCTATATTAGATCAAACAAAGGGTTTGGTCAAGTCAAGCATAAAATATCTTGAGATACAACCCATTGCGAGGGTTGTTCAAGAGGCGACCTTCAGAATCAGCCAAGAGGTGTGCCCCCTTTCCAAGACAATGTTTAAAAATGTAAGGGACCTACCACTTGGATTCAAACTTCCCTTTCCTGAGGTTGTCATCGGCTTGATCATAGACGAGGATGAGGTCCCCTCCTTATAGGTATGTGGATGAAAATTCACATCATAATGGGCTTTAGAGTGATGCTTGGTAGCTTTGAACATTTGGATAGCAACACGGTGATCTTCATCTACCTGTTCAAGCATGAGCAAACGTTGCTATAAGGGATATGTACGAGGTAAAAGATCGATAGTGATGTGTAGTGCAGGGATCTGAAATTCGTTTGGGAGGAATGATTCCACCCCATGGACCAAATGGAATGGGGTAAAATAGTTGTGGTTTTGGTCGATGTTCGATATACCCACAAGGCAGGAAAAAGCATATGGTTCCAATTGGTCTTGTGCTTATCCACCATCCGTTGGAGCATGGTTTTGAGGATTTTGTTAATGACCTCAACTTGTCCATTACCATATGGATAGTATGAGAAGGAGTACTGGTGCTCAAATTTCAAAAGGCTAGAGATCTCTTTCCAAATGACGTCTTCAAAATGTTTACCATGATTGGATACAAGTTGGTGAGGGACATCAAAATGAGTGATAACATGGTTAAAAAAAATCATGCCACGTTGTGGGCATGGCAGTTAAATGTGGGCATGGATTTGGTCCATTGGTAAAATAATCAACGACCACAATAATGTATTTATGATTTCCGACTGAAGTAGGGTTACACTCCATGAAGTCAATGGCCCACTTATAGAAGGGACCAATGGTAACGATAGGGTGGAGTGGCACATGAGGTGTTCTTGCCTTCAGGGAAAAGAGTTGGCAATTGTGACACTGCTTAATTACCATAATGAAATCAGTAAAAATGGTCGGCCATAAGTAACTGGCACGAATGACCTTTTGGGAGGTATCCTTACCAGAGAGGAGGTCATTGTTGGCTCTGCTATGGCAGTCATTAAGGACCCAATTAGCTTCATCATGAGTGAGGCATCTGCGCAAAATGGTATCAATTCCTCTTTGATAGAGGACATCTTCAATGAGGAGATATTGAGATGCTTGATGGCATATGCCGCGCCGATCGTCACGACTAATATTAGGGCCAAATTTCTAGGTGCGCAGATATACAAGGATATCTTTGTACCATGGGTCGTCTGAAGAAATAGTGAAAAAATGTTCATTAGGTAAATCATCAGTGAACGAACATGGTGCAGACGAATATGGTAGATCCATCATAATATGTTCCAGAGCCAATGCCTTAGTACTGTTGGGGGTGAAAAACTCAATATCGTATTCTTGAAGGATACGATCTATTTAGCAACGCAATCTTGGACAATACAACGACTCAAGAGATAGATCATGGGGTTTGAATCTACCATAATGGTGGTTCGGCTAATTAGAATGTAGCGACGTAAATTCTGAACCGAAAATAAAACAACTGAGGCCATTTTATCCTTGTGAGGATAACGTAACGGTGGGTTGGATAAATTCTGACTCACATAGTATATCACATGCTCTTGATTAACAACATCTTCTTGGACTAGCAATCCTGTAATGGCATGTTCATATGCCGATACGTAAAGGATAAAATCCTTCGTGAAATTTGGTGGCGATATCAAGGGAGTGGAGGACAGAGCTTGTTTCAATGCATCGCAATCTTCTTGTTCCCTTTCATCCCAAATGAAGGGGACATTGGTGTGAAGCAGGTGTAAGAATCCATGCACTTTCATAGCATAATCTGGGATAAACTGTAGCAATAAATTGGCCTTGCCTTGAAGAATTTATAGTTGGTTCAAAGTGCATGGGGGTGGAAGATCAAGAATGGATTGGACCTTCAAGGGATCAATAGTTATATCTTTCAGGGAAAAACTGAATCCCAGTAAGCAGCTAGAGGGGACACAAAAAACACACTTGAGGGGGTTCAAGTGAATATTATACTTGCAGCATCAGAGGAAGACTTGTAGGATATCTTCCAGGTGTTGAGAACGTTTCTTGGATTGAGTTGTGAGGCCATCCAAATAAACCAAGATAATGTGAACCAAGTCATGGAAGTAGAAATTCATAGCCCATCAGAAGGTGGCTCCCACATTCTTAAGACCAAACGTCATGTCTCAGTAAGCAAAGGTGCCTCAAGGGATGGTGAAGGAAGTCTTGTACTGATCCTCATTGTGAATCTGTATCTAGTTATACCTAGAAAATATGTCCATAAAGGAGAGAACTTCATGGCTTTCACATGCGTGAATGAGTTGGTCAATGAATGGGGTTAGGAAGTTGTCTTTCAGACATGCAAGATTTAGATCACGAAAATCGGTACATACACGTATGGTTCCCTATTTTTTGTTGGTCGGGACAAGTTTGGAAACCCAAGTGGTATATGCGATCAGTTAGATGAAACCCGCTTTGCGTAGCTTCTCAATCTCATCCTTTATGGCTGCCACTTTGGATGGGTGAATCAGTCTTTTCTTTTGGTGTATTTTCATGTTAGTCCCCAGAGGCAAATCATGTTGAAATGACGTACGCCTGGGCATGACAGAGGCTCAATTATTTAGAGATATATCTTTAAGCAATGTGATTTGGATACATTTTTTTGAAATTTCTTAATCGGATTAGGTTATGCACATTATTAACAGATGTAAAGGAATTTTGCAGAGGGAATTCACAGCATGCTTTAGAATATATGAATGGATGAAAGTGACTTTTAATAGATGGAAGGCTAGATTTATTCAAGAAGTGACTATTAAGGACAAATTTCTTGAATCTAGGCGAACTTTGAACATACTGAAGCTTCAGGATGAATAATTTCAACAATTCTTACAGATTTGTAAAGCAAAAACACAAGGAATGAAAGTAATGCAGCCATATTTTACATGCACAATATAGGTAGGAAACTCCTTACAATTTTGAATCAGATATAAAATATTTAAAAGATATCATAGAGGCATACATTTATGAATCCCTGTTAGATCTTTTATTTCCAAACATCATGAACATCAACAATATCATAATGGAACTGAACACTGCATAAGTTTTCTATTAATCTCATGGATCTTTACACATAAAATGGAGTGGAATAACAATGGACTTACTGAAGAGAGGAAAACACATCTCTCTGAAACATTGTTGTGTCTTTAATGTCTCACATAACCAAAATTACATAGGCTCCTCCTGTGACTTGACTCTACAAAACTTAGACAGAGAATTTCTCTACTAAATTTCCCGCCTTTAACACTGATTACAATTCACTTTATATAGAGTTTGTAAGCAACCAAATTCGGTTTCTTACACTCTAACATAAAAGTAAATAGAAGTCAATTTACTTTTTTTTTTACAAAAGATTTTTTACATTTCTTTTTTCCAACATCTAATGTTGAACTTGACATTTTAACTCCTTTTGCTGGAAGTCTTCTTTTTACCCCTCATATAGAAATTTGGTTGTCTTGAAGGCTGTCCTATGGGCCCCACTGGAGGGATGCCTGCTTGATTCATCTCGTACATCATCTGGATATTAACTAGACCTGTAGGTGGCATAAATGAGATGGCAGGAGGTTGATTTTGAAATGTACTTGGTACCTGAGCTGGTGATTGTGCTGCTGACTGATCAAACTATGCACTTGAAGGTTGGTCTGGTACGCTGGTTGTTGGGAGCATGATTCTTTGGGAAAAAATGATAATAATATTTTAAAATAGGTCAAAATCCTTTATCCATTTAGTAAAATACACTTTACACATATGAAAATGAGGTGGAGGGAAAACAACGATAACCTGGGCTCGGATGATAGGTGGCAGGCGGGATGAGGTGTGAGCTCGCTAATGAGAGTGATAAGACCCACATGTCAGATGGCAGGCGGGAAGACGAGGTGAGTTGGAAAGTGGGATAGGCTGTAAAGTGCTTTTGAAAAGCTGGTGGATACCGCCTCTGGTTTCCCAGAGTGGTAACGCGCCGATGATTGGTGGTTTAGGAAAACCACGCTCGACGAGGCACGACCAATATCCAAGGATCACATGTTCTTGATAGTTTTGAGTACAACGCGCTCCCAAGGTCACTTTTTGGTGGGCACAATTTATCAACACGCTTTTGATTTGAGCCATCGAGCTAGATCAATAATCGATGAAATTGCACACACTTTTCCTCCCCTTATCTTCCATTCATTTTATGGGCGCACACAATCTCTGGGTCGTTGCTTATTCTTGGATCTAACGACTTCCTGACCTTCCGGCTCTAGCTCCCATCTTGAGGCCCTTGGTCGCTAGTTGTTGGTCATTTTTAGTCTTTCTCTATCATTCTTTAAACTTTCTTAGCTTTGCAAGGCTAAAAAATGAAGCAAAAGTGCTATTCGTGACAACTCCATTGGATATTTTCCTCATGAAAAATCCAAGTACTAACATCGGCTCCATGGGGATAGAGGTATGCTCTGTAGGACTCTGAGAATAGTAGGATTGTGTCCTTTTCCATTGGGCTATGGGGTCTTCTCCTTCGATGAGGTGTTGATCACATTGAATTAGAATAGTTATCTCAACAATTTATTTATTTACATTGATATGGAAATGAAAGGAATTAAAGTACTGTAAATGGAAGAAAAACAATATAAAAAGAATACTATTCTACTATGTACAATAGATTTTGGAACTTGATTTCGGTATAGAAAAAATCTTTTCAGAAGATTGCCATTGACAACAGCTTCTATCAATTCCCCTTCTAGTTCATGAAGCTTGTAGGTGTTGTTTTCCAGCACTTCAGCAATGATGTAGGGGCCTATCCAGAGATTTTAAAACTTGCCATGCTTGCCTCTATCTTCCTTTATTTCATCCCACTTCAGGATTAAATCTCCTTGGTGGAGATCCCTTTCCAAATATATTTTGTCAAAGGTATTTTTAATCCTTCTCTAGTGTTCCTGTAGTTTTACATTTACCTGCTCTCTTTCCTGCCGAAGCTTTATTAATTCATATATTTTTCTTACCATGTTGTTTGGTTAAACTGTTTCATGCTAGATTAACTTGAGTACTGGTAACCCCAACTGAATAGGCACGAATGCTTCTCTTCCATACACCAGCTGAAAAGGATATGCGTCAATTGATATTTTGACACTTATTCTGTCATCCCACAAAGCATATATGAGGTTTACATCCCAAGCCTTTTTATTGTCTGTCAGCTTATTCTTAATAATCCTCAACAAGATTTTATTAGATGATTCAACTAAACCATGCCCTCGAGGGTAGTAGGAAATAGAGTGACCCAATTCAACATTATACTTTAGACATAATTAAACCATTTTAACATATCTGAAAGAAGGAGAATTGTCAGTAATAATCTTCCTTGGGCATCCAAATATTGATTTTTTTTCCTCTAGGAATTTCATAATTACATTCTCATTTTCCAATCTAGTGGGGATGGATTCCACCCACTTTGTAAAATAATCCATGGTAGTCAAAATCCATCTGTGCTGGTTGCTGGAATTAGGATTTATTTCTCCAATGAAATCCAAACCCCATTGCTGGAAAGGTGTTGATGTAATGATAGGCCTCAGGTAATGACAGGCCTCAGGCGTAGAGGGTTCAACTTATGTTTTCCTGCAAACATATGACATTCCACACATGCTCTCACAATATAATTAGTATTTGTAAAAAGTGTTGGCCAATAATATCCATCTCTCAGGACTTTGTATGATGTGTCTCTCCAAGCATGGTGACCTCCACATACCCCTTTATGAAATTGAGCTATAATTCCTTCTGTTTCCTCCTGAATTACACAATTTAACAGTATCCCTTGAGGATCTTTCCAGTATAAATATTCATCCAATATGCAATATTTAAATGCCTGTAATTTTAGAGACCTTGCTTGTGATTTTGATAGACATCTAGGACATTTTAAATTCACCAAATAGCAAACAATGTTTCCATACCAATCAGACTCTTCAAATTTTCTATTTACCTTCATTGTATTATCCTGAGAATGTTGAATTTATCTTAGCTTCTCTTCTTCTGTCGATTACGAAATCAAATTCAAGTCTAAAGATTCACAATTTGACTCATCCAACAGCTTGGCCAATCCCTCACCTTTAACCAGCTTGATGGGTTTAATTTCTAGATCATACTCCTGAATTTTAGAAATCCATTTGCCTCTTCTGCCATCACTGTCAGTTTAGCACATGATATCTTTGACTGTGCTATGGGGAACAAACGGAATTATCTGAGAACGTAAAACATAACATCTGAAATATTTCAAAGCCTTAACCATGGCATATGCTTTTTTCTCCATGAGATTGTATTTCAGTTCAACATATCTTAGAGCTTTGCTGAAAAAGGCTATGGGTTGTTCATGTCCATCACAATTCTTTTGCAAAAGCACAGCTGCAATTGTGTGAGAGGAAGCAAAATAAAATATCAAAAAAGGTTTTGTATAATCAATACTAATCAACACTGATGTTTCCCTAATGGATTTCTTCAATGCTTCAAATGTTTCCTTTGATTCTTTAGTCCATTTAACATCAATACCTATTTTGAGCATGTTGGTAATGGTTTTAATCAAATCAACAAGATTATGAATAAATCTCCTCAATAAGTTTATCTTGCCCATGAATGATTGTACCTCTTTCTTATTTTCGGGGGCCTCAAGTGCTTGTATGGTTGCCAGTCTTTCAGGATCTATCTTAACTACATCTTTAGATACTATGTGCCCTAGCAGCTTACCTTCTCTCAAGGAAAAATAAGACTTCTTGGGGTTTAGAGAAAGGCTATATTTTTTGCACTTTTTGAAAGTATGATTTAAATGGGATAGATTTTCTTCATCAGTCTTAGAGAATACAGTCACATCATCTATATATACAACTATGAATTTGTCTCTTTCTCCAACATATTCTATGTCCATAGCACGTTGGAAAGTTGTACCTACATTCATTAACCCAAATGGCATCTTATCATACATACAATTTCCCCAAGGAGTGGTAAAATTTGTTTTTTCCCTGTCTTCTTTACTCATGACCACTTGATTATACCTTGAAAATCTATCCATCATAGATATCCTATCTTCTCCAACAACTTTCTGCAGAATTTGATCCATCTTGGGAAAAGGATAATTGTCCTTGAGAGAACACTTGTTGAGATTCCTGAAGTCAACACACAACCTTATTTCTCCACATTTTTTTTTTTTTTTGACAGGGACCAAATAAACAACCCATTTGGAGTATCTAAGAGGAATTATTATTTTAGCATCTAGCAATTTCCTCACTTCCCTTTCTATAATGGGAAACAAAATAAGATTTGTTTTCCTGAGTTTCTTCCTGAAAGGTTTTGTTCCAAGCTTTAAAGGGATCTTATGATCAATTATTGAGGTACCATAGCTTCTCAAATATTCATACCTCCATGCAAAGACATCTATATGTTCTTTGAAGAGCTTTATATATTTCTGTTTCATTTCAGCAGACAATATCTTTGAAAGTTTGATATTCTTGGGTGCCTCTTAAGTACCAACATTTATTTCTTCAACATCCTCTTCCTTTGGTTGGATTTTTGGGTTATGAGGAACACCATTCTTTTCAAATAACCTTTCTAAAGGAACTAGTCCTTTAGGAATGAAATTGCTCTTAAGCTAGAAAATCTTATGATTTGCTATTTTGTACTTCAACTTGACATCAATATCTTCTATTTCTTGACTGTCTTCATCTTCCTTTGTTTCCTGTTCTTGATCAATGCAAGTAATGGAAAATTCATCAATCACTTCTAGAAATCTTTTAATATATTCATCATCTTCAAAAACTTGCCAGTGTTTGGTGTTTCCAGGGATAGATGGCCTATAGATCATCTCAACTTCATGCCTCAACTTAATTTCCGTGGGAGGTTTAAAAGAACTTGCTGCTATGGCCAACGAATCAACTCTCTGATTTTCTTCTCTAGGAATAGCTATGATATTAAAAGCTTCAAAGAAATTGTCAATTAAATCCCATACCTGATTCCTGTAAGCTCTCATTTTGGGATGATTAGTCTGATATTTTCCTTTTATCTACTGTACTATGAGTTCTGAATCTCCAAAGACAGAGATATGTTTTATCCTCATCTTTCTAGTTGTTTCTAGACCTAAGACTAATGCTTCATATTCATCCACATTGTTTGTGGTCTCAAAATTTAATTTAAAAGACAATGGAATTTATTCTTTTGTTGAAGAAATAAGAATTAACCCAACTCCAACTTCATCTTTGGTAGAGGATTTATCAAAGTACATATCCCAAATATGATAATGTTCATAGTTTTCATTTTCTGATGTGATCAATTTCAGAGGTTCCTCTTTATAATCATATCCTGCAGTCAACATACAACATCCTGTGCTTTCTTCTATGGTGTATATATGATAGTTTATAGGGATGTTCCTCTCATTGAGTATGTAGGAATATCTGGCTTCTGTATACAGTCTTCCTATCTCTCCTACAAACAGTGGAACAATAGCATATTTCATGTCCATATGCATGGTTCCTCCCATCCTTTTTGCACAGGTTCTTGATAGTAACATACCGTACCTTGGAAGTACATCGGCTACCACTACATCAAGCAAAATACTTTTGGATGGTAACTGAGATAAATTTACTACCAAATCCTCTATCATACCCACACATTTTACTGGTTTTGAATCAAAAATATACAAATCATGATAAGGTTTAGTAATTTCCAATCCCAATTCCTCCATGATTACTTTTGGCATCATATTATGAGAGGCACCTGAATCTAACATCTAGTTATGCAGCAACTTGCCATGTAGTCTCAAGGTTACATAAAAAGGAGGCATGTATTCATTGTTTTCATCTTCAATTGCAGGCCTGTTGATGCCTCAAAAATCGTAGCATCAATCAGCAAGGGATTCTCCCCGGTAAACAGTCCCAATTAGATTGTCCACCGTTTGATGTAGGGAATCCGTCTGGTTAACAGTTCCGGCTACCGTGAGATTTAAAGGTTTTGGCTCTTTACACCGGTTGCGGCCCAATTCACCGTTTATGTATTTTATTTTAAGATAATATGCAAGTGCCCTATGCTAAGTGCATGCAATTAACCTAAGCTAATCTAAAACTGTGTAAGCAAATCTATTCTATCCTTGCAAGGAGCAAACTGTAGAGATGAGTAATGTGCTGAAAGAAACATCTTAAAGATGATACAGATAGCCATTTAATCATAAGATACACCTACAACAAGATATAGCAGATATTAAAGATAGCTTTAATTCAGTAGTACAATCCACTACTCATTTAAGAAAAACACATCTTTGCACAGGAAAGCATAAGAACATTCATTACACATAAATAAATTCAAGATAGCAAGGAATGATCTCACAATAATATGTTGATGACATAGGAATAATCCAGCACACATTCGACATATCTTCCAGGCAAAAACGCCTTCTCCCAGGCTTTCATTAGGCAAAAAAATATATTTCTTGGAGCAAGTAGCAAAGTAATTCACGTACAAGGAAGAAAATATTTTCACCTGCCAAAAGTCATGTATCCTTCTCTTATTCCTCTATATAAAGATTTACAAATTGCTCCTTGAGATAAAAAGTGTACCCTAAAGTTCTGGAAGCTTCTAATTTGTCATTTAGTGTGTAACCACAAAACTAAATAATTCGCAGGTACCTTTCACAAAAGACAAAATTAAAAAGACAGTTGTCTTTTAATGTATTTACATATGAAAACTTTCTAGCCTATTTTCCTAAAGTATAGCAAAAATAAGCTAAGGCCCAGCTGGTTTTGTCGACTCATTTGGTTGCTCCTCTCTTATTGGTTCTCCCACTGCAACAGGCTCACCTGATTGTGCTGATTTGTCTTCTTGTTCAATGTAGCTTGCCCACTGTCCAATTTCCCTTATAATGGTTTTTCCTCTCAATGCGATTGTCACATTCCGGGCCATTCTGTGTCTGCGTAATTCTATTTTGATGGTTGTTGTACCTGTTACAGTCCTCTGTGCACAAATTTCCAGATAGTGAGTGTGGATAGCAATCTTCCCAATGAATTGATGAAGGTCTTTTGTGGATATAGCTTCTATATTCTTTAAATAATCCAATTCGGCGTTCATATTATTCCCTAACTCCATCATACGCTAGTCTCTCTCAGGAAACTCATAAAAATTCTGTGGTAGAGGCACCTGACATGTCCCATGAGTTTCTCGGATCTTGGAATAGATAACATGGCACTTTTTTATCGTCTTCCGGATTTCAATACTTAATCTGTCGCCACAGTCTCTGCAAAATTCCAGGACTCCGATATCCATATCCAGCACCTCATCGGTCAAGGGGCGTAGATTTGAGGGAAAACCTGATTTTCCTTTTCTCCATTCCGACTACTCCTAAATCTGGACCGCATATTGAGCAAACTTGTCTTAAATCAGAAGTGCTTCAATCTCAATACTTGTCATCTTGGTGATCATTTCTTTCATCCCACAAATTTCTTCAGAAATGGATACTAGTAATTGATGCATCTTCTCTTGCATGTCGCTGGCCTGCTTACAGAAGCTGGATAGATCCTGCCTGTTTTCTATTATCTGCTTGAGCTATTTCACTAACTCTTCCTTCTCTTGTAGCAACCTCTCAAACTGAGGTTTGAAGATATGAGTCTGTTGAGCCCTGCTGGCTTTGAGTTTTTCCAACTCTGATATACGAGTCTTTAAGTTCCTTTGCTCGTCCTCTGAGATGGATAGCTACATCTCCAGTGAATTCTTCTCATTTTCGAGCCGCAGAGCTTCTGAAGTTGTCCTTAAATTTTCCTCTGTCAGCTCCTTATATTTCTTCTTCATTTCATTTGCTTCTAGCACTTCTTTCTTCCTATCAACTTTTATTTTGAAGCATTTCTCTCTGTAACTCTTTACTTTGTTCATTAACCAATCAACATTGGCTTTATTTGCCTGGGCTGAGGCTACAGTGCATCCTGCTTGGAATGAAGGATCAATGTCAGTCCCTTGGACTAGTGTGGTCTCCGAAACTCTAAATTTGAATGATTCAGGATCAATTTCCATTTTCCTCATTGTTCTGCCAATGATAGCCTTCTTCAGTTCGTGAAAGCAGACAGAATCTAGGTTGGCCACTTGGCGCTGCTTCCTGCTGTTGCAGGGGGTCAGTGCTAGTTCTTCGGTGGGGACAACCCCTTCATGATCTATCCCTGGTTGGTTTATCTTTGGAATATCTAAGTCCATGGCCTGTGGGCTGGACGAGTTTTGTTCAGGAGTTCTCTCAGCCTGCTCCTTCTGTTGTCTTTCAGCTAGCTCTGCTAATTCTTCTTGTAATCTGTCTGCCTCCTCCAAAAAAATCCTTGCTTCTTCTTCTTCTTGTTGTTTAGTAGCCTATTCCTGGAAAAATCCTTTCTTCTTCTTTTCTCTGGGTCTTCGATTCCTCTTCCTTTTGGATTATGGAGGCTTCTTCTTGTTGCTGCAATTGAATAGCCTGCTCCTGTTTAATTCTTGCTGTCTCTTCTTGTAAAACCTTTTCCTCCTGCTCCCTCTTGATTCTAGCAGCTTCTTCTTGTTGAAACTTGGCAGCTTGCTCATTTTGAATCCTAACAACCTCCTCGTCTTGTCGCAATTCGGCAGCTCGTTCATTTTGAATCCTTGCCGCTTCCTGATCTTGCTGTTGTTTGATAGTTTGCTCTTGTAGTATCCTGTCTTCTTCCTCTTGTTCCATACCTGTCAAATCTCCTGATTGGGACACTGATGCCTCCTGCTCCTTTTGGATTAGGCCGACAGGCGTGGGGGTAGAGCTCTTTTTCTTGTCTTTCTTGTAGTGCTTGCCCAATGCTGTTAAGTTTCGAGCACTACGGAAGAACTCTTCATCTTGGTCCATAAGATGAGTGTATTCGAAGCTGGTTTTGGCATCAATAATATGCTGGGCAATTTTACCACAAGGGTCATGCCTTCTGAAGAAATTTGTACCAAAATGGAAGATTTCTAAATCCTGGACATAGTTTTCTCCTTCCTTGGCCCTCGGGAGGCTGTATGCTCCTATAGTGAAAGGCATTGGTGGATATATCAATTTCTTTCTTTTAGTGAGAACTCTGCTGATTCCACCAATGTTGAGGAGTTGCCTCAAGGCTTCCCTATGTATTACAAAATCTGTAGCATATCTGGGAAGTACAAAGGGGGCTACGGATCCTCCACTCATTCGGATATATGTACCTTCTAGACCATGGTAATAATCGCTGAATGCCTCTATAATGGGCATGGCGTTCTCTAACATGCAATCTGGTTCCTCTACAAAAATAAGCTGATATAAAGGCATGATGAATTTATAGCAAACCTGCTTGTAATAGCTCGCATATTTACTTGCCCATGTGAGTTGGTAGGCCATGAAGAGAGGTGTCTCCTTTCTATTCCATGAGAAACCCAAGTCAGGGAAGGTGTGTTTGCTCAGTAGGTAGTCTATCAAGTATGAAGACATAAAGAATTCTGCTTTCTTCTGAGTCATTCCTCCTTGGGCAGCGGTTAGCTGTGAGACCAAGCTTTCCGAAATTATATCCACCCAATTAAAGATGGTACCATTCATAGATATATAGAATATTATTGGTACCCATCCGAGTTTAAAGATATTTCCATTTAGCATCCCAAAGATCCGGCTCAACATCAGAACAATGAGCCTATATGGAGTTTTCAGGAGGTTGCTCTCATACTCATTATTTTGCCTCTTTCTTATCTGTCTGTCAACTATCATCATCTTCCTGGCGGTGTCCAGCGGGTCCATAGGGTGCTGAGCTATCCATTCATTATCTAGCCAAGCCCTAGCCGGGGGAAATCTGTAGGTGGTTGTGATATGCTCAGGAGCAAAAGATGCTAGGTTCATTCCATTCTTATCATTTATAAACCTGGTGTTAGTCTTGACATGGGGAATCAACCAGCCAAGCACTTCAGAACATGGGAATAACTCAGGACGGGTTGTTGCCTTATGGAGACAAGACCTTCTAATATTTGCATATACCATAGCGTCCTCTATGGAGTTTTGAGAGTTGTCTTGATCTCTGATGAATCTATACAAGTCACCCCATTGAAACTCTGGGGCAGAGCTCCCTGGGGGTACATTGGTGGTAGCTTGTGTATCAACAAACATGGTCTCGAGTGAGGTATTCAGCAGGATCTCTATGTCTGAATCTGACTCTATCTTTTGTGCGGCTTTCTTCCTTGCAGATCTTCTATGCATGTTAAACCTGTGGTGATCCGGGGCACAAATAAGGAGTTTTTTTTTTTTGAAGACATTTAGAGTAACTAATTAAATGCAATGCTTCTTGGAGATTGAAAAACAAAAGGAAAATGTGACAGGATTAGCTTCTGACTAAATGACTTTCGAGCATTAGTAAAAAATAGTTATAAAATTTCCAAAACATGCCATCTTCACAATATGAAAGCTATTTAAAAAAAAAAATGATCGACTAATTCACAGATGCAATTATCATTTCATGGTTGATGGCCTTTACAAATGAATATGGATTCTTTTTATAATGCTACCACTGCAGGCCCGTAAGGTTTTCTTAACACGTTCTAAGGTGGTTTTGGCTGAGCCTTGTTGGTTTTATGGCCTAGGCGCGAATGGTTTTGTCATTTGGGCGTGATTCTTTCCACGGGGTGGATGCAGATGCGGTGTTTTAACCGAAAACAAGCACTAACTACAGATTTGGGCGTGAAATGTTAATCTATGTGGGAAAACTACGGCCATCAAGATGTAAATGGAAAATCTCAGGGATTGTTTTTCTTATCAATGGGAAAGCCGCGCGGGAGAACTTACCTAGGACATTGAGCAAGCGATAGTGGGAAAAGTCCTAGACGTGCATGTGAGGATAGGGCCTTCCAGGCTCTGGTTCACATAGGGTGGCTTCGCGTCCTCATTGCTTCGACTTAAACTAACTTCCTAATGCATATAGGTTCATTTGGCACATATATATAGCAACAAAAGCTACCAAAAGAGTGTAATTTCAACTAAGAACCTCGGATAACATAGAGGGGGGGAGCATAGCACCTACCTATCAGTTTCGCAATATCTCCTGGTGGCTGGTGGACATTCTGAGATGGGAAGCAGTGCAATCAGAGGTTCAATGAATCAATATCGAACGACGAGCTATGTTCTCCCTTGGCAGTGGTAGAGTGATTTTCTCAAAATCCCATTCTATGCATTCATATATGGGAGGCATTAATTTCACGTACGTGATAGGTTGGCGAATTGATGAGCATGGGACTCGAGGCAGATGGGTAGTTCAAACATCACATGGCCACACTAATGACCCTACCAACTCCGTATTCGCACGTTTTCCCAAATCGCTTTTCGTGCCAAAGCGGTGATTTTACTGTTACGTTCTGCGCTTGTAGTGGCAGTCTTAGTGCTAATCTCTGTGCTAATGGGCTACGCCAAGAATGGAGCTCAGGGCTGCGTCTAAGGATGAGGCGCGGTTATGATGGCGGCCGCTATAGGGATAAGTTTTGCGCATCGGCGGAGGATTTAGTCACAATATGTGCACTAACGAAAGGTACACCAAAGAGTCAAAAAGACCTAGAAGATTCTCGTGTCGGCGTCCTTTATAAAGTTAAACTCTGCGTTGAAGCGTCCGAAATAATGCTAGCAATTGTGCCAAAGGTGGCCAAAATAAGACTAAGATAGGCACCATGGTTGGGTTGAAAGCGGCTAAAGTAGTTTCATACTTTGTGTGATAAGCGGGCAGTTTAAATCTAAAAGTTGCGCGAGCGAGGATAAAAAAACAATGGTCGAATTATAGTTAAGACTCTCGTCGAAAAGGCAGAGTTAGGTTTAAGATTTGCGCCGAAGGCGGAAGACTTATGGTTAAAACTTGCGTCGAAGGCAGAAGATTTATAGTTAAAATTTGCGCCGAAGGAGGAAGACTTATGGTTAAAATTTGTGCCGAAGGCTAAAGGTGACTTTGCCTTAGATTTTTTTTTTTAAAACTTCTTTGGGAAACAAGTGTTAAAGTTTTCCAAGTTGGAGCAAGATAAGCTTCAAAAAGAAAGAGAAATAATTGTTACAAAAGTGTAGAAGGAGGGGCCCTAACATTTTTCAAAAGAAATTTGGGGAAGGATGTTGCAGCAACAACAAGGCCCAACCTCAATAGTAGGGGTTTCATCAGCAATGTTCAAGCTATCTGATTGAGGACTTGCATTATTCAACTTGAGGAATTTCTCAATTTGTTTGGCATAGACAAGGCATTGAGCTAGTTCAGACAGTGGAATGAACATTTTGATTTTGGAAAGTTCATGTTGAAAATAAAAAGGATGAGAGGATTTATCCACCTCTTCTACTTCAGTGGGAAGGACAATAAGTTTCTTATGGACATGATGAGGGATGAAATTTACTTTAGAATATGAGGTACTAGGATTTACTTTATCAACAAAAGGATTTTGAACAGGAGAGGAATTATCAACAGATTTATTATCTTTTGGATCTTTGACCTATTTATTTGAGGTAGGTATTTGAGGCTGATTTTTTTGATAAATTCTTTGGCCTTAGAAATACATTTTCTTTGGTTGAGGTTCATTTTGATATAGATAATATTATATTGATTTTTCATAATATTCTTGAGTGAGATGGATCATATCATCATCATCGTTTAACCAAAGGATCTCTTCAGGAGGTTCAACATATTTTTTATCAGGAGGTATTTCCACTACATGTTCAACATAATTTGTCCTTATTGGTGGTTGTATGGGAGGATCTTCATTTCTCATTCCTTTGTTTAGGATTTGAGGATGAAAAAGCCTCCTATATTGATTAGGGTTTTTCTGTCCCATGCCTTGAGGATTCCTGTATTGATTATTTTCATCAACCTCTAGTCTGGTGAGTTTGTTTAACAAGCCTCTCAATATCTTTGACATCTCTTCGATTTTCTCATCTTGACTGTCCCTGTTTCTGTTTGATGTGCTAGTGTAATCTTTATGCTTCTTTTTATCTACATCTTGCCCCTGTTTTAGTTTACCTCAGGCTGTCATTTTTCCCTCTACATCTAAAGCATCATCCCGCATGTTCAAAAGGGTTGCAGATCTTCTTTCTCTTAAAATCATAGCGAAATCGGATTCATGTGCTCCTGCATATGTGACTTTAGCAACAGCTTGTGAAGTATTAATATCTTGAGGAATATTGTTGTAGATCTTGTTAAACCTTTTATTAAATTCACTGACATTTTCTCCATTATTTTTCTTTAAAGATGCAAATTCAGTTAGGTAGTAAAGGTGATCTCTCTTTTCACTACACTTTCTCATAAGTGCATGCTCCACATTAGGCCAAGAATTTAAATAATTTGCAGGTATGGCCCTAAATCATTTTCCGACTTATCCCTCCGAATATTGTACAAAAAGTCTCATGTACACATCATCTTCCTCAATGAGAATATTATCTATGAAATCTTAAAACTTAGAAATGTGATCTTTTGTTGTAATATATTTCTCTCTATCAAATTTAGGAAAAACTTGAAGATATTTGTCAGGAATGTCATGAAGATTGTTTGGCGGATTTAAAGGGCCAAATCTATTTGCTATACATGGATTCACTGCAGGGGGTGGACCTCCTTGTCCTCTACCAACCATATTTAAATGATGTAGGATAATGTTATGAGCCTGGGGTGTCAGTGAGGTTCTTTGAGGTCGAGCAGATGATGGATTAGGTCCAAATGTATTAGTAGAAGATGAAGGAGAAGTGAATTGGGGTTCTAAATTAGGATTCAAGGGGTTTCAGGAACATTTTGCAGATTTTCAAAATTATTTAAATCCTCAACTGTTTCTTGATTATCTACTGGAGGAGATATCAATTTTGAATTAAAACGAGGAATACCTATCCCTTGGATTGTACATATGTTCCTCCAATGTGCTTGAGAATCAGGAAAGCTATAAAATTTGGTTGACTGAGGATTCAATTGAGTATCTCTTTTTCTAGTATCTAGCTTGATCCAATGAAGTTGCCAGGTGAAATTCAACCATAGTATTTGATTTGCTTCACCACACAGAGCTCAGGCCATATTCAATTGTAGTAGGGGAAATATTAATTTCACTTGTGTTCCCCAGTATGGTTGCGATTTTTCATGTTAGTCCCTCGAGGCAAATCAGGTTGAAATGACGTACGCCTGGGCATCATAGAAGCTCAATTATTTAGATATATATCTTTAAGCAATGTGTTTTGGATACATTTTTTGAAATTTCTTAATCGGATTAGGTTATACACAACATTAAAATATGTAAAGGCATTTTGTAGAGGAAATTCACAACATGCTTCATAATATATGAATGGATGAAAGTGAATTTTAACAGATGGAAGGCTAGATTTATTCAAGAAGTGATTATTAAGGAAAAATTTCTTGAATCTAGGAGAACTTTGAATGTACCGAAGCTTCAGGATGAAGAATTTAAGCAATTCTTACAAATTTGCAAAGCAAAAACACAAGAAATGAAAGTAATGCAACCATATTTTACATGCACAATATAGATAAACTCCTTACAATTCTTAATCAGATATAAAATATTTAAAAGATATAATAGAGGCATACATTTATGAATCTCTGACATATATTTTATCTCCAAACATAATGAACATCAAAGATATCATAATGGAACTGAACACTGCATTAGATTTCTATTAATCTCGTGGATCTTTACATAGGAAACATAGTGTAATAACAATGGACTTATCAAAGAGAGGAAAAACATCTCTCTGAAACATTGATGTGTCTTTAATCTCTTAGATAACCAAAATTACATAAGCTCCTCCTGTGACATGACTCTACAAAACTTAGAAAGAGAAATTCTCTACTAAAATTGCCCGCCTTTAACACTGATTACAATTCACTTTATATAGAGTTTGTAAGTAACCAAATTTGGTTTCTTACACTCTAATAGAAAAGTAAATAGAATTCAATTTACTTTTTTTTTACATTTCTCTTTTCTAGCATCTAATGTTGAACTTGACATTTTAACTCCTTTTGCTGGAAATCTTCTATTTACCCGTCATATAGACATTTGGTTGTCCTAAAGGATGTCCTATGGGCCCCACTGGAGGGATGCTTGCTTGATTCATCTGGTGCATCATCTAGATATTATTTGGACTTGCAAGTGGCATAAATGAGATGGGAGGAGGTTGATTTGTAAATGTACTTGGTACTTGAGCTGATGATTGTGCTGCTGACTAATCAAACTGTGCACTTGAAGGTTGTCCTGGTACGCTAGTTTTTGGGAGCATGCTTCTTTGTGATAAAATGATAATAATATTTTAAAATAGGTCAAAATCTTGTATCCATTTAGTAAAATAGACTTTACACTTATGAAAATGGGGTGGAGGGAAAACAACGATAACGGATGCCGGTATGATAGGTGGTAGGCAGGATGAGGGGTGATATGGATAACGAGAGTGATTAGACCCACATGATAGATGGTAGGCAGGGAGACGAGGTGAGTTGGCAAGCGGGATGAGCTGTAAAATGCTTTTGAAAAGCTAGCCAAGGAGCACATGTCTTTGACGGTTTTGAGGACAATGTGTGCCATAGGTCATTTTTTGGTGGGTGCAACTGATCGACGCACTTTTATATGAGCCGTCAATCTAGATCAAGCGTCGATGAACTTGTACGGATTTTTGTCCCCTTATCTTCCATGCATTTTATGGGTGTGCACGATCTCTAGGCCGTTAGATCTTGGATCTAACAGATACCTAAAATTTTGGCTGTAGCGCATATCTTGAGGCCCTCTGTCGCTATCCATTAGTCATGTTTAGTCTTCAGCTATCATTCCTTAAACTTTATTAGCTCTCCAAGGTTGAAAAATGAAGCAAATGTGCTATTTGTGACAACTCCATAGGATATTTTCCTCATGAAAAATCCAAGTACTAAAAGGGCACAACGCCGAGCCATGTGTCAATATGATGCTCAACAATGATAGCAAGGTAGAGACCAAGCATATCGATGTATGACCAAGCGAAAACATCACGAAACTATTGGAAGAGTTTCTAGTAGGTGGCGACCTCTTTTGGGGTGCAGGAGGCGCCTAATGTGATATTCTTAGTGATGACTGGTTTAATAGAAATATCTAGCTGAATGGTGGGCTAGATATTGGCCATGTTCACTTCTTCAAAGGCGTCGGGGGCTGGGATTGGATGTTTGAACCAATCAATGCTTACATGAGGGATGAAATATTTCAACTCGACAGAGAATTGGTATAACAAAGGTGTCATAGATTCTTCAGGGATAAAATATGTGCAATGGTGCATGTCATCCCAAGGAAAGTCGAGTTCAATTAAGGCTTCAAATATCTCTTTATCACTTTGAAAGCATTAGGTAGAGAGATTGGAGGGGTCAACACTAGCCGGTGTTGTAGAAGGTTGATCATCTGACGAGATAAAAGAGATAGTGTTGTAGGATCCATCCAAAGAATATGTCAGGGAGTGTATTTATTTTATGACGGTGACTTGAGACTCTAAGGAGAATCTATGCAACTCGAATAACACATATCAATATCACGGGGGGTTCACTCACTGAACTTGTTACATAGCACGATCGTTCACATGATATTAAAGAATACCCGTAATTTAACTAAATATTGGAAAATGCATCCTAAAATTGTATTGTTGAACCCCTCTCCCAATATGCCTTTACAATTAAGAAAACCCTTAGTTTCGCCAGATATTGTAGGTATCCATTTTTATCAACCCATTTTTAACACCCCCTTTATGTCATATTATAAATTTGTAACAAACAATATCTCTAACACATCTTAGTATAAGCAAACAAGATGCTAAATAAAATAATAGTATAATGCTAACGATTATCCCACTAGGATTGCAGGGGCGACTGATCAATTTGTAGCATTGGATAGTGGAACACCCAAAGAAATATTACCGTGGAAGGAAAAATGCATAAAACGCAACCTAGTCAAGAGATCAACATAACAAAGAATGTAAAAGACCTATAGTCCAATTGTTAGTGCAATGCTTAGAAAATATGAGAATTGCAAATGTCTCACACCACAACCTGCCAATCTACCAATTTTATATCATGTAAATACAAATATAGCCATAGAGAACTCATGTTTGCTATAAGTTTAATAAATTAAACTCCATAAAAATGCAAAATTGAAACACTTTCATGGAAGGATGCCTCTACCTTCCTATCAAAACAAACATCATTGATGTTTTAACCCAAATGAACATAGAAAAATTCCTTTTAATTTTCAATAACACCATGTGATCATGTGCATAGCTTGGATTTGGGTCATTCACAAGATCCAATGAATTGCCTCCACTTCCTTTACATTTATTCTTGCAATCACGGGAATTAACAACATTGAGTTACATTTTCTTGGGTTATATCTAGTTTTTTTTTATCTTTAAAGGATAGGGGAAAATATCCATTATTAGGTTTCAAGCATGCAATAGTTATAAAGATACACATATGGTGAAACTTATATGATACCATTTCATAATAACGACAACACATAGGGTATGTAAATAAGGATTTAGATTTTCACCTATGTTCATGTTAATTTCATACAATATTAAGATAGATGCCTTGCATATAAGAATTGAAATTACAATTATGAATGTGCCAAATATAAATCAATCTAACAACTATTCCTAATTGGCAATGTGAAAATATTAAAGAAGAATACAAAAAGTTGAAAGAAATAATTAGTCAAGAAACATTGATATAACTTTTATTGGTTCGAGTGAGCCAAGAAAGATTGATCTCTTTTTTCTTGGTTTTCATGGAGCAAGGTTTAATTGAATCTCAATGCCCACCTAAACCCCAACCTTAAAAATCAAGAGTTAAAATATTTTACTTGAATGCCTACAAAAAATACAATACAATTGTTCAAATTCGGAACTCCCGGTTAACTACATCTCTTAACTTAAAGATGAAAAACAATATAAAATCAATTCAAACAAAGCCTAAATAAGCTATTGAATGAGGATTGCTCAAGGCCAATAATCCAAAGAGACTTCCATTTATATTATCATTGGTACACTATTATCAAATTTATGCAAAACTTAGGATCATAAGCAATATCAAATAAAAATGGAAGGTCCTTATTTTTTAGGTGGGTATGAATTGAGTCTATGATTTGGATGTATGAATCCATCCCGCGATTTGAAGGTTATTCCTCAGCACTCCCAAATAAAATAAACCCCAATATTTATATTACTATGTCAAATTAAAAAAAACCCTTGACCCCTTAATACGAGGCAATATATTTTTGAGGTTTTTAAGAGTATTCAACACCCCAATATGAATGGACGTGATATGATATTGCCTCACTAGTGAACCCCCCGTGATCAATATTCAGGAATATTTGGGAAGTGATGGGAGTAGTGGCCGTAAAGGCCACATACCCTACAAGAATGGTTTGTGCACAATGACTTATTGTGAGGATGGGGAGGGTCAGGAACTTGGACCACTGGAAGGTTTTCTCCATCATCTAATGTCTACACATGAGTACATAGGATGGGAAACTCCGAACAATTTTGGGTGGTGCGACCCAAGGTATCGCACAAAGCACAAGGTGAGGATGCTCGTGGTGAGGTGGTGGGGGGAGAGTTCACGAATTTGTTCATTGTTAATGATGTGATTTCCTTTGTAGGATTTCCCCTAGCCTTTTTAGACGGACAAGGGGTGGGGGATGAGGGTGCTGCTATGGATAAACCGAGAGTTGGATGATTGCAACTATTAATCGGTTGTACAGGTTGAAAAAAAACTTGTGGGGTCAAGGGAGGTTTTGGTGCAGGTAAGTACCAAACATGGATGCCCAACATCAATCCCATAAGGTTAAGGGTTTCCATCACATGCATGCTGAAAAATACCTATGGTGGAAATAAGAATGAGATCATATGTATAGGGGTAGCTCCCACATGGCTGGGTATTGATGCTCGTTGTGGCTAAGGTTGTGGTTTTTGTTGTGGTTGGGACTACGGTTGGGGTGCAGGTTGGGTCACCAGTTACATTTGGTCTATTCATTTTCTTGAAGAAATGGTGTATAAATATGATACCTTTGTACCTGAGGGGGTGGGGGTAGGTACTAAAAGGAGGAAGCCATGGGGGCATTACAATAAATATCTGTCCCTGCAACATAAAGTGAGGGGATGGAAGTGCCATGGATGGTTTTTTGGACTAGGGGGAGGAGGTTTCTAGAATGGCCAGTCCCTTGGGGTCATAGTAATTTAACTTGTAAATTTTGACGACATTCCGTTCATGGGGGAACATCATGAGTCGAAAGACTAAAAAAGTGACGAATTTCATAGCATATATGTAGCTACGCTCAATGAGGAAGTTGTAATCAAGTTGAGCATTAACAAACTCAATGTCAATCAATATGGTTTTTCCAGCTAACTCGAGAGGAACATCCAAGAGAAGTCCCCGGGGTTGGGTTGCATGACCATCATAAGCATGTAATGTTGTCATGGATAGTTGCAACTTAGGGTATCCAATATTTTTCCAAATGAAAGTGTACATAACGCATGTGGATACACCCTCATTAACAATGTATCGATGGATGACTAAATTGCGGATCGACACAAGAATCTAGAACGCAATGGACGAAGCCATGCGGGGGTTTGACAGATCCAAGTCGAATGTCGTCAAACGTGAATTAGATGGATCGATCACACGTAAAGCTAACAATAAGGTTTTGTGTTTCATAGGGCAGTTCTAGATAACTTACAAGGTTGACATGGCAGCGGGGGATTGGACCAAATCGTCTACAATGCTATAATTGAGAGCAACTCGAGCATTGGGATTGTTCGTAACGTGATGCAAAGGAAATTTTGAGAGTTTGAGAATCCCATCAGTCAGGGGTCTAGGTAGATGTAGAGATTGGTCCAAGGGGGTGGATTTTATGGACTTGTCGAGAGGGATAGTTTCAATGGTTGAATCGTATTGGTTACATTGAGTCTACCTCATAAGACAACATCAAAAGGTGTCACACTCCCGAATTAAGAGGATGACTTGAAGTTGCAGCATACATAATCGAGGGTTGTGTTGTGAACTAGTTGAGGTGGGTTAGGATGAGACTGAGGGGAAACTGTGGCATCTCGTCGATTAGCCTCATCCCAAAGTTGACAGGATTTAGCCAAATGGGGATGGTGATGTGTGTAATGTCCATAGACATTGCAGAAAGAACACAGATGGTTGGTTCGTAGCTGTGGCTTGTTTTACTGCTTAAGCGATTGGTTAGGGTTTAGATTGGAATGATTGGATCCATTACTCTTAAGGGATTTGGAGGTTGTATTCCCCCTCCCAGGCATTGATTGTTGTTAATATTTGGTTTATATTTGATCTTCAATTCTTTTAGATGCCTAAACTTGAAAAAATGAGACCATTCAATCACATGAAATTCATAATCCATAACACAAGATATACCCTGGGGAAAATCCTCAAAACTATGAGAACAAAAACCCCAACAATTATTCTCAGTATAATATAATGGATAGCATAGAATGTTATCTTTTACAACATAGTAGGTTTCTTTCAGAAGATAAGAGATTATCAATACACTCTTGGTGAAGATACAGAAGCAATAGAGAATATAGATCAATTAGATGTGCTTTCCAATGTTCCCAACACATCAATAACAAGCAAGAACAATAACCTGCACAAAGAGAAGTTCCTTTCCTTCATTGGAGAAGAGAATTCACTTCACAATGAATTCATCAATTCAATATAACATATTTATACATTCTTCTCATGCATCGACTTCTTCTAACTTCATGATGAACTCGCCCTCATACTAGATGTATCAATCTTGCATGAAGAAGTGTGCCCCACTTCTCATGCAGTGTAACCTACCTGGAACTAAAGACATTTTATGTTTTGGAAAAAAATTATTTGAAAAGTTATTGTAAATTTTTATGTTGTTGACCAAGGATGGTCAAATATGACTGTAATTGAATATTTTATTATTTAATAAATAAAAGAAGAGACACCTATCCAAAAAGGACCGTTGAAAAGTGTTCACTACCCACTAGGAGGAATGATCTGGTGTAGAAGGAAAATTGACAAATGGCAGCAACAACATTCACTTTCTAGCTGATGCAGGAGGCATATTCCCTAAAATTGTGGTCATGTTCCCCAAGAAAGGAGGAACTGAGCAGGTAGCTCATTTAATTCAAAAACTGACCCAAATAACTAGGCAAGCATATATCCATCGAATGAGCAGGAGGCTCACACAATTTACCTTGTGGATTTGCTACATACTGAAAAGTTAAGCACACAAGAGGGTATTCGATAAGGGGAAGATAAAGTGAGATTGATGGAAGATTGATTGCAAGTTTAAGTACTGAGTTACAAAGAGAATAGGACAAACGTCTGCACAGTATCTTCGTCCTAGTGGTTCAATGAACAGGCTTGGGGGTCCTAATGCAAGTAACTTGGATGCTTTCAGGAGACAATTGGGAGGAACGATCTTCTTTGGATGTTTGTCCACTTCTACAGTTAAACATGTTTTTATTTGTTCTGGAATATTAACTTTACTTTCCTTACTGCTATATTTGCTTACAGATAAATGTTTAATGGTTGTTTTTGGTTAACTTATTGGCTATGAGTTTATATGCTGATTTCTGATAGTATTTAGGTTAGGGTTATTAAATACCTAGAATATATGTTAAATCTATGTTAGTAAGTTATCATGGTTTTCAATAGATTATATAACTTATGCAGATAGTTTATAGAAGTTTAAACAGACATAACACATCTACTCACAATATAACCGTGTAAATATAAATAATATTATCATCGAATTCTAATGATTTTACAATCTAAAAACAGAACACCTCTTTTCACAGTATATTAACCAAATATATATATATAATTTCACTCCACATTTATATATGTATATTATATTTATACATTTAACATCTTAGCCTAGAGATTGAATTGGAGCACATAATGATTCTCAAGATTTTATACGACTGTACAAAAATTACTTTCTGTATAATCAATTTTAGGGTTAAACCCTTTAGAAACAAGCACGTTAACAAAACCCTAGAAAACAACATGGAGAAATAATGAAAATAACACAGAGCCTTTTGGCAAAACATAACCAATCTTTTTATAACAGAGTACACTTCTTCCACGGTTAGGGCATCGCCCAAAATCTCTAGCTTTTTCATTTTAAATCACATGCATAAATTTAAATATCAACAACGGGATAAAAAGAGCCATTACCGGCGTATTATTTATATAAATATATGATTAAAATAAGAATTAAATGAATCGCTATCAAAGTACATAACACATCCATGCATTATATAATTAAACAAGCATCGGGTTTTTCATGTAAAAATATATTTTATAATCCCATAGGTCGGAATCGAGTCCTGTAAAGGATCAACTACTCGGCTTTTCCAACCAAAAGAATTGAACCTAAAATAAAACACGATACCACTCTGTCAAGCACCTCCATGCTTTAATAATACAAAATTTTTAAAAACAAAGTATATATTTTTATAAATAAGGCTTGCCCAGAATTTAAAATCGAACGAGCTCTTTTGGCAACAGAACTTGGTAGCACCTACCCTGTAAACAGAGACGCCATTATTTTAGAAAATATTATGATGGATATTCTACCTAACTAAGGACAGACTTAGCCTAGGCTAGGGTTTGTGACCCATAGGGTTAAAATTTCCAAGTTTTACTTTTAAAATTTAAAATAACCAAGCTCAGTACCAAATTCATACAGCCGAGGCACCTTCAGCTTCAGAACAAAGCTTGGAAACTTTTGACAATGCTGGAACCCTAGGTTCAACTTGTCATCTTTAAAAGAACGTATTAACTCCTATCAAAAGCAAAAATGGAAACAACAAGCTAAGGACGCAGACGCAGTAGATACAACCAAACTATACACGATTTTCTTTTCAGAATAGTAAACATTATTTCAAACACCGAAATATCATTGTTAATCATTTGACATTTATACAGAACCGAGGCTTTTTGCCATTGTTGTAAATAGAGAAATTTTTAGGGGCGAAATTTAGCCAATTGGCTATTTTTTGGACTTTTTTTCAAAAAATAAATTCGCTATTTGGTCATTTTTAGCCTCTATTATCACCTATATTTACAGAAAATATGATTTTTAGCATAATATTCGCCAAAATTTACAAGTTTCAGGAGTAAATCGTATGTTTCATATTTAATATTCGCCTACCAATCTATATATATGTTTTTTTCAATCCAAAATAATCGCCTAGAATACTATACTTAGGTATACTTTTATAATCCTTAAAAAATACCCTGGTTGTAAATATATTTATTTATTACAGTAAGGGTTTCAAAACAAACAAAGAGGCCATAACGTATCCATTCACACTGACTTCATCATCTGGAAACAAAAAAAAAGGATTCCAAATTTTAAACATTAAACTCTATAAATTCTATTTATCTTCTGCCCGAATGCTTATAACATATTTACACATCTCAACCATCAATGCTAAAAGAACAGAACACGAAAGTGTTTACCATTTGACAGAGGTGGCTCGTAAAACCCTTGTAACTCCCAACGAAGCCAACAAAACACTGTCCCAGCTTTTAAATGTTTTTACATCACAAAAACCTCAAGAGGGTCGTAGAGTCCAGAGTACACAGGTCTTACCAAGACCTTTCGACACCAAGTAGCCATGACCATGACTAAGCCAAACCTTGTTGAAGGAAAACCAAGGAAACCCTCCTGCCAGTCAACAAAGAACAGAGGTTAAAAAAATCTAAGAATGAAAATTTAAGAATAAAAAAATGATAAGGTTAAATAATTTTCTCTTCAAAACAAAACCTTGAATGCTTACATATTACCTTCAACCTCGACAATGCTGTGAAAGAGCTGGTGTAAGTCGACTGCATCCCTTATCTCAAGTGCTGGAAGTTCCAAGAGCCCTCGGTTCTCATCACCAAATGAAAAAATGCAAAAGGACAATCTCTTTGACAAAAGTGTTAGGGTATACCCATATCCATCCTGGAAAGCACCCACGAGAACTCCACATGGGTGCATTAAATTCGAAACCTACCTCCACTTAGAGCCAAATATTTACCCACTCTCTATAGTATGAGTGAATTTTTTTTTTCCAAGTGCCACATAAATTTCACCTTGGTGTTTGTGTTGTGTTCGATTGCTTAGGGTTGTGTTAAAACCAAGGGGTTAGTTTCCTTAGGGCACCTGCATCCATGAAATTCAGACATGTCTTAGCTCACATAAGCTAAGTAAGACCTGCAACCCTCTAACCCTAATGTCATTAATAAGGTTTGTAAGCAGAGATCTAAAAATCCTAGCATGTCGAAGACATCATTATGGTAATACAAGATAAACATATAAACAGTAAACATACATTAAGTCAATCATAACACAACAAAATATGAACAAGTATTTTATCATAAAGATTATTCCTGTATGCTAGCATGATAGTACACAAAACATAAATGGAGTCATCTTAACCAAAATAACAAGTATCTTATTACATAGAACTCACTTAGTCAAGGTAGGCTAAATGATGAGTTTAAAATTGAAATGTAGAGTCAATGGAATTCTTGAAAACTATGTATAGATATGTTAGTCATAAATCAATTCTAATTCCCATAACAATTTTTTTTTATTTGATGGAATTTTTGGAGTTGTTACATGTGGTATCAGAGCATGGTTGCAACCACTAGGCCTGAAAGTTGGCTCAACTCGTGCATTCCATATAAAACAGGGAAAAAAATATACTGACTTATGTTTAAATTGTTTCTGTACAGAAATATAAATTTCTATTTTGCAGGAAATGGAAGGAGTAGAAGCATCTGCCGAAGATGGAACTCATCACAATCATGAACAATAATATGTTAATAATGATAATATCTAGGTGGAGTTGAATAATGATAGAAATAATAACTCAACAGAACTACTCCAAACTGTGAGACTTAAAAGCTGAAATACAAAATGTTAAGGAAGATAATGAAAGAATTCTGAGGGCACAAGAAGAATTAAATAATGTATTGCTAAGTAAATTACATGATGAGGAAAAGGATAAAAGGAAAGAACTTGAACCTGAATCTGGAACTTTATCTTACAAACGTAAAGGTAAAAAGTTAAAATTTTCTGATAATGAAAGTAATTCCTCCACGGAAGTTAATGTTAAGTCACATAGAAATAAATATAAATATTCCAGTGAAAGTAGTGACAGTGACAACAACCCTAAAAAGAGAAAATATAAACCTTATGAAGAAATTTCAGGAGAGTTTAAAAAGATATAACCACCAATGTTTAATGGTGAGGTAGAAAAAGGAGAAGAAGCTGAGGCATGGCTATCTGGGATGAAAAAGTATTTTCAAATTTATAATTACTTAGATAGACTGAAGACTAAAATGGCTATTTACAACTTAACTGGGAAAGCCGACATTTGGTGGCAGGACATAAAAAGAGTGAAAAATATTAAGGAAAAGTATGTAACTTGGAGTACCTTTAAAAAATACTTTAAGAGGAAATTTTTGTCTGAACAATATTACGAGGAAAGGGCTAAGGAATTTTATGACTTGAAGCTAGGTTCAATGACTATGAAGGAACTAAGTAGTAAATTTTTAAGTTTATTACGATACGTACCTTATATCATTGACGAAAAGCCCAAGATACAGAGGTTTCTAAGTTGTTTACCTCTTACCTTTAAGGACATAATTGAATACAATAATCCAAAAACCCTTGAAGAAGCAATGAGGAAGGCTAATTTATGTTATGAACAAAGCATAAATAAAAGAGAAGGTATACCTAACTGGAAAGTTAAAAGATCAAATAATTTTTAACAAAGAAGGAAGAGTTTTAAGTTCAACAGAAACTTTGGAAATAATTCCCAGAATTTTCCTAAGAATAATTATCAAGGGACAAACTTTAAGGGTAATACACAACAAAATTTTTCAGCAATAAAGAACAGGGACATACCTAATACTTATGCTAAAAAGACTGAACAAAGAGAACCTGTAAAATGTTGGGAATATCAAGGATCTCATTATGCAACAAATTGTCCTAATAGAAAAAGAAATCTCAGCGATGTGCATATAGTACAGGAAGAAGCAACTGTTGGTGACATAGCAAATGAGATGCCCAGAATTAATGCAACACTGGAGAATCGACAGGATTATCACCAAACATCTATGGTTGAGATAGAAGGTATGATAAAGAACAAACCAATTTCTATTTTGATTGATCCAGGTGCTAGTTTAAGCTATGTGTCACCTAGTATAGCAAAAAGTTGTAATTTACAATTGAATAAGTTTGAAAAGTCTTGGATGGTACAGTTAGCTATGGGAACTAAAAGAAAGGTAGTTAGCTATGTTAAAGATTGTGAAATGTTTATGAGTCAATTCAAAACTCAAGTGAAATTGAATGTGTTACCCATAGGATCTTATGATGTTTTAATAGGTATGGATTGGCTGGGAAAACACATAGTAGTTTTAAATTGCTTTGAGAAAACATTTACATGCTTAAATGAAAAAAGGAGAAACTGTCATAGTGAAAGGAATCCTAGGAAAGTTGCTGTTAGATAGATTTCAGCATTACAAATGAAAAAGGTTGTACGTAAAGGTTGTAAAGTTTTTGTTGTACATGTAATGAATGATGAAAACATGAATAAAGAAGATAAATTAAAATTTGAAAACATACCAAACTTAAAAGAATTTTTAGATGTATTCCCGGAAGGGATTCTAGGATTACCTCGGAAAAGAGAATTGGATTTTACTATTGAGTTGGTACTTGGAGCTATACCAAATTCAAAGGCACCTTACCAGATGAATATCCTAGAACTTAATGAATTAAAACTACAATTGAAGGAGTTAATAGATAAAAATGATATAAGACCGAGTGTATCCCCTTGGGGAGCACTTGTCATATTTGTTAAAAAGAAAGACGGTACCTTACGACTGTGTATAGATTATCGTCAGTTAAACAAGATGATCATTAAAAGCAGATATCCATTACCTCGCATAGATGATCTGTTTGATCAAGTACATGGGGCAATGATATTTTCAAAGTTAGACTTGAGATCTGGATATCATCAAGTCAAAATTAAAGACGAAGACATATTTAAAACTGCATTTAGAACCCGTTACGGGCATTATGAGTTTGTATTTATGCCTTTTGGGCTAACGAATGCTCCAACAATTTTTATGTGTTTAATGAAAAATGTATTAAATAAATATTTGGATAAATTCGTAATTGTATTCATCGATGACATATTGATTTATTCAAAAACAGAGGAAGAACATGATGAACATTTGCAGATAATATTACAAGTTCTACGAGAACATAAATTATATGCTAAATTCAGTAAATGTGAATTCTTTAAAGATAAGATACAATATTTAGGTCATGTGATATCCAAAGAAGGAATATCAGTTGACCTAGATAAAATAAGAGCGATAAATGAATGGCCTATCCCTAAAGATGTAACGGATGTGCGCTTATTCATGGGAATTACAGGTTATTATCGAAAATTCATAGAAGGATTTTCAAGAATTGCGAATCCTATAACATCTTTACAGAAAAAGGGAAAAAGATTTGTATGGGATTTAAAATGTGAAGAAAGCTTTAAGAAGTTAAAAGAATTATTAACTACTGCACCTATCTTAAAAATAGCAGATCCAAACAAATACTTTGTTGTATGCACTGATGCATGCAATGCATGCTTAGGTGGAGTTTTAACTCAAGAAGGTCATGCAATAGCATATGAATCAAGAAAGTTAAAAATACATGAAAATAATTATGCTACTTACAATTTAGAGTTAGATGCCATAATTCATGCCTTGAAAATGTGGCGCCATCATCTTATCTGTAGAAGATTTCTATTAATGACCGATAACATAAGTTTAAAATATTTCTTTGATCAACAAAATCTAAACGCTAGGCAAGCAAGATGGTTAGCTTTCCTTAGAGAATATGATTTTGAAATCAAACATATAAAAGAGAAGGAGAATAAAGTGACTGATGCTTTAAGCAGAAATGAAAGACTGAGTTTTATAGCCGCTATTAGCAGCTACAAAATAGATTTGGAAGATAAGTTTGAAGATGGAGTAAAAATAGATAAAAATTATCAGAATTTAAGAGAAAAAGTTGCAGAAAATGAATCTGAAAATATAAAAACAGATTTCAGTTTTAATGAAAAAGCTTTAATATTGTATAAAAACATATTATATGTACCTAATGTACCATAAATTAAATTACTGATCTTAAATGAAGTACATAAGAGTCCTTATTCAGGACATCCTAGTTACCAAAAAATGATAACAACACTATAGAAAATATTATTTTTGGCCTAACATGAAGAATGAAGTAGCTAAATATATATCTAGATGTATTGAATGCCAACAGGTTAAAGCTGAGCATAAACACCCATCGGGTCTATTGCATCCATTACCAATCCCATATTGGAAATGAGAAATTATTAGTATTGATTTTATAATAGGACTGCCTAAAAATCAAAAGCAAAATGATTCTGTGATGGTAGTAGTAGATAAACTTAGCAAGGCATCTCATTTTATACCTATTAAATCTAATTATAAGGCTGCTAATATTGGTGATGTCTTTATGAAACAAGTTTTTCATTTGCATGGAATTCCTAAGGTAATAATTTCTGATAGAGATTCTAAGTTGACTGGTAATTTCTGGAAGTCACTGTTTAAAGGTTTGGACACTAAATTAAATTTCAGTACAGCTTATCATCCACAAATGGATGGACAAACTGAAAGAGTAAATCAAGTTTTAGAAGATATGCTCAGAATGTATGTTAGGGATCAACCAAACAAGTGGGAAGAATATTTGCACTTAGTTGAGTTTGCTTATAACAATCATTATCAAGCTTTAGCTAAAATTAGTCCTTTTGAAATACTGTATGGTCGGAAGTGTAATAGTCCCATTTCATGGAGTAATCCAGTCGACAGATTAATGTTAGGAAAATAATTGTTGAAAGAAATGGAACTAATGGTGAAACAGGTACAAAGCAATCTGAAAAATTGCACAAGACAGACAGAAGAGTCATGCAGACCTTAAAAGAACTCAGAAATAATTTCAAGTGGGTGATCATGTCTTTGTCAAGGTAAAACCCAGAAAAAGCTCCTTTAAGTTGGGGAGTTGTGCTAAATTAGCACCCAGGTATTGTGGACCATTTGAGATATTTTCAAGAGTTGAACTAGTGGCTTACCAGTTAGCTTTGCCAGCTAATCTCAAAGTACATAATGCGTTTCATATTTATATATTAAAAAAATATGTACATGATGCTACTCATGTAATTGATTGGAATGTTATCCAGGTGGAACTAGAAGGACATTTTCAGGTGGAACCAGATTGTATCCTCGATAGGACAGAAATTTTACTCCAGAATCGCACCATTGGACAGGTAAAGGTGCAATGGAAGCACCTTAGTCCAGATGAAGCAGCTTGGGAATTGGAGAGTCATATGGAGGAAGAATATCCAATTTTGTTTCAGGAAGACTCAGAAGATGCTTAAGCAACATCGAGGACGATGTTGAACTTAAGAGGGGGTGTTTGTAACCTACCTAGAACTAAAGACATTTTATATTTTGGAAACATTATCTTAAAAGTTATTGTAAAGTTTTATGTTGTTGACCAAGGATGGTCAAAGATGACTGTAATTAAATATTTTATTATTTAATAAATAAAATAAGAGACACCTATCCAAAGAGGATTGTTGAAGAGTGTTCACTGACCGACTAGGAGGAATGGTCTAGTGTAGAAGGAAAATTAACAAATGGCAGCAACAACATTCACTTTCTAGCCGATGCAGGAGGCATATTCCCTAAAATTGTGGTCATGTTCCCCAAGAAAGGAGGAACTGAGTAGGTGGCTCATTTAATTCAAAAACTGACCCAAATACCTAGGAAAGCATATATCCATCGAATGAGCAGGAGGCTCACACAATTTACCTTGTGGATTTGTTGCATACTGAAAAGTTAAGCACACAAGAGGGTATTTGATGAGGGGAAGCTAAAGTGAGATTGCTGGAAGATTGACTACAAGTTTAAGTACTGAGTTACAGAGAGAACATAACAAACTTCTACACAGTATCTTTGCCCTGATGGTTCAATGAACAGGCTCGGGGGTCCTAAAGCAAGTAACTTGGATGCTTTCAGGAGACGGTTGGGAGGAGCGGTCTTCTTTGGATGTTTGTCCACTTCTACAGTTAAACACGTTTTTATTTGTTCTGGAATATTATCTTTACTTTCCTTACTGTTATATTTGCTTACAAATAAATGCTTAATGGCCGTTTTTGGTTAATTTATTGGCTATGAGTTTATATGTTGATTTCTGATAGTATTTAGGTTAGGGTTATTAAATACCTAGAATATATGTTAAATCTATGTTAGTAAGTTATCATGGTTTTTAGTAGATTATATAACTTATGTAGATAGTTTAATAGAATTTTAAACAGACATAAAACATCTACTCACAATATAACTGTGTAAATACAAATAATATTATCATCGAATTCTAATGATTTTACAATCTAAAAACATAACACCTCTTTTCATAGTATATTAACAATATATATATATATATATATATAATTCCACTCCACATTTATATATGTATATTATATTTATATAGTTAACATCTTAGCCTAGAGATTGAATTGGATCACTGAACGATTCTCAGGATTTTATACAACTGTACAAGAATTACTTTCTGTATAATCAGTTTTAGGGTTAAATCCCAACGAAGCAAACAAAAAATTGTCCCAGCTTTTAAATGTTTTTACATCATAGAAACCGCAAGAGGGTTGTAGAGTCCAGAGTACACAGGTGTTACCAGGACCTTTCGGCGCCAAGTAGCCACAACCACGACTAAGCCAAACCTTGTTGAAGGACAACCAGCGAAACCCTCCTGCCAGTCAATAGAGAACAGAGGTTAAACAAATCTAAGAATGAAAATTTAAGAATAAAAAAATGATAAGGTTAAATAATTTTCTCTTCAACACAAAACCTTGAATGCTTACATCTTACCTTCAACCTTGGCAATGCCATGAAAGAGCAGGTGTAAGTCGACTGCATCCCTTAGCTCAAGTGCTAAGTTGACTGCCCTCGGCTCTCATCACCAAATGAAAAAAACGCAGAAGACAAAGCTCTTTGACAAAAGCATTAGGGTATACCCATATCCAGCTTGGAAAGCACCCACGAGAACTCCACATGGGCGCATTAAATTCGAAACCTACCTACACTTAGAGCCAAATCTTTACCCACTCTCTATAGTATGAGTGAAACTTTTTTATTTTTCAATGCACCACATAAAGTTCACCTTGGTGTTTGTGTTGTGTTCGATTGCTTAGGGTTGTGTTAGAACCAAGGGGCTAGTTTCTTTAGGGCACCTGCATCCATGAAAGTCAGACATGTCTTAGCTCACATAAGCTAAGTAAGACCTGCAACCCTGTAACCCTAATGTCATTAATAAGGTTTGTAAGCATAGATCTAAAAATACTAGCATGTCGAGGATATCATTATGGTAATACAAGATAAACATATAAATAGTAAACATGCATTATGGCCGACATAACACAACAAAATATGAACAAGTATTTTATCATAAAGATTATTCCTGTATGCTAGCATGATAGTACACAAAACATTAATGGAGTCATCTTAATCAAAATAACAAGTCTCTTATTACATAGAACTCACTTAACCAAGGTAGGCTAAATCATGAGTTTAGAATTGAAATATAGAGTCAATGGAATTCTTGAAAACTATGCACAAATATGTTAGTCATAAATCAATTCTAATTCCCATAACATTTTTTTTTATTTGATGGAATTTTTGGAGTTGTTACATGCAGTGCTTATCTCATTGAATTGTCTCTTAGGATGAAATCATCTCTTAACTGAAAGCTTTCCCACTTAGTTAGGTGGCTAACTTAAGTGTCGTCATGCAAGTGTCGCAACTCAAGTGTCATCTTTTAGTTTAACATAAGTGTCGTCATGCAATAAAAATTAATTAACTAGATCTTCTTTGTTGTCACTTAGTTGACTCTCTTTATCTGATTATTTCTTGATAACATCATTGTAGTGATCAATTCAAGTTCTCCTTGATTTAATGAAGTGTCGTATATTCGTTTAACTAAAGTGAAAACACTTTAGCTAACCAGTCCTTCTTATTTAACACTTAGTGAACTATTATTAACTGAAACCATGCTGATTGATTTACTTGTAGTGACCACTTTGACTTCTTTAGTTAACTGAGGCATACGTTGTGGCTTTAAATGAAGCTTGACAATTCGAGTTCACTTAGTCATCTCTTGATCAATTCCAATTCTCTTTTTCTCTATGCATTTATCTTTTACTGCATGGTCAATATGTGCTAACTTTAATTATCCATCACATTACATTATACTAAGAATAATTATCGGATGTTGTGATCATAGTATATTATTCCAAACCAAATGATCATATGCTAAAGTAATTCACTTTAGAGATGATCAATCTCTAAATGAGACTTAATAGCAATCTGGTGATCATGGTTATTAATACATCACACAACATTAAATGATTTTAACAAGTAAAGCATGACCTTTATAAGGAAGGTCCACCTCTATATTGGAGGTCCATCTCATGGATACTTTTATACAGAAGGTTCACATGAGAATCATGACTTGACACACAATTCCGGAGCCTTGTCCAATAAGGCTTTGCAACATCATTACTTTGATCAATTACCTCTTTATGGGAGGAATAACCTTTGCCCGGAATACAATCAAAGTGTTCACCTCTATTCGGGAAGATCAATCTTGGTTGCACAAGATTGGTTTGGAGGATTTATCCTGATGCTGTACATTTAACACTCCCTCTCAATGAGGGAGGCATTCTCTGCCATACCAGGCTTGTCTCAGAAGTACCTGAACTTCGTCACCAATAGAGGCTTTGTTAACACATCTGCAATCTTCTCATTAATAGCAATGTGCTAAAGTTTCACTGTACCTTTATGGACCATGTCTCGGATGAAGTGATACTTCATTTCAATGTGCTTCGACTTGTCATGAAACACTGGGTTTTCAGAGAGCTTGATGCAACTCTGAATGTCACACCTAATAACTGTAGGCTCAATATTTTCACCGAACAACCTTGGAAGTAGATTTCTGAGCCACATTACTTCTCAGAATGCAACACTATCAACTATGTATTCTGCTTCTATAATTCTCTAGGATATAGAGCCTTGATTCCTGCTGGACCAAGATATCATAGCTGATCCTAGGCTATAACAGTAGCTGGATGTACTCTTACGGTCCATAATGATTCCTCCCCATTTCGAGTCTGTATAACCAAGTAACATGAATCCTCCACTGGAGGCATATCTGAGTCCATATGTAATTGTACCTCGAAGGTACCTAAGCACATGCTTAGTAGATATCCAATTTATGTGTCTCAGATTAGACATAAATTGACTCAGAATGCTCACGGCATAACATATATCATGCATCGAATGTATCAAGTACATTAGCGAGCCTATAAGCTATCTATACAAAGTGGGATCTACTAGATCTGATCCAGATCCCGACTCATGAATTTTTCTCAAATTGGAAACCATTGGTGTAGTCAAATATTTTCAATTTATCATTCCCAACCTGCACAATATATCCATAGTGTACTTCCCTTGAGATAGAAAAATATCATTTTTCTTTGCTAGATCTCAAGGCCAAGAAAGTAGTGCGTCAGAACTAAGTCTTTCATCTCGAACTCTGAGGTGATCTCCCTCTTGCACCAAGTAATCAGATGTTCCTTTCTAATGAGAAAAAAATCATCAACATACAGAAACAATATCAACGGCTGGTTCTTCACTACTTTGAAGTACAAATTTGGATCAGCTTCACTCTTACAGAAACCTAGTTTCTAAAGGTAGCTATCAATTCTGGAGTACCAAGCCTTGGGGGATTGCTTAAGACAATATATATCTTTCTTTAGCTTGCAAACATGGGACTCCTTCCCACGCTCCACAAATCCTTCAGGATGTTGAATATAAAACTCCTCCTCAACCTCACCAATGAGGAAGGCTATCTTCACATCCATCCGGTGAAGTTTCCATCCTAGAACAGATGCAAGTGTAATCATTGCTCAGATTGTGGTGTACCTTACCATAGGGGAAAATGTCTCATCATAATCGATTCCTTCTTTTTGAGAGAAACCTCTATCAATGAATTTGGATTTATACTTCTCAATGCTACCATCCGCAACATGCTTTATCTTGTAAATCCATCTGGAATTTACAATGGACTTCCCATAAGGTTTTGAAACAACCTCCCAAACATCATTCTTCATTATAGAGTTGTACTCTTCTATCATTGCATCTTTCCAAACTTGTTGCTTTGCAGCTTCTTCATATGAGGATGGTTTTGAATCAATGGTAACTCATCAGTGCAACATACCCTAAATATTTTTCAGGTTGCTTGCTCTCTCTAGATGAGACTACTGGTGCTCCATGTTTCTCTGCATCTTGTATGATATCTTGACACCAAGCATATCTTCTTTTAGCGAGAGGTTCATCAGGTGACCTCTCAATCATTTCTACTGGTTCTTCAAGAGCTAGCGAATCTGAGGCATCTTCTGGTTTCTCCCTCTCAAACTCCAAAGGGGGAGAATCAGACTTAGGATCCTCCATCTCTGGATCACATTGAGTCTCTTTCGATATTTTGAAAGTAGCTTCCTCATGGAAGGTAACATCTCGACTGACTTCAATGTGTCTCTCACCAGGTACATATATTCGATATGCTTTGGATGACATGCTATAACCCAAAAATGCACCTTTCTTTATAGAAGGCTCCATCTTTGTTCTCTTTTCTTTCGGTACATGAATGTATACATGGATCCCAAAGATCCTCAAGTGTGATATTTCTGCTTCTCACTGATAAACACTTCTTCTGGTGTCTTCTCATCTAGAATGGCATGCGGGATTCTACTCTGGATGTACACAGTTGTACTTGAGGCTTCTTCCCATAATGAGGTAGACATATCTTGATCATGCATCATGGATTTTGCAGCTTCACATATGGTTCTATTATTCCTTTCGACAACCGTATTTTTCTGAGGTTTGTATGGTACTGTTAACTATATACATATTCCTACATCACTACATAGCTCATTAAATGCATGTGAATAAAATTTACCTCCATTATGAGACCTTAATGCACATATGTGCTTTTCTTACTGATTTCCAACTAGGGCTTTAAACTCTTTAAATTTGCTAAGAGTTTCACTTTTAGCCTTCATGAAATAAATTAAATGACTTCCAAGAAAAATAATCTATGAACAGTACATAATATAAGAAGCCACTCAGAGAGGGGGATGACATGGGACCACATATACTAGAATTCATTAAATATAAAATCCCTTTAGATCTACTAGTACTGTTGGAAAAACGTTTCTTAACATTCTTCCCAAGTGCACAACCCTGACATACACTATCTTGCTCAAAATCAAAGACGTGCATACCTTTTACCATCTTTTAAAGTCCTGGTAGCACAATGTAGTGTAGGTGTCCAATCCTTTAGTGCCATAGCTCACATGGAATGATAGTGTGGTGAATAATAGCTTCAATTTACTTCCTGGGTACCTTGTAGAGTCCTCCCTCTCGAACTCCAATCATAGTAGGATATTCTAGGATTTTGTTCTTCGGCCATAAAAGTGATTTGTTATCAAAGAATTCAGCTCAGACGCCTTTTTCTTCAAGAATCAAAATTGAAAGGAGGTTATTCTTCAAGCCTGGAACATATAGAATGTCCTCCACATGTAAAATATCACCGATGGTTAGCTGGAATGAGGTGGATCCAACTCCTTGGTTTGAATATGTTGAGTTGTCCCCCAACTCTACCATGCATGTGAACTTTTGTCCTTTAGGTAAGTGATGGCACTATTGTAACCAGTCATATGTTTGGATGTGCCACTGTCAATAAACCATGTGTCTGCACTTGTGATGCCGGATTCCGAAAGGGATGAGACAAGGTAAAACTCCCTTCTTGTCACCTTTTCTTCGGATGCATTCTTTTGAGTGGTTTCATCTTCTATGGCTGTAAAAGCATGAAAATTTCCTTTCCGCTTTGCTTTGCATTCTCTTGAGAAATGGCCTTTCTTGTTGCAATTATAGCATATAGATTTTGACTTGTCAAAAAATTTGTTGAAATCCTTCTTCTTTGGATGAGAGAACTTCTTTTGGAAGAAGGGTTTCTTTCCTTTCTTCATTCTTGCCATAAGGGCAAGATTTTCTTCTTTGGTGCACATAGCTTTTCTCTGAATTCTCCCTTCCTTTTGGATACAGTCATGCCACGATATTTCAAACCCAGGTTTCACTTCTCGGCCATTGATAGAAGCCAAGAATGTCTCCCATGAAGATAGGAGACCATCCATTGCGGTTTGGATGATATCATCTTCATCCACTACAACTCCAATGTTAACAAGATGATCTCTTACCTGAGAGATCTTAGTGAATAAGGAGGCCATTTCCTTGTCCTTATTCATATTGAGGTTTCGTAACTTTTTCTTCAATGCCCTCTTTTGAGTTGGGGCATTCTTCTCATATAGACTAGTCCATGTATCATAACACTATTTTGCGGTCTTCAAAAGTGTGATCACGTGCATCAAGTTTTCTTTTACCGAATCATAGATGATTAGTTTGGCCTTAGCTTGATTCTTCTTGAAGTTGATGTGCCCTACATTAGTTGTAGGATCCTCCAGCACAATGGATACGTAGCTATCCAAATCATGTTCCTCTAGGATGTTGAGAATCCTAGCCTTCCAAGTGTTGAAGTTTGAGGTTCCCTCAAGATGGTCTTTCGGTTATACAGATATTGATGCCATAGTCTTCAAATCTTGTGCTCAACTTATTAGTATCTACGTAGTCTCGAGTTGGCATGCAAAATTGAGCTCCTTCATGCTATGAGCTATGATACCATGTTAACATTTGGTTGAGATTTTATATTTAATTATTTTAGATGCAGAAACTTGAAATAATGAGACAATTCAATCACATGAAATTCATACATCCATAACCCAAGATATACCTTGGAGAAAATCCTCAAAATTATCAGAACAAAAACCCCATCAATTCTTCTAAGTATAATATAATAGATAGTAGAGAATGATTTCTTTTACAACATAATAGATTGCTTTCAGAAGATAAGATATCACCAATACACTCTTGGTGAAAATACAAAAGCAATAGAGAAGAGAGATCAATCAGATGTGTTTTCCAATGTGCCCAACACATCAATAACAAGCAAGAACAATAACCTACACAAAGAGAAGCGCCTTGCCTTCAATGGAGAATAGAATTCGCTTCACATTGAATTCATCAATCCCGTATAACATATTTATACATTCTTCTCATGCATAAGCTTCTTCTAACTTCAAGATGAACTTGCCCTCAGACTGGATGTACCAATCTTGCATGAAGAAGTGTGCTCACTTCTCATGCAGTGCTTTATCTCACTAAACTATCTCTTAAGATGAACTCGCCTCTTAACTAAAACCTCTCCCACTTAGTTAGGTGGATAACTTAAGTTTCATCATGCAAGCATCGCAACTCAAGTGTCATATTTTAGTTTAACATAAGTGTTGTCATGCAATAACACTTAGTTAAATAGAGCTTCTTTGTTGTCACTTAATTGACTCTCTTTAATTGGCACTTTCTTGATAACATCATTGTATTGATCAATTCAAGTTATCCTTGATTTACTGAAGTGTCGTCTTTTAATTTAACTAAAGTGAAAACACTTTAGTTAACTAGTCCTTCTTATTTAACACTTAGGTAACTATTATTAACTGAAATCATGCTGATTGATTTACTTGTAGTGACCACTGTGAGTTCTTTAGTTAACTGAGGCATACATTGTGGCTTTAACTGAAGCTTGAAAATTCGAGTTCACTTAGTCATCTCCCAATCAAATCAAATTCTCTTTTTCTCTATGCATTTATCTTTATCTCTTTATCTTTTACTGCATGGTCAATAAGTGCTAACTTTAATTATCCATCACATTACATTATACTAAGAAGAATTATCAGATGCTGTTATCATAGTATATTATTCCAAACCAAATGATCATATGCTAAAGTACTTCACTTTAGAGGTGATCAATCTCTAAAGGAGACTTAATAGCAATATGGTTATCATGGTTAATAATACATCACACAACATTAAATACTTTTAACAATTAAAGCATGACCTTTATACAAAAGGTCCACCTCTATACGGGAGGTCCATCCCACAGATACCTCTATACATAAAGTTCACATGAGAATCATGACTGGACACACAAGTCCGGAGCCTTGTCCAACAAGACTTTACAAAATCACTACTTTGATAAATTACCTCTATACAACAGGAATAACCTTTACTTAGAAGAAAATCAAAGTGTTCACCTCTATACAGGAGGATCAATCTTAGTTGCACAATATTGGTTTGGAGAATGTCTTCTAATGAGGTACATTTAAAAATTATTTCCTCTATTCCTACCTTTTATCCGGTTAGGATGCACTTGTTGATTATTGGGGGATGGTTGGTTTTGTAGTTGGTTATGTTCCTCATAAACCTTCCCTTGGGGAAAGCATGGAGCTTGGGGAGTTGCTGGCGACGTGCGAGGACTAGGATAATAGGGGTTGATGGGAGGGAGTGGTGCGTATCCTTGAGGAGTGCCATCATAGGAAGGTTCTTGATAGGAAGGTACATGGACATGAGGGGTAGGGGTTGGAGGCACGTATGATGGTGTCACTCCTTTATGAGATGATGCACGGGATAGTTTAGGGACATAACCCGGTGTGGGAAATGAGGCCATCGAGGGTTAGGAAATGCTAGGAGCATTCCCGTATGTGTAAGTGGACGTCATGGTGGGCAAAGACGTATGTGATCTAGCCTAGGATGTGACAACGCCAATGACATCGTCAGCGGCATGAGATTCCTTCGATGTATCCTTTTGAGAGGAGTCTTTGCGAGGGGCATTAGGAAGGATGGTGTACAAATATCCGGACTAGGCATAAATCAAGTCAAAATGTTGTTCCTTGAGGATTGCTTCTTCCTCAGACTGCGGGTGTTCATAAGCCACATATTTGGCTATGGATGGGAGGAGAGACTTGAGGAACTAGTATAAGAATATCCTATCACTGCGTTTTATTTTACACAAACTACACCATCTACACCACTCATGGATGTGGTCCATAATGTGTGTAGCATAATTCTAAAGACAAGATAGGAAGATCTCAACTCTGGAATCATACCAGAAAAGAAACTGGAAGAACTGTAGGCAATTGGAAGATAAGGACACGAAATTAGGGTGTGTCCCATGGGGTTGATCGATATACCACTTAGTTTCAATGCCAGTGAGGGTTTTGTGAAAGAGACAGAATCTAATGGAATCATCCACTATGCTGTTGGAGGAACACCATAAGTGGGAGGACCCGATATGGTTCTGGGGGTCTTCCCCTGCCTTCCATTCAAACTTGGGATTGTCTGAGGGGAGTTTGGTAGGAACGGGGGGCCAATACAGATTGTGTCTAATAGGATCATTGGTCAATCTAGCCAAGCTAGGGAGGTTAATATTGGCTATGAATGACAAACTAGTAGTAGGATACAACATGGTAGGACCAACAACTATTTTAGATGTGGATGTGATTGTGGATCCGCCAACTGTGGTGGTTGTGATTGGGATCGTGGGGATACTGCCCCCTAGAATCATATTCACAGTGGAATCAGAAATGGTGGTTCCAGTGGAACCAATAGCTATGTTGGTTGTTGCAGCAATTATCGGGCCATCGCCACTTCCACCACCAATGGTTCCCCCAATGAAAGGGGTTGGGATATTTCTTGCCATCCAGCTGGGCGTAGGTGAGTGTGTGGGAGAATATGACTAAGAGGAGTCAGAATGAAACTCAAATGTCTCAGAAAATAGTTTCTGAGACTCTGAAGTGTTCCAAACAAGGGTCTAATGTGTATGGTCTAAGAAATCGTACCGTGGTGAATACCCCTGAAGTCTATGAAAGTACCTTGGAGGATATATAGTGATAGGATCGTAAACAATGAATAGTTATAATATATATATCTAAAAAGGCTCAAAAATCCCAATGCAATTGATTTTGCAAGGGGAGATCACAAAAAAAGAGTCACTCATGCCAACAACTGGCTCAAAAATCCCACTTCAATCATGTGCTACAAAAAATGAGCGACAAAAAAATGGCCAGAAAGCCAACAAGTGCCACTCCTATAAAAATAAAATGACCCACTAACCTATCAAATAAAAGAGCAAGTAGTCACTTAACTGAAAGATGGAAGCCCTCACAAATCGTTTCTCCTTCAGGGTGATGAAATACGCGTTCAGATAAAAAGAAATGGTAGACCAATATGGGTCAGGGATATCCCTCTACCAAAAGGGATCCCAGGTAAAATAATCCTAAAATAAAGGCTTATAGGCTATCTCTTCAGGACATGTCATGAAGGTTTCCTGCAACTTCAGTCCGATGAAAATGATTTGTATGATCTTTAGTACTGAGTGGAGTGCAACATTCCACCTAGCCATTCAATTCCAGTCTTTCTACTTTCCCTCGTCAGATGAGATCCCCCACCCCATAAATCAGTATCAACCACGCCAACAAATACTAGAGGATTTTGGTACCTTAAATGACAACAACTATGTCTCAATTGTAAATGACAAAGGGGAATTATTTGGATGCCTATCCCTAGTGTCCTGCCTAACTACAAGATTCATTATTGGTCCTCAATTGAGGTTAAGATGTGTTGAGTTAGGGTTAATTTTAAGGACGAGCTTAGGGTCATGAACCAAGCATTAAATTAAGGTGTGGAATGTGTGCACATGTGATGTGTACCCAGATATCCAAATATAATGCTTGAAAATAAATGCTGAACTGAAAAGATAAACATAATGAAATAAAAGCAATCACTTCAACTAAGGCTAAGCATTTAACTCTAAAGTAAAAATAAGCACTAATTTTCCAACACACAACTTACTGAAAGAGAATAATACAATCCTATTAGATATGAAAGTCACCCAAGAATGCAACAAATGCTCAAATAAGTGGATTTTTCTCTACTATAGGGACCTCACAAATGCAAATCTACAAACTGCTACATCACGCAAATGATAGCAAGCAGAACGTGAAGGGTACTGCAAACTACTAGGGGCAGAAAAAAATAGTAGTTTGCAAAAGGTAGAGGTGGGTTAGAGGGTCCCGAGGTTTGAAAACAACTCAAAAAAGTGAAAAATAGTCACCGATTGCACCTATTGAAGGGACAAAAGCAATTTGGGTCGCATAGGATTGGAAAACAGTCATGACTGAAACGTAAAAACTTAGAAAAATAGGTGGGTCACCCTTATCGGGGGCTTATGTGTGATATGTTGCACCTAACTAAGTAATCTAGGTGACCTGGGTCACACTAAAACAATAGAGAGAAGCGGGCTGGACCTGGGAAGAGCGGGTCACACTTTTCAGGGTTCTGAGTGCGACATGTCACACTTAACTAGGTCACAAAGACGACCCAGGTCACTCTAAAAGGGAATATAGGAGTGACCTGGGTCCAGAGGAAGCAAGTTGCACCTATCAGGGTGTTGAATGCGACAGGTCGCACAAAAGTGGGAAGAAGGAGCGGCTTGGATTTCCGTTACTGGTTGAACATGTGCAAGCTCGGCTTGGGAGAGAATGTTTTTAAAAAACAGAACTTCGGTAGGGGTTGTGTGGGGAGTTTCAGGCCGATTTTCTGGTCTGGATCTGACAAACGGTGACAGATACCCTAAAATCAAGCTAAACTGAGCAAGATAGGAAAAAAAACAAAATAACATGAACCCAGAAAGGGTAGTCAAACCAAGCCACATATCGATAGAGATCGTCCCAAACGAAGCCGCCAAAACTGTTGCTGGTGCTTTCACACTAGCACGTGCCAAAAGGAACATACTAAGATTAAGAAGAATCTAAGTATATTTCAAAAGTAAAATAAAATTAATAGCTAAATAACAGTTAATAACATAAGTAAAAATCTAAGCTAGCATGTGCATGCAACAAAATAAAACTAGAATAAAATGGCAAACATCCTTCAAACAATATTGGACAAGTTCAAAGAATGATTATTTTTATATTATAAATCATGAATTTTACATAGGCCAAAGAATACCTTGGAATAATGGTGGCAATGGGCTCTTGAATCCATTTGAAGTAAAATGCTCTGGGTCTCTTGGCAGCCCGGTGTTCTCCAATGGACTTGTCACAAGGTGTAAAATCCTCATGTAAAAGGTGAAACTAGAACACTCAAGGGGGTTCAAGGTTCCGAGAGAAATTTTGGTAGAGTGACAGTAAGAAAAATGTATGGAGAAGTTATGTAAATGGGGGAATCTTCACATTTGTTATATAGAAGAATGATTGATGGGTTTTCCCTTGGTATTTGGGCGGTAAAACAATTGATGGTTTTTGGTGCCCGTGGTTTTTATTGACCGCTAGTATTTGGATAAGTATTGGGGTTTTCCCTCTTTTTAGGGATTTCAAAATTTTCCCTCTATTTTGAATTTTTGGGAATTTATTAACATCCCTCCTTTTGTGGGAAAAGGGGGGATTATCCAAAATACATTAATTATGGGACACATTAACTTGCAACTTTGGGCTTTTTGGGTATGTGAAGGTTAAAATGGTATGAATGAAAGTGGTCATGATGTAGGGGAATGGTGTGGCTAGGGGGATGAGCAAGGTGAACAATTTTTTGATGTTAACAGCTGGAATTGACAATATATGAAATACTTTTTAAGGGGAGGGAGAAGGTAGTGTATGAGATGAAGTAACCTCCCCTCATTGTGCACTGCTTGGATTTGGCATGTCTTGTTACCCGTCCCCTACTGCTTCTTGTCTAGGGGATTCAATCATTTCTTTCTTTGAATCAGATTCTTCCTATATCTTCTGCCCCCTTATTTCCTTTTCTCAACCTGCTTCTACTTTATCAAGATATCCCTTGAATCATCAAATCCTCAACTTATATATAATAAATGAATTATTTACTTGGGGTCTTCAAGTACCTCCTCCTCCTTAGAAATAGTTTCTATCACAACATCTTTCCCTTTTTATACTTGCTACTATGATATCGATTTTCCTCCATTAGTCAAATGTATTGAGGGTTCATGCCAAAAAATAAGGGGGAAATCTAGTTGGGATTTTGGTCTACTGGAAGGTGCTTGGTACTTGGGAGGTATATCCTACCTCAATGACCCAAAATTATGAGCTACGTGGGTTGGGGGAGTGAAATTTGAGAGTAGATCAATCTTTTTTCTTGGAGGTTCATTAGAATTTTCTCCCAACCCTAGGATCTTTGGTCTTTCCACCACCTTAATTGGTTCTTTGATGCTATTTCCTTCCCTCCCCAATCCTCTTTCACCTGAGAATCCCATGGCTTGAAATTTGGAGATGGCCTTAGAGTAAGGCAAGAACTACCATGGTTGAAACGTGGCAAGAACATTAGGTGGGAAAGTAGTCCCTTATTCATGTTTTTCTATGAGTTCCTTCATCGGTGTAGTTTATCTTGTTTCTTCCTCTTCCTAACTGTAATCTTCATCCTCATTATTGTCATGTACATCATTGCATAGTCTAGAGAACTTATCATTACGAGGAATACTTTGATATGGGGATTTTTAAATCCCTAGATATAGTCTCATCCTGCACTTGTCCCCTCTATTATGTTTGTTGAAATTATCTTGATGGACTTCAACTCTCCTTTCTTCTAGGGAGTAATGAATTTCGTGTCTTCTTTAGTAACTACAACACAACATCTAGGGGCCTGTAAAATGTATAGTATACTAGAATGTCAAGCTTCTTGGGTTGAGGGGATGGGAATATCCGAGTTATAGCCTTGGAGGGATTATAATTTGTCTTTCAGATGGTCACCACTTCCTCATATGTATCATTATTTGCTATCCTTTCAAGTGATGGATTGGAATCATGATCTAGGAGATTGAGGTATTTCCTCCCCTTCTTAGCTCCTAATATATATTGTGAGTCGTACCTTTAGGACTTGTCCCATGGGATATCAAGTTGCTTTAGTATTTCAATGGCATCTTTGATACCTTTCCTATCATTTATAACATATCCCCAATTGACTACAGGAAAGGTCATCCTACCTTTCTTCTTAGATTTCAGGAAATGGATACGATTGACTTCTTCCATCTACCTTACATATTCTAGCACAAACACCCTAGGTGTGAACAATTTGGGTAGCCTAGATGTGAAAAATTTGGGTAGCCTATAGGGTGTTGAATGTGCCCCATATAATTTTATTCCCATGAAATTGGGACCGAAGAACCAATCTCTCTTCTTATTGTCATCACCTAGCTGTAAACATGGCTTGATATTTGCAAGTATCCTCTCTATATCCATTCTATGGACTATGGAGAAGGGAGCATTCATGAAATGGGAAACATATTTGAGGAAAGATGCACTAGAATCCTCTTTCTCATCCCAATGTGGCCAATCAATGCATTTAGTGGGAAGGTTCTTTTGAGTCTTTTGTAAATCCAAGAATTATAGGAAGTGTCTCTAGTGATAAATGAACATATAGACTAAATATGAGGGGTATATGAATACACCATTGTCTTAAAAATATTCTAAGTGTTTCTTAATTCCTATGTATACTACCTCAACATGCCTAGAGTCAGGTATATAAGGTGCATTATAAGCATAAAAAATTGCCACCATCTCTTCATCAACATTAACATCACTCTCACTACCTAGGACTAAATTAAGCATGGACAAACATTATTGGGCTCACGGGGAGGATTTTTTTATCCTCTCTAGTGTGGGGGGAAACTTTAGCTAGGCCCTAGTTATAATTAAACCTATGAAATATAGCTCCTTTTTGAGTTTGATTTAGGCCTCTAAATCTTTTAGTTTTCCTCGCATGGGAGAGAACAACAAATCCTAAGGATGTAATTATCATTTGGGAGATAGCTTGTGCATTGATTACAAAGATAATTTTATTTCCATAAATAGATTTTATAGTGGAGGTAGAAGGGTAGTAATTTCTAGCACATAGGTCAACAAATTCAGGGAAAGGGTAAGGGTTGGGGACAATGTGTTTTGCTAAACCAAATAGCCATTGGGAATGGCATTTTAATCCTTGTGTATTTCTCCCATAGGTTGAACCAATCAATTTTCGTGGGTAGGAAGTAGTCATGTAGGGGGTGGCTACGCAAGCAGAATCATCGATCAAATGGGAAATCCTAGAAGAGGATATGTGATTGGTGTCTAACCTGACATTGGTGGAATGAGAAGAATAGCTTTTGGAGGTGGCTTTGGAAGCTTTTGGTAGGGTGAGTGAATTACATGGGATAGGGGTGAAACATGAAGTAGGTTCTAGGTGGGATAAGCGAAAGAAAGAGGGTCCTCTTATTGTGATTATAAGAGGAATTTGATTGAGTTAGGGTCTTAGAGACTTACCTGGAAACTTGAGCTAGGATAAATGGAGCCAGCTTTGGTAGGAAAATATATCTATCACAGTCAACAATGGAGTTTAGATGGTTGCTTCATTCAAAGGGAATTATTCCTTAAGTGTGTCCAGAGGTTCAATGAACTGTAAAAATGTGGCGAGTGATCCATTTTGGGCACTTAAGGAGGTGGAAGATATTCATTCATGTCCAATAATCCCGCATTAACTTCTCATTCATGGATGGAGAGTGGTTGCATGGGTCATTTTTGTCTAAGATGGTTGGACATGTGTCATCCACCCACTCGATGTTTAAAATTGAGCTATACAGGTTTCACCCATGGAATCATATCATTGGTGGACATAATCATTGAAATCCAGGCTCAACTAGAAAGCGACACCATCAAATTTAAACTTGTAAAACATAATTCCATGAGCTACTGGGGTACGTTGATCTCCAAACCTGATGGATTTTGGGCCATTGGCACCCCCTCTCCTTCTTCTGGGTTATGCTGGGATTCCTTCAACATGGAGTGATCTAGGCCATTGATTTGCATTTAGCGATGAAATATACATTTTTTGCACTAGCGATTCCTCTACATGAATCCATCGACAAGCCTAAGCTTGAGGTGATATGAACCATTGATTTGTCAAGCATGAAGAGATCTCAACCATTCACACTATTCCTTCCTTCGTGTGACCCTGGTGACACATCCAAGCACTAAGTGATCTAAGCTCTTAATCTAGCAGGCATGATGGAATATTAATTGGTCCATTCATGGGACCCCCGTCCACATCCCCTAGCATGAATAGATCCACATCGTCAATTTGCAACATGTGATGAAATCCTGACCATTTGCATAACTGATCAACTTTTGGAGTTCCAACGAAAAGCCCTAGTGTGAAGGGTTGTGAGCCATATATCTGAATAACATAAATAAATTGTGACCGTTGACGCTCATTATGGATTTATAGGGTCCTATTGACAAATGTTAGTGCAAAATATAATAGGCCATAAATTTTGGTGGCCCAATAAAATATCATTCGATGACGCTAAGTCCCCCTTTATAATTATGATCTAATCATTTCCCTTTGTGTGAAAAAACCTAAATTTTCGATCTCATGGAGGAGGGTGATCTTAGCCAATTGATTACTTCGTGTGACCTTGAGAAGTGATGATGCGCTAGATTATTTTCCAGGGAACAACATTGCCACTTTGAGAGTACATTAAGAATTAGTTGCTAAACTCATGGTCGAAGTAACTAAATATTAACTAATTTTGATTTTTTTGTCGAGATGATTAAGGAACTCCTGGTCTTCCTCAACTCCATTTCTACTAGCATAAATCAGATCTACAACGGTGAAGGGGTTCTATGAAAATCCTCATGGTATCCAAAATTTTGTTTAGTCCAAAGTCTTGTTAACCTTTCCCTCATTCCATTTGACTTCAATTTGTTGGAACTATTGTCTTTCATTAATTGGTGAGTCATAAATCTAGTTCTGTAACTGAGTCCCCTATTGAATGTTTTGTACTATTCTTTTCTAGTACATGGTATGCACCTTGAGGCATTTTTTTGCAATTTTATTTTTGGCTCTTTAATTTGTGGAGGCCATTATATGTGTATTTATGGGTTTTGGGTGGTTTCAACCCATGCACATTTTAATATAATACAACCAGGTGTATTAGGGTTGAATGATGTTGCAAAATGTTTATATATTGTACCATAAGCTAATTTTGTTATTATAATAAATAAGAGTGTACCTCTTGGTTTCTTGGTTTTCTCGGTTAAGGTTTTCTAGGTTAAGGTTTTCTCAGATTATGTTAGTATTGTATTTCTGGCATAAGTTTATCAAAATCTTCTTCCCCTTTACTTTGATTCATTCGGATCTATATATTTATATTTAGGTTCACATGTGCCCCATCCCATACTTCAAAGATTAATGCTCTTTATTTTACCATCATTTATTTATTGATTTATGTTAGGATTCATTAGGGTCTATATATTTATATTTAGGTCCACAAGTGCCCCATCCCATACTTTATTGATTTATGTTAGAATTCATTCGGGTCTATATTGCCCCATCCCATTCTTCAAAGATTAATGCTCTTTATTTTACAATTATTGATTTATGTTAGGAATATTATTCTTTTATTGTTGTAAAACAATAATATTTCTCAAACATTTTAAATGATTATCATCTAGGTATTTTATTATTATTTTTTGTTGAGCTCCTCGTAAAGCTACTACAAGGTGTGCTGTCTAACTTTTACGATTCTTTCTAGAACCGTTTTAAGTAAAGACTTTAGTATGTTTTCTCTCTATGGTTCTTAATATAGAATGACATATTGTCACCCTTTTATTTATGTTTATTATGTAATAGGATGCAAGTAAATATTTTCTTACAAAAGTTTCTTTGGAGGCATGGATGTTTTAGTTGAACATGTTTACATGTAAAGTTTCAATATTTTATCACTTTCTTTAAACATAAAATTCAGTATTGCGAGGTCCATTTCATAACATGTATCTTTTCCTTGAAGTGTTTATTTAAATGGATTGTTGGTATGCTAATGGACATTTGCACGAGAATTTAGCCATTTTTGTCCACCAAAATCCATTAATAGTCATTATTGAGAAGCTTGGAATCTATTTCACACATTCAAAGACTTAGAGGAGGCTACCTCTTAAAAAATGAAGGAGAACACTTCCTTCTCCACATAGGAGTTGCCTATTAAGATTGAATCCTTTCATGTACTTCTATGTAAGGAAATCATGTTAACTAGAGGGAACCTATCATAGATCTATAAATCAAGTGGAGGGATGCAAATTTAGACTAGAACAAGGTGACACAAAGAAAGCGACTATAGAACAAGTGATTTATCACTAGGATGAATGGAAGGTCCTTGTTATCATTTGTGGGTAGTTCATGTACGATGAACACACAATGATTACTTCACACAACACCTCAAGTGGGTTAGCATATTGACTATACACAAGTAAAAACTCCATGCAATAAACATGCCCACTATACTCATTAGATCAAATAGATTAGTCCCTTGTCTTATTATATTTTCACAATTTGGGTTTTCCCTCTCATCACCAAGGCATTGTTTTTTTTTTTAAACAGAAACTGGAAAAGGATTTGTATTATAAAAAGGCTGTGAACAACCATTCAGTACAAAATTTGAGCTTAAGTCTGAGCTCTGAAGTGATTTGAAGAGATGAAATCAAAATTTGCACTAGCCTGGATCTATAGATATTTCTGTTTTGCTTCCTAGTGTTTACCATAATAGAGGAGGGGCACATCCTTACAAACTGGGAATTAAGAAAGATACAAAAGAACATTCAGACATAAAGATGAGTACATTTTGTTGGTCCTGGAATCCTGGTAGACCCTATATTTGTTGCTGAACAAAAGCTTCATCCATTGGCAGCATATATTCAACTGGAGATTATTGGCAATGGCTGCATTGAGTCATCTTTTCCATCTTCAAGATTTCTTATTTAATGGTGTCCACAGTACCCATTAGTTCAAACAGGTTGCTCTCCAAATCGTCAATGCGAGAATCTGTGCAAGTTAGTTGTTGATAGATATATCTCATATCTTCTGCTGAATCTCTATTGTCCTTGAGACCAACGCAAACTACCTCATAGACCTTCCGAAGGTGATGTTTGAATTCCTATACACTGGAATTCAGGAAGGCTATTCCTTCCACTAAACCTGTCATTGCTCCAAAATGCTGGGCACAATCAAAATCGCTAGAGAACCGAGACAAGAGAGGCGAGGATTTCAACTGCTTACTAAACTTCTTCTCCAGACTATTCTCAATGTCTCTACCTTCCTTGCAAGCATAAATGGTGAGTGAAAGACCTCCCATATTTTCCCAAAGCCGCTGCGACGGGTGTCCCTCAGAAACCCTCTCTACTGCATTTGGGATAAATGTTGGAAATCTAGACATCATGTCTGTGTTTAATCCGAGGGATCTAGAGTCTTGGACAAGGCTCACATTTAATGCCTCTTCAAAGCACCTGCCAGCTGAAGGAAAAGTGCGAGCCTTGCCATGCCCACGTGTCCCCCCATGAAGTGAAGATGAAGACATCTCATTTAGCCTATGACACCAACTGGTCAATTCATTTTTAATGGAGCTAACAAGCTTAGGGGATGTATTTGAACCTTTGTTTGCCATCACCATATTGCACTATTCCAAGGGCAAGGTTGACACCTTGATTTGCTAACTCATAAGCATTTATGTTGTTTTCTCTTAGGACATGGAGGAAGATAACCTCGAGAGGATTGTTTAGAAGGACTATTCTTTTGTATATTGTTTTACACTGGGGATCCCTTTCGCATAACCATTTCTCATTTTTTGGATGACTTGTTTAGAGTCTCCAAAAACCATTAATTTAACAATGTTTAACTTGGATGCAATTTCCATGCCGTGTAGAAGGGATAACCATTCAGCTACATTGTTGGATTTTTTCCCCACTCTCCAAGCAAAGGAGCTGGCAAATTTTCCTTTGGGATAAAAAATGGTCTCCCCACACCTACCTCCCCTGCATCACCAAGGCATTGTTTCACATTATTGACTTCATGTATTAGCTTGGTTTCTTAATTTATTATGGTATTGTTAAACATAAGTATTATTTTCTTCTATTCTAGTCTTTCATACACTTGGCCAAATAGGCTAAGTGACACTCTTGATATGTGGAGGCTACAAATATTTTTCACTCTTTCGGCTTGGATATTGAGATTATTTCACCATCCAATATTTATATTATTAATCCTAGAGTATCCAAAATATATATTTATAGAGTGATTATGGAGGATCTAGGATTAGCATGTGCGCTAAAATCCCACTTAATAAATAAATTATGTATTTAAAATGTATTACAAGCATTGCTTGGGTCCATTGTGTACCATAGCAGGTGTGCCTTCCTAGTGGCCATATTTGACCAAGTTGATGGATTAGGTGTATTTATGACCAATTTTTACGTTTCAAATGAAATGGGGGAGAACCGAGTAATTGTATAACATGTTTTATTGCACTTTTTCTCATTGCATTATAGTGTTAAGAATGAAATCTATTTTGGATTGATTTAACCACACCATGTATTCTGTGTTAATATTAGATCTGGTCATTAATTATATTATTTCCTATGGGTTTATGGTTATTAAGTGCTTATATATCTTGTTTATGGAAAATATTTAGATACAGTTAAATCCATTGTTAGCACTAGTTTTGTCTCCCAAATTATTTTGTATACTACAATATTTTGGTCTCCCAATTATTTTGTTCGTTTTAGGGTTTTCTATGTTCATTACATCAATGTTAGCACTAGCCTCACCCATGGATCAATGGGGAAATCATGTTGTCCCAATGCATAAGTTATCATGTATTCCAATACATACATCTATACACTACACACATCTCCACTCAGGTACACATTATTTCATGATTTTAGATGTGGTTTCATTCTATTAGATGCCTTCTAAGCATTTATACTTTTAGATCTACCTTGGAATATACACCTTTGTGTCAATGAAATAATATCCAACTATTTACCAAAAGAATCGGGTCCTTATGGTTTCATTATCACATGTCAATCTCCGCATATCATTATGAACCAAATACAATTTAAAAAAAATACTAGGTGACACGTGCATGGATAGAGTGCCTTCCAACATTCATCACCATGCCTATGATTTTACTAAAGTGGCTTGATCAAATCCAAAACATGCACCCACACACCAACATAGGGAGAATGGATTGTCCTATACTCTAGTTGGAATAAACAAATCATAAAATATCCTTATGATCATAAATATCTTCACTTCCCTAAGGCATGTGTTTTGTGTGTCATTAGGTTTTGACCTACAAAAAAAGTATGGCTCATATTTACAGAAACAAAAAATCAACCTTTGCATAGATCATGTCACATGGGTTATTATGGTTATCACAACTCCTTCCATTTAGTAGTTCCCTAGTTAGTCACCTACTCCGGCATTCACTAAATGCTTAAATTATTTTTTCTAGTTCTATTGAGGATACATGGTTCTTCACGTAGGAAATATTCTTACCTTTAAGCACACATGCAAAAATAAGTCCAACCTACTACTTCACCCTCCACATTATCCAATGAATCAATGTTTCCAAGTGAATTCTACTAGCATATAATCATATCATTGGGGGTTTATCCTCATACTATGATGGATTAGGGAAACACATCAAAATTGAATAAGTAAAATTCCAAGACAAGTGGTGGTCTCAATTGACAGTTTTCAACACTTAATCATAACGAACATATCTCCAAACATAGATGATGATAGACCAATATATAATATAATCTATATATAGATTTAGGTATATAAACAAACCCCCAAATGTATGGGATCACACCCGGCCATAATAATCCACATAATATGGATCTGAGTAATCAAAGTGGACAGAGGAAACTCTCATCCATCTAAGATAGTTGATCAATTTGTAATCCATCTCAGTTGAATCTCAACATGATTATCTCCCTCTCATGTGTGTGGCAAGGAAAGTTTACAATAAGAACCATAAGCTCCATCATCCTCCCTTAAACTCAACTTTGGGTACAAATAAAATTACATAGCATCCCCATTTAATTTGATAGGGACTACAAATGTTGTCATCTAAAGAAACTAATCCTTGCAGGTATAGAAAGACAACCAACTCCAAAAAAAACCTTCTAATAGTCAACATATTGATCAATCCAAGGTATAGTAACACTCTTTGAAAAAATTCTGAACCACTATCAACTCAATAAGATTCTTAACATGACATACTTAGAAATCAATGAATCTATCCATGCACATACTTACAAATAAGAAACATATGTAAATAAGATAATAAATATTACAAAGTCCACAAATTTGTCTAAACAATATTAGTCGACTAATTACTTGGATGTCTAAATGAGACAAGATAATAATTCATCAACAAGTCTGTTTCCATCACACAAAATAGTTTCTATTAAATAAGGATCTCAAAGGATCCAATGATCATTAAATTTGTACCTTCTATGGTACATAATAGTTCTTAGTCAACATCTTTGTTGATATCCTCTATTATGTAGTGGGCACTCGTGTATAATTGCACACTAGCCTTTAGTCATTGGTATGCAACAACAAGTCAAACTAGTCTCTACATACCTCAACACTCCAGCTTTAAATAACTTAGTCAAACTTAGTTAAGTTGATTCATAACAACAATTCCTAGTCGATAAGTCTACTAGACATGTCAAGTTGGGTTACTCATCAAACAATAATAAGCATCGATAACATCCCCCTTTAAAACAAAATGGAAGAATATTACAATAAAATAGTTCATGAGGCACACACCAAGGCATCTAATCCTACTCTCAAATATTGACCAACATATCTCTCCAACAACATCCTTAGTCAAAACTTAAACTAACTCATATTATCAGATGAAACTTAGTGGACCACTACAATTGATCAACAAGAGTAAAGAGGAAAATTGTATTATTGTACCACTGATGATAAGAAGTCCTCAAGCACCTCTTTTAATTTTTTCCACAGTTAGTCATCAACCCAACCACAATTAACCTTGGTAGTTTACATTGGTCCAAATCTATTTCTCTTATGCCTCTTTTGCAAGTATCTATAAGAATATTTTCCATCTTTCCAAGAATGTCAACTCTTAGACAAGTTCATCTAATATCTATGATGAGGATGTTGATATGGAAAAGGACTCTATTGTTATTAAACATAAGGTGCAAACTTAGATTGCTATTCAAGCAAAGGTGCAAGGTAGCCTTGTAAATCAACAACGTTGTCATCTATAATAACACTTTCCAATTATGTCATATCATTATCAACCAAATATTCAATCCACTCAATAGAATCATCAACATTTGATTACTTTCATTGCAACTTAGTCAAATGACTTCCACCTACAATAAACAAAACAACAGTTGATGTAGAGTCACATCCATTTGTTGATGTATCAAAGACCAACTCTAATCGGTTGCAATCCAAGAATAATAGGAACAACAATACCATGTGTACTCATCCCAAGTTGCATTGTGAATTCTACTTCACCCTCCACATTAGCCAAACCCTCAATGTTTCCAATTGAATTCTACTAGCATATAATCATGTCAATGAGGATATATGCTTAGATTGTGTTGGAACACAACAATACATTAGAAGTGAATAACCAAGATTCCAAGAGAAATCATAGTGTTAATAGACAATGTTCAACACTTCAGCACAATGAGCATACATCCAAAGAGAAGTGATGAAAGAACAATCTATGATATCATGTATATATGTTTAGGTAGATAACCGAAACCCCCAATGTATTGGATCACACCACATAATTTCCCACATAATATGGATCTAAGTTACCAAGGTGTAGAAAGTCAACTCCTATGCACCCAAGGTAGTTAGTTAGTTGGTATTCCATCTTAGTTGATTCCCATCATGGTCAAAGCCCTACTATGATCCACCCTAGGGGTGTAATGAGGGGTAATGGAGGCCATTCAATGTAAGATGTACTGGTTCCACTATGTTTTTATTATCAAATAAGGCCCACTATGGTAATTAGTATTAAATAAATGTAATGGGGCCTCATTAAAGAAGGCCCACTATGTAGTTAGGACATTGTTATGGTTAGTATTCCCTTGTTAGCTATAAGTAAGGATGGAGTTCTCCTTATGAGGTTTGTGGAAGAATATTATATTTGGATCATAGCTTTTTTGAGAGGTCACCCAACCCTAAGTGAGAAGTGAACAAGACTGGATTCCTTCCATAAAAGGATCAATTGGAAGGTGTTACCCTACTTTAAGGGTTTTGATATTAATAAAGTAAAGGGTATTTTCAATCTTATTATTGGATATCTTTTGTGTAATTACATTTTCAGATCGAAGGTACTTAACAAGTGGTATCATAGTTCTTTCTTGGGCCCAAAATAGAGAATTCTTTTGGGGAAGGTTTTCAAGGGAAAAAAAGAGTATTCCAACACTCAAATAAACTTTTGTAGATTTTTTTACAAAAATTAAAGAAACCAACTATATCCAAGTTCCTCTTAGAGAAATATGGTATTTCATAAACAATTCACTTGAATTGGAATTTGGATGAAGAAGATATTACAATTTGAAGTATGCTCTTTTTTAGTACTTTCTTGAGACATCTATAGGGATTGCATAGGAAGTAACTTTTGATAGAGTGCCCATATTTCATCTAGGAAAACACCATTTGATAGAGAATTTTTGGGGTTTTAGCTTGATATACTATATGGTATATTTATTATCAATATACAATATGGTGAGGAGGATGTTGTGGTTGTCATGTCCGTGGGAATGTGAGTCCCTGAGATACGTGGTGTACGGAACAAGGTTTGGCTGAGTATGGCACTGCCAATAATAGAGGCCCTTGTTGTTGTTTGGCGTGGGGTACCTTACTGTGGCAGGGCAAGAGGGGGGATTACTCCAAATTACTATGGCAGGGTGAGGTGGGGGGAGATTAATCCAACTATAGGAGGTAGGCCCTGAATCCTAAGCAAACAACTCATGTGCATAAATTCCGCTTTGGTGGAAGTTGTGCGTGTACATGATATTGTTTGAGTTACTTGACCACTGTTCACATTCAATCATTTCGATGGGATTGGTTGCAAGATTACAAAGAACGCTGTCCATGTGCGCAGGGGGCTCGGTGGGGAAATTGTCTAGGGTTTCTAGCTTATCGTTTAAGGTTGCAGGCTTACAAGGAATGTTGTCTCTGCGTTTCGAAGAGTTTGTGGGGAGATTGTTTTTCTGTGAGGGATGCCTCAATCGTTTTAACCTCTCCGTATTCATGCATTTTCTGGTTATTGGTGAAGGATGTTACCAGCGTTGGATTGGTCGAGCTCTACTACGTGGAGGGATCAAGGGTTTCTATGTGAGGATTAAGTTCACCTTCATGTCGTTGGGTTAGTTATTGAATGAATCACCTGGGCCAAATGCTGTGCATTCATCAAGTTTGCTACAGAAAATTGTGAGTTTGATACCCTGGTGGAAATGATGCCTCCAACCCAATCGAAACAATGGGCCGTTTGCTTTATACAAAATAGCATTTCAGATAGTTTTCAAATGGGCAGACCAGATCAATCGGCATGGCTTTGATATATTGCTGCTTTAGGAACGGAGTAGCTAGTGCGAAGCAATTTGGATAATGAAAAATGAGATTTATCGACTCGGATGGATCAATCATGTTTGGAGCCCGGAGGAACAATGGGCCATTTGATATAGAGATGGGCATTGAATCTCCACAGGAAATAAGATCTAGGGTCTCTTAGTCAATTTATGCAACAATTCTCAGTTTCATGAGCGAAATTATTACTAAGATATGTCGCCGAGGTGGGTTTCAATGGACGGAAAGAGTTGTTGCAGTAGGTGTTTTTTGATGTGTTTAATTTCTGCAATTTTTTGCAGTGAGATTTGGTTACGGTCCTATGTAATTTTTCATCTTTGAATAAGGATCTTGTTTCGATCATGTTCCGCATGTCATTTTTCAGAACGTTTCCTAGTTTGAAGTGGAAGCCCTCGAGAAGATGATACAGGGTCGGTGAGAATATGATACACGGTTGGTGCCCACCTTATCCTTTTCACTTGAATGCAAGGATATTATTCATCTGTTTGAACTCAACTTCTTTCTCTTGGATATTCTTTCATGCTTCAGCTAGTTGAGTATTGACCTCACTGATTTCCTTGGACTGCTTCTTGCCTATCTTTCTTAAGTTTGTTACTTCATCCAAAGATGCTATTAACTATTTGTCAATGTCAAATATATGATTGAATGAAACACCAATACCTTCAAATGGTTCTTCATACTCCCCCTATGCATTGAATTTTCTTGTTGAGCTGCCCCCCTGTGAAGATATTGTTCCTTATCACTTGTTGTTCATCTACAAACCCTTCTTAGTGGACTGATTATCATCACCAAAGGTACTCTTTATTTATAGGAAATAATAAATTCCTTCTTGTAACATTAGATTGTCATTTTGCACATCTTTCTTTGATTTTCATTTTTAGATCAGTTCCTACATTTACTTGCCTTCTCAAGTTCTCTGCTTGGATATGCTCTTGAGGTGAATTTAGAAATGATTTGCAATCCACTCAATTGTTTCTTTTCTGTCGAAACAAGAATACTTCTTTGATTATCCTCAAACAACAATGCATTTTCTCATAAATATCAGCTACAAGATTTGCATGGAGGAACATTTACGATTTTAACATTGCACCAATATGCTGGCCAATAAACAAAACTATTACGATATTTGTTGTTCTTCAATGAAATCCCAAACTGCCTCTAATCAGACTTCTGGAAGGGATATTTTGTAAGTAGGTTGTAATAGTAAGTACCCCTTTCTCTTGTGGTCAAATCTGCAACCAAACGGTCTTTTATCATCCTTGTTGTTGGGGCAATGATTTAGTTAATACTCTTTGCATTCATCGTGATCATAAACCTCATACTTTTGATGATCACATACTTTGCAAGTACTTCATGCCTCTTGGAATTTGAGAAAACAAAAACACACACTATGAAGATAGGAGGAAGACTGCATTGGATGGTTTATCTTCTCGACATTTCAAGCCTCAAAGTAGGGCTCATCACCAGGATAAAATACACACTCCTCAATTGGACCTCATTATTTAATGTGAAGATTTTGTTCTAAGTTGCATGTCTAGTGAACATGATTAATATTATTATGTTTATTTTAATGATGATGTTGAGATAATAGACATTTATGTGTGGTGAATATGTTTATGTTTATTTTAATATATGATTATGTGTGCATTCAAGTGATCTGAAGAATCCCCAAAACCCATTGTCGTGTTTCCATGGAAAACTCACAGATCACCCATGCAACAAGGATTATGTCAATGCCCATAATCGACAATTGGTGCCACTTAAAAAACGTTTTACTGGAAATTTATTGGTAGTTATGGGTGTGACCTTACTTGGGTTTATATATGTGGTTGCCTTTGTTTTCACCTATTCATTGAAATTGGTGAAATTCTGAAGGGAAGAAAAAGGATAAACCCGAAGATATGAATAAGTAATATTTTATAAAAATTGATGGATGTCTATTACAATGAAAATTCCCGACTATATATATGACTTATTGCGTTTTAGAGGTGACTCTTCATAATAGTCACAACTCTTAAAATTTACATTAATATTTAATCATAGTCTATTATGTTATATATTTTAACATTTTTTATCTTTTTAATTATTTATATATAACATTGCCCTCGTCTTTTAAAATGCTTTGTCCTCAAAGCAAGGATATAACAATGCCCCGTCTTTTAAAATGCTTTGTCCTCAAGGCAAGGCAATGGTAGATATTGCAGAAGGAACTTCTTTGTTTCCCATGAAGCATCTTCTTCTGGGAAATTCTTCCATTTAATAAGGTATTCTTTGATCATTCTAGAATGTAGTCTTCTTTCTTTGATGTTGATGACGACTTCTGGTTCTAAAACAAGTTTTCCTTCTTCTTCCAAGGTAGGAATTGTCGTCTGAGCATATTGATGTTGACCCAACAATTCTTTTAGATTCGAAACATGAAAAACATTGTGAGTTCGACCCTTATCTCGTAAATTCAATTCGTATGCTACCGGGATAATCTTTCGGATAATTTGATATGGTCCATAAAACTTGGGAGCCAATTTATTTTTTCCTTGTTGCTTAAGTGACAATTGCTTGTATGGTTGAAGGCTTACAAATACCCAATCTGCTACTTCAAACTCTCTTTCTGGTCTATGTTGATATGCTTGTTGCTTCATATGATTTTGTGTCACAGTTAAAGTATCCTTGAGTACTTGCATTACTCATTGATTTTCTTCAAGTTGACTTTTCACTGCGGGTACTTTTGCATCACCTTGAACGATTTCCTTCCATCTGGGAGGATCATAACTATACAATGCTTGAAAGGGTGTCATCTTAGCTGACATGTGATAGGTAGCGTTATACCACTATTCTGTGAGATGTAACCATTGTAACCATTTGTTATGTTTGTCAGTGACGAAACTACGAAGATAGGCTTCCAAACATTTATTGACAACTTCTGTTTTCCCATCTATATGTGGATGATAAGTTGAACTCACGTTAAAAGTGATCCCAATTTGTTTACAGATTTTTTTCCAAAAATTGCTTGTGAATTTGGCATCTCTGTCGCTAATGATAATTTTTGGGAATCCATGTAATTTGTAAATATTTTTTTCAGAATACTTCAGCGATTTGTTTAGCGGAGTCAGTTTTCTTTATACCCATAAAATGTGCATATTCCGTTAATCAGTCCACTACCACGAAGATTTTGTCCTTACCATCAGATAAGGGTAACCCTTCACTGAAATCCATGGATATTTCCTCCCACTTTTGTTTTGGAATGTGAAGCGGGTGGAGTAGCCCTGGAGTCATGAAATTTTCACTTTTGTTTCTTTGACATGTGTCACACTCGGCTACATACTTTTGAACGTCCTTATGCATTCCCTTCCAATAGAATGATTGCATGGCATTGTAATAAGTTTTGAAGCCACCTGCATGTCCTGCAGCTGGTGAGTCATGATATTCTATCAACACCTTAGTCTTAAACCTTGATATTGGGTTTAAGTAGATCCCTCCTTTATACCAAAGGATGTCATTACTCCATTCGAATTTGGGACCTCTATTATGATCATTGGTTAAAGCACATGTGTCTGTGTCTTTGGCATATTCACCTCACATTTCATCCAACCAGTCTGGAACTGCAATTGAAATCACATAAGCTTTGACCTATTCATCTTTTCGGGATAGGGAATCAATGACTATAATATTGTCCTTTCCTCTCTTATGCAATATCTCCATATCAAATGTAGCAATTTTTTCTATCCACTTCTATTATTTAGTTGACAATGTTTTTTGTTGTAAGAGATATTGAAGACTGTTGTGGTCTTTTCATATCAATATTTTGCTTTCCTAGAAGGTGTTCTCACCATTTTTCTAGAGCATGTATAATGGAAAACATTTCTTTATCGTACGTAGATTTCAAACATTCTCTTTTGTTGAGCTTTTGGCTTTCAAATGCTATTGGATGACCTTCTTAAATCAAGACTGCTCCTAACCCAAATCCTGAAGCATCACATTCAACTACAAAGGGTTTTTTGAAGTCTAGTGTTTCTAATACTGGCGTTGATGACATAATTTTTTTTAATGCTTCAAAACATTTTTCAGCTTCATTATTCCATTGAAAGGATTTTTTCTTTAATAAATTTGTTATAGGGGCCGTCTTATGGGCGTAATTCTTCACAAACCTTCGATAGTATCCCGTCAATCCTAGAAATCCTCTTAATATCGAGATGTTATCTGGTTTGGGCCATTCGGTGATTTCCTTGATCTTATTTGGATCGACTTTGACTCCTTCCTTTGATATTTTATGACCCAGATAGTCCACTTCTTCTTCTCCAAAAGTGCATTTAGACATCTTTTCATAAAATTGATGTTCTTCCAAGATGGTGAGTACTTGATCTAGGTGTTGGAGATGCTCTTTCCAAGTTTTTCTATATATGAGGATATCATCAAAAAATACTAATACGAACTTTCTCAAATATGGCTGGAACAATTCGTTCATTGCGGCTTGAAAAATGGCTAGAGCGTTAGTTAATCCGAAGGGCATTACTTTGAACTCATAATGGCCTTCATGAGTACAGAAAGTGGTTTTTGCTACATCTTCTAATCTAACCTTGATTTGATAATATCCTGATCTTAAGTCTAATTTTGAGAAATATTTAGCTCCATGAATTTCATCCAACATCTCATCGATGAATGGAATAGGGAATTTATTCTTGATTGTTATCTTGTTCAACCATCTGTAATCTATGCACAATCTGAAAGATCCACCCTTCTTTCGAACTAGAACTACTGGAGCTGCATACGGGCTTCTGCTCTTTGAAATGGAACCACATTTTAGCAGATCTTGAGTTAACCTTTCGATCTATGTTTTATGGTGATGTGGATATCTGTACGGTTTTCTATTGACAAGTTTTGACCCTAGTTCTACCTCAATTATGTGTTCAATCTTCCTGTTTGGTGGGAGCTCCATTGGAAGCTATTGGAACACCTTGTGATGTTTTTGAATTAGTTCTTGTATTCTTGGTGGTTTGCAGTCATCACCTTCACATGTTACTAGATCCATCTCTTGACATTGAATAATGTACGCAGGTGCTCCTTTTCAAATTAGCCTTTCCATTTGATGTGATGTAACCAATTGTTTTGGAGGTGGTTGGAAACCGTACAATTTGTGCTTTTTCCCTAGCCACTGGAACTCAATAAAATGCTCTTGATTTTTAGTGGAGTAAGTACCCAATGTTTGCAACCATTGGATTCCTAATACCACATCAACTCCTCCAAGTGGTACCACAAAGAAGTCGTACTCTAGGTTATACTCCTGCATTTGTAATTTGACCTTGTGACAATTTCCCACATTTTCAATCTTCTTGCCATCTTCTACCATAACCTTCATATTAGGAATAAGGAATATGAATAGGTTGAATATCTTAGCAAGATTAACATTAATAAAGTTATGGGTACTGCTAGTATCTATGAGAATTGTGACATTTTTTTTTATTCCCCTTTAGCTTCAATGTTTGAGGTTGGGATATCCCTGTAATAGTGGCTAACGATATTTTTGGTGTATTATCTTCTATTTTAGAGTGGTAGTCATGTTAACTTCTCGTATCGTCCTCATTTGATTCCTCAACTTCGGATTCTGCTTCGCAGGAATACAAATTTTGGGGATTGCTCTTTTGCAAACATCTATGCTTAGGATCCCATCTTTCTCCATAATATATGCATTTTCCTTCCCTCATCCTCTAGGCCTCCAAACTAGGTTTTTCTCCTTCCCTGAGATGCGATAGCTTATATTTTGAATTTTCCGTATTTGCTGGGTGGAGGGGCTTCCTCTTGGAGTAGTCCTCGTCGAAACTCATATGAATGGATCTTTTGAACTTGTTCTCGATGATCTGGGCCTTACATCTTTCCTTCTCCATGGTATAAATGTTATGTAATTCTAACTCCTCCCGAATGTGTGGTTTCAGTCCATGTATGTATGTCTGCAGTTGTTGGTCATTGTTTAGCTCTGGAACTTGGGTTACCAAAGCTTCCCATTCACAAGTGTACTCATCTACACTACCTTTTTGCTACAACCTTGTGATCTTGGCAAATAAGTCTTTCTCAGCTACACCTTGAAATATTTTAAGAAGATCGTTTTTGAAGCTATTCCAACTCTAGGAATAGACCCTCGTTGTGGTCTTCCACCACATGTACCAATTGTATGCGTTACCCTCCAATTGCATGGTGGCGTATTTAATCTTCTCACTATCATATTGTATGTTATGGATGTCAAGGTATTCTTCAGCTTTATTGATCCATGCAATGCATTGCCTTTCGTCACCATCATATTTGGGTAATTCTAATTTTACCCTTATCTGGCATCCGTGTGTTGGCATGGAGGATGATGATGGTATGTTAAAGAAGGGGACTCTATGATGGTCTTGATCTTCTGGCATTCAGGGCGTGTTTGGATGCGATGCATTGGAAGGGTCTAGCGGTGGGTTACGAAGTGGTAATCTGGCCAAGATATGGTTGAGACACTCTTGACTTTTCTATTGGTCTGCCTTCAACATATTGATGCTTTGCTCTATTCGAGCCGTGAACCCTGTGAGATTTGACGTCAATGTGTCATTATTTTTTCCGATTTCTGCCTTGATTTCTGCATAATTTTTGTTGACTTTTTCGTTAAGTTGCTCCAATCTGGAGTTGATATCTCCCATTCTGGTGACTGCTGGAATTTTTTCTACGCCGAATCTCGATTTATTTTTATTGGTTGTTCGTTCCCAGCCAGCCACAATTTTATTGGCTAATTTTTCCTAAGAAGATAAATTTAAAATATATAATAATACTATTATTGTATATTTTAACTTTATTAGATAATTTATTATTATTATTATTATTTTTAATAAAAACTAATTATATATATAATAATAATAATAATAATAATAATAATATTATAATATGATAATTTGTTTTTTATTAATAATTTTTTTTGTGTAGGTTACCGTTGGAAGGGGAGGGCGAGAGGTGATGACGGGAGGTGGCGGCAGGTGATGGCAGGAGGTGATGACGGGAGGTATGGTGGAAGGGGCGACGGGAGGCGTGCGAGATGGTGGTGACGGAGGTGTTGGAGAAGAGGGGCGTGGTCGAGGAGGTGGCGGGAGACGCAGAGGGGGTGGCTACGTGAAGTAGCAACGGGCGACGGGGAGCAGCAGCTGGTGATGCAGGGGCAGTGGAAGACGTGGACAGAGGAAGGGGAAGTGGGGTGGCGACACTGTGTGGAGTAGCAGAGTGAAGTAGCGGTGGAGGGAAAAAGGTGATTGGGTGAAAGTGGAGGTGGAGCTGCTGAGCACAGCGTGGAGGGAGTAGCGGAGCGCGGGAGGAAGGAAAGTGGATGGAAGTGGCGGAGGAAGAATATAGAGCGGAAGGAAATGGAGGGCTATGATACCAATGAAGGGAAGAAAAAGGATAAACCCGAAGATATGAATAAGTAATATTTTATAAAAATAGATGGATTTCTATTACAATGAAAATTCCCGACTATATATATGACTTATCGGGTTTTAGAGGTGACTCTTCATAAGAGTCCCAACTCTTAAAATTTACATTAATATTTAATCATGGTTTATTATGTTATATATTTTAACATTTTTTTATCTTTTTAATTATTTATATATAACAAATTCCTTTCCATCAAGTGTGATTTCAGCAGTTTTGGAGGAAGCCTCACACCTCTCTCATTTTTACAACATATCAATATTCTCTTCAGCGTTTCATTTCCTTGCTTTTAAGGTATGCTAGTATATCTAATCATATAACCGAAGCTATGACCAAGTATGTTGATGGCGTGGAATTGTTTCCAGTCGTTAGTCATTTGGACGCATGGACGAGGATGTCAAGATTGTGTGTGTGTCTTCAAGTGTTGACAAAGCATAAGTTTTTGACTCGAGGCCGGGCTATTTATGTTTATGCTTCATTGTTGGTTGATTCTTGTTCTGATCCTGAATATTGGAATAAATGACATGAATTTGAAGGGCACACATTTTTTTCCTTCATGGAAATAAGGAATACACACAGGTGTTGAGTTTTCACCGAGCATTCAAATCTACAGTCACTCTCAACGAGTCGCTCTCAACTGGTCAATTGGGCATCACAACGAAGCAGGAGCAACAGAGTGGCCTTGGGATGAGTGGGATCCCCTCCTCTAGAAGCGTGAATGATACCTGGTGGGATCCTCCTTCATACAACATTCACAAAACATTCATGGTTCTCAGCGGGAGGAACAAGTTAGACCCACATCTCTTGACTTTTTATATTAGTTGTTTTGCGTATTGCCCCCTTTCAAAGCAGCATCTAGGAAATTCATAATACTCGGTCTTTTAAGCTTGTTGGAATTGACAAGTTAATAGTCAAGGAAGTCTAGCATGGGGACACATGGGTCTAATGAATAAGAAACACATATTTTGGTGGAAAACAAACACTTAGGAACCCTACAGTTAGAGAAAGTTATCTCAAATGGATTTGAAAAAGCAAGCAGTTTTCAAATTCAAATACCGGTCCCTATTAAGGAATTTTTTTAGGAGGGATAGAACATTCCTTGGAACCACACTCTCCAAGCTTTAGGAGGACCTACAAAGTCCTACCTCATCACTTTGGTAAAGAATATGAGTGGGACTTGGAATCCCTTTCTGTCAGGTCTCTTCAAGCTATTGCAATTGACACAAATGATAGGTTGATCTTCGTGAATGCAAAGTAATACAAGGGGATTTTACGATGCATATAGACCAAAAATCTAAGACAGTCACAAAGGAAAAAAATCACATGGATTTTACCGAAAACAACTAAAAACAATGCAATTGTCATTACCAAAAGGCGTCCTTTAGTAGAAGAATAGGAAGATCAGGGGGTGGCTAATGTAAAAAATAAATAAGATTTAGTGAGGTAAGGGGAATCTAGACCAAAGTAAAGTGAAAATGAAATGATATAAAAAAATAGAGAGGAAAGCAATAGGGACACATACAACCCCACAACAACTCTAATGTTGTGGTCATTAGAGCTCTATGTAAGTGAACTCATGAACATGAAAAAAAAAATGAGTTTATAGAATCAAAGGGGCAACATGAAGATCTCAGGTAAAAATAAATTTTAGAAGCCAGTCAAAACCTCAAAAGGGAAAATATGGTTCTCAAAGAGCAGGTAATCAACTTGCAAAATAGTATGGAAAGAGGGCAGCAAGAGCTAATTGCTTTGAAACAAGAATTAAAGCAACCAAAAGTAAGAGAAGGAAATGGCTCAGAGACAAAGAAAATTAGTAGCACAATCCAGATGGAAGAGTTTCAATCAACAATTGCAAAAATTGAAATGCGAGAAAACAAGATAAAACAAATAATATAAGAGGCTAAATCTTGGGCTCAAGTGATAAAGGAACTGCAGGTTGAGAAAAAGTAAATCATGTAGAGACAAATCAAGAGGCAAGTAAGAGAAGAAAAAGATAGGAAAGACAAGGCCACAAATATAATCATCAAAGGTCTAAAAGACTTTGGAGAGAATGAGAGAACAAATATTTTAGCAAGGGAGTTTCTCAAGGGCAAGCTAAAATGGTCAGGTTTTATTCAACAAGCAAATAGGATTGGTATGAAAACAAAAATTGGAAGGAATAGGCATGTGAGAGTTACATTAAGAAGAATGGAAGACAAGGTGGCTATCCTAAAGAATAGGGGGTTGCTTTGAGGCACTCATATTTACCTAGATGATGAATTCACATTTGACCAACATGAAGAGAGAAGGAAGGAATGGGAGAAATTGAAATCAACAAGGGAGGTAGGAAAACGACCTTGGTTGAAAAATTGGAAAGCCCATTTTAGTGAGCATCTGAAAAATAAAAAATAGGGATTTGCCCCCCCCCAGGGAGTATCTAAACATTGTGAGTTGGAATTGTAAAGGTTATCCATGGAGGAGAGGACTGGGATTGGGTCCCATAGAAGAAGGGAAAGACATCATTATCCTTATGGAAACTCATGAGAATGATGGATGCAGGGTTCCAGAATTCGAAGGATACAATAAAATATCAGTGTGGAATGAAGAGACTATATCATGTAAAGGACATGGGGGGATCACAGTTCTAATAAGAGAAATGTGGAGTGGAATTGTAAAGGTGGAAAAAGAGGATCCAAATAATCAATTTATTTGGATGAATATAATAGACAAAAAATTAACAATCAGGCTGGCTGCATGTTATGTCACTCCAAAAATCGAAGTACTATAAGAAGGAGAATTTAGATAACGAAGACTGCTATGCTGATTTAAAAAGAGACATTTATGTCTTTAGGACTTTAGGAGATATAGTTTTAATTAGTGACTTTAATTCTAGGACAACAAAAAATCCGTCTATTCAGTTGGACAATGATGAGAGTTTGGACAACAACCCTGTTTGGTTAGATGAGAATGAGGTTCACACGTGGAAAATGACTTATCAAGATGGGAATGGGAGTGTGTCACACTTTGGTGTTGATTTGTTAGCATTATGTAGCCTTTATGACATGGTTATTTGAAACGGCATGCAAGCTTGGTCGGGATCTGGTGACATCATGTGTAAAACATACAATGAACAAAGTGTGGTGGACTATGTGATCTGCTCTCAAAGCTCCATTTGCAATATGTTGGAGTTCAATATTGGGGCTTGTCCTTTTGAGATGAATTATGATCATATGCCTCTCCTTATTAAGTTGGGAATACATGCAAATGGGTTGCAGGAAGAGAAGACCCAACATTTACACAAGAAAGATATTCCAAGTGGAAGAATCCTCATGAATCGAGAAAATCAAGAGATCTTTACTGCTGCTCTTGAACAACACTTTCAGCTGTAAAAAAAAAAAACAGAAAGCAAAGAAGGCATCGCTGAAACAAAGTACATTTGCAACAGTATGTTGGTCCCTCTAATTCCCAAAGAGTTAAAGGTGTGAAAAAGATCTCAGCCAAAGAAAAGGATCTCAAACACTTTTCCAACTAATCCCTGGTATGATGAAGAGTGAAAGGATGCTAAAAGATCCATTAGGGGAAGGAGACAAACAATGAAAGCATAAAAAAGTATAAAAATATGATAAAAACAAAAAAGGAAAATTATGTGACTTCAAGAAGGAATGAATTAATTTCTTTGGGAAAGCACAATCCCAAAGGATTTTGGCGGGAACTACTTCGAAAGAGAAAGAAAATAGATAATAATATCACAGATACGCAGTGGTTAGAATATGAGACTTCTTCTCTATGAGAGAGAACAAGAGAAAAGTATCCCTCTTACAATCAACAATACAATTGAGTTATTTTCAGTGGAGGATGTCAAGTGTGGTATAAAAAAATTAGCAAGTGGTAAATCCCAAGACATTGATGGATTGTAGGCAATTTTTTTAAAATGGGGTGTTGAGACCTTGGCCCCAAGCATCAAAGGCATCTTCAAGAATGTCACACAAAGCAAATTTCCAATTGAGTGGACAACTAGTGTTACTATCCCTCTTTACAAAAATGGAGACATCAATAATCCTTCTAATTACTGCACTATTATGGTCAATCCTCTTCTTGGAAAATTATTTGGGAGCATGTTGGAGGATAGAATCAGCAGTTGGGCAGAAAAAGAGGGTAAAAGAGCAAAGAGACAGGCTGGTTTTAGACCAAGGCACTCTGCCATTGATCATTCATCACTCTTAGGCACTTCATTGAAAAGGTTTGGGACACCCAGAGTGGGGAGGCATTTTGTTGCTTCATTGAATTTAAAAAATATTTCGACATGGTTCCTAGAGACAAGCTCTGGAGAAGGATGCAGGAGATTTGAATTCCAAGCGAATATAGAGCGGTTGTCCATAAAATCTACGAGCAATTTAGTGCTAAAATAAAAACCAAGGAAGGATTTTCTGAATGCTTTGGTAATGACAATGGGGTCAAGCAGGGGTGACCTATTTCCCCCACGTTGTTTAGTTTATATTGATAAGCTAGAAGAATGGTTAAACAACACCAGTCGAGAGGGTATTCAGTTAGCGGGTTACGTGGTGAAGCTACTTTTGTATGTTGATGATCTTATCCTAATTGAAAAATATGCACATGGTTTGAGAGAACATTTGAATTCCTTAGAGCTCTTTTGTCAAGAGGATGGGATGCAAGTAAAGACTAGAAAAACCAAAGTCATGATCTTCTATCTAAAGTGGAAGAAGCAACAGGTTAACATTATCTTTGAGGGAAAATCCTTGGACATAGTGGAAGACTACAAGTACCTAGGAATTGTTTTTCACAACATGCTCAGTTGGGAGACATGTAGAACTAAAAGGATTCAAGGGGTATGGAGAGATTCTTACTTGCTGCAAAACAGGTGTAGGAAAGCAAAATTATGGGACTGGAAGACCAAGAAAACTCTTTTTGGACTATTGGTTGCCCTGATTATCCTTTATGGATGTGAATTTTCGGGGGGGAGCATGTCAAACCACAAGTGGATATAATTAGAAAGAATTCAAAAGCACTTAATCAGTAGTAACCTCAAAGTAAAGTCAATGGTATCATATGAGATCCTGCTAGCTAAGGCTGGTATGTTCCCGATGGAGGCTTCATCGATCATTAGTTTGTTAAGTTACTTAAAAAAGGTGGAAGGCATGGATGAACACCGCTAGCCCAAGATGGTTGTTCCAGAAGATCTAAAACGTAGGAAGACGACTTGGAGGAAGCAAAATGACAAGTGGATGGGAAAATGGGGAATTAATTGGTAGGAATTCCCTAACTCTAAAGAGGAGATAAAAATGTGGGTGCTTGAAATATTCAGGGCTTCCGTGTGGGAAAAAACGATTGCCCGAAAAAAAACACTATATGTCAAATATTTCAACCCAACATGGTCACGTGATGAAAAGACTTATTTGAGGGTTGCAATCAAGGGAAAGGATAAACTTTTAATAGCATAGTTGAGGACCATGTCTCACCATATTAGATGTGAAATGGGGAGATGGCTAACCCCCAAGGAAGAATGGGAAGAAAGAACTTGCATCTTTTGTAGGAAAGGATCGGTTGAAACTGAATGCCACTTCATCATGGAATGTTTGGCATATGAGGATATTCATAATCAGTTTGAAAACAATCTAAAAGTGGACAGTTTGAATGAGTTGTTTGAGGAAGCAAGGGTTCTCCAAACTGTGAATTTATTGATCAAGATTCATGACAAGAGAGATACAACAGAGAGAAATTTGAAAATGTGATTTCTTTTTGGAGCTCTAGGTCCCTTAGACTGCTTGGTCTAGTGGACATCATTAAAATTTCTTCAATTCAATTCTACTTAATCTTTAAATATTATTTTGATAAAACAAATCATTCAGGTCTAGTTTTGAAGACATCATTTCAACAGACAGAATAGGGACAGGTGGCAAAGTATTTAATAAGTAAATAACGTGGATTATACAAATTTCCTCATTTGTTGGTGAAATAAAATTTGAAGTATCAAGAAGACTCATAATATTCTTATCTCAATTTCAAGATTAGAAATCAGCTCCATACTTAAGGCAGGAAATCGACATTTTATCAATACAAATCCAACATTCTCAGGCATTCAGAAAGCATATAAGCAACATTTGAAGATTTCAGAAATGGGGTGGAATCTTCCATTCAGAAGAGAGAGGGTTTATAGAATGAGAATTTTGGCAGTGAGGATGTGTCTTTCTTTGTAAGCCAAATGGGAAATTATTTACTATAATTTCTTAATCAGGGGACTCTCTGTGGATACTTGTTTCCTTGTTGATGAGCTTTGTTTTCTCACTGTTACATGTGTTTAACTTCTTATATTTTCAAATATATTCTGTTTTTTATGTGATTTGATTTACAACAGACAAATTTATTTCTTTAATGACAAAATATTTCAATGGTAATGATCTCATTGCTAACCACCCTTTCCCTCGTTGGTTTACAGGTCCAAAATCTATTCACATATTGCATTTCTAAATATTTATATGGATTTATTTCTAGAGATTCCCATATTTTATTTGGATTCATGTTTAAAATTTCCCAAATTTAAATGTTTATCATCTTTGTTTCAGATCTAATAAGATTATGCTGCTTTCTATTTGGTCTGATATTTAAGTGTCTTCTTGTATTCTTCCACCTATTGTATTAAGATTTTGCGCTCAAACCAATGGGACTCCATGCCCAATGGACTAGCGCTTTGATCTCTAAGATTACTTGTGTTAATCCATTGTTCTGCCTATTCTTTTCTTAACCCTGACCACCTAATCTTTTACCTCATAAATCTGGTCACTATGCTTAATTTTATGAACAATTGTTGTAGTGACATTTGACAGTTCATTCATCGAGGGAACCCCCTCTGACTGTAAGGACCAGCTTGTATTCTAAATCTTGGTTCAATATGGCCTTAACAAGTTCCTTTTACAGTCGGGTCGTCTCAAACACCAACATGTTCCTCGTGGTCAATGGATTAAATCTCATGTGTCATTCTTCATCAAGGAATGATAATAATCACTGATAGAATTATCCCATTCAGGTCAACTATGTGCATTTGCATAGATATCCAGATCATATCCCTCAATCATTTGTGCTATTAGAACAACATTTCCAAACTATTTTTTACTTATAGTTTTTCTTGAATCATTGTTATCTCCTACATCATCTCCAACAAATTCAATGGTCCTGGGCACCTATTTGGAAAGACAAACCCCCTTTGGTGAAGGAGTTCATGTACCAAGATGACCATTACTAGACCGTACAAGTTTTCCAAAACTTGTGGTCAGAGGTTGACTGCAAGTTTATTTAGGTGAAGAAGTTCGATGTCCAACCATCGATGTTGTGAAGTAGTCATTGTTTCGGAATTCTACAGAATTTCCAAAGGATCACTACCTAATAAATAATAAAAATATTTTAATGTAGTAGTTATATAGTAGTTGTGTATATGTTTAAAGGTTTCATAAATGAACAAATGCTACAAATAAATTAATTATCAAAATCATTATAAAATTAAATTTATCAACCTTTTATTAATTATTATTAACATATAATGGTGTATATTGATAAGTGTTACAAAGTTTAAATTACATTAGTAAATTTTGTGTATATCATTAAATTATAATTTATGATGATGATGATGATGATTAACGTCCACTGAGACCCTTTGGTCTATTGGAACTTAAGAGAAGATAAATGAATTACTTGTATTTTTGTAAAATTTGATTCCTATGAAGGAAAACCTGAGAAAGAAGCGTTACTAGGTTCTCATAATTTTGGCAAGTTAGAAGATCATGGAGATTAGAGTTGTATCAAATATTAGGAAACTATGATCGAATGTGGGTGTATGCAGGGCACTCTAAAAGAAATTGAGATTCATCCTTAATGCTCATGGACTCACAGAGCTGGAAAATCCTTTCCTCCCATGGTGTTTTAGGAATTTTCCATCCTCCTGTTTCGCTATGAAGCTCATGGGATTTCGTTCTTATCTTGGCTATATTAATCTTCTTCTTTGATCTTGTTAATATAGAGAGGTATGTTTGGTCTTCCAGATTAGGATTAATGACTTACTTGTAATATCTTAACTTTATTTTACCCTATAACTCTTTCTCATCCCTTATTCTCACTTTGAACTTATATGTGATAGTTTTTTTGAGGTTGTTGATATCTTGCAAAGCGATGTTTTCATCAATCCCCCAATGACTTAAACAAGCCATGGCGTCTTTGTACCAAACTGTCTTGAGCTGAAGATGGCCTTGACTAGAATTTAAAGCAATTTTAGGGAGTTTCTGGTCTGCCATGTCATTTATCTTATTCTTCTACATCAAGTATATATACATAGCTACCCCGGCTGCAGGTTCTAACATTGGGTTGGCCACAGAAGGAAGTGCCATTCACCCACCTGGCAGTGTGGATCACCCAACTAGCAACGAATCTCAACATGCGCCCTCATCTTGGCAGCGTATTTAGTGATGCGTTCTTCACCTGGCAAGCTGGCCTTCACGTGAGTGATTATGTTAATTCTGATGACGCTTTTGTGGTTGGAATTAAAGACGATTTGGTTGTATATGTCCTTTATCCTTTACTGGAACCGTCTACTCATTATTTTACCTCATGTGAGGCCTCAGTGCTCCCTCTCCAAGGTTCTTGAAATGAGGTATCGACATCTCATCACCCTCATCTGTTATCCTCTGCATGTTCAGGCTATTGATAGCTCTGCTCCGTTTCTCTTCTCTTGCGAGCTCGCTGATTATGCCATGACTCGTCCACATGGTACCTCTAGGGATGGAGCTGGTCATGGCGTCGATCAGACTGCCACCTCCCCGAAGAAGGATAAGAAAGCCATCAATGATTACAATGATAAGGTCACAACTCCTGTTCGAAGGTTGGTCGATGAATGGGAGGCTAACCGGGTCTCTAACATTATCGCCTCTGGTAACCAAGGTAATCAGATAAATTATTATTGGTTAATGAAGAACATGTTGGGTTACATGGTGGAAGAAATGCTGGCGAACTGGAACATGGCCAAGGTCTCTATCATGGACACTAGGATTCACATTATCCACTTGGATGAAATGATCGCAGCCCTGGAATCTAGCATGGTAGGAGGAAAGTACTCCTTCCTCAGTAAAGCCACCCCTCATCGTGATTCTGGTCCTGATGCTCCTGGTACCAGCAATGAGGGCCCGGAGGGTAAGGAAAGTATTCAACCAGAGGGTGTCTCCATTTCACCAGGAGCCCAATATTCGGGTACCACTCTGCATGAGTTACTGTGAAGGTCTATGTTCCTGTCCAGGGATCCACCTTCGGGTCGGTCTCTTCAGGTGCTGTCGTCTTGTAAGGGGCCCCTCCCCCTAAATCCTCCTTCCCGATTCCTACAAATATCAAATCTCTACACTGGAAAAGGATCCGGAAATCCAACGGTGAAGCTCCTACTCCTCGCAAGACTGAACCTTTGCCTCCCAAACTCCCCATTTAGAGCTGGGATGAGGAATTCTTCAGTAGCTGCCTATTGTAGTCAAGGGGGTTGCATTGTTACCAGTGATACATGATATATTATACAATCATGCACAAGTAGACAAGATGTGGAGAGAAGAGAAAGCCTTTATTACTCAACAATATGCAGAACAATACACAAAACAGATCTAAGTTAACCCAGTACATCGGCTCACCAGCCTATATATATGCTTTACATTCAGTTATGTAACTGCCTTGTCGGTTCAACCGAGCGACATAACCCGACTAGTCGACACAACTGTCGATATACATTACAATAGATCGGGCGAGGAGCCTAGTCGACGGTTCGACTTAGGCTCCTCCAACATCTCCCCCACCTCAAAATATTTCTTCGTCTCGAAGAAATGAGGAGATGCAAAATTACTGTAAAAATATATGTATAATTGTTACTGTGATGCATGACTGGAACTGGCTGCGGTTTGCTGTTGGATGCAGACCTCAACAATGGCTTCGGCCGAAATGGATAATTGGTGTTGGAATTCTTCCCATGTGCGCAACATATTTTGAATGTCAATAGTAAGTTTCGTGAGCTCGACAGGTTTACTATTTTCTCTTGCGTCGACTTGTTTTGTAAATGAATTAAGTCAGGACCAAACAAGTTGATATTGTTATTAGCAGCTGCAAGCAATATTTGAAGATACGGTCGGATTTGTTCAACTTTAAGGAGGCTGGGTCGGGCCTGGCTCATCCGCTGTTCTTCCCCCTTTTCTAATTTCTGAAGATTTATGTTTTCCATGATTATTTGGTCTTAAATAGTTTGAGTCAGGGTGTTGTCGGCTACCTGTCGTTGCTGATGGATATCATTAAGTAGTTCATGCATCTCCCTCATTTCTCTAAAGACATTACCATAATGGGTATACCAGCGGCGGAGGACGTCGACGACTGTAGATGCCTGACCATTATACTTGATTAGTTGGTTGTGTGCTGAGGTGAACGCTTCATATTGTGTTAATAGCAGGGAAGATGTTTCTGTAGCCTGTTCTTATCGGTCCTTGTTGAGTTAATCCTATAGTGTCGACACGACATATTGGAATAATTGGAATGCTTTGTCGAGGGTACTAGTCATGTCGGAACTCACTAGAAACGAGACGACTTGTTTTGCTAAGTCTTAGCACTTAGCCAAAAATAAGACTTGATCCTCCTATAGTTTGTGGGCGCGTTCTTCTGCTTCTAGTTGTCTATTCCTTTGTTCTCTATTGATTCCATCGGCAAGAAGGTTAAGATCTACTTGCGTTGCCTCCTGTGGGTTATATGTAGAAATAGGCCTGATCTAGTCAAGATGCACAGATAGACGACTCTCTTGGTGATTGTAGTCGAGGTGCTTCTGCTGTCTCTATTGCTGCTACTCTTTCTCTTGTCGGCATTTTTCTTTGCACTGCGACCTCTTGTTTTGGCCATGTTACTTGTTTGTAGCATCGGTCTACTATACTATTTATTTCTGTGGCTCGGCTGCTTCTGGTGGGTGCTCTGCGTCTTTTTGTGTTACGTCGTGGTTTGTTTTGATTGCACTTGGTTGGCTGGTTCAGATTCGTTGCTTGCTGTGTGTGCTTCCTCGACTGCTGTTGCATTGACTTGTTTTGATGCAGGCAATTCAGTTTCTGCTGTTGCGGCTTCTTCGACTGGTGATTCTTGTTCCTTAATCAATGGTGCTGTTGAATTTGTAATGGTTCTGTTGACATGGGAAGGGGATGACACACTAGTGACAACATGAATGGCTGGTGGCAATGAAGGGTTTTCATCGACTGGGGATGAAGGGGAAGGAATGAGGCTGCAAGACGGACCCAGACTAACTAAGGGTGACAAGACTTTAGGGATCATATTTTCGACTTCATCAAGGACTTCAAGTTCTGACGGACTCTCTGGTGGGTCAAAGACATGTTGAGGAGGTGGGGGGTCTTCCACTAATGTGTTAACTGGGAAATGAATAAAAGATGATGTTTTTCGTGCAACAATAGGACTGTGTGATGAACTCGCAATAATTAATTAATACAAATACACAAGATATCAGAAATAATAGAACTCAGAATCACTTTTATATTGATCACGGGCCACTTCGAGGGGGCAACCTCCTTTGAGCAAGCTCAATACAATTAACTTCATCGTGCCTTCATAGGCCTCAACACACACTTATATACTAAGTCTAGGCACCAATACCATGGGTCAATACTATGTGTCAATACAAACCATGGGCTAAGTCTAGGCGCCAATACTATGGGTCAAAACCATGGGACATATAATACTATGGGACGACTTACAAAGCATATGCGTCCAATACTATGGGCTAATATAAACTATGGATCAACAAAATAATACAAGATGACTTACAAAGCATATGTGTCCAACAACAATATACTAACAAAGTAAAGGCATGGGTTCCTAACATCCCCTCTCCCTTAGAAAAAGCTTTGTCCTCAAAGATTTAGATGTGGAAATTGATGCAGAATCTGAAGGAGTGGGTCCCCTATAGCATCCTCGGGTTGCATTCCGAGCCACTGGTGCCTTTGGATTTTCAGCGAGGATTGCATGGAAGGCTGTAGATGAAGAAGAACCATATCAACGATGTGAAAAGTGCGCTCAGAACGGTGCTGATCGACTTGTTGTTTCAGTCGAATTCTTGCCATGTGAAAATTGTCCTACAGAATGAGAAGAAGCTGATCACGGTTTCGAAGAATTGAGTCAATTGCCTGAACTGGGGAGATACTGAAGGTGTATGGAAGAAGTACTAGTGGTGCATGTACAAAGACTGCTTCATATGGTGTCCTTTGAGATGTGGTACTATACCACTGGAGTGCTTCTAGGAAATCCATAGAAATAGTGGTCCAAATCTGTGGAGGGATGGGTAAGGGTTCGAGCAGTCCTGAAAGGAGGGTCGTTTCACCCTTGTTGACCTGGAAAGTATTACAGTCAACCACCATCTGTTGAATTGTCCTTTTGAGTCCCTGCCAAAAGAAGTTACATTGTTCTTGGTCATACGTTTTGAGGAACCCAGAGTGCCCTACTGATGAAGAAGCATGGAGTTCATAGAAGAGATAGCCCCGTTGAACATATTGCAACCAATTTGGAACAAGCAAAGAAATAGCTGTAAGAGAAACTGGGTCATCAAATGTGTGAGGAGGAGCATCTTCCACCATGTTGTCCTTACCCTTCTGGTAAGTGGTCGCATAGTCATAACCCATGAGTTGGATAACCCATTTCAAGTGTGTTGGGGAGGAGACCCGTTGTTCTAGGAAAGTTTCTAAACTCTGGAGATCAGTCTTGATGCAGAAATAATTCCCCAAGAGGGATAGCTGCCACTTCTGGATTGTATGCAAAATAGTCATCATTTCCTACTGAGAGGTAGATGCAGCTAAATTCTTACCGGAAAGGTCTCTTGAAGGAAACAAGCTCATTGGTTCAGCAAAGACACCTGCATATCTATCCAAGGAAGTAGTGGAGACTGTTGATGGGTGCATCTGAATGGAATGGTGCTGAGCGATGACACCATGTGAATTATTCTTAAGTATTTTTTCCAGGCGATGTGAACTGATGATGCAGAGAGACCTTGGTTCTAAGCCCATAAATTTGTGTTGTGCCCCATTGACTGAAAACTGCATCCAAAGTTCAGCAAAATCCCATAAGATGGGACCAAGTGTGCATATCCATTGAACACCCAAAACCACATCACATCCACCTAAGGACAAGGCAAACATGTGAGAGCGCAGGTTATAATCTTCCATAGAGATACGCACATTGTGACACTTCCCCTTGCAAGGTAAGGTGCCCCCATTAGCAACCATGACTTCAAAGTTGGAGCAAGGATGGACAAAACAATCAGCCTGTTTGGCAATCCGAGGATCAATGAAGTTATGAGTGCTACCAGAATCAATGAGTATGGTAAGAGGGAGCTTCTTGAAGTATCCCCTGACTTGCATTGTTTGTGGGGTGGTGACACCGGTTACAGCATGGAGAGAGATCTCGGGTGGGTCATCCTGAGATGGGGTGTCAACAGGAGGGTGTTGAATGTCGACTTGATCATCTACTGTATTTGGAGCTTCTTCATCAAGTTTTGAGGCAGGCAGAGAATCCACATCCAAGAGATAGAGCTTTTGTTGAACACATCTATGTCCCCGAGTGAATTTCTCATCACAATTATAACAAAACCCTTTTTCTCGGCGTGCCTGCATCTCTGTTTCAAGCAATTGCTTGATAGGAGTTGGTTGAGGAGCAGGCGTGATGGGAGGTCGTTGGGAACCCATATTTCTGAAGGGAACAAAGGTGGGTTTGGAGTGTTTTTGAGCTGCGATCTTGTCCTCAGCCAGCTTAGCCAACCCTAGGACTTCCATCATTGTGTTGGGACAAAACATTTTGACCTCTGAGCAGATTTCATCCTTGAGACCACTGATAAAACAACTCCTATAGAATTCATCGGACAATCCTTCTGTGTGATTGGCTAGTTTTTCAAATTCCGTCTGATACTCTCTCATTGTGCCAGTTTGGTGAAGTTTAGTGAGTGCTCCTATGAAGTCGTCAAAAGAACTAGGACCAAATTGTGACAAAAGGAGTTGCCAAAAATCTGTCCAGTTTGGCTCGGGATGTGCTTTGATGTACCAATGGTACCATTTAAGGGCTTCCTGTTCCAAATGAAAGGATGCAAGTGGAACTTTCTGAACATCAAAAGTATTATGCAGACTGAAATATTGTTCTTCTCGGTATATCCATCCAATCAGATCAGTACCATTGAAGTGAGGAAAATCAAGCTTCGGCCCACGAAAATTGCTGGAAGAAGAGAACTCGGTGGCTGCAAAAGATTCTGGCTGTCGGTTATTGTTCATGGTTGAATGCCGAAGATGGAGGCTGAGAAATTTTTCATCCAGATCTTGGAGTTTGGTTTGGATGGCTGCAAGTGCTTCCTCCATGGTGTTTGCTCCTGTGCAAGTGACAACCATAACCAGTAATTTTTTTATTTTTTATTTTGGTGGTGGGGGGGGGAATGGATAGAAAAACACAAACACAAGCTTATTTACTAAGGGGAAATTTGGATTTGGGAAAAAACTCAGAGGGGTAATTGGGGCTTGACTAGGTTTTCGACACTTTCTGAGGGACAGGGAAGCAAAAAATGGGGATTTCAGAAGCGGGAACTCTATGGTAAAATTTGAAGGCAATCGAGTGAAAATTGAAGAAGTTATGGAAAACCATAAAAGTAGGCAAATGTGGGATTTTTGGTCTTGGGAAGTGGAATTTGGGATAGGGTCTTCAGGAATGAAATATGCAGAATGGGATTGCAGGGATGTCAGTGAAGTTTCAGGGAAAACAGAGTTGAAATAAGGGAGATATGGCCGAAAAACAGAATTTTATACCTTTTTTTTTTTCCAGAAATGGATCGGCAACAGCGGCGCGGAAGGGATCTGCAACAGATGGATTTGCAACGACACGGAAGGGATTGAAAACGGATGGATCTGAAACGACAACTGGATCTGGAATGACTTTTAGAATAGATCTGAAATGGCTGGATCTGGAGCGGAAGTGATCAGCAACAGTTCAACTGAAAATAGATATGGACCCTAGGTATGTACGGCTTCCTAACAGTTCAAGTGTTTCACTCGACCACCAATGCTGTCTCACGGATTGCGTATTGGGGCAGTACCCCTCACTCCACAGCTCAGGTAAAACTGATAACCGCTTTTCCACAAACGACAGCTCTTGGTTTACCTCATGGGTGGGAAGTAGTCAATCAGGTAGGGGTCGTTGCCCTTTTCGCTGGCAGGTCCTCTCAATGGGCCAGCTACTTTGGGGTTCCTGTGGTACTCCTCACAATGAGTTTTAGGGCTTATGCCCAAGTACTTCCCACAGTTAAGCGGATAGGGATTATTCCCAAATCTGAAGCTGCAGCAGATGCGAAAAAAATTTGGCAGAAATTCCACCCAACGAGCCCAAGAAAGTGCTCTGATACCAGATGTGATGAACCTGCAATAATTAATTAATACAAATACACAAGATATCAGAAATAATAGAACTCAGAATCACTTTTATATTGATCACGGGCCACTTCGAGGGGGAAAACTCCTTTGAGCAAGCTCAATACAATTAACTTCCCTGTTCCTTCATAGGCCTCAACACACACTTATATACTAAGTCTAGGCACCAATACCATGGGTCAATACTATGTGTCAATACAAACCATGGGCTAAGTCTAGGTGCCAATACTATGGGTCAAAACCATGGGACATATAATACTATGGGACGACTTACAAAGCATATGCGTCCAATACTATGGGCTAATATAAACTATGGATCAACAAATACTACGGGACGACTTACAAAGCATATGCATCCAACAACAATATACTAACAAAGTAAAGACATGGGTTCCTAACAGACTGTTCGGGTCGGGGTTTCTTTGGAGGTGAGTGATGTGCATGCCCACCACTTTTGGTGTTATAGTATCTAGAGGGGATGGTAGGTCGGTTGAGATAACACCAGGAGGGGCATAATCAATCGGTAAACTAGTGTCGGCGAGAACTAGTTTCTTAGTGACTAGATCTCGCCATTGTGGAAAAATAGTAGGGAGTTGGGATATGAACTTATTAAGATCATTGTCATCTTGAATCTTTTGTCGAAGGGGGAGGGGAAGGGTCTACACAATATTTGGAATCTTAAGTGATGCTGGTGGTGTAGGAGGAATGGATGCGAGGGGTGTGGGGAGATTTGTGTCCTCCATCACAATGGTCGGAGATGGTGGAGGGGTACTTTCTGTTAGGTCGACAGGAGGTTCGACCGTTAGCTTGAGTTTCTTTTGGAAGGGTTGTTGGCTATGGGATTGTTCTGCCTCCACAAATTTCTTGAATTGTTTCCCGACATATACTTTATTATTCACTGCATCATCCAAGATTTGTGTAGCACTGTCGAACAGTTCAGCTTTGTCCTCCTTAGATGGTTCCTTGATAATCATCTTTCTTTTCCCCTTTCCTTGTATTTTAGTGTCCTTGTTTTGTCGTGATTTTGACAACTCGTCTGCTATCCGTTGAACATTTTATTTGTTAATTTTTCGATAATTTCATTCAAACATTATCTTAGGATCCTACTAAGAGAATAACATGCACATCATAACAATCAGAAACACAAGAGACACAGAGTTTCCTCGGGGAAAACCAAGAAGGTGAAAAACCCCGCAACTTCTTCAGAGATAGAATAAGCCACAATACAAGATCACAATGATCAAACCCAAGATAGATCACTCTAGAAGCTACTCCTACTCCACTTGTGCGCACTCCTCTCTCAACTAATGCGAGTTGGATGAGTGAGTGAATGAATAGAATGAGACACACTCAATCTCTATTTATACACAACTTAACCTGCCTTTTACTTTAGCTGGGCCGACCTCCTAAGGAAGTCTAATAACCCACTCACATGACACAACTAGGCCCGACCCCACATTGGTGGTCTAATAACCCATCAAATATAAGTTGTGACACTTGCAACACTTGCGACACTTACAAATACAAATGACGACACTTTTGATTGGAGGAATAATACATCTCCATCACGAATATAATAAAGTACAAGTGTAATACATAGAAGAATATCTTCCGAAGTTACAAATACATCAACACTCCCTCTTAACTAGGAAGGTATTCTCTAGACACAGGTCATCAATACATATCGCCACAAGTCTTCAATTATGGAGTTGGATCATTGTCACTGGATCACAGAGCATCATCGTCACTACTGCTGTACATCGACATCTTGATCACTGGGCTATCTCTCAATTCTTCTCGTCATAGGAAGTTCTACAGAGCCAACCCTTTTTCATGCTGGTTGTAGGCCTAGCCTCCTCTAGGTCTTCATCATCTTTGCGATCTGGCCATCCTGTGGATCCCAAGACTAATCACGTGCGTCAACAAAACCTCGAAATAGCATCCCATGCATTTTACGAGCACACAGCTCAACCTATCGGATCTCCCAGGATCTTTTACATGTGACCATCACAAAACCTTAAAAGAGTGTCTTGCCTAGCAAGATATCTAAAGAGCATCTGAGGCCTTTTACATGACTAGCACAACCTTTCCGGATCTCCAGGACGTATTACATGTGACCCCCACCACAAAAACTTAAAAGAGTGTCTTTCCTAGCAAGATCTCTAAAGAGCATTTGAGGCCTTTTACGTGACTAGCACAACCTGTCCGGATCTCTAGGATGTATTACATGTGGTCCCCACAAAACCTTAAAAGAGTGTCTTGCCAAGCAAGAGCTCTAAAGAGCATCTGAGGCCTTTTACGTGACTAGCACAACCTTTCCGGATCTCCAGGAGGTATTACATGTGGTCTAGCAAAACCTTAAAAGAGTGTCTTGCACAGTAATATCTCTAAAGAGCATCCAAGGCCTTTTACATGACTAGCACAACCTGTCTGGATCTCCAGGACGTATTACATGCTACCCTTGCACAACCTGTCCACGACCACAGAGTACCATCCTAATACTCAAGATCAATTTGATCATCCTTTCACACAGCATCATCCCGATGCTCATGATCATACTGATCATCATCATACAGTACATCATCCTGATGCACATCATCATCGCATGATCATCCTGATCATTGTCCTAATGCATATCATCTGGAGCATCGTCCTGATGCTCATCACACATGATCATCCTGATCATCGTACATAGCAGTAACTAGAGCATCGTCCTGATGCTCATCACACAACGCTTACATCCACATCCATGGGAGTATCCTCCTACCACCATGCTTGGAATGGCTCCTGCAAATGTGTCCCATCACTTCTTCCTCGAAGTATCTTCTATCTGAAGAACACCAAGCCTCTCTCTGAAGTAATCGAACTTCACTCTGGCTAGTGGTTTGGTCAACACATTTGCAATCTTCTCATCTGTCGCAACATACTGGAGCTTCACTGGTCCTCTCTGCACCATATCCTTGATATAGTGATATTTGATCTCGATGTGCTTCGACCTATCATGGAACACCAAGTTCTCTGACAACTTCACACAACTCTAGTTGTCACAATAGATACAGGTAGCATCCAATGGGAGATCAAATAACTTAGACAGTATAAGCTTCCTAAGCCATACTGCCTCACAACTAGCCGAACAAGCTGAAACATACTCTGCTTCGGCTGTACTCAGTGCTACACAGGATTGTTTCCTACTAAACCAAGAGATCACACCCAATCCCATATTGAAGCAGCACCCCGAAGTGCTCTTCCTATCTGCAGCACTACCTACCCAATCTGAATCAACATAACCCTCCAGGTTAAAATTTTGATTCACATCATACTTGAGCCCATAATCAATCATACCCTTCAGGTACCTTAGAATATGCTTTACAACAATCAGGTGAACATGTCTAGGATCTGTCAGAAACTGGCTCAAGGTGTTCACTGCAAAGCAAATATCTGGTCTCGTGTTCGTCAGGTACATCAAGGACCCAATCATCTGATGATACACCATGACATCAACCGACTCTGATGAAGCATCACTCAATAGCTTCAAGTTCGATGCCATAGGTGTGGCCATGGCCTTGTAGTCCATCATCCCTAACCGCTTCAGGATCTCTACTACATACTTCCCTTGTCTAAGGAAGATTCCATCTTCACTCTGCCATGCTCCCATAGCTATAAAGTAATCCATCATACCCAAGTCCTTCATCTCGAACTCGGAAGTAAGCTTCCTCTTTGTGTCGGCAATCAATCTGTCCTCACCTGTCACAAACAGGTCATCCACATATAATAGGAGTATCACTGGATTGCGTTCCTCAACCTTGTAGTAAAGGTTGGAATCTGCCTTACTCCTTGTAAAGCCCAAACTGGATAGGAAGTTATCTATCATACCGTACCATGTCCTAGGAGCTTGCTTCAAGCAATACAAGGCTTTCTTCAGTCTACACACATATGACTCCCTGTCATGTGTCTCAAAACCAAGTGGCTGCTCCACATACACTTCCTCTTCAACTACACCATTCAAGAAAGTAATCTTGAAATCCATTTGGTGTATCTTCCACTTCATCACTGCATCCAGGGAAAGTACTATTCCGATGGAAGTGTATCTGGCTACATGAGAAAAAGTCTCTTCATAATCTATCCCCTCTTTCTGGGAGAAGCCACGAGCAACAAATCTTTCCTTGTATTTCTCTATGCTACCATCTGCAGCATGCTTGATCTTATAGATCCACTTGGAAGTCACAACAGACTTCCCATATGGTCTTGGGACTATATCCCAAACATCATTCTTCATGATCGACTGGTATTCCTCGACCATGGCATCCTTCCATTCTTTCTTTTCCGCTGCTTCTTCATAACTTGAAGGCTCTTTGTTCATAATGTCACAGAGTAAGGAAACATAGCTGGTGTGAGATCTTGTCCTTTTCCTTTCTCTGTGTTCCTCCTCTAGAATACCATACCTTTATGCATCTTGGATGAGCTCTCTAGCCCATGCAGGTTTCCTCTTGTGAGAGTTCTTCTCATGGGGTGGATCTACAGGTTCTTGTGGATCTTCTATTTCATGATCCACTTTTGGTGTTGCTTCATTCATGTTGATGTCTTGTGTTCTGGGTATCCTTGGTTCTTCATAGTCTTCCTTGATTTGATGTAAGCTGAGTTTTCATCAAAAGTCACATCCCTGCTGATGTCAATTTTCTTGAACCCTGGAAAGTAGATTCTGTATGCCTTTGAGCTTTCACTGTACCCCACAAATATAACCTTCTTTCCCGAAGGATCTAACTTTGTCCTCTTTTCTTTTGGAACATGTGTGAATACTGGACAACCACATATTCTGAGATGGCCAACTTCTGGTTTCTTACCAAAGAAAACTTCTTTTGGTGTTTTATTGTCAAGTATCTTGTGTGGTGTTTTGTTTTGTACATATACAGCTGTCCTAGCTGCTTCTACCCATAGGTGCATGGGTATATCTTGATCATGAAGCATTGCCCAAGCTGCTTCCATGATTGTTCTATTCTTCCTTTCTGCAACCCCATTCTGTTGTGGATTGTAAGGAGTGGTTAAATCCCTCTTAATCCCTGAATCATTGCATAACTTCTTGAAGTCACCTGAAGTAAATTCTTCGCCATTGTCAGATCTAAAGATCTTGATCTTCTTATTAGTTTGATTTTCTATCAAGGCTTTGAAGTCCTTGAACTTATCAAACAATTCATCTTTGTTTTTCAAGAAATAAACCCAAGTCTTCCTAGAGAAATCATCAATGAAAGAAACATAGTATAAATACCCACTCAAAGAACTGGATGACATTGGTCCGCATACATCAGAGTGGATAATCTCCAAGATTCCTTTTGCTTTTCTTTCAATGCTTGGAAACGTCTTCTTTGTGTTCTTTCCTTTTGTACATCCTTTGCAAACACCTTCATGCTTTGACTGGATTTCAGGAAGACCTTCTACGGCTTTACTTGCAATTGGTAGTGCCCTATAGTGCACATGAGCAAGCCTTCTATGCCAAAGTTCACTTGGCTCCATGGAATCATGTACCATGGCATGTTCAGGTTGTCCCTTCAATTTGTACAATCCTCCCTCTTGCTCTCCAATCACTACTGCATCATCAATGGTCTTACCTTTAGGCCACATAAGTACTTGCCATCCACAAATGCAACTCTCATCCCTTTTTCATCCAAAGATGATATGGAGAGAAGATTCTTCTTGAGTCCAGGTACATATAGAACATCTTGCATCTTTAAAGACTTCCCAGAGTCTAGCTTGTGGGAGGCTTCACCACTTCCTTTTATAGGGTATTGATAGTCATCCCCAAGTTTCACCTTATGAGGTGACTCATGTTCAGATAGGTCAATAAGAGATTCTTTGAATCTCGTCATATGTTTAGAAGCCCCACTATCAATAAGCCAATGATTACACTCATGTGTAATAGTACCCGCGAGAGAAGAAATTAGAACATATTCATCGTCACTTGAAGAGTCTTCACTTTCTACCTTAGTCTTCTTCCTGGGAGGTCCATCATCCTCAGCAGCATGAGCATGATACCTCTTCTTGTTGTTCTTGTTGTTGTTGTTTTTGAAGCCCTTTTTGTTCTTGGGACAATATGCGGAAAAGTGTCCCTTCTCATTACATGTGAAGCATCTCAGATCTTTCTTATCTCTTTGATGGTGGTGAAAAGATTTCTTGTGATGAGATGGCTCCCTCTTGGGCTTACTTCTCTTGGTGTGAACTATGAGAGCTTGGTCTTCACTTCCCATCTTTTCTTCTCGAGCTACAAGCCTAGATTCTTCTTGTGAGCATTCCTCCCATAGTCTATTGAAAGAGATCAACTTCTTTCTTGCACAAATACCTTGGATGAAGGAGTCCCATGACCTAGGTAGGCCATTCAATGTGGTCATGACAATTTATCCATTCTCCACTACTTCATCCACTGCTTCAAGTTTTTCTTTGATTTGAGAGATCTTAGTAAAGTAGGATTGGATGGTCTCTCCAGTTTGGAACTCTACCCCTTTCAATTGATTCTGCAGAGTCATCTTCTGATTTATGCTCTTACCTTCAAACAACTTGGTCAATGAGTCAAACATCTCCTTAGGTGTCTTTAGGGAAGACACAAGAGGTATGAGATGGTATTTTATAGAATTAGCAATGATCCTCTTGGCTTTGACCAAGTTCTTGTGTAAAACCTTAGCTTCATCTCCCTCTGGAACTGAAAACTCTTCTTTTATGTAGGTGTCCAAATCATTCTCTTCTAGGATTAACCCAATCCTATACTTCCATGCTCGGAAGTTGTCAGCTCCTTCAAGCTTATCCTCAAGCTTGGTGTGGCGAGACAACTTAATGAGAAACTCAAATGGAAATAAAATATTTAGGTCTTACCACTTGATTCATTGAAAACTAGATCTGGAGCTGGATTAGGGTTTGTCAGAGAAACCCTAAAAATTCAAACTTTGAATTCCAAACTTCTGAATGGATGGAAAGATGCACCTTGCTGAGCTGATCAAGTTGGTATACTTCAAATTTGAAATCTGCAAAATTTGACCCCTCAAAATTGCTTTTGAAATTTCTGGATCTTCTGGATAGGATCCCGAACTAGGGTTTGATAAAGCCCGGTCTTCTGCCCAACCAAAAAATTCGATTTTGTGCTCTAAACATCGATTTTTTTTAGGAGCATCCAGCCGTGGTTACAGATTCCAAAAATTTCCACTTTTGCATAAACCCTAATTTTCCACCTTGATAAAAATCCTGAACTAGGGTTTGATCAAGCCCGACCTTCTGCTCAACCAAAAAAATTGATCTTGGTCTCTAAACTTCAATTTTCTTGAGGGGCATCCATTCGTGGTCTCGGATTCCAAAAATTCCAACTTTCTTTGAAACCCTAATTTCCCGCTGCAGTGATGGGCCAAAAACTGAAAGTGCTCAGAATTGAATTTTGTCTCGATAGAAAGATGCGCCCTTCCAAGGAGAGTCAGCCTAGTCTCCTGCCTTTGATGATATGAGGAGAGAAACCCAAAAATTAAGAATCCCTAGCTTCCGCAGCTGCATAGTGTCTTCTTCTTAGCACGGCTCTGATACCATGTTAATTTTTCGATAATTTCATTCAAACATTATCTTAGGATCCTACTAAGAGAATAACATGCACAACATAACAATCAGAAACAGAGAGACACATAGTTTCCTCGGGGAAAACCAAGAAGGTGAAAAACCCCAAAACTTCCTCAGAGATAGAATAAGCCACAATACAAGATCACAATGATCAAACCCAATATAGATCACTCCAGCAGCTACTCCTCCACTTGTGCGCACTCCTCTCTCAAATAATGCGAGTTGGATGAGTGAGTGAATGAATAGAATGAGACACACTCACTCTCTATTTATACACAACTTAACCTGCCTTTTACTTTAGTTGGGCCGACCTCCTAAGGAACTCTAATAACCCACTCACATGAGACAACTAGGGTCGACCCCACACTGGTGGTCTAATAACCCATCAAATATAAGTTGCAACACTTGCGACACTTACAAATACAAATGATGACACTTTTGATTGGAGGAATAATATATCTCCATCATGAATATAATAAAGTACAAGTGTAATACATAGAAGAATATCTTCCAAAGTTACAAATACATCAACATTCTTTGGTGAGAGCATACTCAGGATTTTTGGAATAAGTACTCCCGTCAGAATGTTCAATTCTGTTGGGGGGATCTTGATGCACTGCAAGAGTGATTGCTAGCGGATTCGTCTCGACGAATGGTTCAGCTTGGAAAGTGAAATTGATCCTATATAGTCGGCTTTCATATTCTTCTTCTTTCTCTGCATCTGTCAGAGGTTCGACTATGGGTACGTCAACTTTGCGTGCCTTGGGGGGGATTCTCAATTTTGTATTTGACTGCCTGCTTAGCTCTGTGAATATTTCATCAACAAAGGGGTAGTAGTCGAGAGGTTCTGCCACACCAGATGCACCCTGTAAGCGCCAGATCGATGTATGGTCGAGTTCCAGTTGGATATGCGCTTTCGGGGGAAGAATTCTTTAGACAATCTAATGCACCCTCCATCTGGTCGACTGAATTTTGAGATTTTGGAACCAAACATCTAGCTAGATCTTAATTGTCGATGGTCCCAGCCGACTGCCTCCGTGCGTAAAGCAACGAAAGTTTTCCATCAAGGCATGCCTTTCTGCCGTGAAGTCCTTATTTCCAGTCGGCCTAATGTGTGTCATGGCAATACAAATGATTAAGGATGGGTATCGAATACCCACACCCTCTTCTTGGCACTTGAAGCACATATTCTTGATTATGTCGACCAAATAATCAGCCCATTTATACACTTTGCCTCGCGCTTCCATGTTCATAACCGCCTCTAGCATGTCGATTTTGAGATCTAAACCTCGACCGAAACTTGAAAGGGAAATCGAAACGATTCTAGCAGCTATCTTGTGGTTGGCATACTTAATGTGATTTACCAATAGACCTATGGAGTTCTTACCAGCGGGGTGATATGTGAATTCTTTAACCAGCTCTGGTATTTTTCGTGCAGGTACATCCTATCCTTTGTTTCATAAGCCTGTGATCTTGTAAATGATTGCACCATTTATTTCGAAAGGGACATCGAAATAAAACTTCCCGTTGTGATACCTGCTGACTATAAATTGTGCTATAATGTCTTTTAGTCCACCAAAATGTTCAATCGGGTGTGCGTGCATATACTGTAATATTATAGCAATCCATAGCTTATTAGCTTCATCCCTCCAGTGGTATTCTGACTCCTTTTCCCAAGAAAGAATGTCGCTCTAGGTTCTTCTCCAATGTGGCTCTGAAACCTTAGCGTTATGGATCAACTGCAAACCGATTTCCAAAGGAGACTGGGCTTTCTCAAGTTCTCACACTTTGGATGTGGAGCACTGAGTTTTCGTCTGAGCTTTCTTGGGTTCCATGGTCGATACAAATTTATCTGTTTCAAGATAGGGTTCTAGTGGCTCTAAGTTTTGGTTCTCAAGCTCTCGACAAAAGAGTATCTAGGAATCATCAAGCTCTGGATTTATAGCAGAACATTTTGGCACGGGGCAATGGGAAGTAGATGGCCGCATTAACTACTGATTTGACAAGGAAATTAAATGGGAATGATGGGATGTCGATGCATCGACAGTTGCGTTCCAGCTTTGCTGTCTTACTGGTTGGCCATCCCGACTACTTTTATCTGTTATTTCTACGTCAGAGGGACGACGATGTGTTTCTTTTGTGTTGTCATGTCGACCAAAATTGTGCTATCGAGGTCGATGAACACGTTCATCTAGTACCTGTCGGATAATTCTGTCTTGTCGGTGCCTCTCATGTCGGCGCCTCTCATGTCGTCGGTCATGCGTTGGTCTCTTTTCACTTTGATCCTTGCTTTCGCTAGTATTGCTCGTCCAGTCCCTTGTCATCATGTATTTGCTATAACTTGCTTTTGGATGAATTTCTTATAACACTTTTCTCTCCAAGGTTGGTTACAACCGTTTTTTTTTAAATGCGTCATGTCTTGTAGCACTTAAGTTAGGCGCCATTAACAAGTTTCTTAAAAACACTACCTTGTAACGTATTCAATCAGAATGAACCATTGGGATTGATAGTTTCGACTATGTAAGGGCCCATCCACTCTGTGTGCAACTTCTTGGGTTTTCCCTTAATGCGGCTATTGTATAGCAAAACTAAATCACCAACTGACATATTTTTTCGCTTGATGTTTAGATCGTGCCATGCTTTTTGCTGTTTTTTCTAGATCACTTGGTGCTCGATTTCTATCTGTCAGGATTCGTAGAGAATCGACAGTTGAATAAAGGGCTCATTTTGTGCATCTTCGATATCAATATGTAATACTTCTGCGATTCTTGGAGCTTGTTGTCGAAATTGCAAGGGGACAACTGCTTATTTCCCATAGACAAGTGTGAAAGGTGTCTGGCCTGTCGTTCTCTTATACACTATTCTGTATGCCCATAGAACAACAGGTATTTTATCGTCCCAGTCGTCTTTATCCATGTTGCACATTTGCTTCGACAACGCCGTTTGATTGTGGGTGATATGTTGTGCTTATTCTATGCCCAATTGCAAATTATTTTGTAATTGTGCGATCTCTACAAGTTTTGAGGGGATAGCTTCGATTCTAAACAAATGTGCGTCTGGCAAATCATATTCTATACCTGTCGGCTCCTCTCCGGTATCAATTCTTGGCAAATGGTCTAGTCCAACATTCTCCTTCCCTGGTTGGATTATTACTTCAAATTCAAACTCCTGGAATAGTAATAGCCAACGAAATAATATCCCATGATGCAATGGTTTATTGACTAAATACTTCAAGGCTTGATGGTCTGTGTAGAATACAAAAGGATTATCCAATAAGTAATGTCAGTATTTCTGCAGGGCAAATACCATTCCTAATGCTTCTCTTTTTGTGGTGGCATAGTTCCTCTCTGCTTTGTTTAGCTTCCTGAATGAAAGCACTAGGGTAGTCCATTCCATCATCCTCAGGTTTTGTTAATATAGCACCAACTACTATTCTGGATGCATCAATATGGACATGAAACTTAATCGACCAGTTTGGAAAAGATAGGATGGGTGCTTCGACAAGTTTTCTCTTCAATATGTCGAATGATGTATTGCACTTATCAGTCCACTTGTACTCCTAATTTTATTTCAACAATTCTTTCAGAGGATATGTCATATCGGAATAATGTCTGATAAACTTTCTGTAATATCTCGTATGACCCAACAAGATTCACACTTGTTTAGGATTAATTGGGGGCTTCAGGTCGAGAATGATTTTTATTTTGGCATAGTCAACCTTGATGCCTTCTTTACAAACTACATGGTCTAGTAGTATTCCAATAGGAGTTGCAAAGATACACTTATTTATGTTCAGCGACAATTGGATCTATCGACAACGTTCGAGCATTAACCGGAGCCATTTACAATGGTCTCTCAACATGGAGTAAATTGTCCAATCATCAAAATAAACAGCCATCGTTTTGTAGATGTACTCTTGGAAGGCTTTGACGACAATACAAGAAAAGACCGCCGGTGCATTTTTTAGACCAAATGGCATGACTTAATAAGCGAGCGAACCAAATTCACACACGAATGTGGTCTTCTTTTGATCTTCTTTGGATATAGGTACTTGGTTGTACCCGGAAAATCCATCCGTGAATGAATAACACTCGTGTCTTGCGACTTCATTTATGATTTTGTCGGCGAACGACGTAGGGAATGGGTCGGTGAATGTTACTTTATTGAGTTCGCAAAAATTGACACAAATCCTCAGTCATGTCGGGTCATGCTTCTTCGGTTGAACCACCATTGGACTCGCCCATTCTGATTGATCAATGGGGTATATAATTCCAGCTTCAAGCATACTATCAATCTCTTTCTTCACAATGTTTTTGTATTTATGCGCGAGTTTATACGGTCTTTTCTTCACTGGTTTGGCGTCAGGTTGGATGTCAATCTTCATTTCACCCATCTCCTGCACAATTCCTTTCAATTCTTTATAGTCGTGTGCAAATACATCTTGAAATTCTTTAAGGATGCTGGTGATTTCTGCAATCTGCTCCTCGTTCCAGTAATCGCCAATTTTTTCCATCTTAGGTTTGTCATCATTTGAAATATCAACTTCTTTGATTTTAACCTTTGTGTCCATCCACTCTGGGGAGTAGCTGTCATTGATTGGTCTCTCGCCTTCCTTCACCTGTGTGAATTGTAGTGGAAAATCGTCTTCTGATAGTCTTTCTGGTTCATCTTTTTCTGTAATCTCCACGTTGAAAGCTGTTTTGACAGGATTCAATGTAGTAGGGTGATATTCTCTCCACTAAAAGATTTTTTCGACTGAATTTTCCATCTCTAATCACAGTCGCGTCGAATGATGGATATCCTTTGATTGAATATTATGGCAGGCATCTATTTGTCAAACAATTTGCTTCTTTCCTGCAGGTACATTTTCTGTCGGCTATAGAAACTCTTTAATTTGGTTGCTCGCTTCTACCAGTTGATCCTCCTTCGGGGAAATTTGGTACTCTTTGATGAAGTTTTCTTTAATTTATTTCCATAGGAATGTCTCTCCTCTTGCTTATTCCATTTTATACCCTTTATTTGGCAAGTCGGCGAGTGTGCTTGGAAAGAGGTGCGACCAAGCCCTTTCATCCTTGTATCCCAGTCTTCGCCATTATTTTTCGCATTTGTCGACATGGGCCTTAGGATCTTGTCCTTGAATGAAAGTTGGGATATCTGCCCGAGCTGTTAAATTCTTGCCTCCAAACCTATCAACAAAATATGTCGATGCGCTGGTCCATGTTTGGAGTCGTGATTGATGAGTATCCCACCATCTTGTAGCTTGTCCTGTGAAAGTATAACCCAGACTCTGCAGTCTTCCTTGTTCACCAACATGTTTCGAAACTTCCTCGAAATGTGCTGTTGGTGATTGTCGTTCTTTGTATCGTAGTGTAGGATGATGTGCAAGTTCAATCTTCACTAGTGCAAGAGTCAGATATTCATGAATTTTTTGTGCAAATATTTTTGCGATGGTTGAGACCGAGAAACACTTCTTGAGTTGTTTTTTCGAGATGGATTTCGTTGTAGAACATTATTTTGCGTGAAGATCATAATTTTCCATCTTCCAGTCATAAAGTTTAGCGTCAGAATTATATCCGACTGAAGCAGGGTATCCTAGATAGAGTTCCCCTTGAGAATTTGGTTCAATATAGTCTTCATTGTTGTCTATCTGATATCATTATCCTCCTCAGCAGGTTCATACCAAGGTTCTCCCTGAGATGGGGAAATTGGTACTATTACCTTCTGAACGTTTGCTTTTAATTCGATACAGCCCTTATCAAGTGATATCGAAGCCTTCGTATTTCAGCCCCATGGTCGGCCAACTAGGGCTGGAAACGAACTCGCGCCATCCTTTGGATTTATGACTTCAAAATCAATTTTTGTCTTTATGCCCTTAATGGATGTTTCCACTTCTCTCCAGAGTCCAATTGACTCAATAAGTCCTTAATCTGCAAGCTTTAGATAAATGCCTGATTCTTGTAGTGCTGGTTGACCTAATTGGTCCCAAGTATCACGATTCATGATATTAACTTGAGAGACAAAGTCGAGTATGTCTTGTCGGACATGATATCCATGTATCTCGAGGTCGACAAGTGGGTCGACATCGTTTTTTTCTTTTTGATTTAGTCGACAAATGTTTTTAGCTTGTCTTTGCATGACAGGTTTATTTTGGATTTTATGCAACATGTCAATTAGTTTTCCCACAGCTTCATCTTTAGAAATTAAATTAACCAATTCGTTAATTGCTTTGTGTCAACTTTCTTCATTGTCTTCCTATGCTGCTAAATCAGAGAATATGTCAGATGTGTTTTTATACAAAGATTTTTTCTTAACAAGATTTGGATAATCCTCTTTACTTACTACTTTGTTTATTTGAGGTTTATCTAGACCAATATGAGTGCCCTGTCTAGTTCCAATTTGCAAATTTTTAGTTCAAATCACATCACATTTCTGTACACAGGACAAGACGTTAACATTCTTTTTATTCGTGATTTTTTCAATCATAGTAGGACAATCCTCTAAAAAGTGATCGCATACTCATTTTAGAGCAGTTCTATCTTTATATGGACATTCTGCATGGCGATGATCTTTGCTGAGACATGTGTAACATTGGCCAGGTCGGTGAGGTCGGCCATCGCGTCCGCCATTGCCTCGACCCCGAACTGGATATCCTCCGCGAAGGTTATAGTTGTCATTTTGCCCATCATATCTTCGTCCATCATATCATGGGTATTTGTCATTTCTGTCGTGGCGGTCATAATGGTCATTCCTTCCATTTCTATCATTGCGATCATATCTATCATTTCTATCATTTCTATCATGTCATTGCTCGACGGAATTTGTTTGGTACACTGCATGATAGTTCTGTTTGTTCTTCAAGTTGAGATGACATTCTGTGACAGAATGAGTGTCGAATTCATACATCTGACACCACTTTGCTTGTTTATTTTTCATATTATATGGGCAGTTGTCTGTCTTGTGTAAGTCATAGTCTTGACATATATCGCAAAAGCATCTTGATTGAACAAATTTGGCATCTTGTCGTCGCTGCATACGAAAAGAGTCCTTGTGATGTCCTGCAGTGGAGCATTTCGTACACCACACTTTTGAGCCTTTCAAACTAATATCTCAGATAGAATGTTGCATGCTATCTAGTCACTCTTCAATGTATCTATCGACGGGGACCAAGGGATACTCATCATCCATTCAATACCCAAAGCCTTTGTCAAGGCATCTTCAAAAGAATTGACACTTTTCCAGCGAACGTGCACTTTAATTTTTCTAATCAGTCCAACAACGAACCATTTGATTAAAAAATTTTCTTCAATTTTGTAGTCAATCTGGCTCAAGAGATCTTTAAATCTCTTATCGTATTCCTTCACAGTCTCCATCGGCCTTTGGACTGTTGTCTTCAACTTTTCGAGAGACAAGTATTTTTCATCCGAAGTCTTAAAGAAATACAGGAAGTGCTGTTTAATTTGCGCTTTCATTGCATTCGGTGTTTTTTTGATGTACCCCATGGACCATGTAAGTGCTCTCTTTCTCAGGGAGACAACAAACTGAGCCAACTGGCGTTCTTCACTAGTGAGATGATTGGTTGTCCAAATTGATTCGTAGATGAACCAATGTCTTTTTGGATCTTCATCACCTTCGTAAAACGGAAGGTGAGCTATCGTATGTGACATGTTTGTTTCTATTTTGACCGTAAAATTATCTGGTGGTGTCGGCGGATTATCACCGGTGACAGAATTAGGTGCTTGTTTGATCTTGGCGGGTACTATAGTCAACTGACTCTCAAGAGCGGGTTCCTTTCCTTCAACACCAGTGTCTGGAACTTCTACTTCTTCGCTAGGTCTTGGAAATCTGTTTTATTTTACTGATCCAATTGAAATCTAGGCAAATTCTGTGCTATTTGGATTTCGCTACTATTTGGACTTTTCGAAGTACTCAATGACTCGCTAAATGCTGGTAGTGGCGGGGGGGTGCTTCTGCATGATATGAATAGAGTAAGTGAAAACTTCTGTTGGAGAACTTGGGTTGAAAGGTCACCCAGTTTTCTTCCTCAGGTTGATGAATCAACAACCCGTCGACCTCATCACCTTCATTACTACGTCGAATCCAAATTCGTTGCTGGCCAATGTGGAGTCCTAGATCTTCTTTGACAATGTCTTGCACTCGGACACTCTGAGTTAACTGTAATGGGGAAGGTGTTGTTCGTACCTCAGGTATCCGAACTTGGAGAGCACTACCTCGCTCTATCCAAAAGTCCTCATCCATTGGTGACAGGTTGTCGTCGATGCCCCTTTCTTCATGAGCTTGACTCAGATCCGACATATTTCCTTCTGCATCTGTCACGACACCCACTCCTCGCTTCTTTCGGAGAGCACTGGCTTGCTCCCTCAACTCATCACGCTGCTTCTTCCTTTTTTCTCTTTCAATTTTCTGGATGTCTAGAGGGATTTTATGGCTCATTGTTCTGTCTTTGTTGAATTTATCGGATCTCTCACTGCTGGTCATATCGCCTTTTTATATGTCGACCTTCATCAATTCTTTACTCCATCAGAACATGTTTCATTAGCCCCCCAATCTCGGCCCGAAGTTCTCTAGGCAAATGGGGAAGTGCAAGACGTCATTTGTTCAAAAAATATTCCCATTCGCGCTCATGTACAAATTTTTCCCACTGTCGTTCTTTTTCCTCCCAATTTGAATTTGGAAGGGGCGGGAACAATAATGGTCGTGTCTTGACAATGTGCGCAGGGCCTTTGTCGATACAAAATTTGAACAAAAGAGTTAGCAAGGAACATAAGAAATGGTCGGTAAGGTCGGTGAAGAACCTTTTGCTTACTTCGTCGACATAAACTCGCTCTTCAATCGCCCATTCTTCACAGAACTTGTCAGCAATCTTCTCGCACCATTCAGACAGATTCGTGTGACCTCCATTGATCAGCTTCGAAATCAACTTTCGCTCCTCTTCTTCTGGTGGTCTTCTCATCCAACAACTTCTTTAGCGCGAACGACACGGATTCTATGAATTTTTTATGGGTCTCAGTAAAGAACTTCTCCCTTGCTTGAGCAATCGTCAGCTTGTTTCTTCTTGCATAGTTTTGCAGATAGTTAGCAATCTTCTTCTCCCACCATTCTTTGATCTCTTGCTCTGGTATCATTGATCATGCTCGCTAATATATTGATATATGCATCACCGAAAATGGAACCAATGTTGTAGTCGAGGGGGTTTCATTGTTACCAGTGATACATAATATATTATACAAGCATGCACAAGACACAGATACAAGTAGACAAGATGTGGAGAGAAGAGAAAGCCTTTATTACTCAGCAATATGCAGAACCATACCCAGAACAGATCTAATTTAACCCAGTACATCGGCTCACCAGCCTATATATATGCTTTACATTCAGTTATGTTACTACCTTGTTGGTTCAACGAACCGACATAACTCGACTGGTCGACACAACTGTTGACATACATTACAATAGGTCGGGCGGGGATCCTAGTCCACAGCCTGACTTAGGATCCTCCAACACTGCCCCATAATTGAAGACAATCCCATCCCCTAGAATGTAGAATCAAACACTTAAGGCTGCTCTGGAAGACCCCAGCTCTTTTTTGCAGTGGTTAGAATATTGGGTTTCCTTGTTTTGGCTTAATAGGTTACTGTTATGGTCTGTTTTGCTTTTCTGAACAGGATTAGCCTTATGTTTTTAATGGTCGTTTGTAATTATGTCTATGATTCTCAGCCCATTTGTGGGCAGGTATACAAGGGCCCTATTTTGAATTTTTTGTTCTACAAGAGGCTACATAATGCTCTCAGAACTACAGATTCTCCTGTGTATGTAACATTTTTGTACTATAATGTATTTTCTCTCTACAGTTTACAAAAAAGAAAAATCTATACATAGCTATGCTTTTAATGGGGGAGACACCCATTGCCATAAGGACAATAGGATAGGGTGTGTTTCTCTTAATTTTGATATTATACGTGATAAAATGTTTTTGAATTTGTTCGAACTTTCACCAAGACTCTCGAGAGATGCTACACCCCCAAACTTCACAATCGTACAAAATAACAAGAGTGACGAGAGTTTTAAAAAGGAACTTCTTTTTATCCCACATCACCATATTTGCTTATTTGCAATTGTTTTCTAGGCCAAAATAAGATTTCCATCCTCTGTTAATCCTTTTCTCAATGATATAGTTCCATTTGAGCTTGTGATGGATATCCATTCTGAGATACTTGTAAGAGGGCACTTCCTCCAAGTTGTTATTGTCATAAACAAAATTATCATAAGTGTCTTTCTTAGACTTGATAATCATAACTTTGGATTTGTCAGTGTTAACAGACATACCCAAGTTAGAGCAGAAATCCTTGAGAATCCTTAATTGAGTATCAAGGTCAGAGGGAATCCTTTCCAAAAGAACAATATCATCAGCATAGAGAAGGAGGATTACAGCTAAGTTCATTCCTGTGCAACCTACCTCTTCTAAACAACTTTATAGTTTATCTATGTAAATTCCAAAAAGGCTAGGGGAGAGGGGCATCCTTGCTTTAATCCAATATTACAATTAATATCTTTCGACCACCCCTCGAAACTCTTAAATTTGGAAATGACTTTCTCGTACAACCTTATTGCGGCAACTCTCAACTCTTAAGGAGCCTTTAGCTCTTCTAATCTATTCCACAAGTTACTTCTGGGCAAAGTATCAAAAGCTTTCTTAAAGTCCACGAAGCAGCAAAAGAGATTGGATTTAATATTGGGACACTCTTCCACAATTATCCTTAGACTAATGAGGTGATATGTGGTAGAGTGATGTCTTCTAAACCCTGCCTAGCCTTTTGCTCACTTACCTTCACTTTCAAAGCAAACAATGATTTCTTTTGTAGAATGATACCATAAAGCTTGGCTAAGAGAGGGATAATCATAATGGTTCAATAATTAGAGGGGTTATCTTTATCGCCACTTTTAAATATAGGGATGATGAGGCTCTGAGTCCAAGGAATATGAAAACCTTGCGTGACAGCCAAATTGAATAGCTTGTGGATGTAAGGAATGAGAACAATTCCTCCAATTTTCAGGATTTCAGCTTGATAACCTTCAACGTCTTTAGCTTTCCCATTTTCTAGGCACTTGATACCAAAGTCAATGTCTTCTAATGAGAAAAATTATGTTAATGCGAGAAGGTTTTGAGTGTTATTAATAACATTCAGGGATTCATAGAGCTTTTGAAGATAGGAATCCCAATCTTTCAAAGCTATGTTATTATTCTCTTTAGTTTTACTAGTTGGGATTTGTCTCCAAAACTTCTTAGGAGCCACCTTAGAGAGGTGTAAAAGGTGCTCCTTCTTTTATCTATATAATGCCTCTTTATTCTTTTAATTAGGGCTTTGTAGTTATTTATCTTGTCAATTTTTAGAGACTCTTCAGTCGCTTCCTTGATGGCTCTTCTAACATTCTTGCGGTCCTTATCATACCAGGGGTTGGTTTTCCTATAATTCTATTTTCCTAAAATTTTGATGGAGAACTTGCTAATGGAGGAAGAGAGGGCCCTAGTGAAATTATGATATAGAACTTCTATATTGTTCGTACTAGAAAGAGGGGACAAGTTATTTTTTAAATCATTTATGAAAATATCGTCCTTTTCCTATCTAAAATCAAATTCGTTCGACTATGAGGATTGTCTTTTGTGGTCCCTCTATGCATGGAAAAATTGAAGGTTACAACTAGAGGTCTATGATCCGAGTCAGGTTCATGGTTGAGCAAAATGTCTAGGTTTAACATACTCTCATATAAAGAGGTATTATATATTACATAATCTACGACAATGATGCCAAGCTCATGAATGCAAGTCATCTAGCTAGAATTTGGCCACTTCTTTATCCCATTACAAATTAAAAGGTCTTGAGCACTACAAAGCTTGATGAGCTTAGAGCCGAACAAGTTTTCACATAGGTCTGCAGAGCTTCTTTTATATTGATTTTCTAGAGCAGGATCTTCATCTAACCAAAGAGGATTAGGGTTGGACTAATTGCTTAGAAGAATATCTTGGTTACTTGAAGTAAGAGCATTAAAGTCCCCCATTAAGAGAATATTTCCATCATTTCTTAGATTATTAATATCATTTTCTAAACCAATGAAATGACAATTTTTATCTATGTTGTTTTTCTTATAAAATTTAGAGTTAGTAGGGGCAAAATAACATATGGAAATGTAGTTTTCTTTTTATTAATGTTAACTAACTCTATCCACATATACTAGATGTGGGGGTCTTTCTTATAGAGCCTAGCATTTGGAAAGATATGTTCTTTGATGTAACAGACTGTACCCCCGATGCCTCTATGAGAGGATCGCTTGTTCCAAGTTGACCATAAAACAAATCCCTCGATGTTAGGGACTCTAGATTCTTCGTGCTCCCAGGTTTCAACCATAAAAATAATATCAATTTCATTTGGGATCCAACTTAACTTGGGGCCTTTGTTCCAGGGAAAACCCTGACAGTTCCAAGAGAGGATATGGAGTGTGTCTAATTGTTATTTATGGTTATATTTTTGGTTTCTATCTCAGATAATAGCTTTTCTATTTCTAATTAGTGCCCATTTTCCTTCCTTCCTAGCTTCTTTTACCTTTTGGATCTCTTTTCTTAATTTATCTTGGTCTTCCGGGATGAGATCCTCACTTATAAATATTCCTAACCCTTTTAAATTTGAGGTTATGTTGAGAATACTATAGTTATGGTGAGTAGAGCTAACTTTAATCCGAATCGACCTGTCCTTATTCTCAATTACTTTCCCTAATATCTTTGCTTCTGTTAAGCATGTTGTTTCAATGTGTAACCTATTATACAGTTCCTCCTTGACTATAGTTAACGTATATTCATCTTCATTCTCCTTTAAGCCAAAAATTACGAGGTTCAAACTTGTTTGTTACGCTCATGGTATAATTCTAAGACCCTATTCATTTCCTCCTCGATGGGATTGATATCAACTTTACCTTCAAGATTATTTAGGGTCAAGTTTTTGTTTACTTTTTCTTCTAACTCTTTAAACATGTTAGTCCATTTGAAATTATCTTATGTATCCACATCTCCTTGTTGGGTTGATTGTTTGACTCCTTGGCTTTGTTTTTCCATTACCTCTAATCTATCCTCTATTAAATGAATCTTATTCTCCACCATTTTAAACTTGTTGTTTATTTGTTGTTGGATCTTGTCTTCAAGGGCTATGAATCTATTATCGATTATGGTAGCAAGCCTGCATTTTCGAGCATGAATGCAGATTTGTTATTGAGCACGTCAACCAATTTATTTTCAGCATGGCCTCTGACTCTTTTTTAAACTTGGCATTTCTTTCTTCTCTATTTTTCTCAAAAGAGTCTAGGTGTTCACCTAGGCTTTGTAGGGTTGTGTTGCTAGGCCTCCCTTTAACATTTTTTGGTATAGGTGGTGAGGAGATCCATTGGTTCCTCGGAAGCATGAAATGGTGGAATTCACCTTAGGTATGCTTGAAGTTTGAATGCCACAAAGATAGTTTGGAAGTGCCGAACGACCCCTCACTTGTTTCGGATCCACGCCCCAATATATGCGCAAATATCTCTGAACCATGCCCTAAGTAGGGTTGTGTTGCTAGGCCTCCCTTTAACATTTTTTGGTATAGGTGGTGAGGAGATCCACTGATTCCTCGGAAGCATGAAATGGTGGCATTCACCTTAGGTATGCTTGAAGTTTGAATGCCACAAAGATAGTTTGGAAGTGCCGAACGACCCCTCGCTTGTTTCGGATCCACGCCCCAATATATGCGCAAATATCTCTGAACCATGCCCTAAAGACCGCAGAGATATGCTTCAGTAGTTGTGAACCCTAAATTTCCATAGAGATGTCTCAAAACCTTGCGCAGATCTAGCTTGAATTCGAACCGTAGCTCACTTCGAAGTCCATATTCTCACCACCTCAACAGAGATAGCTACGAACCTTAGTGTGAATACGGGCCACAGAGATGAAGTGAACCCTGACTGGCATTTAGTGATGGCCTTCGTATGATAATAACCTCCATTTAATGATGACTGCAGTTGTTACCACACCGCAGACATTGAGCGCGGTGTGGTAATTTTTAAGATAATGTAATTGATTAATTCATTTAAAAAATTATTATTATTTTGTATTTATAAATAATTTTTTTATATGTGCTAGACAACCCTTTTTGTGCAAATATGCATGAGAGCATATCTCTATATATAACTTGTTTTGAGTAATAAAATTACAAAATCTTTCCATTGGAAAAAATAAATTTATTTTTTTAAATTATTTATTTGTATTAAAATTTTAGCAAAACTTTAAAACATAAAAAATATTATTTATTAAACTTTACAATTTAAAAAAAAATTATTTTATATATTTTTATAAAAACTATTTATCAAATAATAAAAATTACATAAAACATTATAAATTAATCATTCCTTACATTATATAATTAATTTATTAACTATTTTTAAAATATATATATTTATAGCTCGTAGGGGTGTAGCTCAATGAATCGTTTGATATGAAGGACATGTTGTAAATGGAGATCATGAGTTTAAATTACTTCTACTTACATATATCTCATGCTTGTGGTCTGTGTGAGTGAATCTAAGAATATAACCCAGTTCCCAATTGTTAATTCCCCTAATACTATATATAATAAAAATATATATTTTTCACATTGCTTTTATATTTTCTTTTAAAAATTCATAAATATAATATCAAACAAATTTAAATTAGAATTAATCACCATATAATAAGTATATAAGTAACAATAATAATAAATATGTCATATATAATAGTTATATATATTAAAAATTACATACTTTGTAAGCACTTAATAATCTTATGCTATTTTATAGCTTCTCATTACATTGAGTGGCGGTCAACTGATTGAATGAATACTACACACAAATAATAATTATAAGAACTTATTACAAACAATATGTATTTAAATTATGATTATTAGTTTTAAGTAAATTTTATTTTATTTTAGTTTTTCAAATTAATTTTTGATATGATAAGGTTTTATGTTTTACATTGATGTATATATACAGGTGACATGGTAGGTTATTTTTGAATTTTTATGTTATTTTTAAATTAAAGTTTTTTTTTAACAATTCTAATTTAAACTAAATAAAAATTTCCGATTCAAAGATTTAAACCAATAAAAATTAGGAATTAGGAATTTGAAAATTTTGAAAATTATTTTTTGTTTTTAAAAAATTGTGTTAAATATATAATATTAATAAACCTTTACAAAACATTATAATTACAAATAGCATTATTTAAAGTCAAATTAGTTTGAATAGAAAGTGATTGCTATATACCAGCTGGAGGTAGGTATAACTATAACTAGAAGGTGAAGTCAATGTAGTGATACTTGATGTATTATCATCAAAGACAACATATCTTCTATAGACAATCTCTTGTTTGAGGTCTATTGTTGTTAGATGTGCAACTCAGGTAACGTGGCAGAAATCTTCAAGCCACTAGATGCAACCTTGGGGCCAAGTCCTGAGTCAAGTGTTATCACCTAAAACTTCACTCCTCCGTCTAGGCCAACACCCAGTGAAGCCAAGGGAGGCGATCCCTAAGAAAATAAAACTATAGCTTTTACGCTAAGTTACGAGAATAAAACTAATTCTAGGAGTTTTGAAAATGCTGAAACAAGAAAGCAACTGCACGTGAGTTAAAAATAGTAACATGTGAGTTGATTTAATAATGACACATAATTGATTTTAAACACAATGCTTTGTAAAAAGTAGATCAATGCCAATGGAGTCAAATGATTGATGTTGAAATGGAAATGTTGTGCAAAAGCTTCTTGACAGTTTTAATTATTGATGATGACTGGATTACGGGAAGGGGGTTCCGATATACCATGAGGTACGAGGAACAAAGTCTGGATTTTCCAAATGCAGTTTCACACAAGAAGAAGGGCTAGATCAGAGTCGTGAGGGGATGTCCAACACTGACACCAAACGAGGGTGTATCTTGAGAGGGCCCCATGGTCACTACCTAGTTGTTCCCTTTTCTTCGTGAAATTTTCCCACACGGGAAAAAGGCGAGACGTTGGATTTTCATCCTTTAAGGGGATTAGTTTTAATTAAATGTGAGTTTTTAATTAGATGTTGAGTTTTATTGAGTGCAACAAATCCCGTTTCTAGTTGTTCCAAAGCTCAGGCAAGCCTGCGATGGACAAGAGCATATGCAGAAATCGTGTGTAATATTTATTCCAATTAATTGTAAAAGTAAAAGAACTTGTGAAGCAATGAGATGTTATGTTAATTACTAAAGGCCAAGAACCTATTTTCCCTTACTCGAGCAAGCTATTTCAGTACTTGGGGAAGCAAGGCCAGGTTCATTACTTTTTATTACGAAATAAAATGGACTAAAGAAAAAACTAACTAAGAAAGAAACTAAAACCAATCTAAGTTTAGCAAAACCAAACAAAAAGGAAAGCAAAAAGGAAAAACAATCACGCCACGAAAATGATGCGAGTCCCCCAGGGCCAGGGGGATGGGTGTGGGTGTTAAGTAGACCACTTACTTATACTATCAATTTACAACTTTTTTGAGGTGGATGTCTTTGGTTCTGTTAAATAAAGGACCCAAAGGCTTATAAGGTTATAGAAAAGAAACAAGAAAGAGGTATGTTGCTCCGGGAGGTCTTGGATGGCCTAGATCTTTGATTTTTCGGCAGCACCTCCTCTTACCTATTTAAAAAAAATGAAAAACCAGCCACCTGTTATGCACCAAATGTGCCAAATAAAGCATTAAAACATAAAATATTAAGTACTAGAATATGGAAAACATAAGCCTAAGTACTTAACAAAACTAGATCTACTTTGAAAATATAACTTTTATAATTCTAGATCTAGTAGCATACTCAATTAAATCAACCTTTAGGTATTCTTAAAAAGCGGAAACCAACTAGATTAAATATGCAATAACAGTAACCATAACCAAAAGAGATCTAAAATTAAAGTGAAGGGGAGAGGGAGAAGAAGCAAGCTCAAGCCAAAAGTCCAGACCTATGGAGTCCAATGGTGGGAAGCGAAGGGACTATGTCTTTCTTGAGAGTGCTTGAAGAATTGAAGAGTCAACCAAGATCAACCACTCCATCAAGCAAGGACACCTGCACCACTGACAATACTTGCAAATAGAGGATTAGATCTGATACTTCCCACACAAGAAGTTAGAATAACATGCAAATAAACCAATAATACATGCAAATCCTAAATCTCTAAGCATAGAAAAATAGTAAATGAAGTCAAGCTAGAATCATTTACCCTATGATTTGATACCAACTTTCACCAAGGCCAGATAAATCACCACAAGAAGCAAAATAAAAACACAACATAGCCAAGGCCAAATAAATCACCACAAGAAGCAAAATAAAAAAACAACACAGCTACCTCATATACAATTGACAATGATCATCCACACACGATTGTTACAAACCATGGACCTCCAAAGTCTTTCCATTCATTGAAAAATATATTACAAGAACTATTACAAACCTAGGCAGCCTTTTGGTCCTATTTGACCATGAAGAATGAGAGGCAAATGCATGCTTAAATAGAAAAAAATGAGAGCAAACCCTGAGGGCGGGGGATTTGCTAAGTGTTGGATATTTTTGAGATTATTGGGGGCGAATTGGAGTGAACTAGAGGTGGTAGGAACCACCTCTCACAAGGTAGGTCACCCCCACTCTTTCTGTGACACATATACAACAAGAGGTGATCCCTCTCATGGATAAATGTGCACCCTTAAGGAGAAATTCCCCCCCTCATCCATGAGATATTCAATCACTAATCAATCAAAGGAATTGGATCCTGATTACCTTAGATTTGATTGCCAATTACCGGAGACAACTCCCAGAAAAACTTGTTTGATTTGTGGGATGCTGATTTTTTACTTTATTATGTCTTTTTTGGCAATTTTTCATGAATTTTTGCCTTTTTCGAGAGAATTTTGATTTAAGTGATAAATTATCACTCATATACTCTCAAAAGTGGGGTTTTGGGTATAGTGGGTTCTCCGAGTTATTAAAATAGCACCTCCATGGAAAATTTGACCCCCTAGCCACACTTTTATGCATTTTTTAATTTTTTTAATTAAAACATTAAAAATTTTCCTCGTTTTACGAGAAAATTTTATTTTTCTGGAATCCTGAAAAAACCTAGGGGAGACCTATTACATGTTCATATGACTCAATAGAATTAAATAGCATGTTAATATAAATAGACGTGGAGAATTTTATAACCTCCCAAGTTTTATCCACCAGGGAAGATACTCCAGCTTTGGAGGTGTGAGTGAAAAACTCAGAAATTATGCGCCATTGAAAAATAATGCATAATTACCAAGGAAAAAACACTCTAGAGTACTGCATTGATATCTAAGTCTCATACAAGAAAATTATTTTACAAAATTCATCATGCTATGTCAACTTATTACAATTCCCCGCAAGGTATGAACATGGAAATTTATTAAAAAAGGGCCAAGTTGGCCTACTAGGACTTCTGATATTCTAAAATGAACAAGTAGACTTGTTCAATCTTTGCGGGCTCACTTGAAATCCAACTAAGTGCAACTTAGGTGGATAATATATGGTTCCAACTGCAAGACATGTGCTTGATTTGGTCTTCGGACAAGGAGAACATACAAGAACACTAGAATCTTAGGTTTCTATACCCTGTAAAAACATCTCAACTTGAGAAGCAAACCCTTCAGTAGCACAAGTTTGATAGAAAAAATCCAATGATCCACAAATTGCATTTATTTGAAAAATGAAACTAAGAAGATTCCTAAGTACATAAAAGGAAAATACTAAAAAAGAAATGCCGAAAGTAAATGCCCACGTTAAGGAGCTTATTTTCCTACTCTAAGCATAACATAATCAAAATGCTAAGTGTAATAAAAAATCCAATGTAACCATCTAATCATTTTATCAACTTTAAAGTGTTTTGCCTTATCTTTGGTTACCAACCAAAGTAAGACACCTTCTTTACAAAACACAAACCTTCACAAATATTCAAGATGGGAGGGATCGATGGGAACCATAGGTATGTAATACATCATCAAACTACTTCCCCAACTGACAAGTCCACCCACTGGATTCCTCTATCCAAGGTAGGATAGGATTGAGATATGAATTTGTGTCGTGAAGCAAATCAACCATTCCACCATACTTCTCCAATGGGATTATTGAATGATAAATTTCTGTGTAAGCTCCCAGCTACTCCAAATCATAAGGAAATTCTAAATGCGATGATCAAGACAAATATTCTACTGGCTACATCACATTTGACTGCTCACTGTACATCTTCCTTGAGTCTTCATTGTTTATACTCATGCATGGCACATAATTGTTAAAAAATAGTAGCATACGAGTTGATTTAATAATGGCACATAATTGATTTTAAACACAATGCTTTGTCAAAGGTAGATCATCTCCAATGGAGTCAAATGATTGCTGTTGAAATGGAAATGTTGTGCAAATGCTACTTGACAATTTTAATTATTAATGATGAGTGGATTACGGGAAGAGGGTTCCGATATACCGTGAGGTATAAGGAACAAAGTCCAGATTTTCCAAATGTGGTTTCACACAATAAGAAGGGCTAGATCGAAGTCGGGGGGGGGGATGTTCAACACTGACACCAAACGAGGGTCTATCCTGATAGGTCCCCGCGGTCACTACCTTGTTGTTCCCTTTTCTTCATGAAAATTTCCCACATGGGACAAAGGAAAGACGCCAGATTTTCCTCCTTTAAGGGGATTAGTTTTAATTAAATGTGAGTTTTTAATTAGATGTTGAGTTTTATTGAGTGCAATAAATATCGTTTCTAGTTGTTCCAAAGCTCAGGAAAGCCTGCGATGGACAAGAGCATACGCGAAGATCGTGCTAAATATTTATTCCAATTAATTGTAAAAGTAAAAGAACTTATGAAGCAATGCGATGTTATGTTAATTACCAAAGGCCACGAACCTCTTTTCCCTTAATCGAGCAATCTCTTTTGGTACTTCAGGGAATCAAGACCGAGTTCATTACTTTTTATTGCGAAATAAAATGGACTAAAATAAAAAACTAACTAAGAAAGAAACTGAAACTAATATAAGGTTAGAAAAACCAAACAAAAATTAAATTAGAAAGAAAAAATAGTCAGGCCACGAAAATGACACAAGTCCCCCAAGGGGGATGGGTGCAGGTGCTGAGTAGCCCACTTATACTATTGATTTACAATTTTTTTGAGGCAGATGCTTTTGGTCCTATTAAATAAGGATCCAAAGGCTTAAAAGGTTCATGAAAAGAAACAAGAAAGAGGTACGTTTCTCTAGGAGGTCTTAGATGGCCTGAATATTCGATTTTCTGGTAGCACCTCCTCTTACTTGTTCATTAAAAATGAAAAACCAACCACCTGTTATGCACCAAATGTTCCAAATAAAGCATTAAAAACATAAAATATTAAGTACTGGAAGATGGAAAACATAATCCTAAGTACTTAACAAAACTAGATCTACTTTGAAAATATAACTTTTAGACTTCTAAATCTAGTAACATATTTAATTAAATCAACCTTTAGATATTATTAAAAAAGGGAAACCAACTAGATTAAGTATGCAAGAACAGTAACTGTAACCAAAAGAGAGCTAAAATTAAAGTCAAGGAGAGAGAGAGAAGAAGAAATCTCAAGCCGGATGTCCGTATATATGGAGTCCATCGGTGGGAAGTGGAGGGGTGTGTCTTTCTTGAGAGTGCTTGAAGAACTGAAGAGTCAACCAATATCAGGCACTCCATTAAGCGAGGACACCTGCACCACTGAAAATACTTGCAAATAGAGGATTAATATGGTATTTCCTACACAAGAGGTTAGAAGAGCATGCAAATAAACCAATAGTACATGCAAATCCTAAATCTCTAAGCATAGAAAAATAGTAAATGAAGTCAAGCTAGATTCATTTACCCTATGAGTTGATACAAACTTTCACCAAGGCCAAATAAATCACCACAAGAAGAAAAATAAAACAACAACACAGTTACCTCATATACAATTAAAAATGATCATCCACACACAATTGCGACACACCATGGACATCCATAGTCTTTCCATTCATTGATAAAAATATTACAATAACTATTACAAACTTAGGCAGTCTTTCAGTCCTCTATGACCATGAAGAATGAGAGGAAAATGCATTCTTAAATAGGAAAAATGAGAGCAAACCCCAAGGGGGGGAGAATTTTCCAAGTGTTGGATATTTTTGAGATGATTGGGAGCGAATTGGAGTGAACTAGAGGTGGTAGGCACCACCTCTCACAAGGTAGGTCACCCCCCCTCTTTCTATGATGCATATACAACAAGAGGTGAACCCTCTCATGGATAAATGTGCCCCCTTAAGGAGAAATTCGCCCCCTCATCCATGAGATATTCAATCACCAATCAATTAAAGGACTTGGCTCATGATTACCTTAGATTTGATTACATTAGACAACTCCTAGACAAACTTGCTTGGTTTGTGGGATGCTGATTTTTTTACCTTATTATGTCTTTTTTGGCAATTTTTAATGTCTTTTTTCCTTTTTTGAGGGAATTTTGATTTAAGTGGTAAATAATCATTCAAATACTCTCAAAAGAAGGTTTTGGGGTATAATGGGTGCTCTGATTTAAAAAACGAACACCTCCATGGAAAATTTGACCCCCTAGCCACATTTTTATGCATTTTTTTTAATTAAAACATTAAAAAATTTACCCATTTTACGGGAATTTTTTTTATTTTTCCGGAATCTTGAAAAAACCTAGGGGGACCTAGTACATGCTCATATGACTCAATATAAGTGAATATCATTTTAATATACATAGACACATAGAATTTAATAATCTCCTAAGGTTTAGCCACCAAGGAGGATACTCCAGCTTTGGAGGTGTGAGAGAAAAACTCGGAAATTATGCATCGTTGAAAATCAATGCATAATTACCAAACAAAAAACACTCTAGACTACCAAATTGATGTCTAAGTTTGATACAAGCCAAGTCTTTTAAAAAATTCGTCATGCTATTTCAACTTATTACAATTCCCCGTAGGGTATCAACATGCAAATTTATGAAAAAATAGCCAAGCTCGCCTGCTAGGACTTCTGATCTTCTAAAATGAACAAATAGACTTGTTCGATCTTTGTAGGCTCACTTTACATCCAACCAAGTGCAACTTAGGTGGATAACAAGGTCCTCTCATCAAATATAACATATATTCTATTGTTTTATAGGGTTAAACAACTTCTAGGCCTTCGACTCTTCAAAATATGCCATCATGATATAAGCATGACTCTTGCATCTAATTTATTTCTTTTATCATTTAGGATGTGATCCCATTTTATGCATACAAATGTTCTAAGATGCATGATTTAGTGTTTCATCCCACTTTAGTTCTTGATTGGAGTCACCAATCCCATATAAATTTAGTTAGAATCAAATTTAACAAGTTAGTTTGAATAGTAGATAGCTCATGCCTAAAACTGCTAGGGGTTCTTAGTAATGTAGTTTCCTATTCTATGGTTTGAGATATTAGTCCCATATTATTATTTGTATGGTATTATTATTATTGTTCCTTTATTTGAGGTATCTTTTAGGTTCCTATTCTCATGGAGTATATGTGATGGTATCCTTATGTATTAGCTCTATTTTTGTATTCAGTTGCTAGTTTCTAGGATATGGTGAGTTATTCTCTCCATGTTTTTTGGTGTGGATAGATTCATGGATAAAAAACACAACAAAACTTAGTTGATATGCATTTTGCTTGAAGTAAACAACGTGCCATTTCTATCAAAGTCATATTTTTCCTTTGTACAATTTCATTTTGAGTTGTGTAATATATATATCTCTACCAAGAGATACTATTCTATGACAAGTACCTTTCAAAATATTTTCCCACATATTCTCCTCCATTGTTTGATTTAAACATTTCACAAGTTGATCTCATTGGTTTTCAGCTAATGCTCTAAATTCCTTGAACTTTTCAAATCCATGGATTTTATGCTTCAAGAAATATACCCAATTACAATTGTGAAAGTCATCAATGAAGGTCAATGTAATATCCCATATCAGGTTGAAGTTTATATTACGCAAAATTTAAAACTTTGTAACACAATTTTGACAAGCATAAACTAGTTAACAAAACTAGTCGGAAAAGAGCTAGTCTAGGACACAATTAGATGACTCCAGGATTATGAATTTGGGATATTTAGGGTCTTCCAAATTTATGGGAATGTGTGAAGTAGAAAACATGTCATAAATAGGGCCAACTTCCGATTCCTATGCACAAAGTACTGGGGGCATTTACATTTCAACAACAATTATTGTTGAGGTCTAGTACTTTGAGGCTTCCTGGGCACTACAACATATGCATACCAGTGGTGTCTATCATAAATTAAACTCCTAATTAAATGATGGACAAGAGTTACAAGGAATTTTGGAGGTTCTGGGTGAGTTTGGGAGCAAAAGAGACAAGGGTGCTATGTGGGACTGCTCAACTAGTGGTTTTCCAAACTCTTCCAAACAAGCTGATATGTCTTCAAATCCTAAGGGAAATGGTTGGGGATTCTTCAATAATGTCTCGGGATTCAAAAATGACCATCAGATCATAAAACTGACTCATGCATATCTTTGAATTACAAAAATGGTAAAACTAGTCAATAAAAAATGCATAAAGAGCTAGTCTCAAATTGCTTGATCCAAATTGCCTCTAGAGCTTAAAAAATTAAATTCTGAAGTATGTTAGGTCTATGAAATGAATTTATTAACAGCATAAAGTTGGAATTGAGGCTCTTGAACATAAAATCAAATGACTTTCAACCATCATATCTTCAAGGGTCCTCCAATGATAGAAAATCTTACAAAACTTGAGAGAATGAGAATGAGAAGTGGAGACTAGAAAGAGAAGTGTTGCATTGGATCTGAAAAAAGGATGAAATCAGAGATGATAGATGCATATGGAGGGAGCAATGGACTTCATGATCTTCTCTGGGCACATTCACTAAATTTAAACACCTCCTCTAGATGTAATTCTCTTCACAAAACTCTCTCCAATTACACTATACTGAGCATCTCACTCCGGATGTATTAGATTCTTCAATGATGGATTGATGCAATCTGATCATGGACAAACTGGAACAATAATGGCATTGGGTTTCATCTCCCAAACATTGGTTGAGGCACATCACTCAACACTGAGTAGCAAAAGATCTCAAGACAAAAGATAATTAACCAAAACGATGTGAGAGGTGCACCTTAGCTTTCTTTTATAACTTAGGTAGCTTCCTTGACAAGCCATCCACATGTGTGATAGGTGAGGGTGCATTCCTTGATAGAATTAGCAACCATTATGCTTTGTAAAACTTGCATGCTTTGTGTCTTTCAACTAGATTTAGCAAGTGTGCCCTACTTAGCTTTTCTGAATGTTGCCTGCTTTTCCAAACTGGTTGCTTTCTGCACTTTCCTTCTTTTTGATTTTCCTGCTTTGTGCTTTTTCCTGTTTTTTTCTTTCTTTCTCCAGTTTCTATTTTCCTATGTTGCCACCTTGCTTTTAGATGACTCCTTGATGTTTCTAACTTTTCCACTTGAGTAGGTGAGGTCCACCTTGTACTCATGCTCCCTCCTAGCCATGTGAACATCATTGCTTTCCAAAAATTTAATTAATAATGATAAGGCATTAATTATAAAAGATAATTAAAACTCAGAATATTAAAATTATTAATTACTATAGTCCTTGTACCAAAAATTCATCCCTATTAATTATCTTCCATTTAATTATTCTTCCTAGACCCCTAGGGATTGGAGGATCCAAGTCTTGACCAAGTGGTCACTAGGGAAGGAACATGACAGTCCTCCCTCCCCAAGTCTGCTTGTCCTCAAGTAGGTGCAATCTGGGATGTTGCAGAATCTGTTCACCTTCCCAGGTTGCATCTTCACTCGGAAACCCCTTCCATTGCACTAGATATTCTTTAATAGTTCTTCTCCCCAGCTTCCTTTCTCTAACCTGCAAAATATTTTCTGGTTCTAAGACTAAGTGTCCTTCATCATCGAGAGGAGACAATTCTTCTAAAACAATTACTTGTTGGCCAACTGCTTTCTTCAAGCATGACACATGGAAAACATTGTGTATGTTGCTCCCTTAGGGCAAATCTAATTCATAGGAAACTTCACCAATTTTCCTTGTGATCTTATAAGGTCCATAGAAACTTGGCAATGATTTATCATCCCCTTTTGATTTCAGAGTGGATTTCTTGTATGGTTGTAACGTCAAATAAACCAAATCACCTTCTTGGAAGGTTCAGTCTATTCTGTTCTTATCTGCATTCACCTTCTGTTGGTTTTGTGCAACCTGCAAGTTTTCTTTGAGTTCCTTGAGTATGTATTGGCTTTCTTGCAACCAATCCTTCTCTTTTTGTGCTATGCAATCCCAAAAATCAGATCTACAAATGTGGGGGATTCATACCCATAGAGAGATTTGAATGGGGTCATTCCAATGGAGAGATGGAATGTAGTGTTATAACAGAATTCCCCTAAGTGTAGCCAGGTGACCCATGCTTTATGTTGCTCGTTGATGTAATTTACGAGATAACCCTCCAACCATTGGTTCACCCTATCAGTTTGGCCATCAGTTTGAGGGTGATAACTTGTGCTCAGATTCAAAATGGTTCCAACCAGTTCAAACAAGGTTTGCCAGAAGGCACTAGTAAATTTTTTATCTCGGTCACTTATTATGGTCTTGGGAAGACCATGCAATCTGAATATTTCTTTAAAAAATATTGCAGCAACTTGAATGGCAGTAATAGTTGATGTGACAACAAAGAAGTGAGAAAATGTAGTCAATCTGTCAACCACTACAAAAATACTATCCTTACCTTGGTTTTTGGGTAAGCCAGTGATGAAATCCATGGATACACTCGCCCACTTCTATTCTGGAATTGGTAGGGGTTGAAGGAGACTAGAAGGATGAGTGTGATCAACTTTATTCCGTTGGCATACAATACACTCCCTTACATTCCTAAACACATAATTTTTTAGGCCATTTCAAGTGAACCTCTCTCTCACCTTCCGGTAAGTTTTCAGGAATCCAGGGTGGCCCACCACTGGAGCATTGTGGGAAACCTCCAAATATTTTCTTTTAATTTTGATCCAGGCACTAGAAAAATCCTATCTTTGTAATATATGACATTATTAAGGATTTTTTATGAATCATCCTGAATCAACCCATCCAATACTTCACAAGCAAACTGGTTCTTAGAGTATTCCATAGCTAGTTGGAATTTGCAATCAGGTGGGACTTGCAGCAAAGAAAAAAAAGGCTTCCTAGAGAGGGCATCGGCTACCACATTCATCTTACCTTTTTTGTATTCTATGTTGAATTCATAGAACTGAACCTTACCCATTTATGTTGTCTATCATTCAACTTCTTTTGAGTCAGAAAATGTCTCAAACTGCTGTGATCATTCTTTACTATGAACTTGCCTCCTACTAGGTAATATCTAAATTTGGTCAAAGCATGTATGATGGCCAACATATCTTTATCATAAATTGAATAATTCCTCTCATGTGGCTGCAAATTTATGCTCTCATAGGAAATGTGATGCTTATTCTACATCAAAACTACTCCAAATGCCTTCCCCCGGAGGCATCGCATTCTAATATGAAGGGCTGAGTGAAATCAAGAAGTGCAAGTACAAGGGAGCTACTCATTACTTCCTTCATTCTGTTGAAATATTTTTTAGCCTCCTCTGACCAACAAAAGGCTCCCTTCTTGGTGAGATCTATCAAAGGGGATGTTAGTTTAGAAAACCCTTTCACAAATTTCTTGTAATAGGTGCACAAGCCAATGAATCCCCTTAAGGCAATGATGTTATTTGGGATTTCCCATTCAATTATGGCCTTGATATTCTCCATATGCATCTTGAATCCTTATTTCCCAGTGATATGAACAAGATAGAGGATCTCAGTCAATCTAAAAATCACACTTGGATAATTTGGCAAAAAAAGATTGTTCTGCCAATATTGTCAAGACATTGTCCAAGTGGTGCAAGTGCTCCTCCCATGTCCTACTGTAAATCAGAATATCATCAAAGAACACAAGGACATACTTACACAACTTCTTACTTAAAACTTTGTTCATGCAGGATTGGAAGGTGGTCGGTGCATTGGTCAAGCCAAAAGGCATGACAAGAAACTCAAAATGCCCATAATGGCACCGAAAAGCAATTTTCTGGATGTCTTCTTCCCTCATCCTGATTTGATGGTATATGGAGTGGAGATCTATCTTGGAAAAATATTTTTCTCCATGCAGATCATCTATCAATTCATCAATCCTTGGGATAGGATATATATTTTTGATGGTATTCTTGTTCAGGGCCCTATAGTCAATGCACATGTGCATTGTTTCGTCCTTCTTTTTAACTAGGACCACTAATGATGCAAAGGGACTTGAGACTTTCCTTATGAATCCCAACTCAATCATATCTTTGATCGTATTCTCATTCTCATCCTTGAATCTTTTAGGTGCTTATAAGGATGGATCTTGATAGGAAGTGTGCCAACTTCCAGCTCAATCCAATGTTTAGTACCTCTGTTAAGAGGCCTGCCATGTGGAAGATCTTCAAACACTTTCTTGTGTTTGTGTAGTAGCCTTTTGATTTCCTCCGGATGGTGTGATACATATGGAGGTTCCTTGAGTTGTAATGAAACATTCAACAACCCACTCAATATCACCATGCCTCAATACCTATCTCATACTATTTGCAAAAATTACTTTTTTGGGGTAGGTGTTGACACCCTTCAAAACCACTTGCTTCCCTTCAGCATCTTTCAAGCTCATTTGGGGTATCTGGTAATTCTATGAATGTTCCCCAATGGAGTACAACCACTACACTCCCAACACCATACTGGTATCAACCACATTGACAACATAGAAGCTGTCAGTCATAGTACAGTCTCCAACGGTCATTTGCAACTTTGGAATCAATCGGTTACACTCCATAGTGTTGTTTCTCGGAATGATGACAGTGAAACAACCAAGTTTTTCCGTTGTTAGATTTATCCTCTCTGCCATGGTTCCATCAATGACATTATGGGTGGTACCCCCATCGACCAAAACTGATACTCTTTTCCCTTGCACTACTCCTTTTAATCTAAGGGTATGAAAGCGGGGAACTACACTTAATACTGCAATTTTGTTGTCAGCCTGTGGGGGGTTCTCTTCTCCCACTGTTTCATATCCATCCTCTACTGGTTCTTATTCCTCAAGTTATTCCTTCTCACTTTCTGAAAAGACCTCAATATAGTGTGATTTCCCCTTAGCACATTTATGGCCTGGAACCCAAGGTTCCTGACAAGAGAAGCAAAGCTTCTTCCTTCTTAACTCATCCTGATCTTTGTATGAGTATTCTTTATTGTTTGGGGAAGCCACATTATTAAAATGTGATCTTTGATTCTAAAATTTTGTAGGTACATTAAATTTTGGAGGGTACCTTGTCCTTGGGATGGCATCTTGCAAATCCCTTGTTCTGCTCATTACTTCTTGTAAAGTGGATGGTCTGTATGCCTTTACCATTCCTTTCAATGGATTTTTTAATCCTTTCGTGAGTAGAAGGATCAAGCAAAGCTCATAGATTTCAGTGACCATCACTACAAGCTTCTGGAACTCAGAGATGTAAGCTTTAGGAGTTCTGGTTTGCTTCACATGTTCCAACTCCCTGAAAGAGATTTCAGGGTCTCCTATCAAACCTCTCTACTAGTCTCCTAGTGAAATATTCATCAGGAATTCACTTGATCATGGCCTAGGTTTCTCATTCCATGGAATCACCAATCAATTGCTTCTCCTTCCAAATGCAAATTTGTCATTCTGATGGCATCCCTCTCAACCATGGGATTCAGTTGGAAATAGGTGTCTAGTTTATGCACCCAGGAGCTGGCAATATATCTTGAGGATCCATCAAAAAAGGGTAGTGAGATATTACCGATGGAATTTCTCAGCTCATAGTTATGTGTTGGATTCCGTTGACCTCCTTTTGGATGTTTTTTATATTGTGCTTCACAAAAATATTTGAAAGGTAATGCCCTTCTGCATTCTTCACTCAAGGTTTGGTATTCAACATACCGATTGTCCCATGAAGCAACTAATTAAGTCTACACTTCATGATATTGCTTAAGGTCCTCAATGAACTTGGGAATGGTATGTCGAGGCTGATTCCATAATTCATCTTTGAATTCATTAGGCCTATTATGAGGTCCAGTATTTGAAAAGATAGATCCATCTGGAATCTTCTTTTCTTCATTTTGAGAGCCATTGTTGCTCCCTTCTCCGTCTTTATTTCCTAACTGCCTAGCCAAGAATTCTCTGGTGTCTTTCCCAGATTGAATGATGCTCTGATATATGTCATGAATCCCTTTTAACATACTTTGAACAAAGAGTTTGAACTTTCCCTTCTCATCTAAGTCATACATATCCTTTCCTCCTTGCATTTTTCCTCCAGTAGATTCCACCTCTTCTTCAACAGGAGGTTCTTCAGGATTCTTTCCTTTGGGGAATGGAACTCTCTTGGGACTCATCACAATTTTTAAAGAGAAGATTCAAAGGACCATGCTATGATACCACTTTAATATCCCATATCAGGTTGGAGTTGATATTATGCAAAATTTAAAACTTTATAACACAATTTTGACAAGAAGAAACTAGTTAACAAAACTAGTCGGAAAAGAGTTGGTCTAAGACACAATTAGATGACTCCGAGATTATGAATTTGGGATATTTAGGATCTTCCAAATGTATGGGAATGTGTGCAGAAGTAAACATGTCATAAACAGGGCCAAATTCAGAGTCTTATGCACAAAGTACTGGGGCCATTTACATTTCAACAACAACTGTCGCTGAGGTCTACTTTGAGGCTTCCTGGGCACTCCAGCATATGCATACAAAGGCTCAATTGTTTACACATGAATGAAACCAGTGGTTTATATCATAAATTAAACTCCTAATTAAATGATGGACACTATTTACAAGGAATTTGGGAGGTTCTGGGTGAGTTTGGGAGCAAAAGAGACAAGGGCGCTATGTAGGACTGCTTAACTAGTGGTTTTCCAAAATCTTCCAAACAAGCTGATATGTATTCGAATCGTCAAGGAAATGGTTGGGGATGATTCAATAATGTCTCAGGATTCACAAATGACCATCAAATCAGAAAATTGACTCATGCATAGCTCTGAATTACAAAAATGGTAAAACTAGTAAATAAAAAATGCATAAAGAGCTAGTCTTCAAATTGCCTCTAGAGATTACAAAATTAACTTCTGAAGTATGTTATGTATATGACATGATTTTATTATCAGAACCAAGTCGACATTGAGGCTCTTGAACAAAAAATCAAAGGACTTTCAACCATCATATCTTCAAGGGTTCTACAATGATATAAAATCTTACAAAACTTGAGAGAATGAGAATGAGAAGTGGAGAATAAAGAGAAGTGTTGCACTGTATCTGCAAGAAGGATGAAATCAGAGCTGATAGATGCAGATGGAGGGAGAACTAGAATTCATGTGATGCTCTAGGCACATTCACTGAATTTAACCACCTCCTCCATATGTAATTCTCTTCACAAAACTCTCTCCCATTGCACTGTACTGGGGATCTCACTCCGAATGTCTTAGATTCTGTAATGATGGATTGATGCTGGCCTGTGGATTAGCTATCCATGGATCTGGATCTGATCATGGAAAAAATGGAACAATAATGGCATTGGGGTTCATCTCCCAAACATTGGTTGAGGCACATCACTCAACACTGAGTATAAAAATCTCTCAAGACAAAAGATAATTAACCAAAAAGATGTGAGAGGTGCACCTTAGATTTATTTTATAACTTAGGTAGCTTCCTTGACAAGCCATACACACATGTGAGACTCCGGCAAGGATAATTTTAGGGACAAAATTTAGCCCATGGGCTATTTTTCCATGTTTTTTTTGAAAAAAAGATTCGCCAATTTGCATTTTTTGAAGCCCCATTTCGCCCAATTTTGTTGGAGTAAACTTTTTTCACTCTAAAAATCGCCAAATTATTATATAAACTATATAAAATACTTAGAAATTGAAATAATTTTAGAAAAATATCTCCAAATATTTTATAGTTGACATTTTAAGAATTGGTAAGATTCGCCAAGGTTTATACACTTTTAAATAAGTATGGGTCCTTAAAATTATCCCCGTGTGAGAGGTGAGGGCGCATTCCTTGAGAGAATTAGCAACCATTCTTCTTTGTAAAACTTTCTTGCTTTGTGTCTTTCAACTGGATTTAGCAAGTGTGCCCTACTTAGGTTTTTTGATTGCTACCTACTTTTTCAAACTAGTTGCTTTCTGCACTTTCCTTATTTTTGACTTTCTTGCTTTGTGCTTTTGCCTGTTTTTTTCTTGCTTTTGCTAATTTCTATTTTCCTATGCGGCCAACTTGCTTTTAGTTGACTTCTTGATGTTTATAACTTTTCCACTTGAGTAGGTGAGATCCACCTTGTCCTCATGCACCCTCCTAGCCATGTTAACATCATTTCTTTCCAAAAATTTAATTAATAATGATAAGGCATTAATTATAAAAGATAATTAAAACTCAGAATATTAAAATTATTAATTACTATAGTCCTTGTACCAAAAATTCATCCCTATTAATTATCCTTCATTTAACTATTCTTCCTAGACCCCTAGGGATTGGAGGATCCAAGTCTTGACCAAGTGGCCACTAGGGAAGGAACATGACAGTCAAAACATACCTCCACCAGCTAGTGATGGTTTCTTTAGGGAATATAGGTCACTATGGACATGTCCCAATTGATTTTTTGCTCTCCAATCCTTCCCTATTTCAAACACATTTTGGTGATTCTTTCCAAGCATACACCTTCACATAGTCCATTAATGGGAACAAGCTTATTTATTCCAAAAACCATGCAATGTTTCACCATTAGTTTCAAGCTCTAGAAGTTCAAATGTCCATCTTGTGCATGCCAAACATTGATTTAGTTGTTGGTATGAGCTATGAGTGCAATCCGTCCTAGATATTTCTTGGGAAAGTCACAGAACTTATACAACATAACCTTGGGTTCAATAAAAACCTTGGAGATAACAAAAAGTTGTTGTCTATATCCTTCATAACAACCATCTTGCCAAATTCTACATTCTCGCTAGTCTAATCTAGTTGGTGTACATGCAACAAGTTGGAACTCAAACTAGGTACATGATACACATCAGTGATCACTTCCATTCTGACGTTCAATATTGCAACAACCAACAATAATAAGTGCATCATCATCTACTACAAATATTTCATTTTTGGTCTCTCCAATTCCACTTAATAAAGAAAAAATCTAAGCATCTTTAGTCATATGATGGGTGCAACCAAACTCAATTATACATTCATTGTGAGATGTGTGAGCATGCAAAGTCTGAGAATAACTAATAGAAAATGTATATTTATTTGCCTTACCTTTTAAAGTTTGGTGTTGCAGGTCGATCGACTTTCGAATTGACACATCTCCTTCAAGTTTCTTCACTTTGTCTTTTAGGTCCTTGGTTTTTTGTCAACAAACCTTATGTTCCAAATTCCTGGAATAATGGAATATCTTCTTATTCCCAATTTTGTTAGTCAAAATATGATCACCATGCATCTTCTTAATAGTCTAGCCAATCCAATCACATTCTTTCTCATGATTGCACTGTGGACCGCTTTCTCTATAATTTTGTCGACCTTTTTCCCTTTAGTAAATAGGCTTGTTGCTTGACCTCAAGTTTACCTTTATTAAGAAATTTTTCATGTGCCCTAATCAATAAACCACAAAAAGAACTAAAGGAGTAATCCTTGCCATCATCTTTTCTATAAGTTTAACTAGCACACAATGTCAAACATAACACATCATAAGGTGAATTCAAATTCATCAATATTGGTTCTATATTTGACCATATTTCTTTGGAAAATTGTTTCCACATTCATTGAATTTCAATTGAAACTCCTTCACACTGGTCAAGTAATCTTCAATTTATTCAGAAGGGAGAGGATCTAGATAGATATACTATTTCTCAATTTGCATAACCGCATTTTCATTAGTTAATCAAACAAAGTATTCACCTTTTTCTAGACAACATTTAGACAATCAATCTTACTAATATAAAAACAACTCTCCCTAGCGATGTAGGTCATTGTGACTCTTACAACCTCATCTGTGTTCTCATCGATGACAAATTTTTCCTTGTCGTCCTTTGAATCTGGAAGAATAATTTTTGTAAACTACTAGAAAACATAACTCTTCAAAAATGTGTTGATATCTTGTGCCCATATTCTATAATCATGACCAATCAAAACCATGGGCTCTTGATTGGAACATGTAATGATGACCTACAAATATAATCCCATATTTAGTCTGTAGATCAAAATCATAAGTCAATCTACCGATAGATCTGACTTGTCAGGAGCATATACAGTTGGTAGCCTCCAAAGGACTCATAGACAACATGATAGATCTCAAACCACTAGCTTTGATATCATGTTGGATAACTAGAGGATTAGATCAAAGAGATAGTTTTTCTAAGAAAGAAGTGGTGTCTAAAGACATCATTACAACACTTAAGTGCAACTAAGGATAGCTCAACATACACAGAGGTGTAAGAAAACAAAATATTTCAATACACAACACATATCACACTCATTCATCTAGATCGACCTATAAGGCCAATTTATATGCGACCAAGATGCACCCAACTCCCTTTAAGAGGAAGACAAGATCCACATATATTGGTGAAGGCACATAATAAATTCATTGAATTATGCCTTGTTTTATTCTCTAGCCGATTACTTTGGCATAATTGCACAACCAATTAAATGTTTAGTTGACCACTCAATTGGTCACTTAAACAACTATGATAGTCGATTGTTGATCATCGACTAACTATCTCCAAAAAATCTAGAGTGTGATGAACCTGCTTAGCCTAAAGTTCCAATAATTTGAAGGAAAACTAATTCCTCCTTTCCAATCTGCCACACAAAATAAGGTTTATTTTGGAAGCTATATATCTCAATCCATTCCTTTTGTGCATAGAGAAATTGTTTTAGTTCCCATTGACAAGATCGGAGCTTGGGAATCCTTTAATGGAGCAAGTCAAGGCTACACTTCAAGATATGGAGCGGGAGTACTTCTTTACTTGAATGACAATCATTTTTTTTAGATTCAAGGCAAGTTTGGGAAGGGGGACAAATAATTTTCTAAAGTATTTGCTTGAAATTATTTTCGATGCTTAAAAAAAAGTGTATCCCATATTCAAATTATTGGTGACTCTACATGGTGATCATCAAATGGTTGAAGGGGGGAGATCAGATGTTAAATTTGTATTTAAGGCCTATCTTTGAGGAAGTACAATTTTTTTAAAATTGCCTTTGATACCATATTTTTTTCATGTGTACAAAGAAAAAAAATCAAGAAGTAGATTCCCTCTCCAAAGCAACGTTCTCCAAAGCAACGTTAAATTTGTATTTAAGGAAATCTACTTCTCTACCTTAAAGGAAATCTAAACTAAGTCAGATCTAAACCTAAGACAACTCTACCTTAAAGGAAATCTAAACTAAGTCAGATCTAACCTAAAGGGAATATATTGACTGTGTGCAAGGTAACTTGGTTTGAGTTCTAATAAGTCATTTCACCAATTTAATAGAAATGTAAAACTAGATCATTAACTTACTACTTCAAAATACGATCAAGCAATGAAAATTACTGATAATAGTTTAAAGATCAAGCATATCCAAGGTTACCCTGTAGCTCTTATGCTACTTGAAAAATTAACATGAATTATTGATTTAATAGTTTCTGTGAATCATTTGCAGAAATAGATAAATATTTTAATTAAATAAATTCAATTAAAACATAAATACACATAGACCATGAATTAAGACAAATCCAACTCAAAGATCAATGCATTAATGATTGGCTGCAAAATCAACAGTATTGATTGATAATTAAGGTGAAGAAATCAGACATCATCAAATAAATTTGATAAAACAAAGAAGATGCTGAAAGAAACTAACTTTGATTCATTGGTCTGCAAAAAATTACATGATCACAAGTGAAACAACGTTTCTCCAGTCCTTCTCTAGCGATTATCTTCCCCCCTTCCTCATGAGACTTTCATCCCTTTAAATAATAATTACAAAATGGTTACAAAGGATAGCTTTCCCATGAAAACAGGGATTTACAAAATCAAACTATTCTAATCATATCATCGTAGAGAATGGTTCATACCGAATGTTCACAAAATTTTCAAAAGATGCTCATCACATAATTTCGAGAAACATCCCGTAACAAACTATGAAGGTTAACCACATACTACTAGATGTCTATGACGGATAGTAAGGGATTAATGGAGTGACAGGTGCTTCATTGATTATAAAATCCTGGATAATGGTATTGTCTCGATCAGCTGGCTTTTTAGTGATCTTCCTTCTCTTCTTCTGAGGGAGCTGTATGCAGATGGATCGAATCTCAGGTTCTTCTTCACTACCGCTACTTTCATCAGGAACACTTGCATCAAAAGGTGGCGACACAGGTTCTTGATATAGAAGAGGTTGAAGTTCTTTCTCTTCACAAAAACTAACCAAATATTTATGATCTCTCTGCATATTGCTCACAATATAATTGTTAGAAGGAAAACTTGTGAAAATTAACTAGCAATACTTCTCTCATTACAGTATGACGATTGTCTGTAATTTAAAAGAAAACAATCAAGATTCCAAGAATGGTTGAGTGTAATGAATTGGCATAATTAAAATCTCACGATCTGGAACTTGTAATTATCATGTCTACATTGAAATAACGCACAACATGCATCGACAGGGATTGGATTAGGATAGGATAAACTTGCAATAATTCACGTATGATTAATGTCAAATCTTAACACTCAATCAATCACAAATTAGTTGAATCAATGATTATCAGTTCATAAGTGGTCGCAGGTGAAAATCGTAGTTTAAAAATCTGATTGCAAATAAAAAATGGTGAATAAAAATGAAGAACCGAAATGATTATTCAAAATGAAACAATCCAATATCAACCGCGGGATCGAGGCAAATCAATGGTCAAGATTAAACATGCAAGCTACGGAAGAAAAACGTGGAAGGTTTATTTTGCAATTATATACATTCTTTCTGCAATCTGCAATCTGCAATTGCGGGTTGCGGATTGCGGAAATATAAACCACACAATATGATTAAATGACATTTTCGTAATCCGCAATCCGCAATTACGGGTTGCGGGTTGCAGAAGTGCAAGACACGAACTCATTATTCAAACCCTTTCCGCAATCCGCAATCCGCAATTACGGGTTGCAGGTTACGAAAATTCAAAGCGCACAACTAAAATTAAAAGTCTTTCCCACAATCCGCAATTGCGGAAAGAAAGTATTTCACAACCGAAAAAACAATTTTCCGCAATCCGCATTGCGGGTTGTGGAATTGCGGAATTGAGGAAACATACTAACCTTTTTTGGAAAAACCTGTTATTCTGCAATTCACAAAAAATACACAAAATTAATAAAATTTTGAAAGGGAAAATCACGTAACTTAATCAAATCAAAGCAAAGCGATGAAAGCATGATGAAAAACCCCAAAATGACCAAGGAACTTAATCATTTTCTTTGCATATAAAAATTTGGGGCTCCCATGTTTTTTAGAAAACATGGGATGTGTTGTACCTACAAAAAATGGCGACTAGCTAGGAAGAACTAGTTATCTCTGAAAATGAAATCTGTAATTACAAGGAAGACATGTTAGCAAACTTGATATTTTAACCTGTAATTTACAAAATGTTCTCATAAAACACAATCAAAATAGAAAAGTTAGTCATATGATTGATATATCCCCTTCCAAAACCAATTAATGATGATGTTCATATGACAAAGCAGTCTTAGAAGTAAACATAAATCCTTTACCGTTATGTAGTCATAGGAGGCAGTTTATGATGAGCCTTAGAACAAACCTAGAACCATTCTGGGTTACCAAATCTTGAATCACCTTGACTTTATTAATTATCTACTTATGTACAAACATATTACTCACAATATATACATTTCCTTTTTTCCCCTTTCTTTTTCTTTTCTTTTCTTCTCTCTTTTAAAAAAAAATAGAATGAAAATATACAAACAAGACATTTGTTGATACAAGGCCATTGACCTGACTTGGTGATCAGATATTGGAAACGCCATCCACAGACCTGATCTGGAACCTGAACAAGCTAGCTCGATAAGGAGACTCCCTATCTTTTAGCTTTGACACTAAAAGCAATTACCATGGCTTGGTGACCATAAGTGATAATTTCAGTCCAAAATCAGACCCATGATCATGGTAGGGATGGATTGTAATAAGATCCCCCTTATCCTTATATACAACAAAGTGTCTTACAAAGGAAAACAAAATTCATTAGTGCATAGCTTACAAGACACTATCATGGCTTGGTGACCATATGACAGTAGTGTTACTCACCGATGTTTTGCAAATCATGAATGGAATGACCTGTGATAGGATCTTCCACCCTCCAGCAATAGCTGAAAGTAATCCCCCAAGTTTGGTGGCTTGATGTGGAGATGTCATTCCACTTAAACATCTATGAACATAATGGGTTGGCTTGTAATAAGACCCCCCATCTTGTAATCGATAATTATTAAGCTGAATTATGTTCGAGGTGATCAGAATGGGATCCAGAGTAGGTAAGGCTACCAAGGATATGAATATATGTTGTCATTCACTAATGAAACATAAGGGAAGAAAAACTAATTGCTTCCTCAACTTCAATTAATCAAATAACACATCCATAAAGATATTTGATTAAGGTGGGAAGGTATCAATCAAGGCTTTGCAAATACTGATTGTTTTAATTTCATGGAAAACATTTTCAACTCCAAGCTGAGAGGAATAAAAGCTAACACCGTTTACCTTAGAACTTCAGACTTAAATTATCCTGACACATATTGATCAATATCCTTTTCCAAAAGGTGTGGACATTGTTCGAAAATAAAACCAATGTACAAAAGAGAAATTAAAATGAAAATAAAGCAGAAAAAAAGAAAAAAAACCACACTTTATTTACAATAAGTGAATCTGCTCAATCAAACAAATAAATTTTTAAACAATTGCACATTCACTAGGTAGGTGTCTATGATACCCTCCAGTGTCTACAACCAAACAGTACTAGGACCAATCTTTTATGTAACAATGAATGGCCCTAGCCAAAGACGTTGGAACTTAGTGTAATCATTCTTGTCCTTGTGTTTCTTATCCCACTTCAACACTAAGTCCCCCACAGTAAACTCTCTGTCAGATTAGGACTTCTCGTCAAACCACCTCTTAACCAACTGTTGATGTTGATAAAGCTTGTTTTTGGACTTCTCCCTGTCTTCTTCTAGCTTGAGTAACATATCAATTCTGTGCTGGAATGGGGAAGAATCATCCTCTTGTATGGATTGTGTCAACTACAGTGAAAGAATTATGAGGTTGGATGGCAAGATGGCCTCCTTACCATAAACTAAACAGTAAGGGGAATTTGCTATGGCTGCCTTTGGGGTGACCCGGTCTTCCCAAAGAGCATTGTATATGTTATACCTCTATGTTTCACAGTGTCGCATCTCCATCACAAAACGAGTTGATGACACTTTCCCTACTGTTTTAGACCATCCAGAAGAGACAGATGATGAGTCAACCTTGAAGGTGAACCTACCCTGACAAGTTTTGACCCACCTTAGACTCTATCCACACACACTACCGCGCCTTGCTAGTTTGTCAAAACGCGGTACTAGACACTACCGCGCTATGCTCTTTCCCCAAGACGCGGCAGTGCCGCGTTCTGCAATCTTTGCAGAACGCGGTACTCTTTTAATAGCCTTTTTCCCTTGGCTTGTGGGATTTTGGATTTTCGAAGATAATGGAAGATTGGGGTCCCTGATTCGATCTCAACTCATCTCCTTCGATTAGAAACCCTGATCCACTTATCTCTCCTTAGATCCACCCATCTCTCTTGTTGGTTAACCTCACCATTCACTATAAAAGAGAGGCATTCCATTGGGAAAGGGAAGGACTCTTGAGAGTACCAAACTTATGGTCTTGCAGCATTGTGGAGATAGCTAGAGGAGAAGACACTTGGAGCTGGAGGATTGGCTTGGACATCAAGCACCTTTTGTAAGTATTCTTCAAGTTGTAATGGAATAACTTGTCTTGTTTTCCCAAATCATTTGTGTTAATCTTGTTTTAATGATATGATTTGTATCTTTTATAAGATTTAGATTCTAACCCATGTTTCAAGTTGCTAGAGAATAGTGCATTCTTGTGTCTTGGTTCCATTTTGACAGGTTCATTTGTGAGGGCTTGGAGACTGGAGCAAATACCAAAAACAAGCGTCTAGATAGAAGGTTAGTTAAACTTCTTCTACCCTTTCTAGCATTCTAATCTTGAGATATTTCTTAGATCTAGGGATTCAAGGTAGCATTTGTTTTGACTTGTTTCTTGCTTTAGAGTTAGTTTAAAGTCTGCTTTAAAGTTAAGAGAGTTTTGGCTTATCCGTAGGACAAAATTCTACATAACAAGAATGGCGACTCCGCTGGTTTTGATTACTGCTTGATTGATTCAGTTCACTGTCACTCATCTGCTGATTGTGATTTGTTTTATTGCACTTCAAACCAGTTTGAATCTTGGTCCTTTTTGACCTTTATTCACCCCTCCTCGCAGTATTTATCTCCCCTGAAAATTCCCTGGGTTAGCAACAACCCTGAAAATTTTATTTTTTCTTCTCAAGTTGCGCTTTTTCTTCCCTTGCCACAGTACCGCGCCCTCAGAACTACTTCCAGCGCGGTAGTACCGCGCTCTCTGCCTTAGTACCAGAGCGTTACTGTCACAGTGCCGCACTTCAGCCAGACCATCACCCGCGGTAGTGTCTGCAAGCTTTTAAATTTTTTATCTTTGCTTGGTTTCCTGAGTTTCTCTCTACCTTAGGTAGTCTTTACTGTTGCCTGTTAGCATCCTGGTTAATTTCCAGTCTGTATGGTGTGCTTATTACCCAGTTTGTGAGCTTGATTGTTGATTGAATTAGTGGCACTTTTGACATATGGGTCATTTTTCCAGTTTGATTGCATTGACTTGATTTTTTCACCACAACCAACTCAACACCACTTTTCTCTGTTACTGAATACTGTAGTTTTTACAGTCATATTATCATTATCATTTTCAGTAAATTAAAAATATTATTAGTTGAGAGCAATTTTGTTGTTTAAATTGAAAAAGTCTAGTGGTATTTTGCATAGGGAAATGAACCATTGATTTTGCCACAGAAATTCTCATTGTAGAAGCATTGTAGATTGTAAAATCAATGCATTGAAAAGAGTGTTTACTTCAGTTTGGCTTTGTTTATAAATCGAAAAGAAAAGAAAAATCTTTTACTTTGATTGCTTGTGAAAATTTTCATGCATATTTGATCGAAGAACCTCTATCTTTACCTTAGCTAGATTTCATCGAAGACAAAGGCTTATTTGTGATTCATTCTCATTTGCATGGTTTGGGTCGTCATAACACCATCAAGTTTCACGTCCACTACCCGATTGAGTAAGACAACCACTAAAATTAATCACCCTAATTAAACCAACTTTAACCTCACTTGAGGAAATCAAAAGAATTTGGTAGTTAGGTAGGACACCGGGGATAGTCATCAAAATAATTCCCCCTTGTCGCTTTCATCTGAGACATAGTCGTTGTCTTTAGGGAACTAAAATCCTCTAGTACTTATTGACACGGTCACAACCAGTTTGTGGAGGGGCCTCCTGACTGTTTCCAACTTTCAGGGGTTAAACGGCCGCGAGATTGAGAACCGGACGGACTCTGTGGAATACCGCACTCCACTTAGCCCTAAGGCAACATCGATCGATGTCTTCTTCAGAAGGCTGAAGTGCCCAAAACCTTTTCCGACGTTTCATGAACGAGGTGGCTTAGTATCTATTCTACTAGGGCTCTTTTACCCAGGATCCCTTTTGGTAGAGGGATATCCTTCTTATATCAGTCTCTCATGTTGTATTGTTCGACTTGGATTTCATCACCTTGCGAAGGATACAGCCTGTTGAGGTCTCCAGCTCTTAGTTAGGAGTTTGCTTGCTATCTCATCTTTGTAGAGGGTCATTTTTTCTTTATAGGGACTGCTTGTTGGCATTCTGGCCATTTTTGTTGATCAGCTCGCTTATTGAGACACCGGTCTCAATATAGATTTTAGAGCTTGCTTTTTTGGCCTGTGAGCCTTGCTTTTTCTATCTCCTCTTATGCACACTCGGTTGCATTAGAGTTTTTGAGTTCTTTGTTTACGATACTGCCCCCGATTTTCATTTTCCTGTCATCATGTCAGATCTACCACGAAGATCACGAAGACAACAGGGCCAAAGCCCTCCACCACCACCACCGCCACGGACTACTGGTCCGCCTGGATCACGCATTCCTGCTCCTCCTGGCCGCGGTGCTGGTTGAGGCAACATTCCACCGCCGATAAGTACAACATATTCAGTTACGCCCGTAACTGCCACACACAGCACAGTCTCAGAATCTATTGCAGCTTCTGCAACCACTAGCACGTCTGAGACTTCCACTGTCACCTCACCCACTGTCATTCCAGATTTATCTGTTACAGTGGACACAGTTACAGCAGCTGAACCTAGCACAACCCAGAGTACTAGACCAGAGGTCATCCTTCTACCGGATGCCAACACTTCCCGTCCATCAGACACTCTTCACAATGATACAGACGGATCTGTTAGCACCAGAGAAGGGTCCGACCAGGACATACCTGGCTTGATTTCAGTCCCAGGCGGGTACGTTGAAATCATTGAAGATACTCGACTTCCTGACACACCCTTTGAACCTGATTATGGTTTCATCACTTCCCAGGCGGATCTTCCGCCTGTTATCACTACGTCACCCAGTGTTCATCCTCAGGAGACAAGTTCTTCTAGCAACGTACCTCGTACTACAGCTTTACCCAACCTCCCTCCGGGACATGAAATCATGGCTTCCATCCAGTCTAGTATGGTTAGCCTAGCGAACTCTCCGTTAGCATCGGCACGGTTTAGACGCAGCACAGAGCACATGCTCTCGTCAGTCTCTCGATATCACCCTGACACTCGTCCTTCTGACTATAAGGATCCCAACATCCCGTCTAGCACAGAGTTTCGACACTCCTTTGCAGACGGCACAGGACCTTCGGATGTTACCATACCTAGGTTCCTGCCGGATCCCCAAAACCTTTTCCAGGACATGAACTCAGACCCAGTTTTCGAGGGTCCTCCTACCATTGAACATGTCATGGACGACGCTAATACCCCTGGGCTAAATTCCCCGCATTTGCTGTCATCACCTATATTTGGTGCACATTCTATGAGGGATAACCCAGTTTTTTCCCCGTCCTCACCTGTTCGATATGGACGACCCCCTCCGCAAATCGGTACTTTTGGTGCCGTTGGCCAATCCACATTATCATATTTGACCAGCGGCGGAAGAACGCTTAGTCACACTGCTGGATCTTCCGGTTGGACCGGAGGATCACCCTCAGCCACCATTTACACTATTTCAGGAGGTGGACAACCGACTACAGTGGTCCCCAACTCTAACTACCAAATCCCCCCTGGTGGGCCATCAACCCAACCAGTTGGTGGACAACCTTTTGTTGGGAACCCTGTTCCGAGTCAACAACCTCCAACTGGTGGGCCATCAACCCAACCAGTTGGAGGACAACCTTTTGCTGGGAACCCACTTCCCAGTCAACAGCCTCCTCATATAGGGCCATCCAACCTAACTGCTGGCGGACAACCTATTGGCTCAATCCAACAAGCTTCCCAACCAGCAGCGTCTACTCAGTTCGGTATGTACAATCCACCTGGCAGTGGGAAACTTTATTCCGGTGTTCCAACCGGGCCTTACTCTCAACAACCCCCGTCAGGCATGCTTCCTTCTTGGGATCATCAAATCCCACAGAGTGGGGGGTACTCACTTTTTGGAAACTGGAACCAAGCTGGGGGGCAATCTCAGATTTCCCCCAACTTGAATTCTGGCTTCCCTTACCCTTCAGCTGCTACAACTCCATGGAACCCATCACTTCAATTTCCACTCGCTCCTCAAGCAGGAACGAGCCTTCCATGGACACCACCGTCGCAGCCACCCCCCAACCCTGCTATGGGAAATCCTCCTCTTGCACAGTATAGTGGTAACATCCGTGGAACACAACAATTCCAAGGAACTTTTCCTCAACAAGGAACAGCAACCATTCCTGGGTATCAACAGCCTCAGGGTACTATACCCACTCAGCAGAACACTCACCAACCGGTTGCTTACAATCAACCGGTTAACCAGATGGCTTACCATCCACAGAATTTCCAGCAGTATCCCGCGGGAAACTCATATGGGTATAACACACAGCAGTATGCTATGCAGGACCCTCCAGGGTTCTCGGCACCACATGGTTATTACTCATTCCCGTAGACCAATCGTCAACTTCCCTTTTTGGCCACACTTGATCTACCTGATTTGTCGAGGCTTATCAACGATCCTATATGGCATGAACCTCACTGGCCACCTATTCCAGCCAAACTACCATCGGACATTCCTAAGTTCGATGCCAAGCCCGGGGAAGACCCCAAGAACCACGTGATGACCTTCCATCTTTGGTGTTCATCCAACTCCTTGATGGATGATTCCATCCGACTTCGGCTCTTCCAACACACGCTCACCGGAACGACAGCAAAATGGTATATCGAGCTGCCACAACACTCTTTTCGTGATTTCAACACTTTGGCTATGCAGTTTCTGACACATTTCCAGCTCCCCATTCGGTATGAGATTGGAACAGAACTGCTAAATTCACTGCGTCAAACCACTTCTACACATATTTCGGATCACATCCACGAGTGGCGAAGACGCCGTAGGCTAATAAAGGCACCTATTCTGGATCAGCTACTTGCTGATTGGTTTACAAAATCCTTTTTGCCTCCCATAGCCAGAGATATTGCTATGCGCGGAACGGTTACAGAAGAACAAGCCATCTCGGCAGCACAATACATGGATTTGGTATATACTCAATCCGGTACTTTACATGAACTTCTTCCACATGCCTCCCGCGTTCACACTGATCCAACAAATCCTACCACTGAACCACCCATTGATGGTATTGTTGGTTCAGTCAAGGCTCGGCCTGCTACCAACTCGACGAGACAACACGCTTCTGCTTCCCCCACTTTTACCCAGGCCGCTTCAAAAGCTTCCACCTCTCCTGCTGTCTCCTCCGAAGTGAATGCAGTTCAATCTACGTCACAACCATCTGGAGGAAAGAAGAAAAACAATCGTGGCAAAACCAAAAAGAACCAGCAGGAGAAGCCCAAGCCACAACCTACCCAGAATGACCAGAAACCACGTCGGAAAGCTAAGTTTCCCTGCTTGATTTGTCAAGATGATCATTATACGCGTGACTGTCCCTAAAAGGACGAGGTCAACAAATTCGTTAAAGGATCTGTTGGGCCCTGGAATTGTCCATTTTTCATCACTTACCGACATACCTTTCATCCATTTTCTTACCATTATTTCTCATTTTTCATTCCATTTTTCATTCATTTGTTGTAGCTGCGCATTGAACAGCCTGCTACTTCCATTGATGTTTTAAGTGGTTAATAGTGATTATTTCCTTTTATCTTTGATGAATTAAAAGACTATTATGCATAATTTTACTAATGATGGTTTGTGGAGTGAGTTGTCACGTACAGGACGCTCATAGCCAGCTGTTACAGCCTTAACCAAAAACGCATGCCACATAAGAACACCTTGATTCGCATCTTGATTTTCGGACAGATGGAAACGAATCTCAAAAATCTGAGACATGGGTTTTGTGCGTAACATCCTCATTTACCTGACTCGTGAGGAAATCGCCCAAACAAGCTACGGTTTGTGCTATGCAGGTGGTTCTTCGAGAGGGTATTTTCCAGATTTGGTGTTGCGGCCGGCTCCAAAGTTGCCAACAGTTACGGCCGTGTTCCAGCTGTTGCAGATCACAAGTTGGGGGTTCAGTTCTTCATTTCCATTAGATAATTTTATGTATAAATATGTAATCAATCTCATTGAGAAAGGGATAGATTGATAGAGATTAAGCATGATAGATTAGGCAGGATAGGAGATGGATGATAGGAGATGCAAGATAGGAGAGAACACAATGTTATGATGTAGGATTTGATCCAGATCTGTTGTAATTTTTTCATTATGATAATACATGCTGGCAGTTTCTTAATTCTGGAGTTGTAGACTTTCATTGTGGAGATCCAGATCTGCTCAGTGGAGGAAGGGCCCTCTTCCCTGAGCAGATGCTGGTAGTGTTAACTGTAAGTGTGTTATTGTTTAGATCTGCTTATTATTTTGTTTATGCTTTCATTCATTAAGCTTATGATAGTTGTATGCTTTCATTCATTAGATCTGTCATAATCGTTGTGTTGATAATTCATTTGGTAAATCGTTGGCCAACATAACAATTCTTTAGATGTACGTAATCAGATCTTGTTTCATAGGAATAGATCTTGTTTGAAGTGTGTTCGATTTACAGTTTGATTTATGAATGGGTTGAGGTTTGATTTACTTTCAAGAAGCTGTGACTTATTTTACAAATAGTTTCGATTGCATACCAATAGATAGCAATGTCAGGTAGAAATTGTACTTGCATATATTTTGCACGATAGCTTTGAAATAAAAGACTTCCTCGGGTTGATAATTTATGTTTAGCACTCTGCATGTTAAGTTTTAATTAACTGACATATAGTGGGCACGACAGGATCCTCTCGTCCGGCAGTGCTAACTGACCCTTTCCCCCAACAGCAACATCAAATGGTTGCCCAAGAATCCCCACAAGGGGGCAACCCGACCAATCCTTCCCGTGGAGAAACGTCCACAAACCGCGAAATCCTAATGACAAGTAATGAGGAGATTAATATCACCACTCGTTCAAAGACCTATGACAATCCTCCAAGTTCAAACAAACAATCGGAGATAGCCAAAGGCAAATCTCCTGTTGAAGATCCGATTCCTATTCCCCCCCCTAACGGTCATCTCCATATCGAGAGACCACTCATGGACACAGTGCTACGCCCACCCAAGGGCACCATACGAAAGGCGACATTCAATCCGAATGCGCGAGCTGCCCAAAACTACAACATTGTTGAGGATTTGGCTCAAGCACCTTGCACTATGTCGACTCTCGAGGTTCTCCAACACTGCCCCACGCAGCGTAGAACCCTACTTTCAGCACTGGGGGCACTGGACCCAGATACTTCAAACTCCATCACGTTTAACTTGGAGCACGCTAAACCGAGGCTTTCTCACCAGTTAGCCTTTCAGGTGCATACAAAAATCCGTGGGAATGTCATCCACCGCACTGTGTTAGATGAGGGTGCTTCCACGTCGATTATGTCTTTGAACTGCTGGAGAGCCTTAGGCTCACCCGAGGTCACAACTTCTCCCACCACTCTAAGGGCGTTTGATGGACATGGTTTTCAACCATATGGACTCATTCCCTCAATCGGTGTTGAACTGGGGGGCAAAACAGTATCCGTACACATCGAAGTCGTAGACGCACCTTTGGATTACAATCTCCTACTTGGTCGGAACTGGTTCTATGCCATGACCGCCATAGCATCTACGGTCTTCCGAATTGTACAATTCCCTCATGAAGGGAAAATTGTCACTATTGATCAACTGGATTACTGTATCCCAGACTCCCATCCGAACTCCACCAATACCGTCCCGTTATTGGATCAACCTCGGTACCGGTTCCAAGACATAGGTGTTGGTCTCATGAAGGATTCTTCCCTCATTGGAGTTTTTCCAGAGCTGGGAACCCATCTTCAACCAGTCAACATGATTTCATCGCATGTCACCCCTTCCGATGATTCATGGGTGATTCCGAGTCCTACTCAGATCCAAGGCTATGGCAATTCCATGCCTCTGAACAGAAACCTTGCAGCATATGACGCGATCCAATCAGCCATAGATTGGGTCGACTATTCTACTGATCACACCGTGGCACAGCTCTCGACTGAAACTCATCCCCACCCACCATTTTTTGATCCTCTCAACTTGATTTTTCCCACTGACGAATCAATCATAGAGGTTATGTGCGGTGATGAGCCACCGTGGGAAGATTTTCATCATCGATCTTCATTCCCCACCATTCAGTCACTTGAGCCTGACACCAAATCCAGCGCTTCACTTGGGATGGTTCAAACCAAGTTCTCCACTTCCCTCGACGAGGTATTTTCCGAAGGCAACTTGGCCAACCTTATGGCAACCACTCCCATCGATATTTCAGTGAAACCTGGTATCGTGGAAAACGTACACATTGGCAAAACATGTACTCCCCTCGAAACGGAGTTCTATAGTGCCTACTTTAAAACTTTCCGCGATGTTTTTGCTTGGAGTTATGAAGAGATGCCAGGAATTGACCCCTCGATTGTGGTCCACGAAATTCCAACTTTCCCTGGCGCCCGACCTGTTCGGCAAAAGCTTCGACCCGTTCATCCTCGTAAGGCAGCCACCATTAAAGCAGAAGTTGAAAAACTTTTGCGTGTCTATCCTGTCCCATTGACAGAATGGGTATCCAACATCGTTCCCGTAGCCAAGAAACAGGGAACGATTAGAGTCTGTGTTGATTACCGTGATTTGAACAAAGCTTGTCCTAAGGACAACTACCCAACTCCATTTATCGACCAGATCATCGATAACTGTGCCGGAAGTGTTATCTTTTCATTTATGGATGGCTTCTCTGGCTATAATCAGATCGATATCCTCCCAGCCGACCAGCACAAAACGGCCTTTATTTGCCCTTGGGGGATCTTTGCATATCGAAAGTTACCTTTTGGCCTGAAAAATGCCGGGGCAACTTTCCAACGGGTGATGTCCTACGCATTCCATGACATCAAACATATCGTAGAGCCATATCTTGATGACCTTCCCGCTCATTCTCGGACTCGGGAAGAACATCCAGACCACTTGAGTGCCATTTTCGAAAGGTGCCGGCGCTACAATATACGTTTGAACCCGCATAAGTGCGTCTTCTGTGTCGAAGCCGGAAAACTGTTGGGCTTCATAGTCTCCAAAGACGGGATACGTCTAGATCCCGCAAAGGTAGCAGCTATCATAGCCCTGCCTTCACCTACCAATATTCCAGAACTTCAATGTTTGCAAGGGCATGCAAACTTTCTACGCCGTTTTATCTGCAATCTGTCCGAGATAACAAAAGGCTACATGCGGCTTCTCAAGAAGAATGTTCCCTTCATATGGGATGATGAAGCCCAACGCTCCTTTGACAATTTAAAGGCAGCCTTAACCAAAGATCCTGTGATTCAACCCCCCAATTACACACAGGACTACATCCTTTATCTCGCATCCTCGATTTCCACCATTGGTATGGTGTTAGTCCAGGAAGACCACAACGGCATAGAACATGTGGTGTACTATCTCAGCAAGAGTCTTCTTGACTCTGAAACTCGCTACTCACATGTTGAAAAGCTGGCTCTGGCAACAGTATTTGTTATCCAAAGATTTCGTTACTACATCTTACTCCGCCGGACCACCGTCATCGCCGATTTCAATCCAATGTACTATATCCTCACACGACAAGTGCTTGGGGGCAAGTACTCCCGTTGGATTGTCATCCTTCAAGAGTTTGACTTGGAATTTGTCAAAGCCAAGTCGAAGAAATCTCTGGTCTTCGCTGAGTTAATTTGTAACCTGCCCCGTGCTACTAAGCAATCCGAGCCCATTGATTCTCTTCCCGACGAATCATTGTTCCTCATTAGCACATCTGATCCGTGGTATGGGGATATTCTCTTATATCTCCAAACCCAACGCTTCCGTCCCGATCTCACCCGCGATGAACGGCGACGTATCAGACATCACGCAAAATACTACCTTATAGTGAACGATACTCTGTATCGACGTGGTGTTGACACTGTCCTTCGACGCTGTTTGACCTTAGATGAGGCAGAACGCGTTCTCAACGACTGGCACACTGGAGCATGTGGTGGTCACCTCTCTGGGATGGCTACGGCCCAGAAAATACTGCGAGCAGGATACTTCTGGCCCTCAATTTTCAAAGACTGCATTGAAACAGTCAAGAAGTGTCCGCCATGTCAATTCTTTCATAGCAAAGCACGCTCGCATCCTGCTCCACTCCATCCTGTCATTGCCGTCGGCCCCTTTTCCAAGTGGGGCATCGATTTTATGCACTGTAAGCCCACTTCAGCCGGGGGGCATAGCTATGTCATAGTAGCTGTCGACTATTTTACAAAATGGGCTGAAGCGATGCCTACGTATGCTGAAGACGGAAAAACAACAGCGCAGTTCATATTCAATCACATCATAGCTAGATTCGGTGTCCCACAGTCTATTGTGACCGATCATGGTTCCCATTTCAGGAACCATATGATCGAAGAACTAAGTGCCAAACTGGGTTTTCGCCACGAAAACTCAACCCCGTATTACCCACAAGCTAATGGCCAAGTTGAAGCCATTAATAAAGTCCCGAAACGAATGATTCAGCGCATTGTGGGTACCCAGAAATCTAATTGGCACTCAGCTCTATTCTCAGCACTATGGGCCTACCAGACCTCAGTGAAAAGTGCTACTGGGTTTACACCATTTCAACTGGTGTACGGCCTAGAAGCCATTCTCCCGATTGAATGTGAAATTCCATCACTCAAGATAGCCATAGAGCTACTTCCACACACTACTTCCGAAGAAGAATGGTTTCTATACCTAGCCAAGCTAGATGAAACCCGCCGCGACGCCGCTTTGGCTAATGAAGCTCAAAACGCGTCAAAGCTCAATACGACAAATCCGTTCAACCTCGGATCTTCAATGAGGGCGACCTCGTACTTACATATGATCAGATGCATGATAAGCTTGGAAAAGGTAAACTTGAATCTATGTGGTACGGCCCCTTCATTGTAAAACATGTCTTAGAAAAAGGAGCCTATGAACTAATCGATTGTGATGGTACGCCATTGGCACGGCCCCGCAACGGGCTATACCTCAAACGTTTCTACGCGTGAGGTTATCCTACGCGGGTTACTTGTTGTACATAATGTACTTAGTTTGATTTTGCTTTCTTTTTGGTGTGCGCATGGACCTCATGTATCCACTCTTACTTTGACTCGTGACTTTATGCGCAGATGTCTGCCTACTTTGGATTCGCCGACGGTGCAAACCGACATACCCGGAATCTCGCTTCCGCAGCATGGGTGATCTATTCTCCCACTGGCGAGTTGATCTCTTCAAGAGCCAATTGTTTAGGTCCTGCAACCAACAATATCGCGGAGTACCATGAAGTCATTGGTCTCTTGACAGAGGTTGCTTCACTTGGGATTGACTCCTTATCAGTCTTTTTAGACTCCCAACTCGTGGTTTCTCATCTAAACCGCGTTTACACAGTTCGCGATCCTACATTACTTCGTTTATTTCGAAGAGTACGCCTCTTGGAACGGTCATTTAATTTTATCACATATCAACACATACCAAGAGAATTCAATTGTATTGCCGATTCATTGGCTAATTACATGTTGGATTGGCATCTTGCCCATACATAAAAACATCATATAGAAATAAAATGCACAAGCCATTGTAAATATTTAGATCATAAAATAGGTCCATATCACTGTATATAAGAGTGTTTTTTCAAAAATACATAAAGTTTGTGTCAAAGACAAAATTGGGGATCAAAGCCCATATACAAAAATTGGCCCTCAAAGCCTACATATCGTGTACATGCCGCAAAAAGATCAAAGGACCATCTATGGAGACCTAGGAGACCTATCATGTCCCTCATCGGACTCCTCCCGCTGCTGGTGGTAACACACTACGGCTCGAACCACCCTGCGGAGAAGTCGACTGATACAACCAGGTACACCCACGGTATGCCGCTGGAGGTGGTAAGGAACGTCATCCATCCGCATAGCAGGGATACCATGGGTCAATCCCTGCAGGTTCCTCTCAATGTCCCGAACGCCTCCTGCCTCGTCTTCATCTTCCTCTTCGTCAGGAACAACTTGACGATCGACACCGCCACGACGTAGTGGAGAGTATCCAGCTGGCCTCTGTGGTCCACGGTCTGCAACATGCATGCGAATATACATTAGGCATCTTTTACACATTCTAAAAAAGCAATAAAAATTAAATATTCAAAAAAGAAAAAACACATATCCATAAAGGTCATACCAGAGTTATCCCAGTCATCATCCTCCGACAATGCCAAGTCGATATCCTCACGGAAATCTACCCCTGAATAGGGATAGTCATCAATCATGACTATCTGCTCCTCTAGCCAAGAGAAGAAGTCCTCGCCAAAGGCTAGCCGCTGAGGTCCCCCGAGGCGTCCAGCATAGTCACTCCATCGAGCCATCCATGGCTCAGTAGGTGGACGAGGGCGCATAGATATCTGTGGACGCAGTAGTGGCACCCTCGCCAGAAAGAAAGTGACCAGGATGCTCCCATAGCCAAACTGGGTATTTTTCCCAGTCCTACACTTGTGCACTTGTTCCTTCAGATTGGACAACACTGCATCACACCAGTTGAAAACTGTTCCTCCCATGCACTCTGCTGCGAGATTCACTTGTGTGCGGGATTCCTGATGTGGACTCACGCTTCCCGCTGCACGCGTGATAGTGAATAGCACGGTTTTTACAGGAAGATTTATGACCTCCTTTATGGCCACTTTCCCACTTTTCTTACTCGAACCCGCCTGACAATACCGAGCAATCAAATCATCTGTGCTTGATTCTGAAGCTGTGTACCTGGTAAAGTTCACCCGGGCCCCTCTTTTCGAGAGGCCCGTGAGGAAATAAATATCCTCAAGTTGGATTTCAAGCACATGCTCTCCCACTCGGAAAGCTCGAATGTCAGGGTCCCACAATTGGATAAGATGAGTAAGGAGTTTAGGTTGCTGGCGAATCCCTTTGATTTTGAAGAACTTTAGCAAACCACATTCTCGCAATGCGGTCACGGTTGGTAAGTCATGTTCGGCTGCAAAATCATCCGCTTCGTGCTCTCTCTCTTTCCAACTTACCATTTTGCTCCAAATAAGTTGCAAATCCCTGCAAAAGGGCAAACAAAACAATTAGTAACTATTTAGCAACTTAGTTCCAGCAAAAAATTGGAGAAAATTTGATTTTTTAAACTCAAAATTCGCCTGTGCCGCGCCTGAGGGTTATCCTACCGCGCGGCAGTCCACACTACCGCGCCTCGGTTTGAGGATACAGCGAAAATTCTTACATGAAATGAAAGAGGGGCTCAAGCACTCTTACCTGGCGCAGACGGCGGTTGAAATGGTGTCCCAGAACTCCCAGTATGGATCCTTGAAATCTTGCTCCTAAATGGGTGAAAATGTCTCCTTTGGGTAAAAAACACAAATGGATAGTAATTTCTATTTTTACCATTCCTTATATAGCATTTTTCACATTTTTTTAATTAATTAATTAATTACTATTTTAAATAGTTGAAATAAACCCTTGTTCACATTGCTAATGCCCAGTTTTTGAGCATTTATTGACAGGATCCTCGGCAGAAAATGCGATACATTCACACTGGTGTTTATTTATGATTTGACCTTCATTTTGAGCCCACTTTATCTTTTTCGTGCTCTGGATTTAAAACTTGAAAAAGATTCCAAGCGCTTTTACACCCGTGTCATGCTTGTCAAACTCAAGTAAACGGTGTCGAGTACGGTCAGCTTTACTCATGCTCGTTAAACGATGAGGAAAGTATTATCCTGCTTGTATTTTATTCTTTTTTCGGACCAGAATAATTTAAAATTACGAAAAAGACCATAGGAGTCCATAGTTAAGCTCTTTTCAGACTCCTTAAAATTGAAAAGATTGCCAAGTGATCTTGACTCTTTCACACTTGTAAAAGTATTTGAAAGGTCGTCTATTCGGTGATAGGTTACCCCTTTTTCGGCCCGTCTAGACTATTTACGAGAAAGGTATACCTCAGTCAATCTCGGCTGGGAGAGTTCTCTCGGGAATTGTGTTACACTTTTTCGGGATCGAGGGACTAAATTTTACGAAAAAGTACATTATGGAGCTTCCTTTAAAGTTTTTCAGGCTCTCTAATTATGAAAAACTATCGAGTTTTCCTTCCTTGGACTCGTTAAAATGTCAACATCGAAGGACCCACTTTGGGACGAACCCCTCCTTTCTCAGGTTCGTAAAACGTGTGAGATTGGACTCATCTATGAGATGAGCTACACCGAGCATCTGTTATCCTCTTCAAGCTCGCAAAACAAGAAAGAGGTACTCATCCATCATGTCGGGGAAATATGGGGGAATAAGTCAAGTTTATCTATGGCAGCTTGTCAGTCGTTACCTTTGAACATGGCATGTGTCCGTCTCTTGTCTATATTTGGGTATCCATCTTTCACTGAGTTATGGTCATCATCATGAGTCGTCTCCCTGGCCACGAGTCCACTCATCCGGTGTCTATCCTCTATTTATCAATAATCCCCGCTGCCAAGTCCTGTTACATGCCGTTATATGTTCAAAGGGTTGCATTGTTTCGAGTCATTCATTGTGTCAGGCCTCCGCTGTGTCAGTACATACTCCATTGCTTCATCATCCTATCATCTGTGCCGATTTCGTGTCGATGATGTGGGAATCATCATGGCCCACCTTCGACGAGTCTATTCCTGTCGACACCAAATCACTATCCGGGAATTAGACTTAGAGATCAACCATTAGTACCTTGGTACCTGCATGCCTCAATGGCAGGTTTCCTCGTGTTTGACAGTAGGTTCACATCATTGACCTCTGATCAAGCAATCTCTCGGATGCTCGACATCAACTCATTCATTCGCATTTCGTTGAGATGTACTATTGATACCTTGGGAATCATCGTCATCATTGGTGATCTCCCTCGCATTTGTTAACGGTCCACATCATTGACCGGTAATCAAATGGTTTCTACCATGTTCGACTTCAACACCTTGTAATCACATGGTTAGATTCGTATCTTTTTGCGATCGGGTAGAAGACCCTGGGCGCATCGCTATATCTCGACTGCGTCCAGGCTGCGACGGAGATGTCTCTTGTATTGTCACACAGATCCACTTATTGTATTGGTCGTGGCTGTGTCGTTATTGTCCCATGGATCTACGATTGTTCATAGTAGCCATGATCTGTCCACAGTCTACATCATCTCAGTACTCATGGATCTGCAATGTATCGGTCGGCAGCCATGCTTTGAGTCATCTGTTTCCGAGCATGGGAATGCCCTCCTCGGTGGTATATCTAACACTTTGTTTCTATTTCAGCTCAGTGTCGCTCTCCTCGATGCTATCTCTGCACATTATATTCGTAAAGTCTTTCGGACATCAGTCCCTTCTGACCTCACACTTTAGGGGGCATCTCTGTTATACCTCTATGTTTCACAGTGTCGCATCTCCATCACAAAACGAGTTGACGACACTTTCCCTACTGTTTTAGACCATCCAGAAGAGACAGATGATGAGTCAACCTTGAAGGTGAACCTACCCTGACAAGTTTTGACCCACCTTAGACTCTATCCACACACACTACCGCGCCTTGCTAGTTTGTCAAAACGCGGTACTAGACACTACCGCGCTATGTTCTTTCCCCAAGACGCGGCAGTGCCGCGTTCTGCAGTCTTTGCAGAACGCGGTACTCTTTTAATAGCCTTTTTCCCTTGGCTTGTGGGATTTTGTATTTTCGAAGATAATGGAAGATTGGGGTCCCTGATTCGATCTCAACTCATCTCCTTCGATTAGAAACCCTGATCCACTTATCTCTCCTTAGATCCACCCATCTCTCTTGTTGGTTAACCTCACCATTCACTATAAAAGAGAGGCATTCCATTGGGAAAGGGAAGGACTCTTGAGAGTACCAAACTTATGGTCTTGCAGCATTGTGGAGATAGCTAGAGGAGAAGACACTTGGAGCTGGAGGATTGGCTTGGACATCAAGCACCTTTTGTAAGTATTCTTCAAGTTGTAATGGAATAACTTGTCTTGTTTTCCCAAATCATTTGTGTTAATCTTGTTTTAATGATATGATTTGTATCTTTTATAAGATTTAGATTCTAACCCATGTTTCAAGTTGCTAGAGAATAGTGCATTCTTGTGTCTTGGTTCCATTTTGACAGGTTCATTTGTGAGGGCTTGGAGACTGGAGCAAATACCAAAAACAAGCGTCTTGATAGAAGGTTAGTTAAACTTCTTCTACCCTTTCTAGCATTCTAATCTTGAGATATTTGTTAGATCTAGGGATTCAAGGTAGCATTTGTTTTGACTTGTTTCTTGCTTTAGAGTTAGTTTAAAGTCTGCTTTAAAGTTAAGAGAGTTTTGGCTTATCCGTAGGACAAAATTCTACATAACAGTATAACTAGGTATGGCAATATTTATGGTGAGTAGCAACTGTCTTCTTTTAGATATTAATCAAGTTCTTGTTGGAAGACTCTGCTAGTCCATTCCCTTGTGGATAATAATTGGCAGAAAACTTCAGCTTTATCCCTTTTTCAAGTGCATATCATGTAATATCAATGGAAGAAAAATAAGACACATTGTCAAATACTAAAAATTCTGGAGCACCAAATGTAGTGACTATTTGGCTTTCGAGGAATGATATCACTTGGTTTGTATTACATTGTCTGAGGGGGACTTCCTCTACCCATCTGGTAAAGTATTCTGTAGCTGTCAAGATATACTTATGATGCAGGGAGGAAGCAGGGTTGATGGGTCCAAGAAAATCCAGTCCCCATTGCTGAAATGGAAATTGAACAGTCACTGGCTGCAAATGAAAAGTAGGTTTTTTTACTTTCCCAGCACACTTCTGGCATGCTTCACATCTTCTGACATATGAATATGCATCTTTGAACAAAGTAGGCCAGTAGTATCCTGCCCTGAGGATCTTATGTGTAGTGGTATCCCCTGATAAGTTCCCTCCCGTAGGTCCTGCATGAAATTGCAAAAGAATATTAGCAGTTTCTTCGTTGTCTAAACATCTGAGAAAAACACCATCATAATTCTTCCTAAATAAAATGCCATCTATGAATTGATATGGTGTATCTTTCAACCTTAAAGCTCTATGTTTTTTAAAGTCAATGGTTTCAGGAGAAAACCCATGGGTAAGGAAGAATTTAATGTCATCATACCATTCAGATGCTTGAGTTGTGATAGCATTAACAGAACCTGTTGTTGTACTCTCCTCTTGTTCCCACTCAATCTGTTGTTGTACAGGATCATTGGATTGAGCGGCTAGCAGACACAATCCTTGGCCTTTCACAATCTTTGTTGGTCTAATCTCCAAATCATATTCTTGCAAAGTTGTCATCCACTGGGCTCTATTTTCCCCTAATTCTTTCTAAACCAGTACATTTCTGATAGTTGCATAAGGAACTATGACTTTAGTCCGAGATTTCAATAAATATAATCTAAAATGTTTCATGGATTTATAGACCGCATAAGCTTGTTTATCAATCTAGGAGTAATTGAGTTCTGCTCCTTTGAAAGTGGAGCTCATGAATGAAATAGGGATCTCAGCATCATTGTCATGTTTCTGTGTCAAGACAGTTGTGTAGGAAAATTCAGTAGCAAACGTGTACAGAATAAAATCTTTGCTAAACCCTGGAGACATCAAAGCGGGGGCTTCCGCAATGGCTCTCTGGATTTAAACAAAGGCATTTCTTCGTTCCTCAGACCATTTAAACTGGGCATCTTTTTTAACCAATTGTTGTAATGGCTTAACAATTGAGCAAAATTCAGAACAAATCTACGAACAAAATTAATCTTACCAAGAAAAGATTGCTTGGCCTTATGTGACCCAGGTAGGTTGATCTTCGAAATGGCTTCTGTGCACTCTGGATCGATAATCATGCCTTCTTTCGAAACAATAAAACCCAACAACTTAACTTCAGTGACTGCAAAGATCATTTTTTTCGGGTTCAATGAGATTCCATATCTTCTGCAGCGTTCGAAAACCTATGTCAAAGCAGACAAATGTTCATGTCATTTTTTGGAATAAATAGTAACATCATCTAAATATACAATGACAGAATTGCGCAACAAACCCCTAAAAGCTATATCCATAGCTCTCTTAAATGTGGCACCAGCATTTATCATCCCAAAAGGCATTCGCCTATAGGAAAAGGTTCCCCGAGGGGTCCTAAAAGTTGTTTTTAGTTGATCATCAGGGGAAACTAGGACTTGGTTAAACCCTGAGAAGCCATCAAGGAGAGAAAACATCTCAGACCCTGCTACCTTTTGTAGAATCTGCTCCATTGGTGGAACAAGGTTGTTGTCCTTCTCGGAAGCTCTATTTAAGTTTCTGAAATCAACACAAAGTCTGATTTCCCCATTCTTCTTCCGAATAGGTACCAGGTTGGCAATCCACTGTGTATGCCTAATAGAAAATACAATTCTTTCTGCCAGTATCTTCTCGAGCTCTTTCTTGACATAGGGTTCCAGACTGGGGTGCATCTTCCTTAACTTCTGTTGATAAGGTTTTACTTATGGTTTCATTGGTATATTATGGTGCATGATACTAGTGTCAAAAGTCTTGATTTCATCGTATGTCCATGCAAAGGAATCTTTGAAGTCCTTGCAGAGTTTGATAAAAGCCCTCTTCTCCTCAGCAGAGCAATCAACCCCTAGATTGATGAAACGAGCGTGTCATTCAGTTCCTAGTTTGACTGGCTCATAGTTAAGGGATGAAATCTTGGTCTTGTAGTTGGTCTTTTGCTTGAACTTATCTTGCAAATATAAAATTTCTCCAGGTTGATAACTGATTTAGGGTTAAGGTTGGAAGGATCAAACAGAGACTTCTCATGCTCAGCTTCATCTATTGCGACACCTTGAAAAGTGTCTTGGGCTGTGAGAAAGTATAATATTTGTTGATCATCATCAAATACCTTCCAGTTAGTCACATTATCAGGAAAAGAAGGCCTGTACATAAGTTCAATTGAAAAAAAATTAGGGGACAAGCCTTCTGTTGGAATCAACCTGGATGCAGTATTAGCAAGAAAATCTGGATCAAAATTTTGTGATCTTGGGACTGACTTGATATTAAATGCAAAAAAAGAGTTAGTGATATATCTTACCAATTTTTTATAGTTAATCAATCGAGGAGACAAACAATGTATTTTGTTTCTTACTTGTTTTACTATGATCTCAGAATATCCATAGCATTCGATTACCTATGCACCCATGTCAATGCCTTTTTTGAGTCCCCTGGACCAGGGCCTCATACTCAGCTATATTGTTGGTACATTAAAACTCGAATCTGCAAGCAATCATAGTTTTGGTCCCTTTTGGATCAATTAGGAAACAACCTGCACTAGCTCCATCTTTAGATCTGGAGCCATAAAAAAATAGAGTCCATGCATTTAAATCTAACCTAAAATTTGTATTCACGTTATATACATTATGGAAAACAGTACTTGAGAATGGAACAGAAGTGAGATTGATAATTTGAGATCGATTCTGTACATTCTCAGCTGGTGAAAAATCCACAGGTAGATCTCCAAAGAAAGTATAAAAAGTGTAATGTTCCACATGTGAGCTAAAGTATGCAGCAGGCTCACTTGGATCATTCAAGTCTATTACAATTTGCTTCATATAAGGCTCCCTGCTGATATTAATTCTGTTTGGCCTTCCATTGTAGGGAATCCATAGGTGAGACCAGTCAGTAGCAAAGTAGCCTTTAAGCTTCTCTAGCCAATCTCTGCTCAGCCACATGCCATACATTTATGGAATGTCAGCCACAATAATATCCACTGTTTGGTGGATTCTAGGGTCAGCAGATAATGTTAACAAGACATGTTTTAGTTCTCCCACCACCCTTACTTTGCATCTGTCCAATTGGACAATTTTGTGTAGGGCATGGCTCCCAAGAGGCATTTAACTTTTTGCAGACAGATAGAGGCATCACATTTGATGAAGCCCCTGAATCAATCATACAATTATGGACATTTCTATTGAATACTTCAAAAGTAAGCAAGAAAGGAGGTGTTTTCTTGCCACTTGGTTTTTGATTTCCAGGTTTAGAGTATATTTCCAAATTGTTGTTCTGAGTTTCCCTGGGCTTGTTGACAATCATACTTTTTGGCAGACTATCTCTCATTGCAGGTATTTTCAAAATTTTGAAAAGGGAAATATTAGCTTTTACTCTTTTTAAGTCATCAATTAGATTGTATTCAATTTTAGGAATTAAAGTGTCCTTATGTGTTGGTGCTTTACCTCTGTTTGGTGTGGGTGCTAAAGTGGAATATTCTTGTGCGGGCTTCCCTTTACTCCTTGCACTGTAGGGGTGTTGGACATTGAAGACAGCCTCAATCTCATCTTCCTCCTCAGCCATAGGAAGTTCTGAAAAGAAGCTAATTGTGTTTATCTGCTGATCTTCTACTTCGTCTGGGGGTTCAGGATCTTGATTCTCTTGTAGATTTTGATCTTGCTGATCAGGAGAATTTTGTGATTCTGAAACCAAATCCTTAAAGATAGAAAGGATTTCCTCAACATTCAATCCTTCATTAGGGTTAGGTGGAACTTGGTTTTGTGGGGGTTGGTAAGGTCTACTGAAAGGTTGTTTGTTGAACCCCCTGTTATTATTCTGATTTTCTGTGTTTCCTTTCTTCAGGTCTACGATTTCATTTGAGATCTTTTCTAGGAACTTATTCATATCAGTCATCTCAAATGGGTCCTTGTTTTGCGCTGTCAGTTTTGGAGCAGTTTCTTGCTTTCTTTTAGAGGTTGAAGGTTGATCTGATGGAACATCAGAATTATTCTTTATGCAAAATATGTCCTTTTCAAGCTAGATAGCCTCTGCAAAGGCTTCCTGCAAATTATCTTTGCGTTCCCTTTTTACCCACATAGCAATAGGAACATGTAAAACCTTAACATAATAAGCAACTAGCAATTCTTCTGCAGGAAGAAGAGTAATAGGGATTCTATTTTTCAAATATGAAAACCTTTGATTATAATCTTTTACCCTCTCCTTTCCCATAATTTTCATTGAGGATAAGTCTAAAACCAAGTCTTATGGAGTCTTATCATCTCCAAATTTCTGAATAAACAGTTTTTCGAAGTCATCCCATGAAGGAATGGATCGGGCTTGTAGGGAAAAGTACCATGTGGATGATTTTCCCTCGAAGGTGTATGCGAACAACCTGCAAACTACATCTTCGTGAACGACACTCCTAAGCCTAATGGCCTGCATGAAATTTTTGATGTGATCAAGTGCACGTGATTTGTCATCAGGATTAAACTTGGGGAGCCATTTCTCAGGGTTTTTGGGTAGTCTTTGTTGTTCACCAACAACGAACACAACATCCTGGTCCATCCAGGGTCTGTTTCCACCTTCTGCCATGGGTAAGTCTTCTGAATCTAAACTTGATGATGAATCACTACCAGCTGATTCGTCAGATGAGGATGATGAAGATAGAGGAGGATTTGGTGTTGGCCCACCTATGGAAATGTTTAGTTGGTCTTGCTCTGTTTCACCAAACAATATATCAAGATTGAAATCGGGAAGCAGATTGTGGCAGGGTGAATTATGTTGTTCAGGGTTTGGACGATCTGAATTTTGATTATTTACGTTATTATCTTGTGGATCAATGTTTTGGTGATGAATTGCTGCTAGTCCCTGATTACGTTCTTCAGCGATCCTTCATTGCAACCTAGCAACACTATCAGAAGAACCTTTGAGTAGTTGTTCAAGTGTGATGGGTCCCCCAGTGGGTGATACGAAAACAATGTTTCCCCTAATGGTTTCCTGCTCTATTACAGGGGTGACAGGAATGACGGTTGGATCTTGCACTGATTGTTCCGTAGAAGTTGATGTTTGTGTATGACTACGGGTGACAATCAGTATTCTTGTTTGAGTAGGTTTGTTGATGTTTCATTTAGGCACAATTTGCACTCAGCCCTCCTTCTAGTGCCATTTTTTGAAGCCTCAGATGTGTAGGTTCCTAGAATGGGTTCTAAGGCTAACAACAGAGGGTGAAAACCCAGACTGAAAGGCTTCAAAAGGTCCTACACAAGGACAGTTCTATCCCCAGCCTGTTTGGTGTAGTTAACTCCCATGGATACAAAGGCCTCTGCTGGAACTTACGGGGTTTGATCCTAGAAGGATATGTCTTCCTAAGAAGGAAGATCAAAGTGTCATGATTCTAGAATGGTTCAAACCTAAGACAACTCTACCTTAAAGGAAATATAAACTAAGTCAAATCTAACCTAAAGGGAATGTATTGACTGTGTGTAAGGTAACTTGGTTTGAGTTCTCATAAGTCATTTCACCAATTTAACAGAAATGTAAAACTAGATCATTAACTTACTACTTCAAAATACGATCAAGCAATGAAAATTACTGATAATAGTTTAAAGATCAAGAATATCCAAGGTTACCCTGTAGCTCTTATGCTAATTGAAAAATTAACATGAATTAATGATTTAATAGTTTCTGTGAATCATTTGCAGAAATAGATAAAGATTTTAATTAAATAAATTCAATTAAAACATAAATACACATAGACAATGAATTAAGACAAATCCAACTCAAAGATCAATGCATTAATGATTGGTTGCAAAATCAACAGTAGTGATTGATAATTAAGGTAAAGAAATCAGACATCATCAAAGAAATTTGATAAAACAAAGAAGATGCCGAAAGAAACTAACTTTGATTCATTGGTCTGCAAAAAATTACATGATCACAAGTGAAACAAGTTTTCTCCAGTCCTTCTTTGGCGATTATCTTCCCCCCTTTCCCATGAGACTTCTATCCCTTTAAATAATAATTACAAAATGGTTACAAATGATAGATTTCCCATGAAAATGGGGATTTACAAAATCAAACTATTCTAATCATATCATCATAGAGAGTGGTTCATACCAAATGTTCACAAAATTTTCAAAAGATGCTCGTCACATAATTTCGGGAAACATCTCGTAACAAACTATGAAAGTTAACCACATACTACTAGCTGTTTGTGATGGATAGTAAGGGAGCTGGAAAATATTTCTTAGAAGATTTATGATGATCAATAATGTTCTCGAAAACTGAAAAGTCGGCCACTTGTTCCTCTTTCAAAGGGATTAATGGAATGACAGGTACTTCATTGATTATAAAATCTTGGATAATGGTATTGTCTCCATCAACTGGCTTTTCAGTGATCTTCCTTCTCTTCTTCTGAGGGAGTTGTATGCAGATGGATTGAATCTCAGGTTCTTCTTCACTACCGTTGCTTTCATCAGGAACACCTACATCAAAAGGTGACGACACAGGTTCTTGATATAGAAGAGGCTGAATTTCTTTCTCTTCACAAAACCTGACCAAAGATTTATGATCTCTCTGCATATTACTCACAATATAATTGTCAAAAGAAAAACTTGTGAAAATTAACTAACAAGACTTCTCTCATTACAATATGACGAACCTCTGTAATTTAAAAGAAAACAATCAAGATTCCAGGAATGGCTGAGCATAATGAATTGGCATAATTAAAATCTCACGATCTGGAACTTGCAATTATCACGTCTGTATTGAAATAACGCACAACATGCGTCGACGGGGATTGGATTAGGACAGGATAAAATTTCAATAATTCACGTATGATTAATATCAAATCTTAACACTCGATCAATCACAAATTAGTTGAATCAATGGTTATTAGTTCATAAGTGGCCGCAGGTGAAAATCGCAGTTTAAAAATCTGATTGCAAATAAAAAATAGTAAAGAAAAACGGAGAACCAAAATTATTATTCAAAACAAAACAATTCAATATCAACCGCAGGATCGAGGCAAATCAACGGTCAAGATTAAACATGTAAGTTGCGGAAGAAAAATGCGGAAGGTTTATTTTGCAATTATATACATTCTTTCCGCAATTCGCAATTGCAGGTTGTGGGTTGCGGAAATACAAACCACGCAATATGATAAAATGACCTTTCTGCAATCCGCAATTGCGGGTTGCAGGTTGCGGAAGTGCAAGACGCGAACTCATTATTCAAACCCTTTCCGCAATCCGCAATCCGCAATTGTGGGTTGAGAGTTGCGGAAATGAAAAGCACACAACTAAAATTAAAAGTCTTTCCCTCAATCCACAATTGCGAGTTGCGGATTGCAAAAAGCAAGTATTTCACAACCGAAAAAGCAATTTTCTGCAATCCGCATTGTGGGTTGCAAAATTGCAGAATTGCGGAAATGTATTGACCTTTTTTTGAAAAAACTTGTTATTCCGCAAGTCACAAAAAACACACAAAATTAATGAAATTTTGAAAGGGAAAATCACTTAACTTAATCAAATCAAAGCAAAGCGATGAAAGCATGATGAAAAACCCCAAAATGACCAAGGAACTTAACCTTTTAATTTGCATATAAAAATTTGGGGCTCCCATGTTTTCTAGAAAACATGGGATCTGTTGTACCTACAACAATGACTAAGGTATTATATCATAATACACTTATTGTAACTATCTGGGAAAAAGAATTGTTTTGAAAAGAAACATCAATATTTTTAATAACCAGGCTTATACTGGACCTCAAAATCAATTTTGTTTTCTAACCACACAACCCATTTCAAAATTTGAGAGTTATTCTATGTGAGTAGCTTCTCATTTTTCAGCATTCCTGGCATAAGTTTAAGATTAGATCTAATAGTTTTTATAATATAGCGGAACATCCTATCTCAACACCTTTATAGAGAATTTCACTAATCTGAGGAGTACAAGGTCATCATCATCCGGCTCTTCCAAATTTCAAAAATCCATGCAGTGATTTAACGATCTGGAAAAGGAGGCTATGAAGCTCTTTAAAATCTTCGAAGCAATAATATGCTTAAGAGTTCTACCATAAACATATATGGTACATACAGGCAAGAGTTGCAAAATAGAAGCTACTCTGTTAAGTGCACCACTACAATTTAAGATTAGTAAATATGATCAAGTTTGTGCATCGCTTAGTTGCAGTGAAAACAAGTACAGGGAATGGAAAAATGAACATGGAATGGAAGGCCCAACTTTTATAGGAGACAAAAACTGTTGTGGTGAAAATTAAATTATCTTCCCAAGTTAGTAGGAAACATATATTGGTAAACACAAGGAAATGAATAGTTTTGGTTATTTCTTTGCATGCAATAGTTTTGGTCATAAAGACTCAAATTGTAAACTCTATGCAACAAGAGACCATGGAAAGAAAAGGATGAGATGTTGGAAATGCAATCTTCTTGGACACATTGCAAAATTTTGTTACAGTGGAACGTGTTATAACTGCAATACATTTGATCACAAATTTCAAGACTGCGGGAAGTAAAAAATGCCCTCTATCAAAGAAAGTATCCCATATATGGCCAGGAAGAAATCTAACAAAATAAGGAAGAGAAAGGATGATGAAGTAGGTCTCTTGAACAAAAATATCAAGCAAGAAGACATGGCAAGAGATGGTGATATGACAAGACCTCTTAGATTGAGATTCATAAAAATATGGTAAAGAAAATCTGAAGTACAAGGCAAGGAAAATGATGAAGTGAGAGCATTACAAAGGAATTTGATATAGATATGGATTGAGATTCATAAAAATATGGTAAGGAAAATCTGAAGTACAAGGCAAGGAAAATGATGAAGTGAGAGCATTACAATGGAATTTGATATAAATGCATATCTCGATGATGACTTTCAAATTAGTAGTCCATTCAAGGAAAGCGTGGTAGACAGTGAAAAGCTACAGCAATTTGAGCAAGCTGACTTTGTGCAGATTTAAGAATAGTTTATGAAGCAGAATTTGTAATGATCTGAGAACAGGCTTGTAAGGATATTATGATTCAGACCTTGTGAAGAGCGGAATTTGTGGAGAATTCATATTGTAGATCTTGTGAAGGACTTTGTGCAAACCCTTGTGAATATTTTATGCTGCAAAACTTAAAGATGTGGGTGTGGAACTTAGGAAGAATTTGGTAGTCTTCAATACATATCCATTGAAGGTTCGTGTGAAGTATTTACAACTAAACTTGTGAAGATTTCAAGATCTATCCTATGTAGATTTTTGAACAGAACTTGAGAAGAATTTATGGTGCAAGTCGTGTTTAGAACCCTGGCACAGAACCGTTGAAAAAAATGCAGAATTGAAGTGTTGTAGAAATGAATCTTGATGACGTGAAGACAAGTGATTGTAATCAAAATCCTCATCCAGGTATGCATCGATCTCAAAATCCTCCCACGACGACTCGATCTCGGAAGCCTTTAAAAACTTTCTGCTCCTTTGAATTTCCTTCTCCAAAACAGCAATGGTTATTAATTTATAATATTATATCATAAATTGTGTGTGCAACGGGTAGACAGAAGGAAATGAAGGAAATACTAATTTCATGCCATTTCCTTTTCCTTTTCGTTTTGTTTTTTAAGTCAAAATTCATGCAAATTTTCACAGGTTCAATTTTCCTTTTCACTTTGTTTATCGAATCAAAATTCATGCAGATTTTCACAATCTATACCATGGAACAATACTGTACAATCTCTCCCAGAATCTGCTTGTTACCTCTACCTATAATGCCAACTTCTCAGCCGTTGCTAAAAACTATGTGGTCTGTTGCTCTGATTGCAAAAACAATGCCGCTATAGGAGTCAAGCAAAGAATAAAAGATGTGAAAGCATGGACAAGGATATAAAGTCTTGACATATAATTGGGTATATACTATAAATTATTGGTTTAATAAAACCCCAACCTTTTTTCCATAAATCTTGAACTTGTAGACATGGACCCATGGGATTTTTAATATATGGCTTGAACACATAATCTTAACCTAAAAGGTTTTGGTGTCTTTTAAAGATTGAACCCAATATATTTTATTATTGTTTCTTTTTATTTAAACCTTAAATAAAGTTAAGTTAAAATAAAAGAAATAAAATAAACCTTTTTTACCTTAAATATTTTTGGGATTTGATCGAAATTCATGAGACCTCTTTAAAACAAGAAATGTTTTAATATGGATAAAGCTTTTAAATTGTTTGCCTTCATATAATCATTTTGAAGAGACAAGAAACATAGACATGAGAATAGGCCAAAATTGCAAAGACTCGGTACCAAACGAAAACTTTGGTGATGGGAAACTGATAAGATTTTGTGCAAATGTGACAAGAGGTTTAAAAATTTTGACGAAGTCAATCCTAGTGATAATAGAACAAATGTGAAGAAGTGTCAATGGGTTACAAGACCAATTCACAACTCAAGTCCTATTGAAAGACATAATGTTTCTTTAGTAGCAAAAGGATTTTCTCAACAAGAAGGCATCAACTACACTAAACATTTTCCCTAGTTGCAAAGATGGACTATGTTTGACCGATTCTTTCACTTACTCCTTGTTTTGGATTGGAGGTACATCATATGGATGTCAAAAATGTTTTTACATGGTAACCTCACTAAATATATTTACATGGAGCAACCCCTTGGATTTGAAAAGGATTGTAGTCTTGGGTATTGAGTGAAGAACTCCTTGCATGGTTTGAAATAGGCCCCCAAGGCATGGTATCATGAGATTGATTACTTTTTCCACAATATTGGTTTCAAACATTGTGAACCAATCACAATATATATGTATTACATGTTGATGGTGAAACATTAACACATACATATATGTGGCTGGCATGGTCATTATTGAAAGCAATTTGATTTGATTTTGGGTTTGAAAAAATAATTAGCATATACATTTGAAATGACTTTATTATGTTACATTTTCTTTTGGGCATCCAAGTCTTACAAATGGATGATGGTATCTATGTTCTCATCCTAAATATCTATTGAACCTATTACAGAAGTTACAAATGGTAGATTGTAAACCACATGCTACACCTTATCAGTCACGAGTAAAGTTAACTAAGGAGTGTAATTCTTTGAAAGTCGATGCTACACTTTATTAACAACTTGTTGGTAGCCTTATGTATTTAAATCACAACCAACCTAATATTTTCTTTGTTGTTAGTGTAGTTTTGGTTTATGTGTGATTTGCGAGAAAGTCACCTTAAGGCCACAATGAAAAATGTTCCTTATATTGAGGGCACTTACCAACTTGGTATAAAGTATTGCAATAACAAAATGGACTAGTTAATCAATTACACAGACTTGGATTGGGCTAGAGATGGCAATGAAAAAAATTCTACATATGGGCATGTGTTTCATCATCGTTATGGATCCATAGTCTAGTCGTATAAAAAGTAGAAGGTGGTTTCTCTTTCGACCATTGAAGCATAATATTGTGGTGCAATGCATGCTAGAATAGAGGTAATATGGATTCGACATCTTAGAAATGAACTTGGTTTTTCAATCGAGACATTGACTATGATTAGTGTGATAAACAAAGCATAGTACATGTTGCACATAGTAAGATGAAGCATGTGGAGCTTTGTGCTCATTACTTGAGATGATCGGTACATGATGATGTTTGAATATTTTTTATTGCAAGACAAATTATTAGGTTGATGATATATTTAGGAAGCATCTATCAAGATCTAAGTTTGTGAAATTTCAATATATGCATGGGCATCAGGAAGCTGCAATTATGGTGGGCTATACATAAGTAATTTCACATACTGAATCTTTAAAGCATTGGGACAATCAGGGGGTTTTGGAACAATAAGATATACAATTTCATCACACATTTGGATCTTTTGGAGATAGTCAATTGATAGTCAACAATTGACTAGGAGAGTTAATTGTGTGATTGACTAGGCTGAGTGGTTGACTAGGTGTTCGAATAGTCAAGTAGTTAAAAGCAAATTAGTCAACCTATGCACATAACAAGGTAGAATTCAAGAAGTTTGTTATGCGCCGTCACCAATATATGTGGACCTCATCTTCCTTACTTAAAGAGAGTTGATTACATCTTGGTACTATATAGGATGGCCTTATAGGTTGATCTAGATGAATGAGTGTGATTTGTGTTGTGTATAGAAATATTTTTTTTTTTTACACTTCTATATATGTTGAGCAATTTTTAGTTGTGCTTATGTGTTGTAATCATTTCTTTATGCACCACCTCTTTCTTGGAATAACTAACTATGTTTCTACCCAATCCCGTAGTTCTCTAACACAAATACACATGCATTCCTCACAACCAACCCTAAACTACTATTATAGAAATAGGATTGAATTCCTTCAATTATGGCCTTGAGACATAAGTTTTAAGACAATATGATATTTAATCTCCTTTCCACGCTTCTCTAAATCCCTTGAAATTTTCCATTTTAGTGCATACATGTTCATTGCACACTCACAATAAATGAGTAAATGAACCGTTGTTTCTTCAATTCTTTTTCGCATCATACACTAGCTAGGGCCTTTCTTGTTTCTCTTATAAATCAATTCCCAAGTTAGAGCCTTGTTCATGATTAAGAACCACGTGAACATTATTACTTTCATGGAAGACATTATCTTCCATAGTGGTTTCCACTACCATTGATTATTTTCATGGCTCTCCTCTTCAAGCATAGCTTTATATCTCAATTTAAGAGTATAAAACCCTATAGCAGGGATTATGGTCCATACTAGAATACATTATTCCTCTTTTATTATAACATGGATGCTCTTTGGTTTCCTTCCAACTGAAGAGGAGCTGCAATTTTCCACTCTTGGTGCCAAATAATAATGAGTTTTAAAGAAGCGGGCTAAGCAAGATTATAGATGCCTTTCTCACGAAGGGTAGTATCAAAGTTTGTAGGTAGATCAATTTCCTCCCCAGATCTAACCCAAGGGTTTGCTCCTATCCACACACTCTCCCCATTACCTACTTTCCATGCAAACCAATTGTCTAACAAAGGGAACGCAAAGACGATTGCCTTCCATACAATGGAAGTAACACAAACAAATTTATTTGGCTTTCCAATATCGTTTATTGAAGAATCAAGTTCTATATAGTTTTTAATAATTATCAAGCTCCACATCCCCTTGTTGGATATTAACCTCCACAAACATTTAGCTATAAGAGCCTTCCCAAAGTGATGGATATCTTTGAGGCCCCGTCCACAAGCTTCCTTTGGTTTTTCTATAGACTTCCACTTGACTATTGGAACACCTTTAGTTTCCTTTTGTGGTGTTCTTTACCCTTTAAAATTGAGAATCACATAAAATATAGCAAGATTAACATGCAATAAACCAGAAATATGCAACTCAGAACCAAAAATATGAGACAATAATAACAAAATATGGTAGGAAAAGATCATTGCTAATATAGGGACAATGTTCATGGGCCTCTTATGGTAGGACAACCATTCACTTGAGAATTTATCTATTACAATATTCTTCAAAAAACACTACATATCTTTGAATATCTTTAAATAGACTTCAAATATACAAAACCCGAACTACTTGACACAGTCAAAATACAACTTCCTAATGGGTCTTAATTAATAAAGAGTTACATTTATTGTTGAACACTAACTTACTCGGTCTTATTAGAACTTTATGGCCTTATATGATGCATGATTAATTATTAGAGTAAGGTGAGTTAGTGTAGGACCCTAAAACAACCTCCCACATCAAAAGCAATGTTTCCCTCAATGTTGTAGGTGCAGAAATTGTTGTAGAATGTTGGTTGGTTCCCAAGTTGCATCTTCTGGAAGCATGTCGTGCCACTGGATCAAGGAAGTGAGACTACGCAATTATATTCCCCTGGAATCCAATACTATAGTTAGATGAAGCCAAATGAAACCTTCCTCATCCAATTCTGGTAAACTGGTCTGTACTTTGCAATTTGATCCCACCACCTTTTTTAGGAAAGAGACATGTAAGGAAGGGTCAATCTTGGAGTGGTCTAGTAGAGAAAGCTTATAGGATACTTTTACAATGTGGTGTATAATGGTGTAGGGTCCATAGAACTTGGGATCAAGATTCTAATGGAGATGGGCCTTGAGAGATGTATGTTTATATAGTTGCAGTCAAAGAAACACATGATCCCCAACTTCAAAGGAGCACTTAGAGTGATGTTGACTGGCCTATTGCTTCATTTTGTTTTCAGCAAGAATCAAATTATCTATAAGGATGCAAATAATGCTAGATTCGGTGCAAAGTGATCCATCCACTACATGGACCCGTGTGCTACCTGGTATATAGGAAATCATTGATAAGTGATTTTCATCGTACATTGTGTCATATGGTGTCATATTTGTGGAACCATGATAAGTGGTGCTATACCACCATTCGGCCAGAGAGCTAGTGGGCCCATTAGTGTGGCTTATCTAACGTAAAGCAACATAAGTAGTTTTCTAGGCACTTATTGGCCACTTCAGTTTGACTATATGTTTGGGTGTGGTATGTCATGCTGAGATTCAACTGAGTGCCTTGAAGTTTGAACATCTCTTGCCAAAACTTGTTGGTAAAAGTGGGGTCATGATTAGAGACGATAGAAGTGGGCATGCCATGGAGTTTGAAATTTGACCTAAGAAAACTTGGGCCACTAAAGAGGGTGTAAAAGTGGGTTATAAGGCATAAAAGTGGGCATATTTTGTCAGATGATCTATTACCACCATAATGATTATTTTATTTCCTACCTTAGGAATCCCCATAATGAAATCCATAGAGATGTTCATCCAAATATGGTTAGAAATGGGGAGTGGATGGATAGCCTCTAGAGACTTCATTGTTTCGTTGTTGGGAAGTGTCGCAGGCAACGTCAAAGTTATGGATATCGTTTTTTCATGCCTTCCCATAAGAAATACCATTTAATTATTTCATAAGCTTTATGAAATTCCGAGTGACTTGTTATGGGTGATGAATGTAATTCCTCCAATATTCTTGGTTTCAATGTCGAATATGATGTGAGAAAGATCACTCCTTATACCTCAAAATATTTTGGTTTCAGGTATACCGAAGTGTAGGATTTGGGTCTTCTTGAATCCATTTAATGAGGTGGCGAACTGTGTCCTCGGCCAACAATTCTTGTCACACTTTGTCTAGCCATCCTAGGCATGATATGCATAAGGTGAAGAATGAACCATCCTCTTCAAATTGCCTATACAAGGCATCAACCACCACATTGTTGCAACCCTTCTTATATTGATTTCATAATCATAACCCAACATCTTAGTGACTGGTTTTTGTTGCTCGGGCGAGAAAAATGTGTTGTTTGAGGAAATAGTTGAGACTATGATGGTTTGTCTTGATATGGAAATGTTGTATGATTATATAGGGGCGCCATGTCTTAACTACATGAAGGATAGTCATGATTTCTTTTTCATAGGTGGATTTGAGCAAGTTTCGACGGCTAAGGGACGTCCTTCCTATGATAATATAACTCCCAATACATGGCCCGAGGCATTGCATTCTAAGACAAATGTATAAGTGAAATATAACACGACTAACACAAGCGTAGTACACATGGCCTCCTCGAGGGGGGTTAAATCTTGCTATGTTGTTTCATGCCAAGAAAAGGCATTCTTTCTTAGCAATGTTTCCAATGGAGATGGAATATTCCCATAGTTTGCCACAAAATTACGGTAATAGCCTATAAGGCCAATGAATGCTCTAAATATCTTGAGAGTCTTGGGGTGCGGCCAGTTCTTCATATCTTCCACTTTCTTGGGATCCACCTAAACCCCGTCTCAACTCACAATATGCCCTAAGTATTCAACCTTAGTCACCCCAAAAGCACACTTGGACCATTTCACAAATAATTATTGGTCTTGTAATAAGTGCAAAGTGTGGGAAACATGTTGGAGGTGGCTTTCCCAGGTATGAATGTAGACAAGGATAACATCGAATAAAACCAAGAAAAAATGGTAGAGGAAGGGGCGGAAAATATTATTCATGAGACTTTGAAAAGTGGATGGGGCATTGGAAAGTCCAAAGGGTATAACCAAGAACTCATAATGACCTTCATGAGTGCATAATTTGGTTGATTTTGGTGAGAAATTTGGCACCATGCAACTTGTCTAAGAGATCATCAATGAGTGGAAGAGGAAATTTGTCTTTGATGAAGATTTTTTTGAGAGATCAGAAATCATGACTATGCACCAATCACCTTGCTTTTTGATGACCATAACCACAGGTGAAGAATATGGGCTTGTGCTAGGATGAATAACAATGACATACAACAATTCTTGAATGATCTTTCCAATTTCATTATTTTGGGAAAACAAGTTGCAGTAAGGATGGACATTGGGGGATCAAGTACCTTGAATTAAAGGAATGAGATGGTCATGCTCTCGATGGGATAGAGATAAACCCTTGGGTGCATCGAAAAAATGTTAGTACTAGGAGAAAACCTGTTGCAAGTTGAGGTGAATATATGAGGGGATTGTGCCTAAAACGTGTATGGTATGGAACTGAGTAACAACACTTGAGTGGCCCTTCTTCAACATTTTATCCATGCGATGGGAAAATATAATTTCAGGAGAACCTGATGTAATTCCTTGAAGGTGACGTGTGTGTATGGCTTGAGTGAAGCATAGAAAGAGTTCACAAAAGTCCATTGTGACAAGACCTAATGTTCTGAGTCATTCAACTCCGAAAACAATATCATATCAACCCATGTCGATAGAAAACATATGGGTTTTTAGATGATAGTCTCCCATTTGGAGTTTGAAATTCTCACATCAACCACCACATTTCATTGTACCCCCATTTGCTATCAGGATTTAAAAATTGGAAATGGAATGGATATAGTAATGGGTGTCTTCCACCACATGCCTATGGATGAAATTATGGGTGTTTCCACTGTTAATTAGAACGATGACTTTGTTATGCTTTATGTAGCCAATCGATTTCAACTTCCGAGGAGTGGAAAACCCAAATAAAGAATGGAGGGAAATTTGTGGTTGCTCCTTTAGAAATGGTGTATCAAGAGAATCTTCAAGAGGCAACATTTGGTCATCACCCTCCAGTTTAGGCAGAGCTTCCACTATGTTGACTTATTGGATCTCAAGGGGGTTGGATTCTATCAGGGATATTTTATATTCTTTATAGTTATGTCCTATGGCATATTTTTCATCACAATTATAACAAAGGCTACGGAGTTGACACTCAACCATGATCTCTAGGGTGATATTATGGATGCATAAAGGTGGAGTGGGGGGTTGTTGGGAGTGGGATCCATGGGAGATACAATGTGAGGGAAAAATGAAGGGTGTGCTTGGTTTGGGAATTGAGGACTACTTCAACTTCACAAGATCTATCACAAGCTTCCGACCAAGTAGAGGGTCGTTGCATGAGGACATGTTCACAAATTTCCTCCTTGAGGTCACTGATGAAACATTCCTAAGAAAAAGAATCAGAGAGGCCTTTGGTGCATATGATCAACTACTCCAATGTTGTCATGTAGTCTAGGATAGTGCTTGTTTGGTGCAATTTAGTCAATTGGCCTAAATAATGAATGTCCCTATCAAATCGCTCATGAATGATCTTCACAAATTGGATCTAAGGGAAATAATGATGATAAGATTAATGTTACCATTACCACTACTGCCATCGTTCAAAATATAAGTTTAATACCCCAATTTTCAACTTTTCAAGATCATATTTAATGCCATGGAGTGAAAAATAATGTTCCATTTGAGTCACCCAACCTGAGAGGTTAGAACCATCAAATTTGCACATGAAAATATTTAGAAAATGGTGCCATGGATTTTTGTCTACAAAGGAGGGAGATTGGTTTTCCAAGAATAGAGAGTGAGAGCCCTTGTCTTCAATGACTACAGCTTCATGAGTGGGGGTGTCAAAGGGTGGAACATATCCATAATGTTGGGAAATAATAGTTAACATTAATTCAATGTTGGAGTTCTTATGTTCTTAGTCGATCAACCGCCAGGTGAGTTGGCCCACATTAGAGGCAAGAGTTTGAAGGTAAATAGGCTAAGTGGGGGGGTGATATTGGGTTGCGATGGATTATGGTTTTTATTTTCCATGCTGGCTTAGTGGTGAGTTTGTACAATGTGAGTAGAAAAGTAGGAATGTAAAAGGATAGGGGTTGGGTCTACCAAAACAGGGTTGTGGGAGATATATATATATAAATTATTAGTATGAGGAAAGAAGTTTGTGGAGGTAGGTCATAAATAATTTTTTATGGGAGCTCCCAAAAAAGGTTAGGAGAGTTATATATCAAAAGGATCAACATGATGAAAAGATTCCAGTGAGGTAGGTCACAAATAAGGGTTTTCTGGACCCTCTAGAATTTTTTTGTACACTAGGCCTTGAATGTTATTGTGCTAACATAATTTACAAATTCCTGTTAGATTCAAAGATGTAGTAATTTTGTGTGACCACCCCCAATGAATTTATTTTTTGCTTAGAGAAAAGGAATAAGTCTCGTAAACAGGTTGCAGAGAGGAGGGTTTCCAATATTCTTACAGTTCTAAAATCAAGGGATTGCCATGCACTATAGATCTCTTATATACGTGTGGGATCCAATAGTAGTCCTCATCCTAATCTCTCAGGGCACTAACTAAGGAGGCTCAATCGTTACCTTATCTATACTACTTGACTATCTAGGTATGCAAGAGTATACTCTCAAGTGCCAAATTTAGTGCCACTATAGCAACAAGATGAGTGTAGGCTAGTTTCAGTAACCTATGGGACTTTCAATATACCTTAGGGTAGGTGGAAGTAATTCTGCTTGCAAGTGTTGTCTAATGTGGTACTACTTGAAGGGGTGCGAACATGAGTTACGACGATGTGCAACAATTGCACCAAACGAGGGTACAACATGACTAAGTACCAACTGAATTCGTTGCGTGTATTTCTCCCCAACTATAGGTTTATCCGTTGAATGATACATCTCTGCATTTATTTTAAGACGACAAAACATGTCTCTAGCCTTAAAAAAATCTATCAATTCTTGGAGGCATGTTGTATTAGGACCATGGCTCTGATACCACTTGTGGTGTTCTTTATCCCTAAAACTTAAGAAGATTCGAGATCACCTGCTTGAAAATGAGATTATTACCTTAAATCCAGGTGATTTATCTTGCATACAAGACTATCTATCTAAGTACAAAACCCTTAGACTCTTAATTGAACAATGCAACATAAAAAGGGAAGATGAGTAAAGTACTTTTCATATTCTTTCCAAGATTGGACCTGCCTATTCTATTTTTGTATCTACCTTTTACTCCAGGAAAGAATCTTTAGGGTTTCACTATACAAAATCCACTCTTGAATCAATTTGTAATTCATTGATTAGAGAACAAGATAAGCTCATACATCTTGGATTAATTAGCAATGCAGATGCATCTAGCAAAGCCTTAGTGGCACAATAGAAGACTAAAACAAAGACTTTGAATAAGCAAAATCCTCACAATAATAAGCAAAACAAAGGTCCCAAACCCACTTATCCAGCTCATCCTTCCATGATGCCAAAGGAACCAAATCCAAAGGTAAGAAGTCTAAGCATCATTGCAACTTTTGTGGGAAATATGGTCATATGGAATCCAAATGTTTTAAGAAGATGGAAACCTTGGAAGCGGCAATGAAGAAGCACAATATCAACATTGATTCCTCTTCTAACTCTTAACACTCATGGACATGCACTTTGTGCTTCTGGTTTTTATTTCAAGGCATCTTCTTCTTCTTCACATAAGTGGCTCATTGATTCTAGAGCATCTTATCATATGGCTAAGGATAAAGCGATATTTTATACTACGAATGGATGTAACACCAAACAAATATTTGTTGGTGACGATAGGTCTCTTAATGTTGTAGGATCTATAACAGTTCATGTAGATGATGGTCAGTTTAATGATGTATTATATGTTCCTAGAATTTCCTGCAATTTGTTGTTAGTCTATCAAATTAATAATTTTGTTGGAGGCAATACTATAACGTTTATGCCTCACCAAGTTGTAACAAAGGATTTCAAAGATCCTAAGCATGTCCTAGCCGCTAGAATTTTTTATGATATTACCAAGTTGTACAAATTTAACAACTTTGGGTCATCACCTTTTCCCACAGTTTTTGTTGCTCATAGCAATGACTTGAGCAAACTTTGGCATGAGCAATATGGTCACTTAAACTATAGCTCATTGCAACAACTATGTAAATAAAATATGGTGACAGGTCTTCCGGTGGTATCTTGCAAGGATGGTGTTTGTTCCAGTTTTGTACTCACGAAACATCATCGGGACAGTTTTGACAAACGTGCCTCTTAGCACGCCTCATCCCTCTTGCAGCTTGTGCATAGTGACTTGTGTGTTCATCTTCCATCCGCTTCATTTTTTGGTTTCAAATATTTCTTAAATTTCATTAACGATTGCTCCATACACACTTGGGTTTATCTCCTAAAACTTAAGAGTGAAATATTTGACATGTTCTTGGCCTACAAGGCCCTTGTTGAGAAACAATATGGTCATCAAATGTTTAAGTTAAGATCTAATAATGGGTTGAATAAGTTAACAACAAGTTCACTATTTTCTACACTGCATAGGGAATCCAACAACAACACATTGTTCCACATACACCACAGCAAAATGGTGTAGTTGAGCGAAAGAATCGCACTTTAAAAGAAATGGTTGTTTGTATGCTCCAAGCTAAGGGACTAAGTAATTAATTTTGGGTTGAAGCCATAAATTGTGCAAATTACATAGTTAATTGCACACCCACTAAAGCTTTAAATGGTATCACACTTGTTGACAGAATCGCGACCTCACAGTCGACAGGGGTCCACCGACTGTCGACCCATGCCGCAGTCTCCCTAGGCACCGACCCGTGCAGGTTTGAACCCACCTAGCAACACCCGCAGAGCGAATGAGGTCTCACCCGAGGCGTCCAGGAAGAGCAGATGGAACCATGTTTCCGCCGAGGGAGGACGCAAGTCGTGGCAATGTGATACTAACAACAATTCCAAACATTCATCATGAAGTTATAGCACATCGCAGCATTTAACATTACCAGAAACAGAGATTGCATATTACTTCAATCTCAGCATGTTCATAAGGACATATAACATATTATCGCAGCATTCACATTATAGCAATAAAAAAAAGATAATGGCATTAAGTATAAGCAACAACATGAACATCCAGCAACATTACACATAGATTGCACCAAATCATCATCCTTAGATCACTCGAAAAACCAAAAGCAGTACATAAGTATTTCGACAACATCCGCATTATCTTTGTTCATCTTCGCATATAGCTCTACCACATCCACCACTACTGACTCCTCTAACACTTATAATTCTCCTCTATTTAAAGGCTTTCGCTGATTACAATACTTGTCCACTTTCCTAACCGACACTATGGACAATCTACCAATTGACTTGGTCTAATGACCCAAAAACCCGCATACCGTGGTACAATGACTCGATATGACCAAAAACCCACCAACTGCGGTATACTTGACTCAATATTACAAAATATGTGGTCCAAGTGACCCAAAACCCACGAAGTGTGGTATCCTTTGGCCCAAGATACTCCTCTCGCGCCTTCATCCAACGTGTCATGGCGTTAGCGGTACCGCGATCTTTCCTCATCAAACCGCCTGCCAACAGGCCCCCAACACAATCTTGTGGCTCACCCTCAATCCACGTCAACGGCATCTGTTCTTCCTGTCTGGAGCACTAATTGTTGTCCCCTTAATTTGGCTGTACAGATCCTCGGCTACCAATTCTGTAAGCCCTCCACGAGAGTAGGAAACCCCTGTCTTACTGTCAGGGACATCGCGAACTCATCCTCCAGTTGCATGGAAGCGTGCAAACTGAAGGAAAAAGAGGACGAATAGTACTAAGGGGTGAGAACGGTGGACAACTCTGGCACATCTGTTTCACGCCAGCGTCTATCTTCTACTGAGGGCAGGGAGCTACCGCCCCAACCAGCCTGCTGATCAAAAGTGGCGCAACCCTTCGAACGACTACTGCATACTGAAACATGCGGGATCGGCTAAGGGTCCATTTCACTGTCGACACATCCTGCAGCCGCCCTGGCACCAGCCCGGGCATACATAGAATAAGTGCACCCGCGGTGTCAAGATGCTCAGGGACACTCGTCGTTCGGGGGTACTACCATGGGAAACGAAGCGGAGCATTTCCACAGCCTCCTTGGAATTCCTCACAACTCAACTGACACAGAGATCAAACAGCATAACCACGCTTGGTCGGAACAACTTCTGGATGGAGAACTACCAACGTCCTTAGTTACTTAAAGCCGGACCCTCCTCTGTCACGACGGGGAGAATGATGCCCCAGTACCTCTCATCTGGGTGTCTGATCCGGCCAACTGCCACAGTGGAGGGGGCGACCATGCTGCCAACACAGCTCCCGCGTGCCAACACGTGAACAACCCTGCCGATCATCCTGGTCCATCGTGTAAAACATATCGTCGTCATGTGTGAATTCAAGGACAATCATGTTAGAGAGGGTGGCCAGTAATCACACCATTTCACCGCACTCTCAGAATAGCGTTGTACAAAATCCAGCGACAATCCTGAGTGTAGCGTCATCATAAGTCCCTGACTGGTGGCACAAGCTTCTCCCGTTTGCGCATACCCACTTCCGTTGGGGCACCATCCGCCACCAAGGTACCTGCAACAATCATCATCATCCATTTTATTTTATTTTATTTTTACACGATGCGACTCATACATCGTACTGCTCTAAGCCCGCGCGATAGGGCTTCAACCTGTGACCATTTACTAGCTTGGGGAGCATCCCCCCATCCAATCGTTGCAACTGAACCGCTCCTCCTGAAGTAATTCTAATGATGCGGTAGGGACCCATCCAATATATCTGCAATTCGCCTGGATGTTTCATAAACTTACTGTCATACAATAGCACTAAGTCACCTTGCTGAAACTGCTTATTTTTTATGTGGCGATCATGCCATGCCTTCTGGCGATCCTTCTCCACTCCTTGATGAAATCCAGCGATAAATTGATCTTCTTCGAGTTCCACCAATTGTGCTAGACGCTCGTCTAGTGCGGCAACATCATCCATGCATGTAACAGCCGCGATCCGTAAACTTGGAACAATGTACTCCATAGGCATAATGGCTTCCTTCCCATATACCAGCTTGAAAGGTTTCTGACCAGTCAACCTTTTACATGTGGTGCGATAAGCCCATAACACCGTTGGATCTTTCAAATCCCAGTCATCGCAGTTTGCATTGCATACTTTTGTTAATGCATTCTCCAATACTTTATTAAATGACTCTACTGTCCCATTCTCATGTGGGTGATAGGGTGTACTCTTCTTGTGTTGAATCTGCAATTCCTCCGTTAATGCGCTGATAGTGCGATTGAGAAAATGGCTACCTTGATCACTCAGCAGAATCTTGGGGCAGCCGAACCGAGTGATAATGTGATCGAACAAGAACCAGGAAGCCGTTGCTGCAGAACAATCAGCTACAGGGGCCGCCTCCGCCCATCGGGTCAAATATTCTGTCGCTGTGATAATATACCGTGCACCTGTACGTTTCCCTGGTGGATTGATTGGCCCGACAAAATCCACAGCCCATTTCTCAAATGGTTGTAGTGTTACTTGAGGTAGTAATGGCATCTCATCGCGACTGGACGGTTTTCCAGTTCGTTGACAAACATCACAAGACCGTGCATAGTCTGCCGCATCGTTATGTAGTGTGGGCCACCAAAGCCCTACACGCAATACCTTTCGGACAGTCGCCCGACCACCATAATGTCCGCCTGCGACTCCGCCATGTGCTTCATCCAATATCTACGACTGCTCATGTGGCAAGACACATATGCGCAATATCTCATAAGCACCCAATTTATACAATTCTCCCACGATTAGTTGAAAGTCAGCAGCCTTGACGACCAGTTGTTTCTTCTGAGCAGTGGTAAAGTCATCAGGCGCTGTGTCGGTCGCCAAGAACCGAAGGATGTAATCCAAATAGTGATCAGCAGCGGCAACATGAAACAGCTGGGCATTTGGCAATCCGTCATCGATATTAGTCGGTTCCTCCCTTGTGTCAATTCGTGACAAATGATCTAGACCAGCATTCAACCATCCTGGTTTCACAACGACTTCGAAATCAAACTCCTGAAACAAAAGTAGCCATCGGCAGATCTTCCCCCGCAACACAGGCTTATTGACCAAGTATTTCAATGCAGAATGATCAGTAAACATTTTGAAATGGCCACCCAACAAATAATGTCTGAATTTCTGCAGGGCATAAACCATGGCCAGCCCTTCGCGTTCTGTGGTAGTGTAGTTGCGTTCTACGGATGACATCTTCCGACTGGAAAAAGCAATGGGATGATCAATGTCACCTTCACCTGGTTGAGCCAATACAACCCCTAATGCAATTGATGAAGCATCAACATGGACATGGAATTCCTTGCTCCAGTCCAAAAAAACCAAGATTGGAGCCGACGCCATCTTCGCTTTAAGTGTTTCGAAAATTTCCTGACATTCTGGATTCCACTGGAATGCCGCATCCTTTTTCAACAACTTCTCCATAGGGGCAGTAATCGCAGCATATCCCCTAATGAACTTGCGATAATATCCTGTGTGACCCAAGGTCATGCGCAACTGCTTAACCGTAGTTGGAGGTTGGAACCCCAGAATAAGCGCAATCTTAGTTGGGTCGACCAACAATCCCTGCTTACAAACAATATGCCCTAGCAATATCCCAAATGGAGCACAAAAAATACATTTCTTCAAGTTCAGCGATATCTAGTGCTGTCGAAATCGCTCAAGCATCAACCGCAGATTGACCAAATGATCGTGAATCAACCCATAAACAGTCCAATCATCCATATATACCTGTAGAAATTTCTGAATAAAATCTTTGAACGCGGCAACAGCAACCCGGGAAAATATCGCAGGTGCATTCTTCAACCCGAACGGCATGACCGTGTACTAAAAACAACCCCACTCAGTAACAAAGGTTGTCTTATGGCGATCCTCCTTGGCAATGTGAATCTGATGGTATCCAGAGAATCCATCAGTGAAAGAGTACATCTCCTGGCCACCCACTCCTTCAAGTACTTCATCAGTAAATGGGGTCGAAAAGGGATCATGCAAGCAAGCATCGTTCAACTTCCGCAAGTCGACACAAATGCACACTTCTCCTGTTTTCTTGTCCTGCACCACCATAGGACTGATCCATTCTGACTCTTCTACAGGTTCGATGATACCAGCATCCAGCATCCGATCAAGTTTCGCCTTGACTTTTTCTTCATGTCGTGGGTTGAGTCGATAAGGTCGCTGCCAAACTGGCTTAGCGTCTGGTTTCAATGGAATCCTCATCTCCCCTAAATCACCCAGGATTCCCTTCATTTCGGAAAACTTCGTGGGAAACCCATCTTGGAATTCATGCAATAACTCGGTAACTTTACTCATCATTTCATCATCCCAATAATCCCCTACATTAGCAAACTTGGGAGTAGCTTCAGTGCCGATATTTGTTTTACGAAGCTGCAACGGCTGATTGAACGGGTTATTTGGCGCAACAGGTGGTACCACATCGCGACTTCCTTCGGATTTGGGAATGTTAATATTCCGGGGGTCATCATCATCCTCTGGACCTCCACTGACGTTGAAACACTCCATGAGAGACTGCATCTGACTGTGTATGTGCGGTTCAACAGTGCATTTCACCGGAACAACCTGAAATATCACATCGCGGATGAGCTGCAGGGCGTTATGGACATCAGGGTTGGCATCCGCAAACGTGAAGGTATGAGTGAAACAGATCGTTAACTCCCCCCATGTGGTAATATCTCGACGTAAATCGGCTGAAGTGTACCACGAACGCGGTATCTCCTCCAAAGTATGGACAAAAGCATGAACCCACTCATCTCTGGGTCACGTTACCCACAACCATTGACACTCCATCACATGATCACCAGGATCGGTTCAGCCATCATACTTGCCAGTGTGATAAACCTCCGTATTCCCAAATCGAACCATCATCAACCTTCGACATTGTGACCAATCTTTAATAAATTTCTTATGCGTCGCCCACCAGCGTGCTGGAACAGCCTTCAGTGCTTCCTCCAAGGCCAGCAGTCGTTGTGGTTCTGGAACGCGGTCTTCAAATTCTGTTACAAAGGTGTCTAATCCAGGCAACCCCTCATAGATAGGAAATGTGATCGTTTCTGTCGCAACCCGACATAAAGATTGCATAACTAAACCACACTTCCGGACTGATCTTTCATGCATGCGATTTTGCCAATGTTCTAATGTATCATCAGAATCAGAAGACGCAGAACTCTCGCTGCGCCACTCCAGCTCACCGTGGCTAGTGGGATGAATGTAATCCTCAGAAATATTGAATGCATGATCCCAACCAGTGCGATCATCGTCTTTGACGGGCTCAACATATCGGCGTCCTTCAGTCATATCCAACGGAGCGATAAATCAAAAATCACAGTTCTCAAAAGTCATCATGCACTTCTTGAAGTTGATTATAGCTCCACTATCATTATCCCATCCTATCCCCAATAGCGCAGGATAGGAGCTTCCTCCATCAACTACCTCAATGATGTCGAAGTTGGCATAAGTCTTCATGCCCTCAATATCAATTGTGAGCCGCGGAACTCGCCCAATGGGTGTAACCTTCGCATGGTTAGCCAACCGGAGATGCATAGGAGACCAGCTCAATGGGGGACTCCCCATTTTCTGCCATGCCTGCTTGGTTAAGATGTTAACATCCGAACCAAGATCAAGAATCACAGAGTCAACATCGTAATCACCGATCTGAATATTCATTCGCATTTCCTTTCCAATCTTTCGTCGCTGTAAAGAGTTGACTGCCGACTCTTGCCGTCCTTTCGGAAGTCGCTGCAACCATCCTTCAATCTCACCCGGGGCGATCGGTTCTCGTGCCAACAATAGACAGCTTTCAAGGAACTTCTGCAACATCCCTGGTGGTGGTCGGTTGGCGTCTGATGTAGCATCAAAGAGAGGTGGCATATCACAAACAATAGCCTTACCGCGATCCTTCTCCAGAGTACGACGTGCCTCCATGAACGTCTCCCGCTCCGCATCAATGTCAAAGTTTACCGTATTTGGACCAACCAAGCGAATGATCGATCGCGAACCATCTTCCCCAGTCATTTTACCTCCATGAGTGACAACAGCCACCGAAGCATCTTGTGGTCATGGTTTTGCAAAAATAGTTGCAATATTAACACCTTGTGTCTGATTCTACTGCAGATTCCCTGGTTGATTCGGATTAGCGTTCGGCGGTGGTCGCGGAGGCTGGTTCTGCACTGGTTGCTGCACCGGGTTCTGCACTGGTTGTTGCACTGGGTTCTGTAGCTGCAGAGTGTTTCCAGCCTGCCATCTTGCAATCAACTGTGGACAATTCTCGACCGTATGATCATTACCAGAACAAAACGTACATTGATTCTGTAGTAGTGGGCAATCGCGTTGATAGTGCCCCCATACCGCACAGTGGTAACATTGAACAGGTCCACGACCACCTCGGCCTCCTCCTCCATGACCAAATCCACCACCGTGTTTGCCCCTGTAGCCTCCCTGACAGCCGCCCTGCTGCTGATACTGAGGTTGGTTAAACTGCTGCTGCATGGGTGCTGGCGGCATCCCTGGCCCTGATGATGCATACTGCGGTTGTTGCACGTACGGGTTCACCGGTGTATATTGCGGTACGAACTGCTGTGATTGCTGCTGCTGTGGTACAAACTGCATCTGTGGTTGAGGTATTGGTTGAGCTACCTGCGGCTGTAATGGTGCAGCACGCTGATCATCTTTGACATAGAAGCCTCACACATTCTCTCCTGTAGCAACCCATATGCACGACAATCCTTGTCGCCATGGCCTACCGACTTACAGAAGGTGCAATACAGATTTCACGGGGTTGTGACCATTTTCTGCACATACGGACAACTATCATGACCGTGCCCAAACACCTGGCAGACGCGACACCATGGCATATTGCCGCCATTCAGCGGATTGGGCGCACCTGAGACCAAATAGTTAAGAAAATCTGAGCAATCATCTTTCGCATGTCCCTCCCGTCGACATCGCGTACACCATACTTCATCGCGTTGTTCTTTGTTCTTCTTTAAATCTTGCAATTGTATAGTCAGGTTAGCGAGCTGTGTCTGTATCTGTGACATCCCAGCTGCATTATCTCCAATCGGTGACGCCTCCAATCGCATTGCAATCTCCAGGGCTTCGCTAGGTGTCGATATGTTTTGATGCATCAGCGGCAGCTAAATGTGGGGTAGCAGTGCTGCGATGAACCATTCTTTGTGTTGGACAACACTCATATCAAAACTAACCTTTTCCATCAGTGTCTTGAATCGCTGGTCGAAATCCCATACCGTCTCATTAGGATACTGCTTAATTTCCTTCAATTCAGTAATGTACTGGGCCTCCGACTTAGGCCATCTAAATTCAGCAATCAACCCATCCTGAATCTCATTTAATGACTTATCTGGGGCCCCCGTAGGGACTAAGACAAATTTCATGAACCAATCTAACGCACGACCTCATAGCATTGTGGCCAACTGTCCTTTCTTAACATCGTCATCAATGATCTGTTTCATAGTCCAGACCGCTTCACACAAAAACCAATACTGTTCTGGGTTGTCTGTCGCACTGCCATGGAACAGCGGTAGCTTAGCATCATCACCCACCATCTTGGGCTTCCTTCCTCCTGTTGTTGTATTACTACCAATAAATTTTTGTGGTGTCGGCGGTGTCAAAGTAGTTTTTCTTGCTGGTTGAGAGCTAGTGAGCGGAGGTGTGGGTACGTTGGTGCTGGGGTTCGGTCCTGCCTCTATCTTGGGCGTAGCCTAGTCGTTCCTATCAGGACTGTGAGGTCACTTCATCCCTTGTGTCCTTCCTTCACGGTCATGCAGTCCAATCGCAGCAGGACCTTCTCCTATCCTCTACCTCTTTTCCTATCAGAACCTTGCTCCTCCCCTTATAAGGCCACTTTCTTCCTCGGCTTCGCTCACAGTCTCCTCGTGGTCTGCACCCATCTACCCCTTTACCATTTCATGCACCGTTCCCCAACAGTCGCGGTACCCATGGCCTCCGCCCACCAGGCTGTCTACTCATCAAGGTGCATCTTTAATATACCTTTCTCGCAAATTAGCATCTTAATCGACAGTTGGAGCGATAGCAAAAACCTTCCCCTCGAACCGTCAAAGAAGTATCTTTCAGCTTCACTATAGGATTTCTTTGTATCGACTGCAAACTCCGTAATATATCCTTCCAAGATACTATCAAGCCAAACTTTGACAGCCCGTGATTCCTTATTATCAACTCCCTGCAATTCCTGAATCAACTCCGGGGTCCAAGTGGTCGGCTCACCACCCTAGAAGTTCCTCTTCTGGAATGTTAGTTTAGACAACCATTCATACAAAATGACTGGGAATTCACAGAAAAACCATTCATGCAGACCGTCGTGAATATATCTTCCTACCCATTGATCTACCGTCAGTCGTGTGTTCTGACTTTCTTCCTCAGCGAACTCCTGTAACTTCTGATTGAACCATTTCTGTATCTCCGGCTTCGTCGGGTGCCACAACATGGCCTCTTCCTACTCTACACACGGTCCCGGCAATGGAACAATTTGTTGACCGAATCGCGACCTCACAGTCGATAGGGGTCCACCGACTGTCGACCCATGCCGCAGTCTCCCTGGGCACCGGCCCAGGCAGGTTTGAGCCCACCCAGCAACACCCGCAGAGCAGATGAGGTCTCACCCGAGGCGTCCAGGAAGAGTAGAAGGAACCATGTTTCCGCCGAGGGAGGAGGCAAGTCGTGGCAATGTGATACTAACAGCAATTCCAAACATTCATCATGAAGTTCTAGCACATCGCAGCATTTAACATTACCAGAAACAGAGATTGCATATTACTTCAATCGCAACATGTTCATAAGGACAGATAACACATTATCGCAGCATTCACATTATAACAATAGAAAACAGATAACGGCATTAAGTATAAGCAACAACATGAACATCCAGCAACATTACACATAGATTGCACCAAATCATTATCCTTATATCACTCGGCAAACCAAAGAAATACATAAGTCTTTCGGCAACATCCGCATTATCTCTGTTCATCTCCGCATATAGCTCTACCACATCCACCACTACTGACTCCTCTAACACTTACAATTCTCCTCTATTTATAGGCTTCCGCTGATTACAATACTTGTCCACTTTCCTAACCGACACTATGGACAATCTACTAACTGACTTGGTCTAATGACCCAAAAACCCGCATACCATGGTACAATGACTCGATATGACCAAAAACCCGCCAACTGCAATATACTTGACTCAATATTACAAAATATGTGGTCCAAGTGACCCAAAACCCACAAAGTGTGGTATCCTTTGGCCCAAGATACTCCTCTCGTGCCTTCATCCAACGTGTCGTGGCATCAGCAGTACCGCGATCTTTCCTCATCAAACCACCTGCCAACAACACTAAAAGAAGCATGGAGTAAAATTAAACTAGATGTCAGTCACTTCCATGTGTTTTGTAGTGAACCATGGGCTCATATTCTCGATGAAAAACAGAAAGCATTCCAACCTAAAAGTGAAAAGTGCATATTTGTTGGATATTCTAAAGATGTAAAAGTTTATAGACTTATTCAGCCACATTCCCATGATAAAATTATTAGAATAGATGTTAAATTTGATGAAAATTTCTTGGCTTGCGAGCCTAATTCAATGTTTGTTCCATATGTGGCTTGCGATCCATCTTTGGCTTCTATTCCATTTGTGGCATGCGAGCCATGTGTGGCCTGCAAACATCTGTGGCTAGTGCCATATTTGTGACTCTCAACTTCCTTGACAATGTTCCTACTTTGGCTTCTAATTATGATAAAGGATGAAAATCTACCTCAGCCTGCTCATTTTCCTCCAGTTGCATGAACACACCACTTCCTCTATGGTTCCATTCAACATGTGAAGCAGCTTGCGATATTTCTGATGATCCCATAGATCAGTGTCGAACATGTTCTCAGCTCCAGCGAGCCACTTTTCTCTTGGCTCAAGTTTCATAGAATCACGATCCAGATACATTTTTAGAAGCTTCAATGAATCCATATTGGGATGCATCTATGGATGAAGAATATCGTTCCTTAATGGTGAATGATAGTTGGGATCACGTACCTCTTCCAAAAAGAAGAATAACTTATCAGATGTAAATGGGTCTACAGAACTAAGTATGCATTAGATGGAAGTGTTGAAAGACTTAAGGCAAGGTTAGTTGCCAAAGAATTTTCCCAAGTTGAAGGAATTGACTACAATGAAACATTTTCCCCTGTCACCAAAATGAACTCCATCTGGCTTGTTCTTTCCCTTGCCACCTTCCATAAATGGGAGGTCCATCAAATGGATTTCAAGTACGCCATCTTGCATGGGGATTTGTGGGAATAAATTTACATGAAACAATCTCCTAGATATGTTTAGAAATCTCTAGCATTGTCCGTCACCTTAAGAAATCCTTGCATGTCCTTAAGCAAGACCCTCTAGACTTGTATGCCAAAATGGATAGCTTTCTCCTTGACACCCGTTTTTCTAGATGTCATTCTGACCTCAATTTATATACCAAGAAAGTATGAAACCATCTCATCATCCTTGTTCTTTCTGTTGATGACCTTATTCTTTCTAGTAGTAACCATAAACTTTTAACCCATTTGAAATCTAGCTTTAAGAAGACCTTTGAAATGACAGACATAGGAAATTTGGATTATTTTCTTAGCCTCCAAGTCTTCCAAATCAAAGAAGGATTTGTTTTCTTAGTCTAGGTATGCATGTGACCTTCTTTGTCACTTCCAGATGGATGATTGTAAGCCAACTCCATCTCCCTTCTAGTCCGGATTCAAACTTTTTGCCACTTTCACTTCACCGGAAGTAGATGCCACCCTATATCATCATCTTGTTGGTAGTCTCCAGGGTAATTTTTAGGGGTTAAATTTCGCCAATTGGCTATTTTTGGGGAATTTTTTCAAATAATAAATTTGCTATTTGGTCATTTTTACTCTCTAATGTCGTCTATATTTAGATAAAATATGTTTTTTTATTATAATATTCACAAAAATTTCCAAATTTTAGTAGTAAATTTCATGTTTCATATTTAACATTTACCTACCTATCTATATATATGATTTTATCAACCCAAAATAATCACCTAGAATACTATACTTAGGTATACTATTAGAATCCTTAAAAAATACCTTGGTAGTCTCTTATACTTGACTCATACACATCCCGATATTTCGTTTGATGTTGGTCTCGTTTCCCACTATATGCAAACACCCCATGAAATCTGAAAGCAACAAAAAGGATACTTCGATATAGTTGAGGAACAATTTATTTTGGGATTCATTACAGTTCAGGGGGGACTCCTTTGTCGGTTAGGTCAACGATCCTAATGATTAGAAGTCCACTACAAGTTATTTTTTCAATATTGGTTACAGACCTGTCACTTGGGATTGTAAGAAACAACAAGCTATTGATCTTTCTTCAACAGAAGTAGAGTATCGAGTCACAAATAATTCAAGTTAGGAATCTTTGGCTTCGACAGATCCTTTCAAGTTTTGTTTCGAGAAGCAGAATTTGACTACCCTTTGGTGTGACAATCCGAGTGCCATCAAACTTGCACACAAGATCCAGTTCAACATCAGTGTAGCAAACACATTGAACTACAAGTGCACTTCATCAAAAATCTTGTTCATGATCGCGTGCTCTTTTTCCCTATAGATGATCAAGTTGCAGACATCTTAAAAAATTCTCTTACAAAAGCAAATTTTTCTAAACTTTGATTTATGTTAGGAGTTTGGGAATTTGTCATTAAGGGGGGATAGGCTCTAATGCCTCCTTCCTTCTCCTATAGTGCCACTTTTTTAAATACTTCATTCTTATCTCAAGTTGTTCTTAAGGGGGGATGTTGGGATATTTAGACACTTAGGAGTTAGTTAAGATCAACTTGTTCTAATGTATTTTTTCAGTGAAGTGTGTTTCTTTAGTATTCATTAGTATGCATTTGTACATATGTAATACGATGGTCACAATATGTTCTTGACATAGAGTGATCCGACGGTTCATCTTCTCCTCGATATTAACGACCATCAATATGTGTATTAGCACTCGTTTGGTCCATGATCTCTATTTAAAGAGTATGGAGGGTCATTTTTTGGTTGATCGATTATGAGAATATCATTTGCAACATTATTTTCTTTTGCATAATAATATTGCCTCAAGTAACTATTTGGTTGGGGCCATGGAGTGTTTCCCTCTTTGAAGGTTTAAACTATGTAAAAACATCAATTTGTTGATCTAAGATCTATTTGTGTGAGCGAATTCTCAAGGTGCTCGGTTCTTCAAAATATCTTGTGTAGTCGAACAAAACAACTTCCCAAAAAGTTGTTTTGTTTAGCAAACATCACACTTTTTAAACAGAAAATGTCATTTTTATTCTAGAATTTTTTTTCACGGAAAATTTCCCATTGTTTTTCGCGTTTTCACATTCCTTTGAAATTTCCTTCTTTCAATTAGAGGAGAATAGTTCATCAATTTGTGTGTCCATGTTTTACTTTGTTTTTCTTTGTAAAATCAGTTTTGCTTATGTGATTTGAGTTTATATTTATATGAAAATGCATATAGGTAAAATATTCATAAATGTAGCCATTGTCTTGTGATGGTGAAGTTACAAACAGAATGATACTTGAGTTATCATTGGGTAAGTTGCTATTATACTTCCACTCTGATATTAATAATTAATGAATAGTTGAATTGTTAAAAGTTAAACTACTACCTAACATTAACTATTCTAGTTGAAATTCCACTTTTACCATAACAATTAAATTTTCATAATAACATTTCATGAATATGTAAAAGTAAAATCTTGTAAATATTAAGCACTTTGGTCAACTTTACTATATCCATACTATGTCAAATAATTGCCTAATTTTAAACTCTATGTGAATTTCCATACATGAATTCCCAATATGACCAAGTCTTGCTACTATGGTGGAAATGCATATGGTGGTTATGAAGTGACTAACAAATAGTTACTAATAGAAGGTTTGCAGTATATAATGGTGAAGATCAATTTATTAAGAATAAATAAACCATGTCCAAGAGCAATGAGAATGCAGTTGTACGAGAACCCTTGAAGTGAATGGTAATGAGATTGTATCGGATGAGATCTATAACTCTAATATTGATTTATCACAAGATTTAAAGGGAAAGGTGGTGAAAATGAAGCTAGTCAAACACATTTTTGTCGATGTTGATATGTTACAAGAATTTCCTCCTAGTATCTATGAACATGGTATTATGTTAAATTGGTGCACTTATCAATTAAATGAGTATAATGATGATTGTTGTGAAGATCACGGTACATGTTATCAATTCATGTATGGTTAGATTTTCAAGAATTTTCCATGTTATACTAGAAGCTCCCTAATTGTCATAAGTTGGATACACCAAAAACAAAGGACTTTGTATATTTTCTATTATCCCTAGAGGGTATAAGAGGGAATTGAAAAATATTCTTATAATCAATCATTTTTCTGAAATGGTACAACAACATGAATATGTTTTTGTGAAATGGTATAACATGAAAGTTCTTACCATGAATAAAATTTGTGTTACAAAGAATTCAACTAGTTCATATAAAGGCTTCATGGAGGTCATTTTGGATTGGAAATACACATACATTTGGCCCAACCTTATATATGGTGACACGGTGACACGATTGAAGTTCCCCTTTTCCAATCATCTTTGCCGAAAGAATCTAATGGAGAAGAGATTTATGCTTGTCTAGTTTCAAGAGATGAAATTCATCCAATGATGGCATGAAGTGTGTGTTTCCTAATCCTCAAGAAGTTAGAGAGGCTTAATCCAAATTTATCTCATCTTTTTAAGATGGATATAAATGCCTCTTACTATGAGATGGGTGTTTTTCTTAAACATCATGGCCATCCTATTACCATATTTAATAATACAATATATAAATATTATAATTTTGACTAAGATATATGCATTATCATTTAATATGATTTCTAGTGGAAACATTATGTATTGAGTGATGAAATAATGGTACATTTTCATCACAAACCTCTTAAATTTTGCAAACATAGAGAGAACCTGAAAATACAATCCATTTGAAATGGATTATGTTTCTATAACCATTTCATGTAGTTATTAGGAATCAAAGAGGAGATTTTTTTTGTGAGTAAGAGTAAGAACTATTTAATTACTGAATAATATATATGTACATAGTGTTACAAAAATGCTCTTTCCGAGCTGAGATGTTTCTCGAGTTCCCCACAGCCTAAAATGGCCCATCCATTCCCAACCTGCACAGAGATAAACATAATTCTCCCATCCCATTACAGACCATATCCCCAGAAATCCCTTTGCTTATCCATGGTCTAACTACCCAAAGCAAAACATTATTTAGCATGACCGTCCCAAAACAATGGCTTTGCAACAAAATGTAGTTTTTTCTTCCCATTACATATTGCCATCCATTCCTTACGTAATTCAGGCTTATATCCCTTCCCGCTTTCAGCACTTGATACATCGAGTTCCAAAACATACAAGAGCATTCAAAAAGGTGCGACTGGCATACAAATATTCCTTAACCTTCTACCGAGGCCGACTGCACAGTGGAATCCTACATGATGTCCATGTCCTCTTGTATTAGATTCCTGCGAACCTACTGAATTGTGACTTCCTCCTTCACAGCATCCTCCTGCTCGTCCTCTATAATGGTTGCTCCAGGTCCTCGTGCTCTAGGAAAGTCCTCACCTGGTCGTTCGGAGGCGACTCCTCCTAAACTTTACTACCCCTAAAGGGGCCTTTTCCAGGTAGGCACACCTTCTACGTCTATGAGGTCATGAAGCACATACTCCTTCAGGTTTTTTAGGACCTGAATTACCACATCCCTGAAGCTTTCCCTTTATAACATTGTTTTTGCTAACGGCTTCCTCATAATCCAATATGGGATGAAGCCCACCAGTGCTCCCTGCTCATCCATGTGATTCTGCATTTCTTCTTCCTCCATGGCAGAGATACATTCATACACATGAGGTGGGATTTCATTCATGTACCACTACTCTACCTCATTTTCCAAAACTTGTTTCCCCCTCCCACTTCTCCCACCCCGCCTACTCCTCATTCTCTTGCGGGGTACCATTACAACCTCTCCTACATACAGACTGGTGAGGTTGTACCTTAGAATCAGAGCTTCAATTCTGTGATGTTCCTCATTCTTATACAGGTCTTGCCTTGTTTGCGTTCTTATAGCATCTCCTCCCTTTCCCGAATTCAGTGCAAGCACCATTGCATTCATTCCTGGAATCAAACCAGGAATTAATGTTTCCAACTGGCTACCATTAGCAACCTCTCCACCACCAATCGGCATGCTCCTTGGGTCCTCTTATCCTCTTAACCAGTCCTTCCACCATTGATAGCCACTAAATACCCATCTAATACCTTCCAATTTGTCCCTACTTTCTAATTGTCCATGTGATGCTTCATCCCTCTCCTCGTACCTTCCCCTCCTTCACATGCTCGACCTTAATTCCTTCTACTACCAGTTGTATCTTTGTTTGCTACCACGTCTTCCTCCTCCCATTCTCCATGCATCTTGTTTTCCCTTCCCACGCATCTAACCACTTCATGCACATGGGATTGGGTGCCACTCACATACGAGGCTACCATGTCTGAGGTTGCTAGTTCCTCACACTTGATTTTTAGCTCGTCTTCCTTTAGGTCTTCCCAATCGACTTCCTTAATGGATACTCCATTGTTGACACCATGATTTGCAATTTTTTCAGCCAATTTATTTGATTTCCTTTTAACATGGTTAAAATATATTGCGAGATCCCTTGTTAGTATTTCAGCTAAGCCATCAAGTCTAGTTTCAAGTATCCAGTTCTTCCTTAACTTGGGCATGTTTGAGCCCAATTAAATATTTTCTGCCATTTGAATGATAATCTGAGAGTCCCCTTCAATGATGGTCGGTGTCCATCAGTTACTTATTAAGTAGTTTAGTCCTCCAATTCAGCCACATTATTCATGGCTTCCCCTATGTTCCTCCACAGGAGACCCACTATGTCTCCTCCATGATTTCTGATAACTCCCTCATATCCTGACATGCTTGAATTCCCTTTCGAGGCTCCGTCGAATTTTAACTTCAGGTATCCTTCAAGTGGTGGTTTCCAAACCTTTGTGCTTTGGGTGTTCCTTGCTTTTATTCTCATTGAAGGAATGCTTTCTGGGATTCAATGAATACCCCAATCCTGCAATATTCTCCTTTTATTGTTTCCCGCATGCAAATCCATCACTCCCCATTGGGACAGTTTTAGAGTCTCCTTCACATAAACCTTAACTCTTGTCCATATTTATTCATCCTTTTTTCTCTTCCCTTCAAAAATGTGTTTGTTTCTTTCCTTCCAGATTTCCCACATCAAGAATATCGGGAACATGTCCCAAATCCGATTTAGAATTGGGTTTTTGAAAGGTTTTTCCTTCCAGTCGATTAATGTGTTCACATGATTTCCATTACATCGGCTTGTTCTTGGAAATTTTGCTTCCCCTTTATCCTAGATTCCTACTAGAAACTCGCAATTGTCAAGCAAGTGGTCTATGGATTCCCCTTCCCTATTGCAGATACAACACCATGCTAGTCCTATGAACCACCTCTTGACTAGATTCTTCCATCTTAATATTCTTCTCCGGATAATTAGCCATACGAATAATGTGACTTTTGGCCACAGATTATTTTTCCATAACCTTCCCCACTTTGGATCCTGTTGAATTTGGTTATATCCTACATGTAGGATTGTGAATTCTTTGATATTGAACAACCCCGAGGATGATAATCCCCACCTTAATTTGTCCATGTTTCTTGCACTTTAATCTTCCTTTCCTTTATATTCGCCCATAAATCGTGAACATTTTTCCTTAGGACTCCACCGTTTCTACGACTCTACCTCCCTCCATATTTGAAAGGATGCATCTAGGTTCCTCATCCCCACATGTCCTCAATATTACTGAGATTGAGTCTTTCCAAGGTCCCCTGCAATATTGGAAGGCTTATTACCTCTGCCAAGCTTGGGAGTTATTCCCAAGAATCAGTGAAGAAATTTGTCGCTTTCCCATCACGAATTTCCCAAAAACTGTATTGTTTAATTAATTATCTGTTGTGTTGCACCACTCTCCATCTATATGATCCTTGTTTTTCTTCCGCATATCTGATTAAATTCTCTTTATCCCAATCTTTTGCATATTTAGTATGCCACATATTCACCCACGGTTCTGTCTTATATGTGACCCAGCGCCACCATATTTTTGCACCTAGGATCTCGTTGCTCAACTCTGAATCTCTAAGCCCTAAGCCTCCCATCTTATTTGGGATACAGACTGTTTTCCATCCAACCAAAGCCCATTTATTTCGTTATTATGATCCTCCCCATAGGAATGATCTCTGCAGATTTCTTTTTTTTTTATGACTGCTTTTGGTGCTTCCAGGACCGAAAAGAGATACAGGGGTAGCACTTGTAGGACTAACTGAACCAATGTTGACCTCCCTGTAAATTTAAGGGACCTCAAATCCCAGTTGGATAGGTTGTCTTTCATTTTTTCCAACAAGTCTTTCCACGAGAGTTTTTTAATCATTAAGTTCAAGAGTGTTGCTCCTAGGTATTTAGATGGGAAGACTCCTAACTTGAAACTTAAAATTCTGAGTATATTTCTTTGAGTTACCCCCAGAGTGTTGAGAAAAAATACCTGGTAATAATTTATCTTTGTTGATCTCTATCCCATTGGCCATAAGGAAGTCTTAAAGTACCTACTTAAAAGCTTTGGCCTCTTGAATAGAGGATACTCCCATTAGCATTGTCTCATCCATGAATTGTTGGTGTGTTTGACCCTGCTCTTCTCCATGTAGGCGTGGGACTTTGATCAAATTGTCTCTCACTCTTGATTTTATGGAACGTCCTAGACCTTCTGCCATTAGTACAACTAAGAAGGGAGATAGAGGTTATCCCTGTCTGATTCTATGGGAAGACTCGAAGGTGGGATACGACATCCCGTTCACTAATATTGAGAAAAAAAATTGAATATGTAAGCTTCACGATCCATCTAACCCAATTTTCATGGAATCCATAGGCCAGCAGCATTATTTCCATGAACTACCAACTTAGTTTTTCATAGGCCTTTGAAATATCGATTTTAATTAAAATACCTGGGATTTTCTTCTCCTTTATAGAATGGATTGTTTCATGCATGAGGAGGACACCATCCAGAATATGTCTCCCTTCCATGAATCTTGCTTGTTCTGGGGATATTAGTAATGGCATCAAAGGTTTCAGTATGTTCACTATGACTTTTGATACGATCTTGAATATGACATTACATAGCGCCATGGGCATGACTTTTTTTTCCTGTTCCGCCCCACTTTACTTAGGAATCGAAGATAAAAAGGTCGAATTAAGCACTTGCAACATGCCTCCAGTTCTCCTTGAATCCTCCACTATTTCCAAAACTTCATGCTTCAACATCTACCAAAAATATTGGAAAAAGTTGGTGGTAAAACCATCTGGTCCTAGTGCTTTACCACCCTTTATTGTTTTAATTGCTTCCTCCAGTTCTTGCTTCTATATGGGTCTCATAAGAAGTTCATTGTGTTCCGGTGTGACCAGGTTAGGAATATGTTGTACCACTTTTCCAATCGCAAGGATTCTATCTGGTACTTGTTCTTCTAACAGATTCCTGAAGAAGGAAATCAGTTCCATTTATATTTCTCCTCGTGTTCCACAATATTTCCATCTTCCATTTTGAGGCGATTGATTATGTTAGCCTGTATGTATTGGATAGATGACTTATGCAAAAAACATGTATTTCGATCCCTTCTTTGAGCCAACGATTTCTTGATTTTTGTTTCCACAATGTTTCCTCTTAGAATTCTCTATTGTCCAATTGATCTAGGATTTCTTGTTCCTTTTTCTTCCTCCCCTCATTGTATCCATTCTCTTGGATTTCCATGCAAGTTTTCTAACTTCATTTCCAACTTTATTTTTTCCGTGAATATATTTCCAAATGATTCCTTATTCCACTTATTTACCTTTTATTTTATATGCTTCAGTTTTCGTTGGAATTTGTACATCAAGGATCCACTTGGCGGGACAAAATCCCTCCACCATTGATGCACCTGCTCAGAGAAGTTGGGATGCAGGATCCATAACTATTCAAAGCGGAATTGTCATCGGAGATGTTCTCCCACTCTTCCCCACTCAAGGCATATGGGCTAGTGATCCGATCCTGATGTTGGTAGAACCACAACAAAAATGTCTAACCCTCCTATCAATATTGATTCAAAAACTAAAAATCGGTCTAGTCTCGTTGCAATTTGTCTATCTCTCGTGTGCTTATTGTTCCAAGTAAACATATTGTTGGATGTACTGACATATACAATTTGTAACTGATCTATAACTTCTCCAAATATGGTATTCGTCCTATTAATTGTTCTTATTCCTCCCTTTTATCCTCTAGAGATTTAATTAATTTAAAATCACCTCTTATTATCCAATGTCTTTGCCCGAACCAAGTGCTCAATTTTTCCAATGAAGCTCAAAACCCTTCTTTTAATGCATCTTGTTATAGCCCATAAAATTAGAAATAATGCCTCTAACACAAGTTCCTATCACATGGAATTCAGCCGAGATAATATGCTTCGATGCTACAAAATTAGCCATACTCACTTCACAAGGTTTTCACCATATTACCTGTCCTCCCTCCGTTCTTGTTGCATCAATGGATATCAGCTCGCTTCATCTCTATCTTTTTTGTCCAACTGCATTCAGTTCATCTTTGGAACATTTTGATTCCTATACCATAATCAATGTTGGTCTCTCTCTTTCAATCTTTCTTTTGAGAATTCTTCTTTTCCTCACACTATTCAACCCTCTTACATTCCACGATATAATGTTAATTTATAGAGATTTGGTGATGGATTTAAAGGCATCCTTAATGGTTGGGTATTGACCCGACGCCGCCATATTTTCCACCGCATCTTTGATCCTCTGCCTGTTTGTTCTCTTTCCTTTTTTATCCCCTGCCATTTTCTTATTGTATTTTAGGGTTTCTGAGATTAATCCTAATTTATTCGATGGGGGAGTCTTAAGAATCACCTATCTCAGTTGACAAACCTGTTTGGATGTAATGTATCTCATTTCTAAGTTTTTGCAAGCGTTCTTGATGCCTTCCAGAACCATATCCCCTAGTTCAAGATCTTTGGTTTCTTCTTGCTGCATTTATGTGTCATCTTTCCCCTCTTGTTCTTTCAGATTCCTTTCTATTCCTCCCAATTCCTTCTCTAGTTCATTCTTGTCTCCTTCAATTTCCTTTCCTTCTCCAACCTGGATCAGGTCAATAACATGGTTCACCGCTTCGAACTTATTGGAAACCTGGGGTTTGTAATGAATCTTTGGACTCGTTCCTCTCCTTGCATGGTGTTTCCTATTATTTACCTTGGTAAATCCCTTTGCGTCCTTATCCTCTTTATTCTTCGCTTGTGCTGGTGGTGAATTAAGGGGACAATCCCTGAATAGGTGACCATGTTCATGGAATCTTCTGCACCGAAAAGGTACATTTTTGTAATCTAGTGGTTGCTTCCATTTCCTGTCTTCCCATGACAAGTTTATTGCTTCTAGAAGATCCTTCGACAGGTCCATGTAGACACAAATTCGCACATAAGAGGTATATTTCACCATTTTTGTCTGTTCAGAGGCTTTGACAAATGATCCTATTGAATTTCCTAAATCCTCCAAAATATCCTCCCTCCAATATTATGCTGGTAGAGAATACAGGTGAATCCATATTGGCACTACTGTTAGGTCTTCTTTATCCAGGTTGAAGCACCCCTTCCATGGATGAAGAAATAATCATGCTGAGTTGAAGAAATAAGTACCTATGTCCATTACCATGTTCCTATCTTCCACATTGAGGAATATTATTGTGAAGAACCCTTTTTCTCCTAATTGTAGGTCATAGTTCCCTATGGGTTTCCATGTCCCATTGATCCACCATGTTAACGCCTTCTCCACTGGGAAAATACCAACGAATTTTCCGATCAGGGCATGGTCTTTCATATGTTGGGTAAGTTCTCTGAGTTCTTCAGATTTGATTTACACATATGGTATTGTATTTGTATTGGGCCCGCATTGCCCTGGCCTCCTATTTTCCAGCTTGTTTTTATGTTCAATTCCTACCCTGCTCATTCCTTCTCCTCCCATTCCCAGGGAGGTATCCATCTCTTCCTCAGTCTAAACTCCCTTCCCTTTTGTGGCTTGGGAATGGTTCGATCCCCCCCGTCGGCGTATCCATGGCAACTTCTCAACGTCATCATCCCTTGCATGCTCTGTTGCTCTTAATTTAAGAAAACCTTCCCACTCACAAAACCCTAAGCCTCATCCTAACCTAGTCGCCCTCCTTCATCAGCTTTGTTTTTCCATCCACTCAATCAAAGAGGAGATATGAATTCCACAGATTGATTTAGATTATTTTTTGTATCCTATTCAATAGTCTTAACACATGGCAATGCAACACAAAGGGCATGCATTTATGATATGGAATACCCCTAGTTTTGATTGGGAATGTATTTATCCAATATTATGTAAATGATGTAAATATTCTAGTGTGAATTCCTAGTGCAGAGCTCAAGGCCAAGGCCCGACTAGTGAATGTCTAGGCATGTATGATGTTATATTTTATTTGGATTGTTTATTTGGCTTTTATGCTGATTTATAATATATGTAAATATTATGTGCATAAATAATAAAATGGTCCAGGACTGATTGTGTAAAGAGCACCAAAGGGGCTATGATTCCACCAGAGGGGAAGAGGAAAAGGGTTCCATGGGTGACTAAATCCTTGTTTCCAAGTGTCAACCTTAGAACTCACCCAAAATTCTATCATGTGATGAGAATAAACCAAATATCTCATTTTTTTACCATTTTTTCCAATCATTAATGCATGTGTGTGGTTGGTGGGAAAATTCACCTCATGTAGTTATTGAAGCATGGGACTGCACTTTTGTGATAGTTATGTCATGACTGAAGTCAGTATGCAGCTTCCAGGAGTCCTTTATCTAATGGCAGAAGTTATATTGTCAGTTGTATTTTCACCATTTTCCCATATCCCTTGGATTCAACCCTCATTTGTCTCAATTCTTTCACGCAATTTTAGAGGATGCAGAGCTCTCCCTTGTTGTCCATGAACTTACCATGTTGTTTTGAACCCAGAAATTCGAATTTGGAGACCATGTTGCAGATTGGGAAGTGGGTGTTGTTGGTTGTAGGTGAGCAGAGAGGTTGGGAAATCTAGGAACCCTTACCCTTGAGTTCTCCTACTCATAGGTGCTTGAGAAGCCATAGACTGAGGCTGCGGGAGGTTCTATAGCAGCCAATACCATGTTGGACTTCTCCTATGCACACATGGAAGCACCTAGCAAGATGGATCTCCCAAGAGAACCGTGGATCGGGAAAGGGGATGCCTGAGATAGAAGGGTGTTGTGTGGGGTAGGTATCATGGAAGCCAAGGCTGTGAGGGCTGAGTGAGACCCCTGTAGAGCCCTGTATGAGCATTTGGATAAGCACAAAGAGAAGAATGGGTTGTGCGCTGATAGATAGAAGCCTGTAGGTGTTTCCTTCACCCTGGTGGCCTCATAGCCCAGCTTGGGGGTGGCCTCCCAGCAGAAAGAGTATATGATGGACTAAGTGCCTATGGTTGGGTGGAAAAGTGCTCTTACACAGCTAGTTGCTTGGATCTGCGTTGGATAAAGATAAGTATTCTTATGCATTTGATTCTAAAGTGTTTTATTTCATTCCTGTGATGATATGCTTGTGTATTTGCATGTTAGATGTGTGTTGATAGATTATAATTCCGTTGTGCATGTTTATTTACATTTATGCACACACTTCATTTGTTGAAAAAACATATTATGGACTTGGGACGAAATTTTAGAGCCCAGGTTTGTCCAGTGTCCCCTCTCGATGGTCGAATTGGGTGAGGAGGACGTTACAGAGTGGTATCAGAGCTTCTGCTTGCAATGCCAGAGCTATATGGGCCAGAAATCATGATTTACAGGCAAAAATCAGAACTGGTTTTGTAGGAAATTAGTTTCTGTAAAATGGTAGTTAAATGGCAGTTAAGGGTTGTGGAGTGAGTTTGAAATCAATTTCTAAACTTTCCCCTTATTTCCCAATCAAAACCTTGCATAAAACCGAAATTTTGAAAATTGGGAAAATTTAGTTGGGCCCCACCAGTGCCAGGTGGAAGGGTGATGTGGACTAGCCACATCAGATCTGTGTGCGCAGGTGACCGTAAGGGATGGAGAGTGAAGGAAGAGAATATATGGTCGTTAAGAAGCAAGAAAGATCGACGGCTAAGAATGACTTAGGCTCGTGAAGGTGCATGAAAGTTAGGTTATTTCTGTGGCCCTGAATGAAAACTGCCCCATCCACGTGTCATTCTTTGGTGCTTTCAGGAACGTAAAATTGGTCTCAGGAAACCACTTCTTTCGAGAGCCTGAAACCACTTTTTGGTCCAATAGTGAGTGATGTGACATGGGGATATGTGACAAGCATAAATGTCAGAAGGAATGGGACCCTCGTTAGTCATGTCAGTTGTCGGAGATAGTGCAGATCAAGATCAACGGTTCACAATATCTTAGGGCATTAAACATGCATGAAGGATGACAGAGCTACATGACCCTGAAGCGGTAAACCGCTCGATGACGTGTCACTCTCTCATGCATTCAGGCTTGCAAAAGTGGGTCCAGGAAACTACTCTTTTCGGACCCTAAAACCTCTTTCGGCCTGACAAGCAGTGATGTTATGTTGGGTCCAGACATCTAGTGCGTAGGTGACAGGGGAAATGGGACCCGCAGTGATCATGTTAGTCTGGGAGGATCACGCAAATTTGATCGACGGCCGAGAATGATTAAGGGACATGAAGATGCATGGAGGTTAATTCATTCTCGCGACCCTGAAAGAAAACCGCCTCATCCACGTGTCGCTCTCTCGTGCATTCAGGCATGTAAAAGTAGTTTCAGGAAACCACTCTTCCAGGAGCCTGGAAATGCTTATCATTGACAATGGTAAGGCCATGTAGGTGGCATATGAAGGGTGTGGATCAGGGGAAAAGTGACATTTTCACAGTTGAATTTCTGGTGCCCGAGGTCGAAAAATGCAGTCGATCTTATGCGCCACATTGCGCAAAATCGAAGGATTTACAACAAAAAAAAATGAGGGCGCTGCTCTCGACCCTCCCTACAAGCCCCCTTGACCCTCGTCGTCCCTTTCATATGTCGTTGAGTGTGAGAAAGTTATGTTGTTTGATATAAATTATCAATATGGGTTGTTCTCGGGTTGCATGAAGATTAATGTTGTAATTTTCTAAGACTATAATAAATCTAACAAATGTGTTTATAAACACTTTTGCAGATTCAGAATCCTATCAGTGACAGTTAAGGATCCACATTTCATTCTAGTGCAGTTGGGAATTTTTTTATCTTAGTTGGACTAAGAAGAAGAGTATCATCATAGAGGATGCACGGGATCTTTATGAGGTTGAGGAAGTTGCAATGGGAGAGGATGCACAGGTTGATAATGAAGAGACCGGATATAATGGTAGAAGAAACCAAGCAACTCCCCCAGACATTGCAGAAACCATGAGAATCTTAAGGGTGGAACTGCAAAGTTTCAGAGCAAACAGTGACAGGATGATTAGAGCCCAAGAGGATCAAAATCAGTTGAATGCAGCTATGCTTCAAAGTTTGACTGACATTCAAAGGAAGATAAACCATGGGAAAAATTCATAAAATCAGGAAAGGAGTGGGGGTAGCTCAAGGAAGCATTCCCACAAGAGATCCCATAGTTCAAGAAGGATTTCTAGAGATAGGACATATACTCCAGAATCTCTTTTAGTGAGTCATCTGACTCTAAAGAATCCATTGAAGTTCCAATCTCTTCATCTCATAGAAACAAGAGGAAGAGGTCTTCCAAGAACAACTCTCATGGAGAATTTAAGAAGGCCAAACCTCCTACCTTTGATGGTGAGGTTAAATCTGGTTAAGAAGTTGAGGCTTGTATTCTTGGGATGGGGAAGTATTTCCAAGTCCAAGACTATTCAAGAAATATGAAGGAAAGAATGGCCATATTCAATATGAATGGAAGAGCGTCTATATGGTGGGAACACCTTAGGAAAGTAAAGAGGATCAATGAAGAGAAGATTGTGTGGAAGCAGTTCAAGAAGTACTTCCAGGAAAGGTACCTTTCTGACAGGTACTATGATGACAAAATCAAAGAGTTCCATGAACTAAAATTGGGACAAATGAAAATGGAAGAATATGCAAACATATTCTTGGAGCTGCTGAGGTATGTCAAATATATCAGGGATGATACGGTAAAAATTCAGCGTTTTCTAAGTGGACTTCCCCACTGATATAAAGATAGAATTGAGTTTGATGAACCTCGAACTCTAGAAAAGGCCATAAGAAAGGCCAAGTATTGTTATGATCAAAACAAAAGCAAACCAGAATTCCATAAGGCATGGAAGGACAAGAAAAATGAAAAGTTTGACCAAAGGAGGAAGGGGTTCAATCCTCCTCAATTCAGAACTCATCCAAGGCAGCCACCACAGGGTGTGCCTAAGCCAGCTAGGATGTTGGGAGACAAGCCAAGAGATCCAAGAGAGACTCTTCAATGTTGGGTATGTGGAGGGGACCACATGCTTAGGAACTATCCACATCGGAATGGGAGTGAAAGACAAGTTCACAACATCCAAGGAGCTGAAACAGTGGGTCAAGTGGAAAGGATCGTCCCTAGGATTTATGCAGCACTAGAGGAACGCCAAGAAGACCATCAGTCAACTGTGGTTGAAGTTGAAGGTAAGATTTCTAAGAAATCTATTTCTATTTTGATTGACCCTGGATCTACTCATAGTTATATTAGTCCTAAAATTGTTGAGATTTGTGCTTTTAAGAAATCAAAGCATAGTAAATCATGGTTAGTTCAACTAGCCACTGGAACTAAGAGGAAGGTTAGCGAAATCGTGGAGAAATGTCTATAGGAAATGGGTGGACTATCTACTTTTGCAAATATGAATGTTTTTCCACTTGTTTCCTATGATATTCTCATTGGAATGGACTGGTTGGAAGCTCATAGAGTTAAACTTGATTGTTGCAGCAAGACTTTTGAGTGTATTGATGAAGAAGGAAACCCAAGGGTTGTAAAGGGAATTCCAAAGGTATTTTATGTTAGGCATATTTCAGTCATGCAATTGGAGAAAATCTGTAGGAAAGGTTGCCAATTGTATGCAGCCCATATTTTGGAGAAAACAGAAAATGAAATTTCCAAGTTGGAAGACCATTCTATTTTGCAAGAATTCAAGGATGTGCTTCCCGATGAAGTTCCAAGACTTCCTCCAAAGAGGGAAATTGATTTTACAATTTATCTTGTTCCAGGAGTTGCTCCAGTTTCTAAGACACCTTACAGGATAAGTACACCGGAATTATTAGAGATGAAAATGAAACTGCAAGAGTTGTTGGAGAAGAAGTACATAAGGCCAAGTGTGTCTCCATGGGGAGCACCCACACTTTTTGTGAAAACGAAGGATGGAACGCTCAGGTTATGTATTGATTACAGGAAACTTGACAAGGTTACAGTGAAGATCAAGTATCCCTTGCCTCGAATTGATGACCTTTTTTACCAAATGAGAGGGGAAAAGGTTTTCTCAAAGATCGATTTGAGATCTGTTTATCATCAAGTAAGAATCAAGGAAGAAGACATTCACAAGACATCCTTTAGAACAAGGTATGGACACTATGAGTTTGTGGTGGTGTCTTTTGGTCTCACCAATGCACCAGCTACATTCATGTGTCTCATGAATAGTGTTTTCAACAAGTATTTGGACAAGTTTGTTCTTGTATTTCTAGATGGCAATCTTATTTATTCCAAGAATGAATAAGAGCATGAAGAACACTTGAGAATGGATTTGCAATTGCTAAGGGAGCATAAGTTGTATGCAAAGCTAAGCAAATGTGACTTTTATAAAAATAAAATTCTTTATTTGGGTCACATTATTTCCGAGGAGGGAATATCGGTGGATCCCAAGAAGATTGAATCCATCATGAATTGGCCAATGCCAAGAAATGTGATAGATGTGAGATCTTTTATGGGTCTTGTTGGTTACTGCAGGAGGTTTATTGAAGGATTCTCCAAGGTTGCACACCCAATCACTTCTTTGCAAAAGAAGGGGATAAATTTTGAGTGGACATCAAGATGTGAAGAAAGCTTCCAAGTATTGAAAAAGCTTCTCACAAGTGCTCCAATTCTAAAGATTGCAAATATGGAAAAATACTTTGCGGTATGCACAAATGCATGTAAAGATGGACTTGGAGGAGTTCTTATGCAAGATAACCATGTGGTATGCTACGAGTCAAGGAAGTTGAAGGAGTATGAGAATAACTATGCCACTCATGATGTGGAGCTTGCAGCCATAGTGCACGCCTTAAAAATGTGGAGGCACTATTTAATGGGAAGAAAATTCAAACTAAGGACGGACCACTGTGGTTTGAAATATTTGTTTGAGTAGCCCACATTAAATGCTAGACAAGATAGATAGATGGAATTTTTTTGTGAGTTTGATTTTGAAATCAAACACATAAAAGGTAAATAAAATAAGGCGGTTGATGCACTTAGCATAAAATTGCATGAGATGCATGTAGCATCCATTAGTACCTGCCAATCATATTTGAGGCAACAAATTGCTAACTGTATTGCTGAAGATGAGTTGTATGTGCAAATAAAGGACAAATTGCAGCAACGGAATTTGGAAAAGAGGTATGAAGGTTACCATTTGGAAGGTGATGGACTTCTTGTTTATAAAAACATAATTTATATTCTTAACAGGGATGATTTTAGGGGCGAATTATAGCCCATGGGCGAATTTAGAGGGGTAATAAAAAAACCTTGGGCAGATTTTTAATATTAAAAAGTTTTTTTGAAATTATAGAAATTAGCCCACCATTTATTATTACCACAATGAATAAAAATAGGATTAGCCAACCCGTGAGAGAGCTCGGAGAGGGAAAAATATATTTTAGCCCACTGCAAGATGGTCGAAATTGTGATTTCGCCGCCGTAATTCCCGTAATGGAGGCCAACGGAAGTTGGTTCGTCCTAGTTTTTCATTCATGGAGGCATTAGCAGTTTCATTCGCCCTTGTTTTTCATTCACTGAGGTGTTCACAGTTTCATTCGCCCCTGTTTTTCATTCATGGAGGTGTTAGCAGTTTCATTCACCCCGGTTTTAAATTCATGGAGGTGTTCGCCCCGATTTATGGAACATAGGGTCCAGGGAAACAAATGGTTAGTTATAACGTATCCCTGGATTCGAGGTTGTGGCCCTTGTGGGTTGACTTCGCCCCTTCCCAAATGTAGCATGTATTATTTTAATTTTTCATTCAGCAAGGGCGCGGAGCTCTTCCAGTACAGGAGCCATTTCTAGGGGAGTAGCTGCAGGTGCTGCCCTATTATTTGCAGCTCCTACGATTGGGTTTTCCTGGTGGCATCGTTGAAAGCTACATGAGAACTTCTTTGATGTACCTGGTAGGCTTTGTTGTTATATTTATAAATAAAATGATATTTTATTGGATGTGCATTGCTTCCTTCATGGAATGCTTAATATTCTCCCATGAACATGTCTACACACATTTACTTAATCCAATATATGGTTGTGCAGCTGAGGAGGATCCAGAGGTTCATTTAGGCCATCTTAAGAGGTTCTCATTACGGGAATCACAGGTTTCAACTGATGGGTTTAGCATTAGAAACATATTTGGCAGAGGTGGTTTTGGAAAGGTGTACAAACGGTGCCTTACAGATGGTTCCTTGGTGGTTGTAAAACGTCTGAAGGAAGAGCGTACACCAGGTGGTGAGTTGCAGTTTCAAACCAAAGTGGAGATGATTAGCATGGAAGTACACAGGAACCTCCTTCGACTACATGGATTATGCATTACACCCACTGAACGACTGCTTTTTTATCCCTACATGGCTAATGGAAGTGTTGCTTCATGCCTACGAGGTATGGAAAGTATTTAGGTAATTAGTAACCTATCTTGTATTTCACCCTAAAATAATCAGTTAAGCTTTATTTTTTCTTTATATATGCAAAGTTATTTTCTGGTTTTAGAGGGAGAGGCATTGTCTTTTGAATCAACATATTAAGGTATTTTCCAGATAAATAATAAAGTATGTTGTTAACTTTATCTTTTATATTTTTCTTAGGGATATTTAAACTCTTGAGAAAATTTCAGCATGTGTAAATATCAAATTGTATCGTGGTGGATCTATTTGAAATTTTGAACTACTATTATCATCCATGCAGCGCCTTCCTTGTTTGATATTAAGACTTGCTTTTATCTTTACTTGTGAACGTTTCCAAATTATTATTATGAGTATCATGAAAGGTGCTATTCTATACAATGCCAATTGCTAGTTTTATGTGTTTACCAGTTGACCTGATTTTATCATCCATGTAGTGCCTTCCTTGTTTGGTATTAAGACTTGACTTTTATCTTTATTTGTAAACATTCCAAATTATTATTTTGAGTACCATGAAAGGTGTTATTCTGTACAATGTTGAATTGCCAAATTGCTAGTTTTATGTAACCTGTTATTTTTGTAGAGTGGTCACAAAAAGGACTAAGTGTGATTGAAGGTTCTATTCAGTGTCATGTGAAATGTTTAAAGTTATGAAATTTTTACTTGTTACTTGATTTTCCTGTAGAGAGGGCACAAAATGATCCACCCCTAGATTGGCCAACTTGCAAGCGCATAGCATTGGGTTCTGCAAGAGGTCTCTGCTACTTGCATGATCATTGTGATCCTAATATTATTCATCAGGATGTCAGGGTTGTTAACATATTACTGGATGAAGAATATGAGGCAGTGGTCGTGGATTTTGGCCTGGCAAAACTTATGGACTATAAGGACGCGCATGTTACAACAATTGTTCGTGGCACCATTAGCCACATAGCACCTGAATACCTTTCTACCGGAAAGTCTTCATAGAAGACAAATGTATTTGGATATGGAATCATGTTGCTGGAACTTATTACAGGACAGCAGGCATTTGACCTTGCACATTTAGCAAATGATGATGATGTCATGTTGCTTGACTGGGTAAGTATTCATTCCTTCTTTAACGTTTTTCATTTGTTGTAATAACAAATGTCAAACATATATTGTTTCTCTAAAATTAAACATATGTTGTTTCTCAGGTTGATACTGTCCTTTTGCAAATTATAACATTAGTGAATGAGCTTCTTGACATATCACTCTCTATCTAAACTTTCAAGCTTCCTTTGAATTTAATTTTCGATGATGGAAATTGCTTTGCTTTTTAATTAACTTGTTTTTAATTTTTCGAAATGTGGAAGCTGGAATTTTGTTTTCTTGTTTTCATTAGTTGAGTTGGCCTTTGGTGCCAAAATGGTACAATTTATCACTATGTTTACCTCCATTCCTATTACAAATATAGTAGCAACTCTACCCTGTTAAGAAAAGGTTAAGTAATGAAATAAAATTGGAAATTTATTCCAATGTATGTACATTGTAGCTATTCTGTTATCTATTATAGTCCAACCACTGCATTTTAGAAAATTTCCACATATTTTTTGCATTTCTACCTTTACTAATTGTGAGTGTATTGGAGTCTTGTAGTCAAGAGACTCTAGAGATTGATTATATGTCAAAATGATTTAATTTAAAAAGTTGGGAAGAAAAGAAAATAGAAGACATGGCTATCTTGTATTGAGATGTAATTCCATATGGATTAAAGTGCATTTATTATCTTTTTTTTGTCACTTTTAACCCTCTTGGACATTGAACTTCTGGGGAAAGACTAGTGTTATCCCGTTTGTTACAACTTGCTTTCTTGATCAGGTTCCATGTATATTGTGACAACATATTATCCGTTTATGGTACTTCGCTTAGCCATGATTGCAGAGGTATGTAAACAATGAAGCATTTGGATCAGAAACTAGGGAAACATCTAGGGAAAGACCGATGTTATCCTGTTTGTTGCAACATGATTTCTTGATCAGGTTCGTGTGACAACATACTATCCAGTTATGGTACTTCGCTTAGCCATGAATGCAGAGGTATGTAAACAATGAATCCTTTGGATCAGAAACCAGGGAAACTTCTTGCTTTTGTTTATCTTTGTCATATGTTTGGTTGTTCAAATTAAATAGCACATTCTAAAGACTATTTTGCTCTCTGTGTCTTCATCCATGAGTGGCCAAAGTTGAGTACTATACATTGCCAATGTTTATGATTTTGAATGCCGGTATGCTTAATTTTTCCAATTTGAATGTCTAAACATGGGTACTGCGATCACCCCGAGCACATCAACAAACCCTCAACGCAGGAATCTACGAGATGCTTAATTTTGTTAAAGATATGGTTTTAATGATTAAAAAAGTACTACATAGTCTAGAGAAATATCAATCTAAAAAAATATGCATAGAGTGACAACATAAATTTGAGGTTTTCCAATTTCTCGTGTGTTATAGTTGTCAGCCTAGGCTTTTCTTTAAGGCATGTTTTTAATGATTAAGAAAGTATTAACTCTAAAGAAATTGTTGTAAGTGACAACATAAACAAGGTTTTATGATTTGTCGCGTGTTATAGTTATAGGAAAATATTTTTTCTTGTTTCATTTCTTTGGTTGTTCAAATTAAATTGGGTACCCTAAAGCCTTGTTTGCTTTTTGTGTCTTCATGCATGAGTTGGCCAAGATTGAGTACTAGACATCGTCAATGTTTATTCTTTTGAAGGTTGGTATGCTTCATTTTATTGAAGCTATGGTTTAAAATTTAAATGATTAACAAAATACTGCAGTCTAAATAAACATTAATCTAAAAGAAATATTCTTAAAGTGACAACATAAACTTAGGATTTCTTATTTCTCACATGTTATAGTTGTCAGCATAGACTTTCCTTTAAGGTGTCATCACCTAAGATAAACATAAGAATTTGCTCCTTTGCATGTACGACCTTTAAAGTGCGAGTCAAATTGGTTGTTAAATTTTTAATCCATAGCATCCCCCCTCATTAGTGGCAAATAGGGTAGGAGGGATTCGGGAAGATGGGAAAAATTATGATATAGAGTTTCTTAACAGGACATAGGGATTCTTATACAAGGACACTGGAGGACTTGAAATATCCTTATTAGAGTAATTTTGTGATGACTTTCATATATGTGTTTCATTTAATTGGAATAATATTGATCACGTGTATTTATATCCCTTGAAGGAAAGCTATTAAATTCAATCATTGATAAGCAACATCAATGGCATTTGTGGCTACATCTGATCGAAAGTTTTTATACCACAACACAACTCACAAATACAACATTGACCCAGTTTTCAACATTGTTTGAATATGAGACACTGCTAACACTCAATAATGTGGTTGTAGATATTTAAATCTCTGGAAAAAATGATTTGGAAGAATCTAAATATTTTTTGGACTCTTAAACACCCCTAAGGCACCCATAATAAAATGAATCGGCAAGTAGATATACACCATATTGAATGGGATATTTTGGTGGGTTTAGGGTTTATATGTAAGAAAATATCAAGAAAACATTTCAAAACAAAAGCTCCAGAGTTGTACAATCCCTATAGAATCTGCAAACGGGTTGATGAAAGTGCATATGCCTTGTATCTTCCCACTGAATGTAAATCCCATGATGCCTTTTATGTTTGTGCATTAAAAAAAAATGGGCACATTGTTTTTGTCTAGAATGAACTTTTCTAGTTCTCAACGAGGAACGTAAATTGATGTTGTAACTTGAAGGATTTTTTGATACTTATACCAAGAGCCTACATCATAAACCAATGACTAAATATTTTATCAAATGGTGAAACTACCTAATAAAGAAGTTACTTGGGAGAATGATGCTTTTCTAGCCCCAATAACTATCCCTACCTAGTTGGAGACATATCTCTTGCATATTGTATTGTATTTATATGTTCTATTATCATGTCATCATCTTGTGTCTGGTTTATTTCATGCATAAATATTTACAATCAAATGTTTGGAAATTCTTGAATGCGTTGAAACCACTAGTTCTAGAGAAAGAATTTATTGATGCAAAAGAACATTAGAAACATTTTAAGTGGGCTAAAATTGATTGGGATTAAAAAGCAGACAAAATCACAATTTTCTAGTGAGAAACCGTATGTCTTTCCTTCGGAGTTTATTGTCACCAAATTTCATAAGAGATGATGTAATAAGCTATTTTGAGAATGATTGCTCTTCCCAAAACTTCCACAGGGAGAGGAATGTGGTTTAAAATACCATCTTCTTAACATAAACAAAAGAGAGTTTTAATTTTTTATATTACAGAGAGCTACAAGTAGATGGCATGCACCCCCAACAATACATGTAGTTTTCAATTCATGCTTATACCTATTTTTTAATTTACTTAGCCCATTTGGATCTTTAATTGTGGATTTACTATTATGCAACCAAGATTACTCTCTCTACCCATATTACCCAAAAGATTGACAACCTGTAAATTTAATAGTGGGCTTTTTGCCTCATAAATTTTCAGGAAAAAATACAATTTGTTTTTACATTCAATACTTATTTACCAGTTTACCTTCCCATTTTTTCTTGCTTACAACCTCCTTATGAAGATTTGGAATTGATGAAAACAACATGATCTCTATTGCCTCTTGGAATCATCATCTCTATTGTCACTTGGAACTGATGATGAATATGAACTATAACAGGTACTAGGAGGGTTCTAAAGACTGGGATTTATATCATTCTCCAACTACTTAATACACAACTAAAATTTGGTACACCTTCATTCCCAGTCTCTAAGCTTTTATTCAATTTCTCTCTGGTGCGATGCTAGTTTATTTAATTTTGCACACAATCAAGGAATGCATGTTCCACCTACTCAACAAATTGACAAAATCTGTGTTTAATGTTTCACTGTGGACCTTATCTCATGCTGCTCCATTTGCTTGTCCTCCACCATCGTCATCCAATCTGAATTGTTGGTTTCCCCTAGACACACTAATTTCTTGTCTCTATTAGATTATCCATTTTGTTTGCATATCTTGACTATTAGATGCGATTTAAGGAAGTTGGAGCACTACAAAGCCTTCATTTGTCATTATGTGGATGAAATCGTGTTCTTGATTTGCACCTTAGTTTACTAAATGCTCCACTTCAACATTGTAGTGTTCCACCTACTCAACAAATTGTCAAAGTCTGCGTTTAGTGTTTCATTGTTGACCTTATCTCATGTTGCTCCATCTGCATGCCCTGCACCATCGTCATCCAATCTGAATTGTTGGTTTTCCCTAGACACTAATTTCTCGTTTCTACTAGATGAACCATTTTGTTTGCATCTCTTGACTATTGGATGTGATATAAGGAAGTTGGAGCACTACAAGGTCATCATTTTCCATTATGTGGATGAAATGGTATTCTTGATTTGCACCTTAGTTTACTAAATACTCCACTTCAACATTGTAGTGCACATGATGGTAGCTCACTCTATATAGGGACTTAATGATTAAATCGATTTTTTCTATAATATACGCCAACATGGAATTCAAAGGAAGAATATTTAACTTAGTGATTTGACTCATTAAACAAGAATCAGCAATGTAAATCATGTTGATAATCCCTAAATAATTAGCTAGTACCAGTTTCCAACCCTTTTTAGAAAATTGTCACCTTCACTAGGTTGTTTGTGTTAATTCTTAGAAGCTTGTTCCTCTATGATTCTATGGCATATCCCTAGGGTTTGACTTTGCTCGGGCTACCTCTTGCCTCTACATCGAAAAACAGTTTACATTGTGTTATGCTTCTCTGGAACTAGGGGTTTCTTAGCTTGTGCGTTTATCCCTATAGACGTTTTCTCTATTGCAATCTATCCTTTGAGATTTCATTCTTTTATCTAATTGAATTATGTCACTGCTCAATGATTTATTTTGGTGAGTTTCAAAATTCACTCAAGAGGGCAATTATTTTCCTTAGTATATTGGGGCAAGAGTTGCTTGACTTTTTTTAAACAAGTTTTACATATGAGTGTACTTGGTTATCTCAATACCCAATTACAAAAGATATCCTCCCACATTGAAGCAATTAGGTTCATTGGGAGATTTATTAACGAGGTTCAGAATGTGTCTTTGGGGGATTTGAAACTTGGTGAGGGTTATGAAACAACCCCACTTTACTAACTAACCAAGACCTTGTTTATTTTTTGTTTTCTTTTCTTTTAAATGAGTCGACTCCCATTACACCACTAGGTAGGATCATATCAAACTCGGTTACAATTTACAATTAGTAGAGATATGTGGTTGAATAGGGTTGCAAGCAATTTCTCAAACACTGGTTTCTTCAAGTTCACAATGTGTGGTTATGTGGATTCAATCAGGTATTTTGTAGTTTGTCACATAGAGAGTTTCTTCTTAATAAATATCGTCTCTAGTAGAGTTTGACATCTGTATTTATAGCTCCAATATATAGGTGACACTTACAACTTGTAACTCTGTTAGAGACTCTTGTTGTTTGCATAGGTGTCATTTGTCTAAGATCTTAGAGGCATGCACATTTTAAATTTCCTCTGTTTTTGTAAGCAAGTGTACATATAGAACCAGAGTTGAAAATATTGTCTTGTGTTTTCATGAGAAAGTTCCTCATGTGATTTGGTCACACTTTAGGATCTCTGTTTTATATTTCCTCATCTTGCTCCATATTTTGCCCCTATAAAGGGACAGTCTGGTGGGTGGTAAAGGGACAGTCTAGTGGGTGGTATTGCAAATCCCAGCTCTGATGTTCATGAGGGATAAATATGGGTTTCCTTCCCTTTTTCTCTTTTTCCATATTGTTCTATGGAAGCAATTCTACTTTCATCTCATTTTCCCTTCTCTCTAATATATTTATATTAGCTCTCATGCACTTTTAGGATTTGTTTTGTAGGGTTTACACTTTTATTTAACCCATTTTGTAGCACATTTAGGTAGCAGTTGCTTCAGGCACACGTTTTGTTGATATTTCGCACAAATTACTAGGAGTCTTGTTCACCTATTTTGGTCATCTGTGGACATTATTATAATGCCATTTCCTTGTTTCTAGCAATAAATTTGTTGTCGTCTCCAAGGGAGGAAGCAAAGATGTTTTCAAAATGATCTTGGAAAATGATTTATCTCCCTAAATTACTCTGCATCATTCCTTCTTGAGCTGTAAGAAAATTGCATGTTTCCTTTTATCAAATCCAAAAACTACCTTGGAGGATAATGCCCTACTTGATAGATATGATTAGAAGTAAACAGAATATTCTGCCAAAATATTTGAGCAATTTTTTGTGTTTTTATGTAGTGAATGTGGTTCTATGTCCTATCAGGAAAGCTTCCTTTGTGCCTCCCCCCACTGTGGGAGCCATAAACCCTATCTTGGAATCCACTAGAGGGTGTCTTCCTAGCCTCATCATATGTTTAATTATTATTGTTCTTTTAGGTCCAATTATTATAATTAATATTCAGACTTAAACTATAAATTATCGTAACCTACTTGTCATCCAATCTCTGTGCTTATGAGCAATTTTCTTCCACTTGTATCTATGTTCTTCTACAGCTGTAATATTTTCGGATCATATGTTCATCTATCTATCAGATCTATCAATCTACACACACTATATTGGATATTGGAAGTGGATGAGGTAGCAAAATAAAAATCCAATTGGATTTGGAAGGTTAAGAATCCAATATGACAGCTAAAGCTTGTGCTCCGACAATGCAATCCACTCCTCGGCTCTCCCAATTATGACATCGTTGGAACTCCTTTTACCCTAATACAAAACATGATAAGCTTGGATAGGATTAATATACCCAACCATAAGCATGATAAGAAAGGGAGTGGTCACACTCCTTCAGACTTACAGTCAAATAATGGAAACTATTGGAGGGTATGTTGGATGGAGTTCATATATCACCTCCAAAACTGCTAGAGCTAGAAGGCAGCAATTAACTGCTTCAATTAACAATTACCAATTTAAAGTGGCTTGTAGAGCAGCCCAAGGCAGGAGGAGCACCGATAGGGTTTCAATATCATCTTCTGTGCAACAAGTTGTTATGAAATTGAGCCAATTGTTAGCTTGATATGGGGGAACTGGTCGACTATGGCTTATTGGGATTTCGACGTGTGAAACATACCTACGTTTTCAAGTATATCATCCTTCTATGGAGAATGATTGGGACCTACAACCTCTACCTATTGTTTCCAAACCAGCTCCAAGATTGTTTCCTAGGTTCTCCCTTGTTTCTTCCTTCTGCTTTCCAAGTTCTATTGGTATTTTAGTGTTTAGAAGATCTGTCTTGAAATGCATCAAATGTGCCATCATTTTAGATTTGGGGATCATAATCAACATCTTGAATTTTGGTTTGTATTTTTTATTGATCTGAGTATTTCAGGAGCGCAATAACGACCTAAAAATTTCCCATCCATCTCTTGATGCACTTGAGTTGAGTGCTGAGTTGCATTTATGGTTTTGTTTAAAAATATATTGTATGGTAGTCGATGTCCAATTTACGAATGTATTTTGTTTGGAATTTACGCTAGTTGCATGTTTGTGAGTATTTGTTGGTTATTAAAAAATAATAAAATATTGATGTTTCCTTTCGAAACAACCCTTTTTCCTAGATAGTTACAATAAGTGTATTCTGATATAATACTTTGGTCACCTTTCTTCTTTGTATAGAGGCTTCTATATATGCCAATAGTCGTAGATTGTTATGGCTATGATATGATTTAATGCTCAGCCAACTAATTTCTCTTTTCGAAATCAAATTTGTATTCTTGTTTTACAGCTTAGTGGTATAACACATATTTCATTAAATTTGGAAACATTTTATTCCAAGGACAACCAAACTTGCGTTTTTTAGTTATTTTGGAATTCTAGATCCACTATTTAATTCAAAATTTAATGAAATATGTGTTGTATTCATTTTATGGCTTTTGCATTAGACTTTATAATGACGGTTTCTAATACCAAAAGACATCATACTTCACAAAATTATGAGGTTCACCAAAAACGTATTCATTCTACATAGTCCCAGGTCCATTTTAGGAACAAGTTTATTCGGAGTATGTTTCCCCTGGTTGATTACTGTCTGTATCCAGAGCTGTTGATACAGCTCTAACCCATTCCAAGAAGAAAATTTAGTGATTCCCATAAAATTTCCTTCATAAAAATTAATTGTAAAATGCAATCAAGTAAGCTTGAAAATATAATGTTGGGCACATTTTGAAAGCCTAGTGTGTAGTCATCTGGTATTTACTTGTATGTTCAATCTTTAAAGTTAGTATTTGATCATGTATGTGATTTATCTACTGGAGATTCAAAAATTGGAGAGGGAGCTTGAAAATAATTCAGATGAGATAGTGTAAAATATTTTGGTAGCTAAAGGCCAAGGCATATGGCATATTCAGGTATAAGAAGTTTCAAATATTCAACCATGGCCAGGTTCTACTTGAGTTTTTTCTTAGCAGTTTGAAATTTATTTTACTATTTTCATGTTTATGCAGATGCATCTCTTTTTCTTAATTATAGATTTTTCAATACATTCATCTTACTAGGTTATATCATTTTTAAACAGAGGATTATCATTATGGCCAATCTGAAATAACACCAGGACAAGAAATCCATAGAAACGTTAACCCTAAAAAACCCTTACTCCAATTCTGGGTCTGTTAGAGAAGAGGCAACATATTTTGGGTGTCAGAAAATACAGTAAGTTGAATCTTACCTATGGAAACCATGTGAAGTGAACACATATTTACACATAAGTATTGGGACAAAATTGCATATTGTATCTCATATTGTGAATATATGTGGTACAATTTATGAGTTTGGAATTCAGTGAATGGAATAATTTTGAATTAAAATGGCTATGAGATGCAAGCTTCCCTTCGATAATTACTATAGGTATTTTCTGAAATGCTAAGGCCGTAGAAGTGTGTCAAGTCATTCGCTTCTCATCATCTCCAAGCACTTCATTTGTTTGTGGCATGAATGGATTAATTTTAGCACTCTAGTTGCATTTTCTTTCAAAAGTAGCATATTTGTCTAGCAATTCAAAGATGAGATGGATTTTTTTCTCTATAAGGAATGAATCAATCTGGAAAGTTATCTCTTTGGTACCTTTCATTTTTGAGACCCTGAAGACCTCAATTTTAACTTTCTCTGCTTCATGTCCAAGCCTGTTCAAAGCATCTTTACTTCTCTCAGGAATTTTTTCCCTCATTCTACGTTGGATAAGTAATACAATGATCATTTGAAAATTGAATTTTTATTATAATCTGCCTATTTCATTGCCAGTAGTATGCAAAAATCCATTCCTTATATCAAGTTGTTAGGGTAACCACATTTCCTTCTTGTTGAGGGGAAATAACATACTATAATGTAAATATCTTGAGGAAAGGGAGCGCTCCTAAGGATTCAGACCCACTAGAACTTGGTGTTATCATTCAAAGCAACCATGGAGACCCCGCTTTGGAGAGAGTCACGAATGAGGCATGCAACCCCACCAAATCCTTTGACATTGTTGTAGTGTGTCTTTTGGTCAGTAATGTTCGTGGATTGGGGTTGGTGCTTGTGTGGAAATTACTTGTGTTTTTGTGAGAAAATGGAAGTGATGGGACCCAACCATGTTGTGAAGTGTGCTCCAAGATGTAAAAAAACCTCGTTGCGAATCTAGTAGGCAATGGAAATGGCATACATGCTCCTCATCCCTTGACTAATGTTGATGTATATGTAACTTCGGAATGTATTTCATCTATGTATTTTATATATATTTATTGTACCCTTATAAGAGATGTGTCATTCCTCTATAAGGAAGTGTCATCATGTGGATTGACAAGTGTCGCAAGTGTGTGTACTTGCCGATGGGTTATTAGACCACCATGTGGGGTCGGCCCTGAATTATATATATTATAATGTGGATGTACCTAGCTAGACAAGTCGGCCCCATAAGGTCACTGGGCAAAAAGGTTAGTATAAATAGAGATCGGAGATCTCTATTTTACTCATTTCAGAAAAGTAACTCACTCTCACTCAGAAAGTGGCGCACTAGTGAGGAGGAGGATCATCTGCTACTAGGAGACTATCTCAGTGTATTTTGGTTGTACTTTGGTTGAGCCATTGCTCTCTCTATCTCTGAGGAAGTTGTGGGGTTTTTCACCTTAGGGTTTTCCCCACGGAAACTCTGTGTCTCTTGTCTCTCATGCTTTTGATTCTTGTGATGCTTGTCATGCTTATTGTGATTGCCATGCATTGATATACTGTATATTTTATTCTCTCAGCAAAGATCCTAGAGTATTGTGAATTAATGCTCAAAATTTAACATGGAATCAGAGCTAACCTGAGAAGAAGACATTTTGCAGTGACGAAAACTTGAGTTTCTTGTTTATTGGGTTTCTCTCCATAGATTTTGGAAAAGCAATATAGTATATTGACTCTACTCATCAAGGCGCGTCTATCTGTCCAGTCAGAATTCAATTCCGAGCATTTTCATATTTGGCCCTAAAAATTAGGGTTTCCACAAAAATAGGAATTTCTGAAATCTGAAGACATAGCTGGAAGCTCCTTGCAAAAATCGAAGTTTAGAGCTTTGGATCAAGATTTTTGGCTGGGTAGATCTCCGGGAAACTCAAACCCTAATTCAGGGCTCTCCCCAGTGAACCCAGGAGGACAAAAGGTCAAATCCGAAGGGTAAAGCTTTGCTAATCTCAAATTCTGAATGCACCAAGCTGATCAGCTCATCAAGGCACATCTTTCTATCATTTCAAAAATTTGAAATTCACATTTTGAATTTTTAGGGTTTTTCCGACAAACCCTAATCCAGGACCAGATCCAGTTTTCAGCATTTCAAGTGGTAAGACCTAAATCTTTTCTATTTCCATTTGAAGTACTCTTTAAGATGTCTCACCACACCAAGCTTGAGGATAAGCTTGAAGGAGATGATAACTTCTGAGCTTGGAAGTATAGGATTGGGTTAATCCTGGAAGAGAATGAGTTCGACTCATATGTGAAAGAAGACATCCCTATCCTAGAGGATGAAGAGGCTAAGGTATTGCATAAGAAAAACTTGGTCAAGGCAAAGAGAATCATTTCTGATTCTATCAAAGACCATCTCATACCCCATGTGTCTGCTCTAAAGACACCCAAGGAGATGTTTGACTCTTTGACCAAGCTATTTGAAGGGAAGAACATAAATCGGAAGATGACCCTGCGGAACCAATTGAAAGGAGTAAAGTTTCGGAATGGAGAAACCATTCAATCTTATTTTTCAAGGGTCTCCCAGATCAAGGAACAACTAAAAGCAGTGGATGAAATGGTGGAGAATGGTGAAGTGGTAATGACCACTCTAAATGGCCTACCCAGGTCATGGGATTCCTTTATTCAAGGAATTTGTGCAAGGAAGAAGTTGATCTCCTTCAACAGATTGCGGGAAGAATGCTCTCAAGAAGAAGCTAGGCTTGTGGCCCGAGAAGAAAAGATGGGAAATGAAGATCAAGCTCTCACATCACATGCCAGGAAAGGCAAGTCCAAGAAGGAATCATCTCATAACAGGAGATTCTCACACCACCATTATCATAAAGATAAGAAAGATCTCAGATGCTTCAATTGCAATGAGAAGGGACGCTTTGCTTCATATTGTCCCAAGAAGAAGAAAGACAACAACAACAACTTCAATAAGAAGAAGAAGAATAACAAAAGAAGATATCATGCTCATGCTGCCGAAGATGATGAACCCCCAAAGAAGAAGGCTAGGGCAGAAAGTGATAGTGATAATGACTGATCAAGTGAAGAAGAATATGTTCTAATTTCTGCTCTCACGGGTACTATCTCCCATGATTGTAATGATTGGTTGATTGATAGTGGGGCTTCCAAACACATGACTGGGTTTAAGGAATCTTTTGTGAATCTATCTGAACATGAATCACCCCATAAGGTGAAACTTGGGGATGACTATCAATACCCAATCAAAGGAAGTGGTGAGGCCACCTACAACCTAGATTCTAGAAAATCTTTGAAGATGAAAGAAGTCCTTTATGTACCTGGGCTGAAGAAGAACTTACTCTCCATCTCTGCATTGGATGCAAAAGGTATGAGGGTTGCATTTGTGGATGGCCAAGTCCTAATATGGCCAAAGGAAAAGAACATAGATGATGCAGTAGTGATTGGAGAGCAAGAGGAAGGTTTGTATAAATTGAAGGGACAACCTGAACATGCCATGGTACATGAATCCATGGAGCCAAGTGAACTTTTGCATAGAATACTTGCTCATATACACTATAGGGCACTTCCAATTGCAAGCAAGGCTGTAGAGGGTCTTCCTGATATCAAGACCAAACATGAAGGTGTTTGCAAAGGATGTGCAAAAGGTAAGAACATTAAGAAGGCTTTCCCAAGCAGTGAAAGCAAGGCAAAAGACATCCCGGAAATCATCCACTCAGATGTATGTGGTCCTATGTCATCCAGTTCTCTGAGTGGGTATGTTTACTATGTCTCATTTATTGATGAATTCTCTAGGAAGACTTGGGTATACTTCTTGAAGAACAAAGATGAGGTGTTTGATAAATTCAAGGAATTCAAAACCTTGATGGAGAATCAAACTGACAAGAAGATCAAAACATTCATATCCGACAATGGTGGAGAATTCACCTCAGGTGACTTCAAGAAGCTTTGTAGTGATTCAGGGATTAAGAGGGATTTGACTGCTCCTTATAATCCTCAACAGAATGGAGTTGCAGAAAGGAAGAACAAAACAATCATGGAAATAGCAAGGGCAATGCTGCATGACCAGGATGTACCTATGCATCTATGGGCAGAAGCAGCTGGAACAACTGTATATGTGCAGAACATAACACCCCACAAGATATTGGACAACAAGACACCAGAAGAGGTCTTTTCTGGTAAGAAACCTGAAGTCAACCATCTCAGAATATTTGGTTTTCCAGTATACACTCATGTCCCAAAGGAAAAGAGGACTAAACTAGATCCTTTAGGAAAGAAGGGTATCTTTGTGGGTTACAGTGAAAGCTCGAAGGCTTACAGAATATACTTTTCTGGGTTCAAGAAGATTGATTTCAGCAAGGATGAATATAAGTTCAAGGACAGGTAATCCAGGAAGCAAAGATCAAGAGGGAGCACACTCCAGCAGCTCCTGCAAGGATGCAGATTTTCAGAGGGAGTTGACCATCTTCCTACATTCCACAACAGAAAGGTGAAGAGGAAGCTACTTCAGCAGCTCCTGCCAGGAAGCAAAGACTCAGAGGGAGTCCACCCAACAAACAAACAAAGATAAGTATTTCAATTATCATTTCTTGCCTATTTTGTTTGTTTAAATAATATTATGCTTATGTTCCTAGACTTAGGAGACATATTGTGCATATTAGAATGATTGCATTAATGAACAGTATACTACTAATATGCATGTGATGGGTAAGTGGCCTATGGCACTATACAACATTCCAGTGCTACTTATCTAGAATGAAACCTCTTTGCTGACATGTTGGGAGTAGTGCAAACTCTTAACAATGTTCTGGTAGAGACTGGAAGGCATCTAGAAAGTTGTGGAACATGGATAAATGTTGTATTGAAGCATTGGCTAAGATAACTGCATGACTGCATGACATATTTCTTTGTGTGTAAAGAACTTGTTCTGAAAATTATAAGATGCTTCTAATCATGCAATTTAACTTGTTTTGTAGGAAAGACCATATATCTTCACCTACAAAAGGACTACAACATTTGTTCCAGCAACAAAGATATCTATTGAAGATATTGAAGTTCCCAGGATCTAGGATGAAGAAATGGAATGCCATGATCCGTCGATCATGAAGAAGATGTTTGGGATACAGTCCCAAGACCTGACAGGGAGTCACATGTGTGCAGATTGAAGAAAGCCTTGTATGGCTTGTAGCAAGCTCCCAGAACTTGGTGTGATACTAAGAGAAAGCTTGCTGCCGAGTTCGATATGAAATATTTGGGAATGATGCACTATTTCCTAGGTATTGAGGTGTGGCAGAGTGCAGGTGGGATCTTCCTTGGTCAAGGGAAGTACACAGTAGATATCCTGAAGAGATTCGGGATGATGGATTGTAAGGCCATGGCCACACCTATGGCATCGAATCTGAAGCTTCTATGTGATGCTTCATCTGAGCCGGTTGATGTCTCTATGTATCGTCAGATGATTGGGTCCTTGATGTACCTGACGAACACGAGACCAGATATTTTCTTTGCTGTGAACACATTGAGCCAGTTCCTGACGGATCCGAGGAGTGTTCACCTGGTTGCTGTAAAGCATGTTCTGAGGTACCTGAAGGGTACAGTGGATTTTGGGCTCAAGTATGAAGCGAATCAAAAGTTTAACCTGCATGGTTATGTTGATTCAGATTGGGCTGGCAGTGCTGCAGATAGGAAGAGCACATCTGGGTGCTGCTTCAGTATGGGATCAGGTGTGATCTCTTGGTTTAGCAGGAAGCAGTCCTGCGTAGCACTAAGTACAGCTGAGGCAGAGTATGTTGCAGCATGTTCAGCTAGTTGTGAGGCAGTATGGCTACGGAAGCTACTGTCTGAGTTATTTGATCTCCCGTTGGATGCTACTGGTATCTTTTGTGATAACCAGAGTTGTGTAAAGCTGTCCGAGAACCCAGTGTTTCGTGACAGGTCGAAACACATAGAGATCAAATATCACTATATCAGGGATATGGTGCAGAGAGGAGTTGTGAAGCTCCTGTATGTTGCGACGGACGAGCAGATTGCAGATGTGTTGATGAAGCCACTATCCAGGGTGAAGTTCGAGTACTTCAGGGAGAGGCTTGGCATTCTTCAGATTGATGACACTTCGAGGAAGAAGTGATGGACACATTTGCTGAAGCCATTCCAAGCATGTTGGAAGGAGGATTCTTCACATGGCTGTGGATGTAAGCGTTGGATGATGAACATCAGGATGATGTTCTAGTTTCTGCTTTGTATGATCAGTTGGATCATTTATATGTATGTGTGCATCATGTTAGATGTTGGATATGATCAGTTGGATCATTTATATGTATGTACCCATCATGTTGGATGCTGGATATGATCGGTTTGATCATTTGTATGTATTTTGTATATGCATCATGTTGGATGCTTGGACCATGTATCTGTATATGTATCAGGTGGATACATTGTATGATCAGGTAGATCATGTATATTGATATGTATCAGGTATGATCAGGTAGATCATGTATGTTGATGGATACATTGTTTGGATCATGTATCTATGTATCAGGTGGATACACTATGTATGATGATATGTATCAGGTAGATACTTGGTGTGCATCAGATGGATGCATTGTATGATCAGGATGATCGCGGATGACGAGCTTCTCCATATGACATGCAACAGGATGTTGCAGTCATGATGATCAGGGTGATCATGTGTACATCAGGATGATGTATGATGAGTATCAGATGATACTTTGTGGCCGTGGATCAGGTTGTGCAGGTAAGCATGTAATTTGTGCCCTGGGAGATTTGCAGATGGTCTTTCGAGGTTTTTCCTATGGCATGTAATTCGTACCCTGGGACATCTGGCAAATGCTCTTTCGAGGTTTTGCTTGGGAGGACATATAATTTGTGCCCTGGGAGATCTGCAGATAGTCTTTCGAGGTTTTGCCTATGGCATGTAATTCGTGCCCTGGGATATCTGGCAGATGCTCTTTCGAGGTTTTGTCCTATGGCATGTAATTTGCTCCTGGGAGATCTGGACAGGATGAAAAAGGCCTCAGATGCTTCAGCCAGGTTTTGCCATGACCACATGTAATTTGCTCCTGGGAGATCTGGACAGGATGAAAAAGGCCTCAGATGCTTCGGCCAGGTTTTGTGGTGAGATCACATGTAATGTGCTCCTGGGAGATCCGACAGGTAGAGCCGTGTGCTCGTAACAGCCTGGGATGCTTCAGCCAGGTTTTGTGATGGGTCACATGTAATGTGCTCCTGGGAGATCCTACAGGTAGAGCTGTGTGCTCGTAATAGCCTGGGATGTTGCAGCCAGGTTTTGTGACGCACATAATAAGTCCTGAGAATTCCACAGTATGGCCAGTGATGATGAAGAACTGCAGGTGGTGGGCCTACATCCAGTATGAAAAAGGATTGGCTCTGTAGAACTTCCTATGACGAGTAGAGTCAGAGATTGATTGAGATAGCAGCAGCAGTGACGATGATGATGACGATGATCCCGAGAAGAAGACTTGTCTAGCAGAACTGTGACAAGAAATACCTTCCTAGTTAAGAGGGAGTGTTGATGTATATGTAACTTCGGAATGTATTTCATCTGTGTATTTTATATATATTTATTGTACCCTTATAAGAGATGTGGCATTCCTCTATAAGGAAGTGTCGTCATGTGGATTGACAAGTGTCGCAAGTGTGTGTACTTGCCGATGGGTTATTAGACCACCATGTGGGGTCGGCCCTGAATTATATATATTATAATGTGGATGTACCTAGCTAGACAAGTCGGCCCCATAAGGTCACTGGGCAAAAAGGTTAGTATAAATAGAGATCGTAGATCTATATTTTACTCATTTCGGAAAAGTAACTCACTCTCACTCAGAAAGTGGCGCACTAGTGAGGAGGAGGATCATCTGCTACTAGGAGACTATCTCAGTGTATTTTGGTTGTACTTTGGTTGAGCCATTGCTCTCTCTATCTCTGAGGAAGTTGTGGGGTTTTTCACCTTAGATTTTTCCCCACGGAAACTCTATGTCTCTTGTCTCTCATGCTTTTGATTCTTGTGATGCTTGTCATGCTTATTGTGATTGTCATGCATTGATATACTGTATATGTTATTCTCTCAGCAAAGATCCTAGAGTATTGTGAATTAATGCTCAAAATTTTAACAACTAACCCATCATTTGGATCATCAAAGGTGGGATCATCCAAAGAAGGGGAGCCCCAAATAATTAATTCAAGATTATGAATGACTGACCACTTCCCATCCTTCCTCGTTGCGACCTCCTACTCCATGGAGTGTTTGAGCTCAAGTATTTGAGATATGGTAAGGTTAGATTGAAAAGGATCATGTGAAAGAGGGAGGAGAGTTGTCTCTTTGCCTGAAGTGATTTAGTGGGGTCTTTTGAAGTCTCAAATCAAGCTTGCTCAAGGATGATATCTTTCAAGTTGAGGGTATCGCGCAGAAACAAAATGCTTATAGCCATGGGGTTTGAAGGAGTATAGGAGAGGGGATCCCCTTCACCCTAAGGTGAAGTTCCCTATTTTGTACAATGTGCACTTTTGTGATTTGGGCCTCGATTGCTTCTTCAACTTTGGCAAGCAAGGGACCTTTCCCCTTCTTTCAAACAACTTACGCCCAAGATTTCATTTCCTACTTTATCACAACCTATTGGGATCTAATTTCTTCTTGTAGAGAATAATTGCTTGATATTATTGCATGATGTAATGTCTCATTACATAGAAGGAGAGGGAGATGTATGTTATGTAACTCTTGTGCCATTCTTGTGCCATTCTAGAGTAATATCTCAAGTGTGCTTTTGCGGACTATTTTAAGAGGTTTGTATCTTGGACCACTTCTTATAAATTTGAGCATGCATAAGTTGTATTACCCACTGTAATGGATTATCATTGCAATCTTTGATGTAGGCTTTTGGGACTCCTTAAATAATATCTATCTCAATCACTTTAATAAATATAACAGGTGTGGGTTGCATCACTCATTTGCAGTCACAGCTAAATTATTAACCTCCAGCTGTTGGTTGATATTCTTTTGTTATAACATTTTTTGTTGCACACGGTTGGGTTCTAACTAGAGTGATTTTATTTGCTAAGCAAGTCACTTTTACTGCACTTCAATTGAAGTATGAAAAGTTTGCAACTGGGTGTAGAAATTTTGTGTTTAGGATATCAAATTACTTCATGTCATCCATTGAATACCTAACTACAATGGAAATTCTAGAGTTGAACTTATTTCATATAGTTTATAGTAGTGGAAATGTGTCTTGAATACTATGATTTGAATGACTTGTCTGGGTAAATGTATCCTGTCACAAAGATGCTTGAAATTACTTAATAAACTCAAGGCCAAAATATCACATGGGAAGGTGATCGGAAATTAGTATAGGCTACTGTAGTTTTTTTAGTATCATTTTCTGTAATGTGTTGTGTATTTTCCAACTTGATCTTGACGTTGAGTTTCTTGTTTGATGAAATTTATATGATATTGTTCAAATGTGTTGATTTTGCAGAGAGATGACCAGCCATCACTGTCAAGTATATCATCCTTCTATGGGGAACGATTGGGACCTACAGCCTCTACCTATTGTTTCCAAACCAGCTCCAAGATTGTTTCCTAGGTTATCCATGTTTCTTCCTTCTGCTTTCTAAGTTCTCCCTTGTTTCTTCCTTCTACTTTCCAAGTTATGTTGTTATTTTAGTGTCTAGAAGATCTATCTTAAAATGCATGAAATGTGCCATCATTTTAGATTTGGGGATCATAATTAGCATCTTGAATTTTGGTTTCTATTTTTTTTATTGATCTGCATATTTCATGAGCATAATAATGACCTAAACATTCCCCATCCATCTCTTGATGCAGTTAAGCTGAGGGATGAGTTGCATTTCTGTTTTTGCATAAAAAAATATTGTATGGTCGTCGATGTCCAATTTACAAATGCATTTTGGTTTTTATTTTGTTGATTGATCTGAGTATTTCAGGAGCACAATAATGACCTTATAAACGTTTCCCATCCATCTCTTGACGCACTTGAGCTAAGGGCTGAGTTGCGTTTCTGGTTTTGTTTTAAAATATATTGTATGGTACTCAATGTAAATTTACAAATGTATTTTGTCTGGCATTTACGCTAGTTGCATGTTTGTGAGTATTTGTTGGTTATTAAAAAATATTGATGTTTCCTTTCAAAACAATCTTTTTGCCTGGACAGTTACAATAAGTGTATTTTCATATAATATCTTGGTCATCTTCCTTCTTTGCATAGAGGCTTCTATCTATGACAATAGTCGTAGATTGTTATGGCTATCATACGATTTAATGCTAAGCCAACTGATTGCTCTTTTTGAAATTGGATTTGTCTTCTTGTTTCAAATTATTAACATCATTCCCCTACCTAGCAATATTTGTAGGGTCAATAAAATTTTCATGTAAACTACTTGCCATTAATCAGTAATTATAAATTGCTCAGAATATTATTATATAAATTATTCATCAAAACAAATCTTTTCTATTACTATTTTCCAAAGTGTATTTGGCAGGGATGGCAATTCCTTACCAGCCTATGGGAATCTCAGAATAAAGTCAACCAGTAATAGTTGGTTCTCAATATTTTGTACAGGGTGAGTTATTATGAATTTCCAACTATGGCTGCAGCCTGCAAGCAAGTTTTGAGATTATGTAAAAGTGCACATGGCAAGTAATCTTGCATCACTTCAGTGTTTTGACTGGATTGGATTGATTAATTGTTCCATATAGTACTCAGTCTCAAGGCCATTAAAAAAATAGGTTCAAGATTCCAGTCGTACTAAAGAAAAACATTGTTCACATCTGAATGAATTTTTCCAGCCGAAATGCTTTTTCTTCAAATTCTAGCTGAAATGTTTTTTTTCTTTAACTTTTATTGTATTGTTTTATTTTTCAAATTTATTTTTTCAGAAATGAAATTGCTTTTTACATGTATTATAGAAATTGTTTTTCAAGTTCAATTTTTTTAAATCAAAATTAGCAAATATGACAGAAATTTTTAAAATTGAAATTTTTTAGTCACACTTGTTTCATCTTTCTTCAATTTAAGAAGAAGATCCTTGATCCACCCCAATTTGTAAAATATAAACATCTCCAAAACTTTAATTGAGAAATCAAATCAATTTACTCAAAATTAAAGCTTACTACAAGAATAACTTTTGATTCAATATTTAATTTAATCATGCAGTAAATACCTAATATGGTCTGTCATTTGATCTGCAAGTGTGTTATATTTAATTGCAGGTGAATGTACCTCTCCTACAATTAGATTGAGTAATGGATGTTGAAGAGTTTATGAGGCTAGACTGGCTCAAATATGGCCAACACATTCCATGGACCCATTTCATGATTTTGCTTGCACAATGCCCGACATGCCTATACTTGTAGGAAACTTTTTCACGTAATGAGTAAATGCCGAAGGGGATGACATTGTTGAGGCCTTAGTTGATCATGGTTTTTGGTGAATTGACTTGGCATGAATTATCTGTTTGGGTTATTATGAACAATGATGATGCCCTAGTGGTTCATGGATGCCCTAAATCATTGCACGTAGACTCATCCTCTAAATTATGCTATGTGTTAAGACTAGAACTCAATAAGTTTCCCACAAGTTTTAGCATAAGAAACAACACTCTGAGTTGAATGTGATGTGAATAACAGTCAGAAGGACCTGTCCCATACTCTTACAGCCTTAATCTATGGTTTTGGGAATGAATAATCAGTATCCTGGCCACTTTACAAACAAATCTGTGCAAATCTAGTGAGTAAACAACAAATTCTGGGATTTGAAAATCAATTCTCAACCATGTTTCGATATCAAAGAAGCATCCAATCTCAAAGCTGGGCCTATTTTGAAGAGCAACGCTCCTAAACTGTAATTATGGGCCATGAATCAAAGGTAAAAAGGATTAATCCCACCCCAAATCAGTAGTAAACAGGCCTTCTTGAATTATGGGCATATCTGAAAGTTAAGACAGCCCTTAAACTATAATTATGGGCATATTTTAGCAGTTATGAGCACTTAAATAGTGGTAGAACAAGGTTTTTGGTGACTTGACTTGGCATGAATGATCTGGTTGGGTGATTATGAACAACGATAATGCCCTAGTGGTTCATGGATGCCCTAAATCATTGCACTTAGACTCATCCTCTAAAATATTCTATGTGTTAAAACTGTAACTCAATAAGCTTCCCACAAGTCTGGGCATAAGAAATAGCATTCTGAGTAAGTTTCCCACAAGTATGAGAATACAATATAGCATTCTGAGTTGAATGTGATGCGAATAACAGTGAGAAGGACCTGTCCCGTACTCTTACAGCCTTAATGTATAAGTTCTGGGCATAAATTATCAGTATCCTGGGCACTTTCCAAACAGATCTGTGCAATTCCAGTGAGTAAACAGCAGTTCTGGGATTTGAAAATCAATTCTGGACAATTCTTTAACATCAAAGAAGCATCCAATCTCAAAGCTAGGCCTGTTTTGAAGTAGTAGCACCCCTACAGTGTGAATTATGGGCCATGAATCAGAGGTAAAAGGGATTAATTCCCCCCCAAATCAGTAGTAAACATGCCTCCTTGAATTCTGGGCAGATCTGAAAGTTAAGACAGCCCTTAAACAATCATTCTGGGCGTATTGTATCAGTTATGGGCACTTAAATAGTGGTGGATAAGACTATTTCTCAGATTTGGGTGGTTTGTTGAAGAGGTTCAGTGGTGAAAATCATTGATTCAGTAGTGTTAAGGTAATTCCATGCATGGACAACATTTCAAGTGAGCCTAAGACCTATGCATTAGGGTAGCACATCACCCATTTCGCCCTCCAAACAATCTTGAAGCTTCAGTATATGGTCTTGGGTAGGCTTATATAATCATTGGAGGCTAGCATTCAACGATACTTCGGTCCATAGGGAGGCCACACCTCCTAGAAGTATGTATATGGGTCGTTCCAGCCTAATTGAGGTTCAAGCCTTGAGGAGTTTACATCAGTTGGAGAAGCTATGCTTTGTAACAATGAATGCTCATGTTATGTTCAGAAAGAAGGGTGCGCCCAGCCATTTAGGAGACATGTTGGAAGAGAGAACTGTATTTACACTTGCTTGGAAGAGCATTTCTCGTTGGAAAATTCCTAGATCCTCTTTGAATTCCTTGGAACACTAACTTCTAGATGAATGTTTGGTTGCATTGTGGGCACATGTTAGTGGAGCAAACACCTTTTGGAAGATCAATTGCACATTTTAGTTGGGGCACATGCCATAAAGAAGCCTTTTGTTGGTATGTGGACATTGCTTGGAGAAATCTTATTGCGTCGAAGAGTATTAAGATTATATATGCTACCATAGACTAGATTGCAAATTCATTAGTATTCGATACATTATTCACAATAGCAGCATAAGCAGGATCTCTGAAAGATACACAATCACAAAGCACAAAACAATATACCCTGGGAAACCCTCTAGGGGAAGAAAACCCAACAAGAACTTCCTCAATATATATGATCAAGTATGCCCCAAAATATGTCTCACAAATAAGAGAGACAAAAAGACCAAACTTTGGACTCAAGACACTCCTCCTTCTCCTTCGCGGATCTCTCTCTTTCTCTACTAATGAGAATTGCACAAGTGAGTGAATGAATAAATGAAGGAGTCTCTCCTTCTATTTATACATTACTTTTGACCTAATATTTAACTCAGTTATGTTGGCCCCAGTCATCCTAACTGGTCCGACTTCTCCAGAGAGACTCAATTACCACTTATATTACATTTACTTGGGTACTAATGACCCAACTTACTTGGGTGATTATATCATTGTCGGGTGTTTTTCTCTCTTGCCTAGGGAAAGTATTGAAGTGCCTAGGGCATCTTTATCATCATTAGACGAATTTTGAAGTGTCTAGGGTAAGTAACGAAGTGCTTGGGAAAATATGGAAGTGGACGGGGGAATTTTTATCTTCGTTGTGAGAATTTTGAAGTGCCTAGGGAAAATATTGAAGTGTCTGGGCGTTTTTATCATCTTTGGGAGAATTTTGAAGTGGTCGAGGCAAGTATTGAAGTGCATGGGGAGTTTCTATCATCATTGGGTCAATTTAGAAGTGTATGGGGCAAGTATTGAAGTGCATGGGTGCAATTTTGAAGTGCGTGGGGAAAATATTGAAGTGCATGGGCCATGTATTGAAGTGCCTGGGGGGGAATTTGAAGTGCTTGGTGAAAATAGTGAAGTGCATGGGGAGTTTTTATCATCCTTGGGAGAATTTAGAAGTGCATGGGAAAATATTGAAGTGCTTAGGGCATTTTTATCATCTTTCGGAGAATTTTGAAGTGCTCGGGCAAGTATTGAAGTGCATGGGGCATTTTTCTCGTCACTTGGTGAATTTTAAAGTGCATGGGGCATTTTTCTCATCACTAGGTGAAGTTAGAAGTGCCCGGAGTTGTTGTTTATCAATGTATGGATGCTTTTGTAGTGTTGGGATGTTTTAAAACAGTGATGGGAAAAGTTATCACTTGTCAAGGTAAATTTGTGTGGATTGAGGAATTTTTGTGATTGCCTAGGTGATTATATCATTGTCGGGTGTTTTTCTCCCTTGCCTAGGGTAAGTATTGAAGTGCCTAGGGCATCTTTATCATCATTGGACAAATTTTGAAGTGTCTAGGGAAAGTAATGAAGTTCCTAGGCAAACATGGAAGTGGATGGGGGCGATTTTATCTTCGACGCGAGAATTTTGAAGTGCCTGGGGAAAATATTGAAGTGTATGGGTGTTTTTATCATCGTTGGGAGAATATTGAAGTGGTCGAGGAAAGTATTGAAGTGCACAAGGAATTTTTCTCATCACTGGGTGAATTTAGAAGTGCATGCGGAAAGTATTGAAGTGCCTTGGGGGAATTTTGAAGTGTTTGGGGAAAATATTGAAGTGTGTGGGGAGTTTTTATCATCCTTGGGAGAATTTTGAAGTGCCTGGGAAAATATTGAAGTGCTTAGGGCATTTTTATCATCTTTCGGAGAATTTTGAAGTGCTTGGGGAAAGTATTGAAGAGCATGGGGAGTTTTTCTTGTCACTTGGTGAATTTAGAAGTGCATGGGGCATTTTTCTCATCACTAGGTGAATTTAAAAGTGCTTGCGGTTGTTGTTTACCAATATATGGATGCTTTTATAGTGTTGGTACGTTTTAAAACACTAATGGGAAAAGTTATCACTTGTCGAGGTAAATTTGTGTGGATTGAGGCATTTTTGTGATTGCCTAGGTGGTTATATCATTGTCAGGTGTTTTTCTTCCTTTCCTAGGGCATATTTATCATCATTGGACGAATTTTGAAGTGTATAGGGCAAGTAATGAAGTGCCTGGGAAAACATGGAAGTGGATGGGGGCATTTTTATCTTCGCCGTGAGAATTTTGAAGTGCATGGGGAAAATATTGAAGTGTATGGGTGTTTTTATCATCATTGGGAGAATTTTGAAGTGGCCAAGCAAAGTATTGAAGTGCACAGGGTGTTTTTCTCATCACTGGGTGAATTTAGAAGTGCATGGGGCAAGTATTGAAGTGACTTAGGGGAATTTTGAAGTGCTTGGGGAAAATATTGAAGTGCATGGGGAGTTTTTATCATCCTTGGGAGAATTTTGAAGTGACTCGGAAAATACTGAATTGCGTAGGGCATTTTTATCATCTCTGGGAGAATTTTGAAGTGTAAGTGCCCAGAGCAAGTATTGAAGTGCCAGGGACGTTTTTCTCCTCACTAGTGAATTTAGAAGTGCATCATTGGGGTGTTTTTCTCATCACCAAGTGGATTTAGAAGTGCATGGGGCGTTTTTCTCATCATCGGGTGGATTTAAAAGTGCATGGTTCATTTTTCTCATCACTAGGTGAATTTAGAAGTGGATGGAGGCGTTTTTATCTTCGCTGCGATAATTTTGAAGTGCCCGGCGCAAATATTGAAGTGTATGGGTGTTTTTATCATCGTTGGGAGAATTTTGAAGTGGTTGAGGCAAGTATTGAACTGCATGGGGCATTTATATCATCATTGGGTCAATTTAGAAGTGCATGTGGCAAGTATTGAAGTGACATGGGGGAATTTTGAAGTGCTTTGGGAAAATATTGAAGTGCATGGGGAGTTTTTATCATCCTTGGGAGAATTTAGAAGTGCCTGGGAAAATATGGAAGTTCTTAAGGCAATTTTATCATCTTTCGGAAAAAAAATTATGTGCCCGAGGCACGTAAAATCAAAAGTTTGAGTCTTACTAGCAAAAGATTCGCCAAATTTTTACTATATTTTATAAATCGGTGAAAGATTCGCCAAGTTTTTATAATTTTTTATAATTAAGTGAAATATTCGCCAATATTTTACAATATCTTATAGTTTGGTGAAATATTCGCCAAGATTTTATAGCATTATATAATGAAATGAAAGATTCACCAATATATATATATATATATATACATATTATATTATTGATAAAATCGCCTTCAAGTTTTCCTATATATCGGTGAGATTCGCCCATTTTTTATACATATAAATTTTGGGGGGTTCTTAAAATCATCCCTGATTCTTAATGTGGCATATTTGAGAAGAATTCTTATGGATAAAATCCATAAAATGCCATATTCTGGTCACCCAGGATACCAGAAAATAGTTGCTACAGCGAGAAAGCAATATTTTTGGTCGGGAATGAAAAAAGGCATTGCTGAGTATATTTCTAAGTGTATGAAATGTCAGCAAGTAAAGGTTGAACATCAACACCCAACAGGTTTGTTGCAACCTTTTCCAATTCTGGAATGGAAATGGGATGTGATTTCCATGGATTTTATTACAGGTTTTCCAATGATAGTGAGGCAGGATGATTCCATCATGGTTGTGGTGGATAAATTATCTAAGGCAGCACACTTTATACCAGTTAAATCCACATATAAAATGGATGCTATTGCAAAAAAATTTATGAAGGAAATTTTCAGGTGGCATGGTTTTCCTAAAGCAATAATTTCAGATAGGGATACAAAGTTTACTTCAAATTTATGGAAAACTCTTTTTGTTGATTTGGGTATGCAGCTGAAATTTAGTACCGCCTACCATCCGCAAACAGATGGGAAAACAGAAAGGGTAAATCAGGTGCTTGAAGACATGCTACGCATGTATTTGATGGACAAACCATCCAAGTGGGAGGATTATCTACACTTGGTAGATTTTGCATATAAAAATGGAAAACAAACATCGTTGGGCATGAGTCCATTTGAAGCTTTGTATGGCAGGAGGTGTAGGACACCGGTTACTTGGGATAATCCAGTGAACAAAATTGTACTTGGGTCAAAATTGCTTAAGGAAATGGAACAAGAGGTTACAAATATTAGGCAGAATTTAAAGGCAGCCCAAGATAGAAAGAAAAGCTATGCAGATAAGAACCGAGTGCATAGAGAGTTTCATGTTGGAGATCATGTTTACCTTAGAGTGAGGCCAAGGAATAGTTCCTTGAAGCTTGGAAGTTGTGCCAAGCTATCACCTAGATATTGTGGGCCATTTGAAGTGCTTGAGAGAATAGGGCCAATTGCATATAGAATTGCATTTCCTGCTAACACTAGAGCTCATAATGTCTTTCATGTTTCTTTGCTTAATAAATATGTACATGATCCTAACCATGTGATTGATTGGGATGTGATTCAGGTGGAACCCGAGGGAGAGTTCCAAATCGATCCACTATGCATCCTAGATAGGAAAGTGACATTGCTCCGAAACTAAGCCATCGGACAGATAAAAGTGAAATGGAAGCACTTCGGTCGCGATGAGGCTATGTGAGAGTTGGAGGATGCCATGAGAGAGGCATATCCATTTTTGTTCTTAATTTTGAGCAAACACCGAGGACGGTGTTATTCCAATGGGGAGGGGATTGTAATACCCCTAGTTTTGACTTGGAATGTATTTATCCAATATTATGTAAATGATGTAAATATGCTAGTGTGAATTCCTAGTGCGGAGCTCAAGGCCAAGGCCTGACTAGTGAATGTCTAGGCATGTATGATGTTTATATTTTATTTGGATTTTATGCTAATTTATAATATATGTAAATATTATGTGCATAAATAATAAAATGGGCCAAGACTAGTTGTGTAAAGAGCACCAAAGGGGCTATGATTCCACCAGAGGGGAAGAGGAAAGGGGGTCCATGGGTGACTAAGTACTTGCTTCCAAGTGTCAACCTTAGAACTCACCCAAAATTCTGTCATTTGATGAGAATAAACCAAATATCTCCTTTTTTGACCATTTTTTCCAATCATTAATGCATGTGTGTGGTTGGTGGGAAAAGTCACCTCATGTAGTTATTGAAGCATGGGACTGACTGCACTTTTGTGACAGTTTTGTCATGACAGAAGTCAGTCTGCAGCTTCCAGGGGTCATTTCTCTACTGGCAGAAGTTATGTCAGTTGTCTTTTCACCATTTTCCCATATCCCTTGGAGTCAATCCTCATTTGTCTCAATTCTTTCACATAGTTTTAGAGGATGCAGAGCTCTCCCTTGTTGTCCATGAACTTACCATGTTGTTTTGAACCCATAAATTCAAATTTGGAGACCATGTTGAAGATTGGGAAGTGGGTTTTGTTGGTTGTAGGTGAGCATAGAGGTTGGGAAATCTAGGAACCCTTAACCTTGAGTTCTGCTACTCATAGATGCTTGAGAAGCCACATATTGAGGATGTAGGAGGTTCTATAGCAGCCAATACCAGGTTGGACTTCTTCTATGCACACATTGGAAGCACCCGGCAAGATGGATCGCCCAAGAGAACTGTGGATCGGTGAAGGGGATTCCTGAGCTAGAAGGGTGTTGTGTGGGGCAGGTATTGTGGAAGCCAAGGCTATAAGGGTTGAGTGAGACCCATGTAGATATTTGTATGAGCATTTGTCTAAGAACAGAGAGCAGAATGGGTTGTGGGATGAGAGATAGAATCCTGTAGGTGTTTCCTTCTCCCTGGTGGCCTCATAGCCCAGCTTGGGGGTGGCCTCCCAGCAGAAAGAGTATATGTTGGACTGAGTGCCTATGGTTGGGTGGCAAAGCGCTCTTACACAGCCAATTGCTTGGAGCTGCGTTGGATAAAGATAAGTATTCTTATGCATGTGATTCTGAAGTGTTTTATTTCATGCCTGTAATGTTATGCTTGTGTATTTGCATGTTAGATGTGTGTGGATAGATTATAATTCCGTTGTGCATGTTTATTTACATTTTTGCACACATTTCATTTGTTGAAAAAACGTATTGTGGACTTGGGGTGAAATTTTAGAGCCCAGTTTTTCCAGCGGCCCCTCTCGATGGTCGAATTGGGTGAGGGGGACGTTACATGATATGTCTATATGGTGGTTAATAACTCCCCTTGTCTACATGTTCTAATTAGAACTTGGGAATATTTGATGATCGACATTCTTACTTATTTTCCAAAAACTAAGCATTCAAATGATTGTATATTGTTTATTGTCAATCATTCATGATCCATTGCATGTAGACTATCATTACCATTCGACACTAATCATATGTACTTGATTCAAATATGGTCACTCTTAAAAATTAATTGTATATATCAACCTAAATGCTTCAATATTTATACATTTCATAAAATTTTGTTCATTATTATGTTGGAGTGGTCAATTCTCAGACAAACAAAACAAACCACCTTGATAAACTTCACAATGCTACACCAATATTGAATTCAATAAACATAATTTTTCACGGGCATAAATTTTTTTGAACTTCAAAATACGCTAAATTTCTGACGTAATCTTATCAGAATACGAACATACTTGCAATAAGAACGATGGCATGTCGTCATAATACCGACATACTTGCAATAATATCGACAACCTATCGTTGGAATGATGCATGAAGTATATTGGTCTTTGGATATACATTTTCAAAAGTTCATCAGAATAGCGCCAATGAACATGTTTCAAAAAGATACTATAGTTGTACAACATCATAATATATGTTCAATCTATGTCATTATGACATTGGAAAAGCACCAAAACATAAATTTGAACAAGAAACCAGAGAAATTTTGTCTTAATTATGTCAATAGGTTGTCGAAACATCGACGTCAAGAAACCTAGGAAAAAAGAATTCAATGGTGAATTCATCATGACCTCGCAATAATATATTGGTTGTAGTATCTTTTTAGAGGGTGTTTTACATTCGTCTTGTAAAGATTAAATCCATCCAAAAATAGCTAGTCCCTGCAACCCTAGAGAATCTTCGAGGATTTTTAGGCTTAACGATCTTCTATTGCGATGTTTTCACACAATTTATCTATTATTTTCATCCACTAATTGACCTAACAAAGAAGGGTTTCTTTCACAAGTTGACAATATTTTCATAAACTAAGAGAGCCCTTCAACTTCATTTTTTGGCACACCAAGTTTTACATAACCCTTCATGATGGAGTGTGATTCTTTTAAATTTTGACTTGATGCTATGCTCTAACATGATCATATTCCCATTACCTTTGAAAGTAGGCAATTGAATAAGAGAATGGCATATGGCCAAAAACAATAAAAAGATGTCGGTCATACTTATTTCCATGGCCAATTGGCACCAATTCCTCATTGGTAAAATCTCCGTGGACTCCCCCACCTTTACAATAGTAACAAGGACCCAAGTTTGTAAGTCATTTCTTGCAAGAACTTTTCAAATTAATAGTACTGACTTTCAATATGAATATTGTGTATCACCCTCAAATAGATGGGAAAGAGAATTATATTAATAAGTACATGGAGGTGTATCTTCATATGTACAAAGGTGATAACCAAAGTAATTTGATGACGGGGGTTGCATCTAGTCAAATATTGGTATATACATATCACCACCAAAATGAACATGTTTAAAGAATTATGGATATAAATGCTCATCACGTAAGGACTATGTCATCCAAAATGTTCAAGTCGTTCAAGTCATTGTAATCATTGATAAACAAAAGAAATATATCACATCTTTACCATCCAATAGACTAACTAGAACCACTTAGAGAGAGACTTTGAGATTGGAGATATGGACTTTGTCCCATTACAGGGCTATAAGAGTATAGCTCTCCAACAAGAAGGTAAGAACAAGCTTCAACCCAAGATCTATAGCCCATATGGAGTGTGATCAAAAGTGATTGTTGTGGCTTATGCAATGACAATTTAAAACAAGAGAATATTCTTTGATTTCTTTCATGTCTCTTATTAAAAAAACGCAATCAAGTGGTTTCTCAAGATCCATCTCACAAATGAAGAGGACAAGCTAATACTAGAACCATACGGCATCCTCGAGGTGAACGTGAAGAATCTCTATAGAAGGAAAATCACTAATTACAATATCAAATGGAAAGGTCTACCAAAAGAATAAGCTACTAAGCTACTTGGGGGGAAACACATTTCTACATAAAAAAATATCAAATTTGCATATGGTGCGATACCCCCTCCTTAGTAGCCTAGTAGCCATTGGTTAAGAAAAAACATATTTTATGCTTCAAAAATACTAATGAATTTGGTGTAACATGTTGAATAGTATTTTTTTGAATAAAACAGTGAGAGATTTAAATCTCTCTCTATTATTCCAATGACTAAATTATAATGTGCACCAATATGTATAATCTCACTCTCTATTATTCCAATGACTAAATCATAATGTGAACCAATATGTATTTTGTAGCTACACGAGGGTAAAATACATATGCTTCTTCCATGTCCAAAGACATTTCTACATATTTAGGGTTATTATATTGCAGATCTTAGACTCATGGAACATAAATGCATATTTTAAATTACTTATGCTTCTAATTTTTTATGTTTCAAAATTGAGAACAACATTTTTAAAAGGAAGGAAATGTTGTATACCTAACCACAACACCTTTGTTAGAGTTTGGGTTCCATGAAATTATGTTGCTTTTAGGAAAATAAATAACTTCATCATAATCTTCAAAACATGGGTTTTTACAGTATCATATTGCAATATTTGTAAAATCTCACATTTATATAATAAGTCTTATCACTTTTATTAGTAATGTAATCTTTAAATTAGGGTTTTTAGCCCCTTTAGGTATAAAAAAGGTTTCCTCACATTTTACCATTTTTTGCACCAAGAGAATTGTGGTGCTCTACAAGTCAATGTGAGGGAGATGTAACGTAACGTAACATGATATGTGTACGTGACAACAAAAATAAATTAAACTAAGTTATTTGGAAACATATGTTAGCTCAATTTTATCATTCAATATGAACTTGAATTTATCCGAGACATGGAATTAAATGATAAAAAAATACACTACAAGAAATTTGGTCATTATCAATGCATGATAGAGCCAAGGTTAAGATGGACCTACATTGGCATTAATACAATTCCCAAGATTATTTAGAGAACTCTTCCTCCACTCTTGGGGTTTATAGCCACAATCTACCCTTGGTTTTGCATAGGTACCCCAACTATATTTTATGCTCTTTATCTTTTGTTTATTTGAACTAGCTTCTTATCATGACAAGACTATCACATCCACACTTCACATTACTAGAGAACCATTATTACCATCCAATTTTGAAACTTTCAACTGTTATATCCCAACTGATATTTGTTGTCCTTTTATAGATTTTATGATGTATTTATTGCTTGCTTGAAGTCTTGTTACCCAATACTTAAATAAAATATGAATGCATGTGTCGTACTATGATTGCATGAGAATGCATGCAAGTGCATGGGGTTGCATAAACCTTAAATAACCCAAGTATTTAAATATGCTATATGATAGGGATAGAAATAATGCACGTACGTACCAATAACTTGTGTCGAATATGTAGGTCAATACGAGATAAGCATGCAAGTCATGTGCCGAGAATAGGTCAATATATGTGATGATCTCTAATCAACAATTTGCCCATGCAATAATGGTGCCTTCTTCAGTCTTTGAATTGAGTGATAAATGCTCTAATGATGTGAGATAGCTCCAGGAAGTATGTAATAGGGTTAGAATCCCCCTCTGATCAGTATATAAGTTGCATGCAAGCCATGCAACAGCTCTAAGGCATAAAGCATGAGTATCCTCAAGGAAAAGGTGCCCTTCTGATACTTGAATTAATGATAAATGTCTCCAGAAGCTTAAATAGAAGCATGTGTTCAATAACTAGGCTAATAATGATCCTCCATGAAGGATGGAAGTTGCATGCATACCAAATAGCAGTTGTCTATCAATATATGAATATCTTCTTATTTTCCCAAGTCGCCCATGCAAGAAGGAAAGCTCTCTGGATCCAATATGTAGCTTTGAATCCAGAATAATGCTGAAGATTTATGTATAAGATGTACTTGATGAATAGTAATTTTGAACCTGTATGACCCAACCCTGAAAGTGACTAGGGAAGATAGATTCCACTACTAAAATACACTTTATGGTTGAGTAGTGTGCTCTCAACCCTAACTTGGCTCTCTAATCTCTCCAAATCAAATTCACAAATCAATAATCAATAAGCAGACCTAATCATTCATTTTATCCTTCTTTTATAACTTTGGCATTGCATGCCCTAACTTTGGATTCCTAAGTCGCTTTTCTCTTCTATTTTTCAGTTGAGTTGCATGTCTTTCTTTTTGTGTGCATGCGGGTTTAATTAAGGTGTTTATGTGCATGTGCATCATGAAATATGGCATGCAAGTGGCCCCTAGTTCATGTGGCCCTCTTTTATCTACTGATGATCTAATAACCATGATTAAGATCTTTTTTGTTCTGAATGGTATCAATCCTCATTTAATTCCCTGAATGTCAGTACCTACTCAAACCTATGGGAATTAGATAGTTTAGCGGGATAGCCCCTTGTGCTTAAGCAGAAGAGGGCAGGCATTACGTTCCTCTCCGCTCGAAATTTCTTGTCCTCAAGCAACTATAATGTTGGGTGATGCGGTACATGTTCTTCTTCCCAAGTGGCCTCTTCTATTGGTAATTCTTTCCATTGAACCAAGTATTCTCGAATGATCTTGTTCCTTAATTTTCTTTCTCAAACTTCAGGATTCATTTTGGAACCAAAATCAATTGGCCCTCGTCATCGAGGGGGGTAGCTCTGATGTAGTAACAATCTATTGGCCTACTACTTTCTTGAGGTTAGACACATGGAATACATTATGAATCTTGCTTTCTTGTGGTAACTTGAGCTCATATGCTACCTCTCCCACTTTCTGGATTATCTTATAAGGACCATAAAAGCGAGGCTTTAGTTTCTCTACTCCTTTATGTTTAAGGGATGATTGTCTATAAGTTTGTAGTCGTAAGTATACCAAATATCCTACCTCAAAACTGCGATCAATCTTGTGTCTATCTACATATATATTTTGTTGATTCTAGGTGGCCTGTATGTTTTGTTTGAGTATCTTGAGGCCCAAAAATCCTTTCAACTCTTCCACACTTTTAGGTGTATGCCAATCCAATATGGATTTAATATTTTCTAAGTGTACCTATACCACATTTGCTCCTATCACATGCCTCAAATATAATATATCTTGCATATCGAACTCACATTTGGACATCTTTTCATATACTGATTGTTCCTTTAGAATTCCAAGTACTTCCTCAATGTGCTTTAAATTACCTTCCCAAGTCTTACTGTAAATTAATATATCATCAAAGAATACCAGAATATACTTACGTAACTGATCCTTGAAGGTGTGATTCATACATGACTAAAAAGTAGTCAGTGCATTAGTGAGCCAAAATGGCATCACCATAAACCCATAATGTCCGTAGTGGCCACGTAAGGTGGACTTTGGAACATCCTATTCCATAACCTGTATCTAATGGTACCCTGATCAGAGGTCAATTTCAGAGAAGTATTTTCCCCCCTGTAACTAATCCATCAATTCATCTATTCTTGGAATTGGATACCTGTTCTTAATGGTTTTCTTGTTAAGGACCATGTAATCAATACACATGTGTACAGTCCCATCCTTCTCTTTTACTAAAACCACTGTGGATGGGAATAGACTGGAGATGGGTCTTATGTATCCCAATTTGAGAAAATCTTTGATTGTATTTTCAATTTCATCTTTATACCTCTTGGAGTGTCGATAGGGGGTAGTAAGAACTGCTTGGGTACCCTCCTCCAACTCAATAATGTGCTCAAATCCACGATCTTGAGGCCTACCTGATGGAATATCTCTAAATACTCTCTCATGCTTCTGTAATAGTGCCTGTATGTATGTTGGATGTTGTGTGGCATTATCTGGTGGATTCCTAAATGTAACCAAGCACTCGGATTCCCACTTTATGTATCCCTATCGGAGCACAACCTCCATCATGTCTGATGATACTTCTCTAGGAGGGTAGGTATGCATACCTCTCAAAACAACCTTATTTTTCGTCTGTTCCCTGGAATTCCATTTCCATGGTCTGGTAGTTCATACAATACTTTCCAATTGAATAAATCCATTGAAATCCCAACACCACATTCGTATCCAGCGCATGAACCACATATAATGATTATGTCATTGTATAGTTCCCTAGAGTCACTTTCAATTTTGGAATCCAATGAGTGCACTCCATGTTGTGGTTTCCTGCTATGGCCACTGTAAATCCATCAAATTTCTTGGTTTGAATACCTCTCCTTTTTATCCATGCAGCATCAATAAAGTTGTGGGATGCCCCACCATCAATCAACACTCCAACCTTGTTACCCTGTATGACACCTCTTAGCTGGAGAGTGTGGAACCTAGGAACTCTAGATAATGTAGCAATGGCACCTCCCTTTATATCCTCTGAGAATTGCTCCTCCTATGTTGTGTGAAGTGCCTCTCTCTATACATGCTCCTGATCATCCTCGTCCTATCCACTATCAGAATATACCTCTATGTAATGAGCTTTTCCCTTCCTGGAACACCTGTGACCTGGTACCCATTGCTCCTGAAAACTAAAACATGGTTTCTTTCTTCTCAGTTCCTGGCGAGTATCATTATCCATCCACTTTCTTTTGGGCCATTCTTTTTGGAAAGGTATATGTTCCTTATCTTTAATAGGAAAATTTGTCTTAGGAATAAACTTGTTTTTAGGAATGGAATCATGTAAGTCTCAGGTACGACTAATGGCATCATGCAATGTTGTGGGTGTATAGGCCTTAACCCATCCAAATAAGGGTTCAGTGAGAGCCTCAATAAACAACATAACTAACCTATTCTCTGAAATATCTATCACCATAACTGCAATCCTTTGAAATTATGATATGAAATCTTTGAGACTACATGTCTGCTTGAGCTATGTTAACTCTCTGAAATGTACCTCGAGGTCTTTCCTGTCAAAGCGCTTGATGAGACTTTGTGTAAAATTTGTATAAGAAGTGATGGTATTGTGACCCAATGTCACTAGCCCGTGGTACCACCACTCATGGGATTCCCCATCCAAATACAAAGTAGCCAACTTAATGGCATTTGTCTCCATCATGGGGTTAAGTTGGAAGTAAGTGTCCAAATTTTGTACCCAAATCCGCGCTGGGCCACTCCGGGTCCCATCAAAAGTAGGAATAGTCAGCTTCCCTACCATGCGTTGTAACTCATAGTTATGATTAAAATCCCTGTTATAGACTTTCGGCCTGTTCTTACTCTTAAAATGAAAAAAGTCCATAAATGACATGGCCAACTGGAAATCATTTCCAAGTGCTCAGTACTCCCGTAAATATGCCCCATTGGTTCTTCTAGCTCTACCTGTACTATCGACACTGTTGTCTGGATATCCAAGAACTGTGGCATGGTAGGTCTAGAGGACCTGTTGTAGATATGAGGGTGACTCTGCATATTAGTATGGTAAATTCCCTCCAGTACTACTTGTGGATACTCAGTCATTGTTGGGAAACCGAGGAATGTATGAGGTGGACCCTGATTTATCTTCCAATTTGTTGACGGCAGCCAACATTTATTTATGTCCTGTACTTAATTCCTCTAAAGCGGAAATGATACGGCTGAAATCCATTTTATCATCGTATGCCATGGTCTCTTTACCTCTTCTAAACTGAGTCTCCATTTTTGTCATGTAGGTCTCATTGTCCTCTAGTACTATATCCTCTAACTCCTCCTCTTCTTCACTTCTTCCAATGTACCCGGACCTCTACCTTCTGTAAGTAATATTTTGCAAGTCCTCTGTATTCATTATTGTTTACAATTGCATGCTCCCACAGTTGGCAAGGAACATGCTCTAATACCACTGTAATATCTCAACTAATATGCGTTGTCCTTTCATAAGGTTTCTAATGTAGTTATTGCTTGCTTGAATTCTTGTTACCCAATACTTAAAGAAAATATGAATGCATGTTCCATACTATCATTGCATGAGAATGCATGCAAGTGCATGGGGTTTCATAAACCCTAAATAACCCAAGTATTTAAATATTCTATAAGATAGGGATAAAAATGATGCACATACGTACCAATAACTTGTGCCGAAGATGTAGGTCAATATGAGATAAGCATGTAAGTCATGTGCCGAGAATAGGTCAAGATATGTGATGATCTCTACTCAACAATTCGCCCATGCAATAAGGGTTCCTTCTTCAGTCTTTGAATTGAGTGATAAATGTTATAATGATGTGAGATATCTCCGGGAAGTATGTACTAGGGTTATAATCCCCCTCTGATCAGTATAGAAGCTGCATGCAAGCCATGCAATAGATCTAAGGCATAAAGCGTGAGTATCCTCAAGGAAAGTCACCCATACAAGGAAAAGGTTCTCTTCTGATACTTGAATCAATGATAAATCTCTCCAGAATCCGAAATAGAAGACTTTGTTCAGTAACTAGGCTAATAATGATCCTCTAGGAAGGATGGAAGTTGCATTCAAACCAAATAGCAATTGTCTGCCAATATATGAATATCTTCTTATTTTCCCAAGTCGCCCATGCAAGAAGGCAAGCTCTCTAGATCCAATATGTAGCTTTGAATCAAGAAGAATGTTGAAGATTGATGTATAAGATGTACTTGATGAATAGTAATGTTGAACCTGTATGATCCAACCTTGAAAGTGACTAGGGAAGATAGATTATGTTGATGTAATACACTTGATGGTTAAGTACTGTGCCCTCAACCCTAACTTGACTCTCTAAGCTCTCTAAATCGAATTCACAAATCAATAATCAATAAGCAGACCTAATCATTCACTGTATCCTTCTTTTATAACTTTGACATTGCATGCCCTAACTTTTGCATGCCTAAGTCTCTCTTATCTTCTATTTTCAGTTGAGTTGCATGTCTTGCTTTATGTGTGCATGCAGGTTTAATTAAGGTGTTTTTGTGCATGAATCATGAAATATGGCGTACATGTAATGCATGCAAGTGGCCCCTAGTTCATGTGGCCCTCTTTTATCTTCTGATGATCTAATAACCATGATTAAGATCTTCTTTTGTTCTGAATGGTATCAGTCCTTAGTCAATTCCCTGTATGTCAGTACCCGCTCGAACCTATGGGAATTAGATAGGTTAGCGGGTTGGTCCCTTGTGCTTAAGAAAAAAGGACATTACATCAACTTAGCAGCCATGAGACCAAGTATCTATTTACCAACATCACTTGGAACTTGCACATAGCCTGTAACCATTGTTGTATACCCAAGTGCACATCCATAAATGTGAGTACAAGCACAAACACAAGCCTATCACTTAGTAGGACCTGAACCCTAGTGGGTGCTATATATTAACTACCCACTTTCACATAATTGGAAAGACACTATCAACTATGCTCTAAATCTTATTTTCATTATTATTATAGTTTATATATCTAGTGCCTCTATTGTAGCAGGAGTAATGTCATTTTTAACACATAACAATGTGGAAATGCAATGAACCAAATGGTTCATATCCATTGAAAAGAATATAAAGACTCAAAGAATGTTACAAGACAAAATATAAAATTACAAGAGATAAATTAATTCAAATGGAAAAATGGAAAAAAATAATAAGAAGAAATTATAAAAATGTTTTTTAATAGAATGTCACATCAAATTGTCTTCATAAAAACATTAAAATAAAATATATAGAGTTGGTAACATCAAAATCAAAATATGACGAGAAGTTACAATTTTTTTTGTTTTTTAGTAAACAAAAGTCAACAATGGCATGTAAAGTACCAAGGAAGTCCCATCATTGTTGGTCTTGGAGGTGTGTTGCATATTATTGATAGTCATCATTACAAGCTCTCTACAAACATTGCATTAGCTACAAACAACAAAGCGGAATTGTTAATTGCCTACAAAATCATTAAATTGGCCTTCATACCTAGTGTGAAAGTTTTGCAAGTTATTGGGGGCTCTTTGTTGGTCATAACTTGATATCTGACAGAAAGCCACCAAAGAATATCTATCTTAAGCCAATCTATGATGACATCTATAGATTACTCGTTCTTTTTTAAGATATTACCTTCAAACACATTTACAGGGAGAGGAACATTGAAGCAGACCTCTTGTCGAAACAAGCACTTCAACTCACTATTGGAGAACTCAAGTCTGTGAAATTGATAAAGATGGCATAAAGGAATTTGATCCAGGACCTAGGTTGGATTTTTAAAATATATCCATAAAAATGGGCCTTAGTGAAATAGGGAGGAACATGACATTATGCTATCATCCTGCGGACAATTTTTTGCAGATCTCGTGATAATTATACTATGTATATTTTTGAAGATGAAAGTGAAGGGACTAAATAGCTGTCTTTAGCTAGACACTTAAATGTATGGCTTTTTTGCTTATAAACAATGTGGTTCAATTCTAATAAAATTTGTGTTGCGATCTTTTTTTATTGAAAAAAAAAAGTACAATGAAGATTTATGTCCCATCGATAGCCTCTTTAACCAATTAGGAAACAACTAAGTGAAATTTAAAAATTAATTAATCAATTTTTTTCATAAACTTTAATTTAAAAAATCATTTTTTTTTAAATTGAAATACTTTATAAAACATTATACCATTGAATATATATATATATATATATATATATATATAATGCTTAACAATATAAAATGATATAAAATGTGAAAGTTACAATTATTCAGATGATATAAAATGTGAAGGTTACAACTATTCATGTTATGTTGATATAAATATTCAAAACAATGAAAATTATTTTCAAGATTTAAAAAGAATCAAAATATGCTAGACTCACATCAAACAATCCAAAAATAAAAGACATAGTCCATAACTAAAAGGTCATCTCGTACCATGTTAATCAAGGTTGACTTTATTATTTATGCTAAATAAGGTCATCTCGTACCATGTTAATCAAGGTTGACTTTATTATTTATGCAAAATAGACATGAGCCTATGATGTGAATCACTTTCATTTTTTTATCATTTATGCTACATAGCATATGATGTGAATCAAGATTTTATTTAACATTGATGCTGAATACAAATGAATGTAACTTCAAAGAAGCATGGTTTTTTAATCGAATCGAGAAAGGCTTATAACTTGCAACAATTCAATCATTTATGCTAAATACACAAGCATAACTTCAATGAGCATGTTTTTTTAAATGGAATAGAAAAAGGCTTATAACTTCCAAGAACTTCAGAGATGATAGATTTATTAAAAGTTATTATCATTTGCAATCAGAAATTTTATATACATCATAAATTGTAAAAAATTTATATACATTGTAAATTTAAGTAAAATTTTTGACAGATTTATAAAAAGTTTTTATAGATTATAATTTAGGATTATTCAAATATAATAGAAATTTAGAATGTAGATATATTAAAAGTTTTTATAATTTGCAATCAAAAATTTTATATACATTGTAAATTTAAGTAAAAAATTTAATAGATTTAGAAATTTTATATACATTGTAAATTTAAGTAAAAAATTTGATAGATTTATAAAAAGTTTTTATAGATTATAATTTAGGATTATTCAAATATAATAGAAATTTAGAATAAAATAAAAATATATATATATATTTTACACATTTATGTAAATTTTTTAAATGTAAAATCAGTTTGACACCGCGTTTTTCTGTGTTTTTTTAAATACTCATAAGAATTTAAACTTGTAAAAAATTTATTTACAACTTCTCAATTTAATTACTCGTTACCAATTACTCTAATCCCATACTTGTTTTGTTTTTATTTCTTCCAATAAAAAATAATAAAAATATTAAATCCATATATCCAATAAATCACAAATCTACAGATCTATTACTAGTTAATCAATTAATTGTTAACTTTGTGATAAGAATTTTTGAAGGTAGAATATAGTTTGTACATAGGTATAGCTATTTTGTTTTCCTCGTTTTATGTTACCCACCCAGTAACGATGGGCTGACATCATCCAAGTTTAATGCCTTGCACTTCTTGGGAAGGATGATCTTGTAGGTTTTCGGGAGGGCGATCCACCCGGCAAGCTGTATGGAGCCACCGCTTGATTCTCCACCGTCCTGCACATGTATGTTTCATGCTATTCAAGTGGCAGATGAATCAATTGTTTAGCAATTAACTAACCCTGTAAACAAAGAATATATACCATTTTTCACTAATTGCATGTGGCAGATGAATCAATTGTTTAGTAATTAATTAACCCGGTAAACAAGGAAATATATATCATTTTTCACTAATTGCATGTGATATTTTTTTTTAATTTCTGTTTGGAGATGTTCTTTTTATGAGGATCAGGTCAATCTTGATTAGGGAGAGAAGCTAGTAGTTGAACGGGGTATCAGTAGTGGAGATAGAAGTAGTATTGGCTGACGTTAATTTTGGAAATACTTGATACCATTTGTTATTCATAAAAATACTTTATGTACAAATAAATGTCAATATTTTCATGTTTTTAAAATTACTAAAGAAAAAACGTTCTTTTACATTTTGAAATAAAATGAATATTTGAAATCAGAAATTTCATTTTAAGTCACATCCACTTTAAGTCACATCAATGTTCACCGATTAGTCCTAAGCAAAAATACACTATGATGACATTAGGACTAGACAACTTGAAACTTTGTGGCTGACATGGTGGATTCGTCACACCTCAAAACCAATATGGTTAAATAGAGAACACACCAACGTATATGTCATAAAAATCTGGAGAAAAAACATGTTCCAAAACATATAAAATTAAGTTACATACAAAAGAGTAAAATAAATATTCCCTTACTAGCATCCCTGCCCTTTGTTTACTTTCTATTCGCTTGTTGGGAAATTTGTCATGGCATTATCTTCTTTTTAGTGTTCGTGGCACCATGATTTGAATTTAACAGGTTGTCAATCACTAAGTACTTTCTGTTTAAATTACCCCGTCTGCTTTCTAATATGGCAGCCTGCATATATTTTCGTTATTTTTATTCATAGCTATCGATCATGTCAGCTATAAATATTTCTTTGCAAGTTTAAACGGTTCTAACTTTTGGTTTTCAGTATTCGAATTTTAGATTCATTATGCAGATTTTTCTCCCATGCATTGCATTTTGCTTGTATGATTGGTTTGTGTTGACCTTGGGCTATTTTTCAGATTGCCTGCAAGCTTCAATTAATGCTGACTGTTTAGGTTTCGCTGTTTTTTTTCTTCCCTTCCAGATGCCCACCTTCTGTACCATAATTCTGTCATTCTGGGTTAAGGAAATTTTTTGCTAAAACATCCAGCTTCCTGTAGATTTTGTATTCGATAGGAGAAGGAGCGGCAATGGCTGCAGTCTGAAAAAGATTCTCTATTCCATGCCTGCGGGAACCAAAACGCGCAGAATCGAACCATGTATCACAGAGACTGACTAGAGCCATAGACAGAGTTCCCAAATCTCGTTTAGAGAGCTGGAAGAACTACTTCAATCATGGAATTAAGATAGGTTCATTATCAGAAGACGAGCAGCGTCTTGTCATATGTCTTCAAGGAAAGCACGGTAACAGGATGAAGAAAATTGCAGCTGGAACAACGGCCAAGAGGTTGGACAAAAGGTGGGAGGGCTATAGAGAACCATTGCAGATTCTCCTAAATACACAATTGAGGAAGGTAAATATGATGATAATGTGGAAACATTTGCAAAAAGATACATGCAAAGGAAAAAACAATTGGCCGCTACTCCCAGCAGCTGTAATTTACATCTATTGCTGCAATGCCTTATGGGCCTCCTCCTCCCAATAGTCTTGGTATGCCCACGAATCCAACTCCTGATTTCATTAGTTACGCCATCTCTATTCTTCCTCCATGGGTGCCGAACAGGCTAAATTCAGGTCATGGGTTTGGGACTGAAACCCTTCTTAAATCTTCTCCAAGGCTATCAAACTCGAGCCCCTCATCCTCCTCTCCTTCCGTGACTCTTTCTCTTTCACCGTCTTCAAGCACTCCAGTGATGTCTAACACAGCTTCTGCATGTTCATCATGGATGAAAAATATGACAGACATAATGTATGTGGATGTTCGGAAGCTGAGAAAGAAAAAAGTAGAAAAAATTCGCACATAGAAATGCCCTCCATGGATCTATGGGTGGAGCAGGTGAAAGCTAGATTATAGAAGAAATGTCTATGTTCTTAGAGCTCTGCAGAGAATTGGAGCAGATCAAAGCGAGATTATAAAAGAAATGTCTATGTTCTTACAGCACTGCAGAGAATTGGAGCAGATCAAAGCGAGATTATAGAAATGTCTATGTTCTTACAGCAATGCAGAGAATTGGAGGAGAGACAACACTCGTGGTTAGTGTACAAGAAGGAAACTTGTTGGAGACTGAAACGACTTGTTGATCAGTGTACAAGAAGGAAACTTGTTGGATATCATTGCCCACAAAGAATATTTGGCATTACTCACAAAATGATACTTGAAAATTCATTCAATGTTTAAATATCTTAGTTGAAAACTTGAAAAATTATTTGTTTTTCAAAATCTTAAAAGTTTTCATATCCTGAAGAAGTTTTCAATGCCACTTCTCATATTTTTATTGCTCCTGCCCCTAGCATTTGTACACCAATTTCATGTTCAAATTTGGGTGACAACTTTACATATTCATTTTTATTATTTATGTATTACAAATTCATTTCTATTATTTATGTATTACAAGTGCCTATCCATATGAAGACTCGAATCTTTTATCTTTTCTGGTTGAAATACAATGCATTTTCAATTTTTTATAATTGTTTTTGTTCCCACTACAAAAAAGAAATTGCTTTCAATTTTTTTGATGCGACCACGATACATACAAAAAGTATGATAATTATCGATTTCACATTAAGAGTTAGGAGATGTCTAAAAATTCCACGATTTGGATAGAACAACCATTTTTAGCTAGAATCTCACATTTTTTTTTATTTTGCAAAATCGGAATTTAGCTATGTTTTATTGTGATTTTGATGGTAGAAATGGATTCAGTACCCTCCAAAATCCTTAAGGCACCCAAAATTATACAATTTGACTATTGTAACCTGGATTTTGGAAAATTACGACCGGATTTTTATAAAATCTTGCTCGAAAAAATCATCTATGCCGACTCAAATCGTAGAATTTTAGACTACTCATTAACAGTTATAGTTCTGTCAATTTTGTCCAACACAATGAGGGGAAAAAATAAGTGACTAAAGGGAAAGAAAATGAAATAATGAATAAGGTGACCTAAATGACAGCAACCAGTTGAGATCGCTATGAACCTTTGTCCGCGCAAGTGCATTTTCGGATCTAGGGTTCCCAACCCTGCTAGGGTTTTTTTCCTCTGCAGGCTAGCAGTCGTGAGAATGTGATAGCAAAGCCATTGGGGGGGAGGAGCCCCCTCCTACCGCAATGTTGTTTGAAATCAAGCCATACCACTAGATCGACCCCAGGAAGGAGGAAACCAAGCCTAATCTGCTAGCACCTGGCATCATTCAAGGGAGATCTCGCAGCATTCAAGGGAGAAGCTGCAGCATAATGGGGAAAGCAATGGCCCGACCCCTTCGGCGAGGACCATGGCAATGCCCAAACTCAAATGTTTTCCAAAAATAGATGATATCCCAACCCTGGAGATCACATCCAAGAAACTGGAAAAGTACAGACAATACATGGGAGACCACGCCCTGATCTGTAAATTTATGGGCTTTTGGCCCATAGAGAAAGCTCTCCAGGGCTGGATCAACCACAAATGGAAGCCCCAAGGCAGATTTGATGTAAAACTGGGATCAAAAGGGTTCTTGACAATAATATTCTCAGAGCCGAGGGAGCGCAAACGAGTCGTGGAACAAGGGCCCCATTTCTTCAACACTGTGGGGCTATTCATGCGATACTAGAAACACAACTACAACCCTTATCGGGAAGATTTCATGGAGGTATCGATCTAGGTAAGAATGTATTCTCTTCCCTAGGAATACTAGGAGGAAAAAACCCTAGCCAGCATAGGAAACATTATAGGAACCTACATTAGAATCTCGTAGATCACCAAACGAGGTAGGTACACCTCCTTTGCCAGACTATGCGTCCACGTGAATGTTTCAAAACTGTTGCTGAAATCCATCCGCCTAAACTTCCAATACAAGGATTGGATCCAAGCCCTGGACTATGAACACATCCCCTTCAGATGCCACAAATGCCATGAATACGGTCACCTCTACAGAGATTTCCCGGAGACTCAATCCCCATCCCCCCCACCCCCCTCATCCCAACTAGATCAGAAAGAATTCACCATTGTAAATCGCAGATCTAAGGGAAAAACCTTGGGAAAAGTCCAACCCCAAACTTAGGAAACCACCAATTCCAACATATTCGCCATTCTAGAGACAGAGGAGATGGAACTCAAAGAAACTAATACAGGCAAACCCCAAGAAGAAGCAAATCAAAAAGATGTCGACCCGGATCAACACAAGCGCAGGAAGATAGACCCTAAAGAAGACAGAACCATGGAAGAAGCTGATAACCAGGGAAACATCGAGGAAGACAAGGAATTGAACATAATAGATCAAGAGATTCAGAAAATTGTTGAGGTATGTAAACGGGGAGATCTCTCCACAATCCCAATGCCTTATATCAAGCTGATCCAAAGGGCCATTTAGGCAGCCACCTCCAGTTCTGCATCTCCCTCAGACTCTCAGCACCAGCAAAGCAACTCTCTGGGCATCCTTCCTTCCCATCGTGGGAATAGTAACCCTGGAAGCGTTAAGAAAGGAAGGAACACAAACCAGCAAAGGATAGCAAGTCTTGGCAAATAGTTGATTGCATCAGGAAACTGCAAGACACTATCTAAGTGGTTCTAGTCCTTACCTTCTCATCAATATTTCTTGCAATGAAGGTTCTATCCTGGAATATTCAAGGTCTCGGAGGGAAAAGCAAGAGAAGAACCCTTCAATCCAAGATCCATCAAGAAAATCCCACTGTTGTTATGATTCAAGAAACAAATGTTCTATGGAAGCAATGCAGGCCTAGGTGTCCTTCTGATGGAAGGGATGGCACATGATGGCACTTGATGTCATAGGCTCCATCGAAGGCATGGCAATTCTATGGGACCCTACCCTCATTCATCTATCTAACTTCTTTTCAACAAGGTTCACCATGTCTGCTTCCTTTTCCCTAAAAAGCAGAGGATTCTCTGGCACTCTAACTAGCGTCTATGGCCCAACCTGATAGTTTTTACTTGAACAACATATAGCATATAGATAATCAATCACTAAAAGATAAAAAACCACAGCATAAACACAATGAACACAGAGATTCTCTCGGGGAAACCAGAAAGGGAGAAAACCCCGGCAAAGCCTTCCTCAATATAGAAATCACAAAGTACAAGAGTTCCCCAAGACAAAACAGCTACTACTCCACTTGTGCGCACCTCTCTCTCTTCACTAATGCGAACTTGCTTAGGTGAATGAGTGAATACAAATGAGAGAGAGAACTTCTATTTATATTCTTCTGTTGGGGTGACAAATTCCCCAACAGGGTTGACTTCTCTACTTGACTGGTCAATTACATAATATAATAATCTTTTGGGGGTTTCTCTAGGCTGACACATGTCCTAGGGTTTACATTCATTCTTTCAATGATATTTACATTATTAATTACATGACCATCATCTCCCAGAGGAGGAATACAATAATATAAATAGAATATCTTCCGCAATTACATTATTTTAACACTCCCTCTTAACTAGGAAGGCATTTTGCAGGTAACAACATCTGCACAACTGACTTGTGAACTTTTATATGTTGTAGGAATATTTTTAATCATCATTTGTCTGGGGTATCATCTGCGGAGTAGAAACATCATCATCTTCTGAATATGATCATCATCAACAGCATTAGCAATCATCCTCTTGCTGGAACAGCAACATCGTCAACTGGAACATCATCTGCTGGAACATCCTCATCAGCAACATCATCAGCTAGAACATCTTCTACTATCAGCAACCTTGTCAACTGGAACACCATCTGCTAGAACATCCTCATCAGCAGCACCATCAACTGGAATAACATCATCGTCAGCTGGAACACCATCTAATGGAACATCCTCATCAGCAGCACCATCAGTTGGAACACCTGCAACAAACATCAGTAACTAAATATTGATACTCTCAGTCAGCCAGTACTGATATTCCATATCCCTTGGACAGGCATCCATCCCTACGAACAGGCATCAACTCGTGAGAGATGGAACCATCAGTCAGCTAGTACTGATCTTCCCTCACCCTTGGAGAGGCATCCATCCCTCCGGACAGGCATCAGCTCATGAGAGCTAGAACCATCAGTCATCCAATACTGATCTTCCCTCACCCTTGGAGAGGCATCCATCCCTCCGGAAAGGCATCAGCTCGTGAGAGATGGAACCATCAGTCAGCCAGTACTGATCTTCCCTCACCCTTGGAGAGGCATCCATCCCTTCGGATAGGCATCAACTCATGAGAGTTGGAACCATCAGTCAGCCAGTACTGATCTTCCCTCACCCTTGGAGAGGCATCCATCCCTCTGGACAGGCATCTATCCTTTCGGATAGGATCTATCAATCTCTCTTTCTAGAGAGGTCCCTCTGGACCACACCAAGCTTGTCTCGAAAGTACTCAAACTTCACACGAGCCATAGGCTTGGTCAGCACATCAACAACTTGTTCCTCTGTAGGAACATACTCGAGCTTCATAGCTCCCTTCTGTACCACATCTCGGATATAGTGGAATTTAATCTCAATGTGCTTCGATCTATCATGAAACACATGATTCTCTGTCATCTTGATGCAACTCTGGTTGTCACAAAGTATCTTTGTAGCATCAATCTCTGCATCGAATAATCCTGTCAACATCTTGTGAAGCCACACTGCTTCACCACAAGCTGAACAAGCTGCTACATATTCAGCTTCCGCTGTACTGAGTGCAACACAGGGTTGCTTTCTACTGAGCCATGAGATCATGCCTGATCCCAAACTAAAGCAACATCTTGAAGTGCTCTTTTTGTCTTCAACACTTCCATCCCAATCTGAGTCTATGTACCCATACAGCCTAAACTCACTAGCTAAGGCATATATGAGTCCATAATCCAATGTACCCTTCAGATATCTCATCTCATGTGTTGCTGCAATCAGCTGAACATTCCTGGGTTCCACCATATACTAATTTAATGTGTTTACCGCAAAACATATATCTGGACGAGTATTGGTCAAATACATCAATGACCCAATAATCTATCTATACATGGTGACATCCACTTTCTTTGAAGAAGCATCACTCAGAAGCTTCAAATTTGTCACCATCGGAATAGTCATGGCCTTGCAGTCCAGCATCTCAAATCTCTTTAGGATCTATACTGTGTATTTTCCTTGACTCAGGAAAATCTCGTCTGGAAACTGCCATACTTCAATACCTAGAAAGTAGTGCATCTTGCCAAGGTCTTTCATCTCAAATTTTGTTGTAAGCCTCTTCTTACATTTAACAATGGGCTTGTCTTCTCTCGTCAGAAATAAGTCATCCACATACAGTAATAGTATCATGGGTTCATCATTCATAATCTTGTAATAAATATTAGAGTCCGCTTTACTCTTAGTAAATCCCAAGCTCATCAGGAAGCTGTCAATTCCTCCATACCATGCTCTGGGAGCTTGCTTCAACCCATACAGTGCTTTCTTCAACTTGCATACATGTGACTTATTATCTTCTACTTCAAATCCTTTTGGTTGCTCGATATATAATTCCTCTTCTATATTTCCATTCAAAAAAGTTGTCTTCACATCCATTTGATGTAGCTTCCATTTCATCTTGGTTTCCAAGGCAAGAATGGTTTTAATCGAAGTATATATGTCTATCAGGGTAAAAGTCTCCTCATAGTCAATTCCTTTCTTTTGCGAGAATCCCCAGGCTACAAATCTTGCCTTGTACGTTTCAATGCTTCCGTCTGCTAAATGTTTTGTTTTGAAGATCCATTTTGATGAAACAACCGATTTTTCCTTCAGTCTTGGTACCACATCCCAAACATCATTCTTGATAATGGACTGATACTCTTCATTCATGGCATCCAGCCATTCCTTCTTCTCTACGACTTCTTCAAAACAAGTTTGCTCTTCTTCAACAAGATTGCACATCAAGGCTAAATAGCTGGAGTATGGCCTTGGTCTCTTGATCTCTCTACTGGATCCTTCTGGGGCACCATACTTTCCTGCATCTTGGATTAATTCATGTTCCCAGGCTGGTCTTCTCTTTCGAGAGATCTCCTCATGAGGTATCTCCTCGGGTCTCTGAGTTTCTTCCATGTCATGATACTCTGGAATAGGATCCCCTTGAATATTTTGGATTGGTTCTTTGGTTGGTTCTGCAATTCTAGGAACCTCCTGCTCCTCTTCATCCTCATGAGTCTTCTTAGACTTGTTGAAGGTTGTGTCTTCATCAAATGTGACATCCCGACTAATCTTGATCTGGCGGAATCCTAGGATGTATATGCGGTTGTTGAAATATTGTAACTTCTAAGAATATTATATTTATACTTTATTATTCCATAGATGTTTCATTCCTCCGTGAAGACCTTATTGTATATCCGGAGATGTTTATTCCTCCGTCAGAATGTGGTAACTTGGGTTATTAGACTTCCCTAGTGGGGGTCGGCCCTGTATGTGTTATGTGGGTCAAAGGGTTATTAGAACACCCTAGAGGGGTTTGCCCAGTCATTTGTAATGGGGTGTTTAACCCAGTGGTTAAGTTGGGGCCGACCTAGTTAATATAAAATACAAGTCAGAGTTGTGTATAAATAGAGGAGGTGTGTTTCTCATTTAACACACATTGCACTCACTTGTGAATGGCGCATAAGTGAGAGAGAGAGAGAGATATTCTATGGAGGAGAAGGATCTCATGCTTGTGGATTACATCTCTGTATTGTTGGTCATCTATATTGAGGAAGCTTTGCTGGGTTTTCTTCCCCATGAGGGTTTCCCGAGATAAATTTGTGTCTCTTGTGTTTATGTTGTGCTTGATGTTCTTTTAGTGATCCTGTATATGCTATTGTTGTGAAATGGAATGTAATGCTGATATTTTATATCTTATCATATTGAATCTTAACATGGTATCAGAGATAACCTGAAGGAAGGAAATGTATGGCACTTACGACACTTGCTTCAATTGCGACAATTTGAAGGTTAGGGTTTTGTATAGAAAAAACCAGTCATCGTGGAACTTTCGCTATAAATCCATTTTGGAAATGTTTTAGGATCTAAAACCTTTACAGGTTGTATATAACATCCCCATGTACCATTTTTCTGAAGGACACCCTCAGATTCGTTGTACTTTGTGAGTTATGATCAGTACAAGTTAGGGTTTCTGCCTCTTCCAGATCTCAGTCATAATCAGGTGACCTAGGAAAAAAGGTCATAATTTGGGCTAGGAAGCTCCAAATGAAATTTAGTCAAAAGTGACAGGTAGTGCACGGACGGCACTATCTCAGGTAACTTTTTGAGAGGCCGAAGTTGAACCAATGACACGTGGCATGCCGTACAAGTTCGCTCTCCTGTTTTATCCCATAAACAGGTCACGTTGCGACACTTGACATAACTCTCTCTCAGAGAATCCAATTGAGGTCAGACCTATGGGGTTGGAAAGAGGACAGGTCGAGATACCACTGAAAGAAGTTTCAGACCCTGTGGATTCATAATTTCGTAGTTACACCAGAAACAATCAAGTGCATATTTCTATCAAAACAGATTTGGATTTTGAACACCTTCATTCTTGAATCGTCACTGTTGTGGAAAATTAGGGTTTCAGAGAAAGTTGGAATTTTTGGAAGCGGAGTCCATGGATGAATTATACTCTTCAAAATCGAAATTTAGAGACCAAGATCGAATTTTTTGGTTGGGTAGAAGACCGAGCTTGATCAAACCCCAGTTTGGGATTTTGATCGGAAAGGTGGAAAATTAGGGCTTTTGCAAAAGTTGGAATTTTTTAAGTCTATGACCACGGCTAGAAGCTCCTCAGAAAAATAGAAGTTTAGATATTTGGATCGAACCTTTTGATTGGGCAAAACGGTGGGCTTCATCAAACCCCTAGTTCAAGATCCTGTCCAGAAGATCCAGAAGTTTCAAAGACAATTTTGAGGGGTCAAATTTTGGAGATTTCAAAATTGAAGTATGCTAGCTTGATCAGCTCAGCAAGGCACATATTTCCATCCATTCATAAGTGTGTAAGTCAAAATTTGAATTTTTAGGGTTTCTCTGACAAACCCTAATCGAGCTCTAGATCCAGTTTCAGGGGGAGATGAGGCTAAGGCCTTACATAAGAAGACTACAAGAATTCTCTAACATGTATGACTTGAGGAGATACAGGTATGTGTTGAAATTTGTTCATGATTAAGTTTATAATATGCTTGTCTTCATATTATTGAGTTTAGTACAATCTTGATTAATCTTAGAATTGTCTTATCACCCTAGTAAAAGTATGAATGCATGTGAATGATAGAATACATTCTTTGATCAAGGTTATATGATTGTACTAATGCACCTGTGGTGTTGTATGAGGATGATGTTGTCTGCTAACAAAAGACAAGTACATCAAGAAACACAAATCAAGTTCTATGACCATGATGACATAAAGACAAAAGACTTATCCATAGTCTTTAGAAGCTCTACTTATGAGGTATGTATGATTTATTTCTCCTATGCTTAACTTATGAGGTATGCAGGTTACTAACACAAGGTCTCCAAATCATTGAAGAGAATAAAGATATTGTTTGGGTATGTTAGACATAACTAAGCATGTATCTAATCCAGGTATGTTTTCCTATGTCAAGTTAGAATCCTACTTTGTGCTAGGATCTTAGTATACCCATGTATTGAATGATCATCACCATACATATTCAAGATTACTTAGAATCATAATGTTGTGATAATATTGATTTTATACTACTGAATGTATGATTATGTATGAGATCATGATGATGACACTAGTGCATACTTAAGCATGCATAGTGGTCAAGGATGGATAGAATCTCATGACATGGAAGGGAAGTAGAGACCAAGAAGGAAGCAACCTCACAAGACATAAAAAGATAAGTATTTGAATTGTTATTTGAATTACTGAATAGTCTATCATATTGCTCGTAATAGTTGTATGCATATTTGTATTCCTAGAATATATCATGCTAAGTGTAAGCATTCATATAGCATTGAACAGTATACTACTAATATGCATATGATTGGTAAGTTGGACAAACATTCCATTGTTGCTTGTCTAGAATGAAACCTCTTTGCTAACATGCTGAGAGTTGTGCACGCTCTTGATAGTATGTTCTGGTAGAGATGGAAGGCATCTAGATAGCCACTGTATGCATACAGGATATGGAAAAGTGTTGTGCCAAAGTATTGGTCAAGATAGTTGCATAACTATGTGAATCATATATGTATGCATAATAGGTTATCATGTCAACATGATTTGATGATTATGAAGTATTACTAATCATGTAATTAATTATTTGTAGGAAAGATCATGAAGAATGATGAACCCCGAACAAGTGATGGATGAAGACATACAAATCAAACATACTATAGAAAGCTCATGGCTAGAAGATTCTCTTAGAAAGAGGAAGAGGATCATGACGAGTGGCTAGATAAGACCATTCTCTTAATGGCGTAATTGAAGAAGAAGTGTGAATAAAGCTCTGTATGGGTACCCAGGATCGATAGTCATTTGATGAGGTTAATGATCACCATGGGTGATGTAGATCTCAACCTTTGCTACAAGGTTGAAGATGGTTTCTATATATAGATGATATGGATGCAAGAAGGAACTCACCACAGAGTTTGAATGATCTTGAGGCGCATATCAGTAGACCCATCTGACGAGAGATGGCATGGATAGATATGCAGAAGATCACTCAATGCAGAGTGTGAATGATGTTCAGTCACGGAGGAAGAATTGATAGCTTCTTGACAAGCTTGGGCTTTACCAAAAGTAAAGTTGATCCTAACCTTTACCTTAAGGTTATGGATTATACTATTACTGTATGTGGATGATCTCCTTCTGACAAGGAATGAGAAACAGATCATGGAAAGCAAGAATAAGCTAGCTACAGAGTTTGAGATGGATGATTTCGGATTGATGCATTACCTCCTAGGACTGGAAGCATGAAAAGGCTCAGAAGGAATCTTTCTCAACCAGGGAAAGTATGCTTAGAAATATTGAAAAGATTTGATGTGTTGGAATGGCCACTCTCATGGATTCCAACTTAGAGCTGTTAACGGATGACTCATCAGAGTTAGTGAATGTGATTCTGTACAAACAGATTATTGGGTCATTGACGTATCTGACAAGTACAAGGCCAGATATATGCTTTGTTGTGAACACCTTGAGTCAGTATCTAGTGGAACCTAGGCGTGTCACCTGATAGTTTCAAAGCATGTGATGAGGTACCTAAAGGGTACGATAGACTTTGGTCTATGCTATCTTGGAGATCATGACTTCAGACTGTATGGCTACACAGATGCTGATTGGGCAGGAAGTGTACATCGAGCGGATGTTATTGTCTGGGATCTGCCATGATCTCGTGGTTTAACAGGAAGAAATATAGTGTGTTTCTCAGTACAGCTGAAGCAGAATATATAGCTTCTTACTCTACTACTTGTGAAGCGCTATGGCTTCGGAAGTTGTTATAAGGATTGTTTGACTTAGAGATGGACCTCACTGTGATCCTGTGTGACAACCAGAGTTGTATCAAGATGAAAGAGAATCTAGTGCTCCATGATAAATCAAAGCACATAGAGATCCAATATTTTTATATATGGGATATGGTGCAAAAAGGAGCTATCAAGCTCGAGTATGTGAGCACTGAAGAACAAGTTGCTAATGTATTGACCAAACCTTTGTCTCGAGTAAAGGTTGAGTATTTCCGAGACAAGCTTGGTGTAGTTCAGAAGGACCCTCCTCGAAAGGGGGAGTGATATGGTCGATGATGATATGTGGATACTGTATTGATGTGGATACTGTATTGATGAGGATACTGTATCATTGATGTGGATACTATATTGATGTGGATACTTGTATCGATGATGAGGTTACATGTTCCGACGATGAGGTCGATGATGAGGTTACCAGTTCCGACGATAAGGTCGATATATGGTCCTTAGACTTTGTCTAAGTGGATGAGAGGGGATTGTATCATCCCCAGACTTCGGTCCCCTGAATTGATCCGTAGACATATGTCTCCGAGAATGTGGTCGCTAGTGGACGAGTGGGGATTGTATCATCCCCGGGCTTCGGTCCCCTGAATTGATCCGTAGACATATGTCTCCGAGAATGTGGTCCCTAGTGGACGAGAGGGGATTGTATCATCCCCGGACTTCAGTCCCCTGAATTGATCTGTAGACATATGTCTCCAAGAATGTGGTCCCTAGTGGACGAGAGGGGATTGTATCATCCCTGGACTTCGGTCCCCTGAATTGATCCGTAGACATATGTCTCCGAGAATGTGGTCCCTAGTGGATGAGAGGGCATTGTATCATCCCTGGACTTCGGTCCCTTGAATTGATCCGTAGACATATGTCTCTGAGAAAGAAGTCCCTAATGGATGTGATAGGACTGCATCGTCCTTGAACGTTTAGTTCAAAATGTACATGATAGGACTGCATCATCCCTGATCGTTTGGTTCAAAATGTACATGAGAGGATTGTATCATCCTTGGACTTCAGTCCTAAAGTGATCCGCAGACAGATGTCTCTGAGAGTAAGGGGATTGTATCATCCTTGGACTTTAGTCCTAAACTGAGTCGCAGACAGATGTCACCGAGAGTGAGGATTGTATCATCCTTGGACTTTAGTCCTAAACTGAGCCGCTGACAAATGTCACCGAGAGTGAGGATTGTATCATCCTTGGACTTTAGTCCTAAACTGAGTCGCAGACAGATGTCACTGAGAGTGAGGATTGTATCATCCTTGGACTTTAGTCCTAAACTGAGCCGTAGACAGATGTCACCAAGAGTGAGGATTGTATCATCCTTGGACTTTAGTCCTAAACTGAGCCGCAAACAGATGTCACCGCGAGTGGGGATTGTATCATCCTTGGACTTTAGTCCTAAACTGATCCATAGATAGATGTCTCCGAGAGTGAGGGGATTGTATCATCCCCGGACTTTAGTCCCTGAATTAATCTGTAGACATATGTCTCCGAGAAGTGGTCCTTAGACTTTGTCTAAGTTGACGAGTGGACTACATCATCCCTAGACATGATATGGTGTCTTGAATAGAACATGTGTGTTGCAGGGTGTGCTGTTATTGTGTTGTTGATCGAGAGGATCCAGTTGATGATGATGATGCAGATCATGTGATGACGATGTTGTGATCGTGATGGTCTAGATGACGATGCTATGATAATGATGTCTAGATGACGACGCTGTGATCGTGATGGTCTAGATGATGATGCCGTGATCATGATGATCTAGATGACAATGTTGTGATCATGATGGTCTAGATGACGATGCTGTGATCATGATGATCTAGATGACGATGCTGCTGATCGTGATGATGATGCTGTGATCATGATGATCTAGATGACAATGTTGCTGATCGTGATGACGATGATGTTTATCATGATGATCTAGATGACGATGTTATGGTCATGATGGTCTAGATGACGATGCTGATGATCGTGAGGATCCAGATGATGATGTTGATGTTGATGTAGTTGTTCGAGTGCTGCAGAATATGAAGACTCAGTATTGAAGATGTTGATGTTCCAGTATTGAAGATGTTCCAGTAACTGCTTGAGTTATTGATAATGTTGAGAAAGCTTCCAATGATTTATAGATGTATCATGTATGATGTAGTTGATGACTCCTTGCTTGTGCAGATGTTGTTATAATATCCTTCTCGTTAAGGGGGAGTGTTGAAATATTGTAACTTCTAAGAATATTATATTTGTACTTTATTATTCCGGAGATGTTTCATTCCTCCGTGAAGACCTTATTGTATATCCGGAGATGCTTATTCCTCCGTCGGAATGTGGTAACTTGGGTTATTAGACTTCCCTAGTGGGGGTCGGCCCTGTATGTGTTATGTGGGTCAAAGGGTTATTAGAGCACCCTAGAGGGGTCGTCCCAGTCAGTTGTAATGGGGTGTTTAACCCAATGGTTAAGTTGAGGCTGACCTAGTTAATATAAAATACAAGTCAGAGTTGTGTATAAATAGAGGAGGTGTGTTCCTCATTTAACACACATTACACTCACTTGTGAATGGCGCATAAGTGAGAGAGAGAGATCTGCTATGGAGGAGAAGGAGCTCATGCTTGTGGATTACATCTCTGTATTGTTGTTCATCTATATTGAGGAAGCTTTGCTAGGTTTTCTTCCCCATGAGGGTTTCCCAGGATAAATTTGTGTCTCTTGTGTTTATGATGTGCTTGTTGTTCTTTCAGTGATCCTGTATATGCTATTGTTGTGAAATGGAATGTAATGCTGATATTTTCTGTCTTATCATATTGAATCTTAACAGCAGTAAGCCTTAAATTGCTCACTATAACCCACAAATATTCCCTTCTTCCCTGAACTCTCTAGTTTCGATCTCTTCTCCTTTGGAATGTGGATGAACACCGAACGTCCAAATATCTTCAAATGACTGACTTCGGGCTTCTTCCCAGTGAACATCTCTTTTGGGGTCTTGTTGCCAAGAGCACTATGGGAGATCCTATTATGTACATAGACTGCGGTTCTAGCATCTTCTGCCCATAAATGCATGGGTAAGTCTTGATCGTGGATCATAGCCTTTACTAGTTCTATGATCGTTTTGTTCTTCCTTTCGGCTACACCATTATGTTTTGAATTATAAGGAACAGTGAGCTCCCTCTTAATCCCTGCTTGCTTACAGAAATATTTGAAATCCCCTAAGGTATATTCCCCTCCATTGTCTGACCTCAGGATCTTAATCTTCTTTTCAGAGAGATGCTCTACGAGCGCCTTGAACTCTTTAAACTTTTCAAAGACTACATTCTTATTCCTCATAAAGTAAATCCATGTTTTGCGAGAATAATCATCAAGGATGCATAATATTCATACCCTCTTAGAGAGGTGGTGGACATTGGTCCTCAAATGTCTGAATGAATGATATCCTGAATACCTTTAGCTTTGTTGTCGCTACTTGGAAATGGGTTCTTTGTACTCTTACCTTGAGCACACCCTTTGCATACTCCTTCATGATCCACCTAGATCTCTGGTAAACCAGTCACTACCTTACTTACAATTGGTAAGGCTTTATAGTGTACATGAGCTAGTCTCCTGTGCCATAGCTCACAGGGGCTCATGGTACTAGCCATTAGTGTTGCATCTACATGACCCTTCAGGCCACATGAGAGCTTCACCATCTACAAATGCAACTCGAAGACCTTTATTATCTAATGCTGAAATAGATAGAAGGTTCTTCTTCAACCCAGGTACATAAAGTACATCTTTCATGTTCATGGACTTCCCAAAGTCCAACTTGTAAGAGGCTTCTCCCATACCTTTGATGGGATATTGGTAGTCATCTCCGAGTTTTACCTTGTGTGGAGATTCCTTCTGGATGAGGTGAGATAGGGATTCTTTGTATCCCGTCATGTGCTTTGAACCTCCACTATCCACTAGCCAAGTATCACTTCCATGAGATACTGAACCAGTGAGTGTTGAGATAAGAACATAGTCTTCACTAGAGTCTTTATTATCTCTGGTCTTGTGATAATCACTATCTTCTGTTGCATGAGCATGAAATCTCTTCTTCTGCTTCTTGTGGTGTCCAGATTTGTTTGGACAATTTCTTGCAATGTGTCCATTCTTGTGGCATGAGTAACATTCAATTGAAGAGAAATCCTTTCTGGTCCTTCTCTTCTTCTGGGGTCTTCTTGGAGATTCCTCTTGGGGACGAGGGTTTTTCTTCCTCTTCTTCCCGCCTTTAGCATGAGTAGCTAAAGCTTGATCTTCATCGTCATTTAATTTCTCCACTCTTACGACTACTCTTTCTTCTTCTTGGACACATTCTTCCCATAGGTTTTTGAACTTGATTAGTTTCTTTCTATCACAAATGCCACGAACAAATGGTTCCCAATCTCGGGGGAGACCATTCAGGATAGTCATCACAACTTCTGCATCCTCTATCATATCCCCGATGGCTTCTAGTTGTTCTTTAATCTGGGATACTCTAGAGAAGTATGAGTGCATGGACTCATACTTCATACTCTTCACACCCTTGAGTTGATTTCTCAAGGTCATCTTCATGTTGATGTTCTTTGCTTCAAACAGGCTGGTCAAGGCATTAAACATCTCTTTTGGTGTCTTCTTGGAAGACACATGGGGGATCAAGTGATCCTTGATGGAATCAACAATGATCCTCCTTGCTTTGATCAGATTCTTCTTATGCCTTGCCTTATCTTCATCTCCCTCTGGTTCTGTAAGTCCATCCTTTACATAGTCTTCTAGTTCATGTTCCTCAAGGATGAGCATGACTCTATAATTCCAGGATCTGAAGTTCTCAGCTCCCTCAAGCTTCTCATCAAGCTTGGTATTGCTTGTCATTTTGCTATAATGAGAACCTCAAATGGAAATAAGAATAGATTTGAGACTTACTAGAAAATTTTCCCTTTTGAGATCTGCTCCTCCTTGACCTAGGGTTTGTTAGAGAAACCTAATTTTTTTACTTCAAGATTTTGAAAAACTAATTGGATGAGCAAATTCGCCTTCTCAAGGTGAGTTGAGAAAAGTACTCCTTTTCCAAAATCAGTGAGTAGATGATCCAAAAACTTGATGCCCTAGTTCTCCCGAGCTATAGTGGTGGACCCAAAAATTAAAATGCTTGGAATGAAATTCTGCTTCGACAAAAAAATGCGCCCTAGGGAGGCGAGGTAGATCCACCCTCTTTTCCGACAAAATTGTGGAGGTAGCTCCTGGAATAAGAAACCCTAGCTCCTGTAGTTATGGGGGGTGCACAATCTAATCTTTCAGGCTAGCTCTAATACCATGTTAGTTTTTACTTGAACAGCATATATCATATAGATAATCAATCACTGAAAGATAAACAAGCACAACATAAACACAATGAACACATAGATTCTCTCGGGGAAACCACAAAGGGAGAAAACCCCGGCAAAGCCTTCCTCAATATAGAAATCACAAAGTACAAGAGTTCCCCAAGACAAAACAGCTACTCCTCCACTTGTGCGCACCTCCCTCTCTTCTCTAATGCGAACTTGCTTCGGTGAATGAGTGAATGCAAATGACAGAGAGCACTTCTATTTATATTCTTCCGTTGGGTGACAAATTCCCCAACAGGGTCGACTTCTCTACTTGATTGGTCAATTACATAATATAATAATCTTTTTGGGGTTTCTCTAGGCCAACACATGTCCTAGGGTTTACATTGATTATTTCAAAGATCTTTACATTATTGATTACATGACCATCGTCTCCCGGAGGAGGAATACAATAATATAAATAGAATATCTTCCGCAGTTACATTATTTTAACACAACCAACCTGACCCTAAAGATAGGCTTCTTGGACTCACTAATGAGGATAAAATCCATGGAAGGAAAATGGATCATAGGATGGGACTTCAATATGATATCCTCCTCTCTGGAAAAAAAAGGAGGAACCACTCGGTTGGACTCGGCCAGCAGAGCGTTCGGACAACTTATTGGTACTTTGGATATGGTGGACATCAAGTCAAAAAATCGGGTCCACACTTGGGATAATAGAAGAGGGGGTACCCATCAATTGGCTTCTCACATGGACTGCTTCCTCCTATCAGACAACCTACTCCGCTCAGGGGCAGTCCCAGACTCCTTCATTCTCCCGAGTGTTGGTTCAGGTCACTAGCCCATAAGCCTAGAAATTGACCAAAACACTAAGCCATGTAACAAAACTTTTAGGTTAAAAAGTTTTTTCTAGATCACCCATACTTCATGGAAACCCTCTCTCAATGGTGGCATAACGTACCATGAATGGGTGGTTCCAAAATGTACAATCTTAACCAGAAACTAAAATGGGTAAAAGGGAAACTAAAAATATGGAAAAAGAAGTCTTCGGTAACACCTTTGACGCCAAGAGAATACTTGATCAAGAGATGGCAAAGCTTCAGTAGATATCAATAGTCGAATGCTACACTGAGCAGCTGCTGGAGAAAGAAAGAAGCATCCAAGTGGCACTCAATCACCGAATGGATCAAGAGGAGACCCTCTAGAAACATAAATCTTGAATTCAATGGATAAAGGAAGGGGAAATAAACTCCAAATTCTTCCACAACTCCATCATCCAACGACGTGCCCACAATAGGATCTCCCTCCTTCACTCGAGTCAGGCGCAGCGCTTAACTACTCAAAAATAAATCACAAAGGAGCTTGTGGATTTCCACAGCAACATTCTTACGGAAGAAAATGAGCACCGTGAGCAGACCATTGACTCCATACTTCATCACATCCCCTCCATGGTCACTCAGGAGTAGAATGATAGCCTTCTCCGACCAATCACTCTAGAGGAAGTCACGGATGCCATCAAGGAGATGCCAGCGGGAAAGGCCCCAAGACCAGACGGTTTCACCACTAATTTCTATCACCAATGTTGGCATATTGTGAAACGAGACATCTGGAAAGCTGTAGAGGAATCCAGACACCGATTAAATGTTCTCCCAACACTTAATGCCACCTTCATCACTCTCATCATTGGTTATCCTTGGTAAATTTCATCCCATTTCTCTCTGTAATGTCATTTAAAATATCATTACCAAAATCATAGCCAATAGACAAAATCCCATTTTGCCTCACCTCATATCAAAGAAAAATCTGGGTATGTGGAGGGTAGACAAATCCTGGATGGAATTCTTACTGCTCATTAGACAATCCACTCTCTCAAGTCCTAGAAGAACTCGGGCATGCTAATCAAGTTGGATCTTTCCAAATCCTTTGAAAAAATCTCTTGGAAATACATGCAATGAACTCTGCTTGCCTTTGGTTTTGATCTCCAATGGGTCCACTGGATTATGGCCCTCACCTCTTCAACCTTCTTTTCAATCCTGGTAAATGGTTCCCCCTCCCCTACTTTTGGGGCCTCAAGAGGCATCCATCAAGGGGACCCTCTCTCCCCCTTTCTCTTCATCTTGATGAAGGAAGGACTTGGAAAAACCATGAAGGCTTCTCTCAACAGCAACCGACTATTTGGCCTTAGCCCAGTTGGTGAAAATCTCAAGGCCTAACACCTTCAATTTGTGGATGACACTATGCTTCTGGCAGCATCGAACATAAGGGAAGCCCGCACCCTTAAAATCCTACTCTCGATTTTCACGATTTCCTCAAGCCTAACCCTCAATAATGACAAATCATAAATCTTCTTCTTTAACACCCCCATCAGTCTCCAGTTGCAAATCTCCCGCCTCCTTTTCTTCAAAAGGGGTGTGTTACCTGTTTTCTACCTAGGGGCCCCTTTGATCTCATCAACAGCCCAAAATAATTCTTGGTCCACGCTCATTTCCAAAATGGAGTTCTATTTATCCAACTAGACCTTCCATTCTCTTAACATTCCAAGCCGACTAGTCTTCCTTAATTCTATCTTTCCTCGCATGTGCTCGTATCTCTTCTCAATTTTTGTTGCCCCGAAAAAGTTCTTGAATGAAATTAGATCACTCCAACGGATGTTTCTTTGTGTAGGAATGAAGGAAAAGGGAAATAAATGGGCTCCAGTCTCCTAGGACAATCTATGCAGACCCAAACTCAAAGGTGGGCTTGGACTAAGGGATCCTGCAGTAGAAAATCAAGCCATGTCTCCAAAACTCTAGTGGCGATGGCTTACATCTCCCATATCGCTCTGAGCCAAAATTTGGCAGCACAAATATGCCCCAGACGTGAGGCACCAGGGCCTCATCCAACTCCAGGACACTGGAGGGGGATCTCTAATTTGGAAGGCAGCCTGGAAGAACAAGGTATTAATCCAAGATCACGCCTTCTGGGAAATATGCAATGGCCACACTACCCTTTTCTGTGATGATGCTTGGAAACAATGCACCATACTCAGTTCCCTAGACCAAATTCATCCCCTAAGACAAGATTCTATAGATTCCAACAGGACACACGTTGCACAGTTATGGAACCTCAGGGAGGGGCAGGCCTAATGGAGGGATTGGATTGACAGAAACCAATGGCATCCACACCCCACAGAGGAACAATGGACCATTCTTGAGAAGGAGCTCCAATCTTGTAAAATAATCACTCAGGAAGGAGAAGACATCTTGCGATGGGGGCGCACCAGTAAAGACACCTTAACCCTGAAGAAATCATGTGCTATCCTCACCCAGCATGATCAAATATCACAGGAGGACATATGGTCTCAAATATGGAATCAAAATCTATGGCCAAAAGTATCGATCTTGCTTTGGCTAGTTGCCTAGAACAAAATCCTCACCTGGGATCCTCTCATCAAGCAAGGATTCCAAGGAACCTCCATATGCCACTTATGTTACTCTTCTGAAGAAACTGCAAAGCACATTCTCAATCAATTCCCTTTCTCCCAACATTTTTGGGACAAAGGAACCAGCTTCTTCAGGCAATATGATCACGATAGATCCTGCATCAAAAAGACCATCTCTCAACGGCGCAAGCACATTAGTGAGAAGAGGATTGTTAACAAAATATGGCAACTTTTCCCAGGATTCACGCTATGGGAAGTCTGGAAAGAACGAAATATACGCATATTCAAGAACCAAATCCAAACCACAGACTACGGCTGGAAAAAATACAATCCACTGTCATAGAAATGATCACTGTCTCCCAATGGTATTCTGAACACTGGAGCAATCAAACCCAGGACCAAATGATCTTACAAGCACGGGACATCAAGCCACTAGTAGGCCCGTGAATTTCTTCTAGAAGCCATACTGGAAACAACAATCCCTCATCTTGATCCCTCCCGGACATGGGATTTGTCAAGCTCAAATTTGATGGAGCCAGCAAAGGTAACCCCGACCCGACAGGATTTAGTGGGGCCTTTAGGAACGACCAAGCTAGAATCTTAAAAGTCTTTGCAAGCTCACTTGGAACAAAAAGCAACAACGTAGCCAAGTTGTTTGCAATGTTGAAAAGAATCCAACTAGCAGAAGAATCAGGCTTTCATAAACTCGCTATGGAAGTCGATTCCAAACTCATGATCCAAATCCTAACACGACTTCTAAATGGCTCTAGTGTTCGAAAAATAAATCCAAGCTAGCGACTGGAAACAAAATTGGATAGCCTAGCTGCCCAGCTCAATCCAACTCAGGTGCTACTGCCACATCATGTCCGCCGCGACCCCAACAAGATGGTCAATTGGGGAATTGACCACCCAGAGGACGAGCTAGACCAAGACTGGAACGTCGATGTGCCACCACAACTCCAAGAGGATTGTGCCAACACAGATCAATAAGATATCCTCCCCCACAACGGGTGTCAAACAGTTGGCCACACATCTTGTCCAAATGTGCACCCCGAGTAACAACCTTCATGCTAAATGGCACGATGAGCGGGCCCAACCTCACAACGCCTCTAACCCAGAAAATCTAAGTATAAATCTAGAATCCTCCTGCACACGCGATCATAAAAGCAATATGCAGATGGATGTACTATTTCCTTGGTTCCACATTGGACATACTATCATGAATCATGTCGGCTGCTCCTCCCATAATAGCCCAGTTTGGCGATGCATTCGAAGGCTCTATGTTATTAATGGGGCTCATAAGGAACATTACATCTTCTTTCATCTGCCTCTTGGCCACCTTGGTGCATTCTCTCTTGGCGTCGTCACTACGAATTGTGCATTCCCCACCAGTCTGCATGCCTGCAATTTGGTTCCCATGCTCATTGGCATCATGGTCCGCACCAAGGTCACCAAGCGTCGTACTGTGAACGGCCCTTGGCGCTCTCATGTGCCCCGTGTTGTGAAAGATATGGAGAAGCTCAAAGGCTTCTTTGAGAACAAAATCACTCGCCAGGCTAGAGACCGCATGGAGCGCTAGGAGAGGCGTTCGAAATGTGAAAAACCCTGTGCTTATGCTCAGGTTCTTAGGCAAACTTTTGATGGCATCATTGAAGATACAGGGGCATCGCACACTCGGGACACCAGGCACACTCAAACTCTAGGCCTATTATGGGCCATGAAATCAATGCTATCTCTGGCCTTCGAGGACTTCCTGGCCGGCCACATCTAGCAGAAGGATGTCCCCTAACGGTTGAAGGTCTCTTGGCATGCTTGGAGGATAACATGGGGCGTCTGGGCCAAAACCAGGTGGCCATGAATGATAATTTGAACCACAAGTTGGACGCGCTATCCAAGGAGCTGGTCGGAAAGCGTTTCATGGGAAAACAATTGGTTTTCCGGCGTGATCCGAACGCGGTGGCCCGCGCTTCAGCAATGGTTTCGGCATCTACAACTCCAGGCAACTGCATCGACACAATCGAGATACCAGATTAGTCTCTTTCCTTTGGTTTTATTTTTATTTAAGCCTTACTATTGTCTTTACTTTGGTTTTGCAGTCCCTAGTCATATGGTTCAGTTGGGTTTCAATCATACGTCTGATTCCTAGCAAGAATATAGTTTTTTGTCTCCAAGGTCTAACCCACGGCCTGTGGAGGACCAATTGGGTTATGTTTTGAGGACAGCAAAGACTCTCTCTAGCTCTAGGATGATCAGAAGTAAACTATGGTCTGGTTCTCTGTTTCAAGTTCTAGAGACCTAACTTGACTGCTTACGTACTCTCTTTTGTTTTGTTAATATAATTTCGAACTTACAAAAAACAAATAATGAATAAAAATAAAATTGTCCCATTACATAAATTTTCTCAAAAAACCCATTACATAAATGTCAAACTATTAAATTTCCTAACCCTACGAAATACATCTTAGGTTCAGGTTCACAATGTAAACATAGCATATCCAAAAATATAAATATTAAAAAAATTAAACAAAAATGTACTTGACTACTTCAGATCCCCATATTTTGTTATTACCTTTCCGAAAATAACACTTTCATAAAGTTGGAGCCAATATAGTCGATGTCATTACCTTTCCGAAAATAACACTTTCATAAAGTTGGAGCAATATAGTCGATAGGAGATGTTTTTAAGAAAGCTAAAGTATTTGTTAGTACCTTTTCGAAAAGAATAGTTTCATACGAATGAAGTTTTTTTTCACATAATGAAAATAGCATACTATTAATAGATGGAAATAGTATCAATGGTTATAATAACTATGGCTACCACCAGCCAACAAGAAACATAACAAATACCGATCATAACCATGGACCAAAAAGATAAGTCCAAAAATAAAACAGACTCCCAGCAGAGACAACAAAGGTCCCAAAAAAGAGTATCATGGGACCCCAACATAATAAGTCTGAAAAATAACACCAGCCCATCCGGAAAAATAGAACAAGAGTTTCGACACAGCCGATCCTGCCAATAGTACACAAAGAGCAGAAATAACTGAGCATAAACAACATCACAGCCCATCCAAACAAAAATAACATAAGTGCAGGAAATACATATAAATGAGAGAAAAAAACAGAGCTCTGCTATCAGAGACGTCCAGAGAACCAAAGTAACACAAGGAAACCAACTAGCAGTTGGCCACCCAAAATATCTAGGAACTTGCAAAGTATGAAGCAAAAATATAAGCCGCAAAAATGAAATATGTCGAAACTAGAGTAAATAATGACTCAAAGATCCATCAACAACCAAAGAGTCTGAAGACCAGTCCTCCCAAAAAATGATGCCCGGTGTAATAGAAATAGCATGCTTAGAGAGTGAATCAGCCAGCTGATTTGTATCCCGAGGCACATGATGAAAAGTGATGTGTTCAAAGCAATCAATAAGTGAGCGCATCTCCACGAGCCAGTGAGAAAGCAACAACACATTTAAAGAACACGAACCCATTTCCCATGAAATTAAAACCTTTGAGTCTCCCCATACCTGAAAATTGAAAATCTCCTTTGAACAAGCAAACGGAGGAGCATCCATAAAGCTAGGAGCTCGCTACCCGTATTCGTTCCCACCCCCGAGTTCATCCACATTTTGAACATTTTGTTTTCATTGATATACAACACAGCACCAATCCCACTGATCGCACCACCAAGTTGGGAGGCCCCATCAAAGAAGCCACAAGGATAAATGAGATGCAAAGGATCAACAAATTTTGGTTGTGTGTCCAAACAGGGAGAGCCCAGTGAATTGAAATCCATAATGACCACAAGAGCTCTGTTGGCCATGACCGCCACATTGGTCACCACCCCATCAAAAATCCCAACGTTACGTGCACACCACACTTCCCAAAAGGCAAAGCAAGGAAGCACCCTCCATTCCTTATGAATGCGACCCCAATGATACAAGCCATCCTCCAGACGATCGGAGCTCCACTGAAATGGATGCCCACATAAATTGCGGATCCTCTCCCATAAATCTTTAACCACCAGATAGCAACCAAAAAGATGTTCAACAGTTTCCTCCCGAGAAACACATAAATGACAACACCCGAACCGCAGAAACCCCGCCTATTGAGATTGTCCCATGTTAGGACATTGTTATGTAAAACAAGCCAATTGAAACATTTTAGCTTTAATGGAATTTGAAAGTTCCAAATCTTGCTAAACCACCACCTTCCCTACAGGTTTTCAGATGAGACCAATGAGTCGTAAGCCAATTTGTCTGTAGCCACCCCACTAGAGACATTCCAGGACCAGACCAATCTATCAGGAGTATCCTGCAGTGAAAAGTTCAAACTGTTTAACTCCATTACATATCTGTCCCATTCCAGTGCCAAATTTCCAGAAAGACCAAGTTGAAAAGTCAAGATCCAACAAGGGCGACCCGAGCCAGCAGAAGGTCTGATCACGGCATGGCATAAAGAAAAATAGCCCTTGGAAATCAAAACCCTCAGCAAATCCAAAGAAATTTGAAAACACTGAGGGCCTCCCAAAATGGGATCCACACCAAGGCGAACATCACGACCATTCCCTAGTAACCATGACAACCAGTTCGATAAGGCAGTAAACGAACCCAATAGCCTGCTCCAGATATTTGAAACAACTTTTGTGCAAGGAGGACCACCCCGAATCCATTCAGCCACAGAAAGTGATTTCAAGTATTTTCCTTTCAAGCTCCACGCCGAACCAAAAAAAAGAGCTCTCCACAAACTTTTGGTTTTCAGTGCCAAATAAAACCTTTCCATATTTTCTATAGCCCAACCTCCCAAGTGTCAACGACGTGCCAAAACTTTCCAATTTACCAAATGAAGCTTTTGTATTTCCCCACCCCCAAACCAAATGAAAGAGAAGATACGCCTGCGGATGCCTTTCAAAATTGTTTTAGGAATTTGCTAAGGGAAAGCTAGTAAACCGCCAGGTTTTGGAGCACAGATTTTGTTAAAGTATGCCCCTCAACGTGAGCCAATGCCAACACCAATGATTAATGTGCTTGTCAAAACACTTAAGTAACCATATTCAGTCACATATATGATAATTAGTTGGCTTTAGAAAATAACCAAGGTAAGTGGTGCCCTCAGATAACTCCTTGAAATTGAAAGGGAGAATGCTACTTACCTGATTTTTTATAGCAATGTCCACATTATTTTCCAAAAACCAAGATTTCCCAGCACTGATAAGCATCCCGGATGCATTGCAGAAAAGTTCCAATATATATTTATAGGAGTGCCACTCAGAAAAAATACCAGGACCATACAACATGACATCGTCCACAAAAAGTGTATGGGTCACAGAAATCTGATCTGTAAGTTTAATACCCAGAATTTTCCCATCTCTTTTTGCCCGATGAATAAGTCTACTCAGGCCCTCAATGGTCAGCAGAAAAAGTAAAGGGGACAGTGGACATCCCTGATGAAGACCTCTAGAGCACTTGAAGAAGTCCGATGGCATCCCATTAATGATCACCGCAAAATTCACTGAGGTAATACAATCCATAATCCATTTAACCACCGCCCAAGGAAGTCCAATCTAAACAAGAGTTAGGCGAAGAAAGGTCCAATCCACACGATCATAGGCTTTAACCAGGTCCAGTTTAAGGCAAAGAGAGTTGTGTTGTTTGGTCTTAACATTGTGAAAAACCTCCTAGGTGACCCCCACAGCATCCAAAATCTGTATGTCCTCCAAAAAACCACACTGTTCCATTTATATGTATTTAGATAAGCCCGACTTGATTCTAATAGCAATAATTTTGGATACAACTTTGTAGATTAGATTGCAAAGCAAAATAGGTCTGAAATCACCAAAATCCTCAAGATGTAATTTATTTGGAATGAGAGCTAAGAAGGTTGTATTAATTGCCCCCATAACCAACCCATTGATACGAGACTCTTCCACAACAGCCCATATGTTGGGGCCCATAATATCAAAAAATTTGATGAACAGTTCCACGGTCCACCCATCTGGACCAGGACTCTTATCCTTAGTAAAACCTTTTAGTACCTTTTCAATCCCCAAAAGAATTATTTCATTGAAAATCTCATCTCCCTGCTCATCAAAGAATAACCTTGGATATTCTCTAATCACCTTAAATTGCTCAATCATAGAAGTTGATTTTGGATCCTCATATATCTCTTGAAAATAGTTCTTGGCCTCGACCTGTAGGTCATCAAAGGCAGAAATCCGCTGAAATTTTTTATCATTTAAGTCCCAAATGGTATTTTGGATTCTTCTAGCATCAGCGTATTTGTGGAAGAATTTTGTATTTTGGTCCCCTGCTTTGATCCATAACGCTCGACTCTTTAGTTGTCAAGTTTCCTCCTTAAATTTGAGATATTTTAACCTCATCCCTTCCAAATCCATTAGGGAATCCTGATCGCTATTACTGAGAATGTCAATAACCGATTTCAAGTAGAATGCTCAAGTCTTTCTCAATCAAATCAAGTTCTAAATCCATCTCCAATCTTTTTTGTTTTATCCACTTTGTCATGTAAAATTTTAAACTCCTTAACTTTGCAACCAGTTTGTCCATTGCTGAGATTTCACCTAAGACATCCAATTGTTCCAGTGACTAATCACAGCTAGTCGAAAGGACTAATCCAATAACCAAGTTGCATTGAATTTAAAAGGATAATTCTGGTGAATCATCTCAATATCAACTTGAAGTATAATAGGGAAGTGATCGTTGATATGTGTTTGTAAAACCCAACATCTGAATTCGAAGAATTTTTCCAAGAGATTTTCAGCAACAAAAAAATGGTCCAATATTTTCGAGATGAGAGCCTCATTGCTTCTACCATTTGTCCATGTAGGTGACTTGGGTAAAGGTTCAACATCCACCATTTTCTTAGAATCAAAAAGATCTCTAAAAAAATCGCCCAAAGGGCCCAGCTTAGCTTGGCGCCCCCAGATTTCATAAGCCCCCCAGATGAAGTTGAAATCACCTGCCAAGAGTAAGTTATCTAAATCAAAAAGGTGGTCTGAGCACGCATTTGCCCAGAAATGTTCACGGTCTTTGTAAGGACAGTAACAATTCACCAAATTGATAACACCCGCAAAACCCCTCAACTTTCTAGATAGCAGGATTCCAACAGAGACATTGAATGAAAGTAACTCCAAGACCTATGGATTCCAAGCGGCCAAGAGACCGCCCGACAGACCATTTGCACTGACAGCACAAACCATCAAGTGTGGGTTAACTTTGGAAAAGAAGGATCTCGCCTTCTCCGCACTGACCATAGTTTCCTGAAGAAGAACAATATCCGGTTTGGTGATAAGTAACGCACGCTTGAGGGCAAGTAACTTCGGGATGCCCTCCACTCCCCGGATATTAAGGGAAAAACAAATCATCTGCAACCCCGAGCAAGGGCTTTAATGCCTCTAAGTGCACCAGAAGTAGGAGAAAGTGAGTCAACAGGTAAATCCTTAACAGGAACCTCCACCGCCTTGTCCCTTTTGGCACTGCCCATAGCCTTCCTCGCACTACAGGTTTTTAGTGGAGATTAATCGGAGGCAATGCCACTGAAACGAGCCCCCTTTATCAGTTGAGACGATTCCGATTTCAAACTAACCTCCAACGACTCCACCGACAATTTTGAAAGCTCTGGGGAAACCAAACAGTTCTTGTAGTATGTAGGGATAGGCTCCTTTTTAACCATATCACAGTAAGAAGGAATCAGTAGTAGGCGCGGGTTATCCAAAGACGGACCCGATGATTCAGGATCCATAGGTGGCAAAACAGTCAAATGAGGAGAAACCCCCAGCGAGGTCGGAAGTGAGTAATCCGAAGCAACAAGGATTTTGTCCAATAAGGAAGAATCAGTTAAGGGTGAATCTGAACAAGCCGAAGAAGAACTAGTAACGATAACAGTCGCGCAGGGTGGCGTGGGCGCAACATCGACCAGGCACTCGGTATGGGAGGACTCAAGTGAAGCAGAAAGAGAAGAGGACCCATTTTCAGCTTTTTTTTTAAATCTAAGTCCCTGATAAATGTCTTTTCCAATTCATTTAATGATTGAAAAAAAACAGAGTCGTAATGTTCGAACTTACCCATGATGTCGAGCTCAGCGGCGCCCGAAGGAGGAAAGCGGTTGGAGTAGCCATCCAAATTGTCGGCCACATACACCTCTAAATTGCTACTATCCTCAGAAGACCACGGAGGATCCACCTCCACAGGACGAGAAGGACGAGTCGAATTCTTGCAATGGCGCCAAAGCTGCCCGACTTCTTTACAATGGGAACAGCGGAAAGGGATTCCCCGGTGTTACGATGGTACTAACACCAGCGTACCTACAAAGGTGCCCCAGGGAGAGGGCGTCTTTTTTTCTAACCAGGAGGAGTGTTTAGCCAGCTCATTCTGAGGTAGGGGCATGGACAAACCCTCTGGTTTCTCTTCTGGAAGTACTATGGCTTAATGGCATCACTGACTTCCTCGTGAAAAGGTTTGAAACCCTGAGGTTGGTGTCTGGGTCTTCCAGGGGTGGGTCACTGGGTCACATGACCCCAACCCTGTTTCAGCAATCCAGCAGCAGTTGTTCCAGCACTGAGACTCACTCTTATCTTCTGGAGCACATCCAACACCCTCCTGGTCCTCCAGTTCAGCAGCGCCCTCCCACTGGGCCCTCCTTTAGAAGATGACGTCATGCTCCGGGAAAATTGTTTGCTTACTAAAGGGGGGGGCATTGAGGGTTTTCATCATTGTTAGGGTTAGTTGGGGCATGACGATCCCCCCTATACAATCTGGCCTTTCGTTTCGTCAAATTTGGCCTTGTTTAGACATTTTTGCTCAAGTAGGAATCAAATATGGGAAAACACCTAATTTACCCACTACTTTGATTATTTTTATATTATTTTAGTTATAGTTTTAAGTTGACATTTTTTATATTAAATTTACCTTACTTTATATAAAAGTGAGTGTGAAATCATATAAATTAGATCTCCTCACTTCATTTTTAGACATCAACTCACGGGATAAGACATTGTGCATCTATTTTACCCAACTAGGGCTCTTTGAAGTGATGCGCCATTCTTGAGGAAGTAATTTTCTGGGTTTTGATGTTAAATGCTCTTGCAAAGGTGATGCTTTGATTTGTTTGCTAAACATTGCACAAGGAGGTATCTATGGTCTCTTCTTTGATCTCTCTTTGTTATTTGTTGATGAATGATGCATGTTCATGAGGCTTGATGGTAGCCATTAAGGCTACATTGTGTCTTGGCTAAGTCTTTGTCAACTTTTAGCCACTTTTGTTGAAGAAGTACGTCCTTTAGGAGTCCTTCTAGAGTCAAAACCTCAAGGAATTAAAGCTAAGTTTTCAAACCTAGTTTAGGCTTCTCTAAAGCTTGGTTAGTCATTTCCTAGATGCCCTAGGTTGTGGTAAGGTTCTACCATTTGTTTCTGTCTCACTCAACTATCTCTTAAACCAAAATTTCTGAGTTTTATTTTGTTAGCTTAGGTTAATTATTTTTGTTTCCAAGGTTATTAATTTAATTGTTAAATTTCTAAGTTAATTGTGTAAGTGTTATTTGATTTTTTTGTTAGTTAATGTTTTTTATGAGTTAATAGTTAATAATAAACCTAAAAAGGCCCTAATTTGCTGCTCCTGTACCCCGCAGCCTGCTGCCCGAGCTACACTACGCAGCCTCCACTCATCTTTCCTCTCTCCCATTCTCCTCCGCGGCCTCCTATCTACTCCCCCGAGCTCCTCCCCATAACTCAGCCTCCCTCTCATTTCACGGAGCCGCCATTACTCCTCCCATTCCACCATCGGGCTGCCCTTCTCCATTCCGTCGCGGCCTTCTCCCATCGCGGCCCTCGTCGCAGCTGCCACCGTCCTCCTGCTCCACGCGGCCTTCCAATCCGTCTCCCGCACTGCTCCTTCATTCCGCGGCCACTTCGCAGCCCCCTACTAACTCCCTTTCCTCTTCTTTGCTGCCCCTCCTACCCTATTCGCAGCACCTTCGAGGTCCCACGTATCTCCTGCCTGCTCTCTTTCCATCGCAACCTGCTCCACACCTCCGCGACTCCCTCCTCACTGCCCATACCCACGGCCTTAACCCTCGTGGCCCCTCTTTTCCTTCACGGCCTTCCTCCACCTCACTCCTTTCAAGCTCCGCCTGCCCGCGGCCTCTCCTCCCACCATGGCCTCTCCCTATCCCTTTGGTACCAGACGTTGACGATCGTTACTTAATGCTTGTTTAGGTTATTGGTGGAAATGTATCGGCAATATAGTCTTTTGATCCAATATTGTTACATTTCATTGAATGATCTAAATGAATTATTGATTCCGATCATATCTTTGTACTTACTAGATCATAATATTGTTGATTCTATTAGGCACTGGTCTAATTACAAATTGCGTAGAGAATATATATTTTGTGGTCGTCTTAGTGTTCTACAGAGTTCTTTAAAGGATACTTCTCCTTGGAAGTTTCGACTTCCAAAGAAGTTAGAACAGTGATCGAGGTGTCACTCTTCTTATTTCTGCTTACTGAGAATTAGCCCTGCTAATTCAGTCGGTAACACCCAGTAATCAATAACTTGAGTGTATTTCCGACCCCTCCAAATAAAGAACACTATATTCTTCACTTGTGTGTGTTTGTGTGTTTTATTGCACTGATGTTCTTTGAATGCCATTGTATTTTCTTATAATATTAACATTTAAGATTTATGTAGAATATAACCAATTCGACCTACATATATACCACTAACAAATTGTTGATCTTTTTAAACAAAGTACAATATAGAAACAAGCTCTTTTATATTGAATGTAGATTCTTTTGTTTGCCATAAAATTAAATGCATATATCAATAGCTTGAATATCAAGGGTTTAAGTCTACATGTATCTTCTTTTTCCTTTTCTACAATTATATCTATAAGTAAATATGGTTACATACATGTCCCATTTCAAACTAAACTTTACTATAATGGTTATGCTATAGTTAACTTAACAATATTGCATATATTTATTTTAATTAAATAACTATCTATTTCAATATTTACAAGCAATAGTAGATTATAAATTCTTCTATTCTTGAAATATTCCCTATAATTTTAATGAATATGAAGAACTCCTATAATAAATAAATAATACTAGAATTATGTTCATGCAAAAAGATTATACATTGACTTTCTTTGAAATGATAAAACAGCATGTAACTTTTATCTTTGCGGCATTAATAACCAATAGTTATTTTGTCTACTTTTATGTGGCAAAACAATAAATGTTTATATTTTAATGTAGAACTATATAGACAAGCCTCTGGGATATGACAACTCTATATAACCTCATGTTCGAGAAACGTAGAAGTTATTTACTTTTACTGTTCTTCTTGTGACCAAGTAATCATACAATACATTTGTATTTATTTTTGTGCACTAAATCCCAAATTTTATATTCTAAACATTTTTAGAGAATAACAATCTATCATTGAGCCTCAACAATAATAATAAATAGAATTGTTATACAAAAATCACTTCACTTGTGCCAGTCAATTCTCGTCAACAGGGCGACCCGAGTTCAATTCCCCTTAGAGGTGAGCTAGTTGGAAGGAGACACCCAAAAATCCAACCATCATAAGGGTTGGTGTGGCCCAAGCCGAGTGCGATCCCCGGGTGACTTTGACGACTTAGATGCCCCTGGGTTGCGGTTCTTAACCAATGGTTCATTGCTACCGACCCCGAGTGACAGGCAATCGAACAAACAAACAAACAAAACTTCACTTATGCCACATAGTGGCTTCTATGAAACTTTTTTTTAAATTATCCAAAACATTAGTTTTTAAAATTGCCCATGCTCTAGTGACACTAAGCTGGAATTTAAGCTTGCCTATTTCAGAAACTCAAAAATTACATTGGCCAACTACCAAAAACATGTATTTGTATACAATATTATATTAAAGAGCAAAAACGTTATACAAAAGCACTATATAAAAAAGGTGGCTCATCTAAATTTGATTAATTATGTTAAGGCTAAGCTAAATTCCATTCACTTTAAATATAGTTTATAGGTTGAGTTATGATTATTATATCAAAGGCATGAAGTTGAATAAAATCCTAAGCACAGAGATTTAAATTGCAAGTTCTTGCACAATGAAATGTATATTACAAGTTCTTGAAGTCAAGTAAGATCCTAAGATTGCACTCCTACAGCATTTCCCATCTCGCAACAGCACGTAGCAATGGCAATGTCGGAGACATTGCCACCACGTGGCTCTTGTTTATTTAGTACACCCTCTTAGTACGATGGAGAAAAAAAAATTAGTTGATTTATGATCTACACTTTGTTGAAATAAATATAAGGTCCTTACCCCTACATTTGAAACTTCACTTTAATATTTGTTTGCAAGGTGACAAGTCTCACCAACATTTGATTTTCTATACTTTCATGACTTGTAACTATGATGGGACATTCCAATACTACAATGTTGTCAAAGTTTGCCATTCTATACATAAATATGAATGTAACTATGATGGGACATTCCAATACTACAATGTTATCAAAGTCCGCCATTCTATACATAAATATAATTATAAAGTGCATAAATAATCGGCAATGTCTCCAAGTTTTAGAAACAATAAATTACATATGAAAAGAAACGACTTTTTGGAAATAGGAATAATCAAGATCAAAAACAAGATAAGAAACTTAGGTAAACTTATTTAGGATGCGACAAGAAATGTGAAAATGCAAAAAACAGTTTCCCAAAAACAGCGGTGAAAAAAAAAATCAAGGAAAAAAACATTTTATGTTTAAAGTGTGATTTTTGTTCAAAATATCTTGCTCTTTTCACTGTCAACTTTGTCCATTCACCTCTAAACCAATGTTTTTCATTTTATTTTTTTGCTTTTCGTGCCTTAGAAGTGTCTTTTTTAGCTTTTAATGCCTTTGAAGTGATGCTTTAAGATAAATGAGCTCAGGTACGGCTAGGAAACATTTTTTTATGTTTACTTTTGCCATAGTCTGAACGCAATACAAACTCTAGATCCAACAAAAATCATTTTGGATTGATAGTATTGCATATATCAGATGTTACCATTGAACAATCTTATTGTAAAAAGTATTTAAAAGTGTTGAATCCATTTTTACATTAAAAACAGCAATATCATCAATCAAAAATTGCACTTTTAATTGATTGTCTGATCAAATTCTGTTGTTGACAAACTGGAAAAGGTTAAAAATATTTTTAAAAAAATTAACTACTTCTTTACTTATTATTTATTAATTAAAAAATTTGAAAAACGCCAATAAATTTGAAATTTTATTTATTAATTAAAAATTAAAAAATCGCCAATAAATTTGAAGTTTTTATTTATTAATTAAAAAATTAGAAAATCACCAATGAATTTGAAAGTTTTTAATTACTGCCTCAATGGATTTCCAAAATCACTCAATGGTTTTCCAAACTCGGAAACCACTTAGAAGTTCCTTCTCTTCCCAGGAACAAAAATCGTCAAATATATTTGAGAACATTTCAGAAATAAAAATACATGACGGAAATAAAGATACATACCACAAAGATCAAAAACTAATTTCAAGAACCATAAATAATAAAATTACAAAAAAGTGTATGACTATTGACATCAAATAACCGACAAAGACATACACCACAACTAACGAGAGTTGTGGATAATAAAAATATGCGAAGTGCATACCAGACTTTTGACATCAAATAACCGACAAAGAGGACATACTCCACGACTGAAAAAAATCACAGAATTTTAGTTATATAACTTCGAAGGAGCATGTTTTTAACTCGACTCGAAAAATGGACTTATAACTTTAACTCCAAATGGATCGAAACTCAAAAAGTTTTAAAATAATATCGTACAAGTAAATCTTTCTCAGCTACACTTTATACTGTTTTATGGTCGTCCACTCCCACAAAAAAACATTTGGTTAATGTACTGCTATAATTTCAATTTTCACTTTTCACTGGCTCTTTGTTGTTGGGCCTTAAACCCACATAAATCATAAAAATGTAACAACAGAAAACAATAGAATGCATAACAGATTTACACATAACAACAATCACACGAGAGACACAAGATATACGTGGTTCACCCACTGAATGTGGGATACGTCCACCAGGAAAGACATAGGTATTCTTATTATTCAAGAATCATGGAGATTACATACAACAGCCTAAGAGAGGGTTGAGAGCCCCTTTGCTTTCATGGAGCACCTTAGCTCACTTTGCCTCCAATGGGATTACATGGATAAATACATAGTTACACATAACTGAATAAATCTAGTTACTCAGTTAGGAAGTTACATAGTAAGCGTAGGAATAGGTTCACTTTATCCAACAATCTCCACCTTGACAACAATTTACAAAATGCTTGGTCCTTTATGCTTCTAAAAAACACTGAAGCACCCATTTCATTGCGTTTACCTGGATTTGCTATGAATCCACTGACAACACCAACTGCATGTGAAATATCATCTCATCATCTCATCGCATATACCAAACTAGCATACGATACACGAGACATATAACTCTTTTCTTCATTACATGGACATCAACCTGAAGAAAGCTTATGATGTTTACTGGTTTCATGTTATTCATACCCAATTTCCTGAGTATCATTATCACGTACTCATGCTATGATAACTAAAAACTTACCATCAATCCGTCTCTGTGTACATCCATGCTCAAGATTGTTTTGCAGCTCCCAGATCCTTCATATCGAATGTCCAACAACCTGAGCCAACCTGTTGATCTTAAACCATGCCTATCCTAGCTCAAGCATAACACCAACAATTTAAACACCAAGATAGTGAAAAAAAAATAGTTACATTCACTTCTTGTAACTTGGCTCACCATGAAGTAATCCAACATCTTGTACTAATCGCCTGAGTGCTTCAAGCCATACAATGATTTCTTGAGCTTTTACAAACAACTCTTCCTATGCGATCTTAAACATCTTTAGTGCTCCACCTCGAATAGTGCACTCGAACACTAGTCTGCAACTACAAATTCTAAAGCCCATGTGCCACATTGAAAACCATTCCAGCTCTCAGAACTTTGTCATTCCTTGCATTCAAGCTCAGCCTGGACACCCGGAACTCGATCCCGATCCATGTTCCTGCAGACTTTGTCAAATGGGGCAAGAACTCGGGTCCATCTCTCTGAACTACCTCTGTCGCCGCCTTATAAGCATCGCTCGCAGGATTCCCCGACCTGAGTCCATTAATTGCCGCTTCCTGGGCCTTCAACAGCACCTTATACGCCTTGATAAGTGGCAGCAACCAATATGTTGCCGAAGATTTCATAAGCAGAAAGACTATAGCCATCGCATATACCAAACACATCGTAACTACCAAAAAAATGGAGATTGTTCCATAGACCACGTTGAGCTGATTTTGTTCCATTCACTGATAAATTAGCAAAGGATAAGAAAGATTTTTTTTCTTATAATTGGTTACATCAACTACTGGAATAAGATAAATCTTTATCTCCCCCATGAAAACCAATGATTCTCAATAAAAAACTTGTAGGTCCTCTCACTTTAGCAAAATATGATGAGATGCGGAGATAAGGATGTCACCCACCACCGATTTATAGATTCTCGTCATTGCTAACAACTCTTGGCCTCAAATCAAACTCACCTTCGCCTTCAACTTAACCTTAGCCTTTTGTGGATCAAGTATCACTTTTTCCGTGTCTTCCATCAAACCAGAATGAGTAACCTTCTTCTCTTCATCTATAATAACCTCAAGCCTCAGCGCCACAACATTTAAAAAAAAACAGAAATACTCAGAAAAAACGACCTTTTTAATGCTTATGATCTTCGCCTCGTCCTTAATAGCAAATACCACTGAAATGGCGGCTCTCCACAGCAGCGCTCTACGTCGACTCTTCACCAGCTCCACAGGCTCTTCCTCTCCTGCACAGGGTGGACCTCCCTTCGAGTCTTTTGTTCAACGCACAGGCTACCTCCCACGGGAAATGGCGGCTTGCTCCACCTCAGACAAACGAAGATGCTTCACGTGGGCCCTTCCTCAGACAGGCAACGACTGCTCTGCTTCACACGGGTGACCGACCTTTGCTCACGCATAGGCAGAAAACTCCACAATTTCTCAAGGCAGAGGCTCCTCCTATTACCGTGGCTCTGATACCACTTGTTGGGCCTTAAACCCACATAGATCATAAAAATGTAACAACAGAAAACAATATAATGCATTTACACATAACAACAATCACACGAGAGACAAAAGATATGCGTGGTTCACCCACTGAATTTGGGCTACGTCCACCAGGAAAGACATGGGTATTTTTATTGTTCAAGAATCATGGAGATTACATACAACGGCCTAAGAGAGGGTTGAGAGCCCCTTTGCTTTCATGGAGCACGCACCTTAGCTCACTTTGCCTCTATGGGATTACATGGATAAATACATAGTTACACATAACTGAATAAATCTAGTTAGGAAGTTAGGAAGTTACATAGCAACCGTAGGAATTGGTTGTCACTTTATCCAACATTTGTCCATTCACTTGTTAACCAATATATTTTGTGTTTGTTTTTCTAGCTTTTCATGCGTAGAATTGTTGCTTTAAAATAAATGAGTTATGAGTTTAAGTATGGTTATGAAACCATTTTTTATATTTATTTTTGCCATACTCTAAACTCACTACAAATTGCCACAACCACTTAGAATAATGAGAAGGATAACCGGTATTTTTAATCTAAAATCTGAAATTTTGAAAAGAAAAAAAGAAAATATTTTAGATATGATAGAATTGCAAATATCAGATGTTAACATTACACAATCTGCGATATGATAAAATTGCAGATATCAGATGCTAACATTACACAATCTGCAATAGGAATATTTGATGGTGTTGAATCTTTTGTGTTAAAAACAGTATCATCAATCCAGAATTACAATTTTAGCAGATTGCCAAACCAAATTCCGATAATGACAAACTGGAAAAGGTTGAAAATGTAGAATGTTTAGCCATCTCCTTTATTTTTCATTTATTAATCAAAAAATCATAAAATCAATCACTTAAAAAAATTGAAAATCACCACTGATTCTGGAAATCTTTGGTTAATGCCTCGATGGTTTTCCAAAATTAGAAACCATTAAGAAGTACCTGGTATTCCAAAAACAACGTCCTACAAATAAATTCGAGAACATCTCGGAAATGGAAATACATGCCGAAAAGATCGGAAACTAATTTCAAGATTAAGAAAGAATCAAAATATGCAAAGTGCATACCAGACTTTTGACATCAAATAACCGACAAAGAGGACATACTCCATAACTAAAAATATTGAGAATCTTTTTAGTTGTGTCACCTCCACATGATGTTCATCAAGGTTCGTTTTATCGTTTATGCAAAATAACTTCGAATGAGCATGGTTTTTAACTTGAATCAAGAAATGGGCTTTTAACGTATAACTTCCGGTAACTCTAGATTTATAGAAATTGAAAGAGTTTCAAAATAATATCGTGCAAGTTTAAGTAAATCTTTCAAAGCTACACTTTATACTGCTTGATGGTCATCCGCTCCCACAAAAAATCCTGTGGCGAATATACTGTTATAATTTCAATTTGTAGTAATCTGCTTTCAAATTGGATTTGATGTTTGAGCCAAACGACCATGACACAAACTAATTCTTTTAGACAGTATCTCTGCTTCGTGATTAGTACGATGTGATCTTATAGTCATGACAGTCGTCTATCTTGCACAAAAAATTCTGTACAGTCCACTTGTTTCCAATCAATACCTGCATCCACTTGCAAAACATATACACTTGAGACTTGTTCAAACTGCAAAATCATCCCATAATAATGGTCACAACAGACTGATTGAACATAATCCTTTGAGCCTTGCATACAAATCTTAAACTGGAAAACAGCACCAGAAAGCGACACAATCCTCTCATGTTTACATAAGCCAAGCTTTAGACGATTATCTATACAGTAACCTTTCATGGCATTTGGAAAACAAATTGATTTCCTCAATCCAATCATGGTGAAATCTATGAAGCTAACTAAACCAGCCCATAAATACAACATAAGTTTTGAATGAATTGAAACTTTAGAGAAGTTTTGCAGTAAACAACATAAAACAGCAATGCAGTCCAGCTGCATTTCTTTGTCCAACCATAGAAATGCAATTATGCACAAAATAAAAAGTTAAAACACATAAATAGAAGTCGAAAAAGAACTTCTTACAATGCATGTGCACACTGTACTTGCTGACGGAACGAGGAAAAGATTATAGATGTGCGAAGAGATTCTCAGAATGTCTACATCTGAGGAGTTGAGACAGTCTCTTAGGGAACTGAATGAAAATTATCAATGGACCGCTTGAGTCATCCAGTGTAGAGTCGTAGAGGTCGACTTAATACCTGGTAGACAGTTGACACGAGGTCGCATGATGGAGGCCAACATCCTGGATTGAGTTTTGGTCAAAGAAGCCTATTTAAAGACTTGGTTTACAATGGCCTAACAGTCTCGGATTCCCGACATCTTGAAGACTTTTCAGCCGACCAGATTTGGTGAAGGACCCCAAATTTTACAAGTTGCTTCCCACTGTTGCATCATTCTTTGAACAACGCTAAATAGAATAATCTGGAGCTTGTGTGTATATTGTAGACGTTATGTGCTGTATGTTTACGTTGACATTTCTCTTACTACATAAGAATTCGGAGAATCTGGGGTTGAATGACCTGATCGAACTACTTTCTGAGGAGACTAGACAAATTTTGATTGTAGAGAAGTCTGGAAACAGTGCTTTACTCTAGTGAACAGTATATCAAGTCACGAAAACCATTGACACCATCACTAGTGTCGGAGAATAGAAGGTGGAGAGAATCTAAACAAAAGGAGAATTTACAAAATGTGTATGTTCGCACTGTGGCAAGGTCACTTGAAAAGGCAATGCAAAGAGTCGACAAAACCCAAGAAGAGAAATACCCATGAGTCGATTCCGCAGGTGGACAGGACATCAACAAATGGAACACTGCTCATGACATCCTACGGAGTACATTCGATGTGAACATCAACTCAGAACCACCTCTACACGACTTCACGAAGTGGTTCTTTTATTAGGGAAAGATACACAAGTGATGGTCTCTCTAGGATACAACACACACCATTAAACCATCGGTAGAGTTATCAGAGTTTGATGTGATGGTGGTCACTTAAAGATATTTATGACATTCCATATTCCAGTCGAGAGACATTTTCTTTCAGCCAGCAAGATTAAAGACATTAATTTTCCTATGAAGTTTCAAAGTAAGCATACCTTGATGATGAAGGAAACCTTGAGGCAAAAGGTTCAAAATGTTGGATTACAAGTCAGTTAAAACCCCAATAAAGTTGGCATAATCAATGAGTCCAAAGAGTAACACTGAAAGGTTTGAAATGAAGGATGTTTCATATCAGAGTGCAGTCAAAAGCCTAATGTATGTAATGATCTACACCAGACCAGATATTTCACAAGCAAATGAAGCAGTTGACAAGGTCATAACCAATCTTGTGTTAAGATATTTAGACACTTGGGAGTTAGTTAAGATCAACTTGATCTAATGTGTTTTTAGGTAAAGTGTGTGTTTTTTAGTATGCATTTGTACTTATTCAATCTAATGGTTATGATATGTTATAGACGTAAAGTGATCCAACGGTTCATCTTGTTATCGATCTTAACGGTTATTTGATGTGGCTTAACACCTGGTTGTTACATGATCTCTATTTAAAGAACATGGAGGGTCATTTGTTGATGATTAATTGTAAAATGTTCATATGTAAAATATTTTATTTTGCATTGATATATTGCCTCAAGTGGCTGCATTGGTTGGGGTTGTGGATTGTTTCCCTCCTTGAGAGTTTTAACCATGTAATACATTGATGCACCAATTTCTGATTTGTGTGAGTGGTTGCTTGATGTGTTTGACTTGTGTGGAAATACCATGTTTTAGTCAAACAGATATCAATGCACTTATGAAGACCTGCTCTTGTTGTTGATCGAAATCTTGAACCTATTCCACTGAATGTTACAAAGGATTTCTAGATTTCTCTATTTTTTGTGCATTTCTAGGTTGAGAGAATTGTTCCATATCCTTTGAAGCACTACTTTCAGTTGAAAACACTTTTCATTTCATCCAAAAAAGTTCTTGTTTGCCCAAAATACAGTCATTTTGTCAAATCCAAAGACATATTGTTTACATTTACGTATTTTTTGTTAATATTTGTCTCTAGTTAATATTTCAGTTTTCATTTTAAATTTTCATATTCCCAATTTATTGCCTTTTCGGTCTATGTATGTTATTTGTCATGCGCTCTGTGCAAACTTTGCAAATCAAAAATATAGTGACAATTTTTTTTATTTTCTGCAAACACTCTTCGTTGTGCACCTTGTGCAACCTCGGTAAATTAGAAGCAAATAGAACTCCTATTTTTTGGGTGAGCTAACTAAGAGCTAACCCCAAAATTGAAAGTTTCAGTTTCAAAAATTCGCTTGCTGTGTGGCTATGTTGAAGTGTTTTGCAAACAAAAAGAAATATTTTGGGGGTAAACACAAACTTTGAGGCAAATTTTTGGAAAAGGTTTATGCGACTAACTTTATTGTAAAGTGCATTTCACTTATATAATAGAAGTAGCTTTAATATCCTTTTTTTAATTAGTTTTACACGCAACTTTAATTTATAAAATAACTTCATAGTAAAAGTGTTTTCCACTTATTTTATAAAAAGGGTCACTTATTTTATTTTTAAAAAGAGTAACTTAGTTTTGGAAAAGTTAGAAAAGTCAGTGAAGGAAGGAAATTTTGTTTACTCATCAACCTCATTGTGCACCCATCACCACACGGACCAACCTCTATATGCTAGATGGCACCTTGGTTAAGTTTTTATGCTTTTCTTCTAAAGAGCATAATTTTGACATCCAGAGTTCATTTTCAAAGCTGTTTTTTTTAAATTGCCTATTTTTTTAATATTCACATCTACACCATTGATTTCTGTTTTTGAAGCCACCTTACTTTCATATTATAATATGGCTAATTCAAATGATCTTCTGCTTACTAGTACCAACTATTTCTCATGTAAAGCACGTATATAGGATATACTACGAATTCATAGATTCTACTAAATTACCGTGAGAAAAGAAACTGTCCCCATTGGTGCCCCAAAGAAAGTCAAATGGGATAGTAAAAATGACAAAGGATGTGGATTAATCGAATATTCATCTCTAATGATTTATGATTTCATTATTGAAAAATTGACAGATTAAGATGTGGCGACAAGGTTGGATTTTCTCAAGTTGAAAGGATTAACTATAATGAAACCTTTTCCCCTGTAGCCAAAATGAATTCCATCCACTTTGTTCTAGCCCTTGTTGCTTCATATAAATGACGGGTCCATCAAATGGGATGTCAAATCCATCTTCTTGCATGGGGATTTGCAAGAATAAATTTACATTGAACAACCCCCTGGCTATGCTTAGAGTGACTCCATCCTTGTTTGTCGCCTTAAGAAATCTCTCTATGGCTTTAAGCGAGCTCCTTGGGCTTGGTATGCTAAAATGGATAGCTTTTATTTTTACACTAGTTTTTCTAGATGTCATTCTAATTTCTGACCCCAATGTCTATACCAAGAAAGTAGGAAACCATCTCATAATATTTGTTCTCTATGACGTTATTCTCATTGGTAATGACCCAAAAGTTTTAACCCATATGAAATCTGTCCTTAAGAAGAAATTTGAAATGGCAGACTTGGGACATTTGCATTATTTTCTTGACCTCCACGTATTGCAAACCAAGGAAGGAATTTTCATTTTTCTATGTATGCATGTGACCTTTTTCACCACTTTCACATCAAAAAATATAAACCATCCCCATCTCCCTTCCAATCTAGAGTCAAACTTGTCACACACTACACTCAAATTAGATACAACCTTGTACTATCAATTAGTTGGTAGCCTTTTGTACTTTACTCATATTCGTCCTAATATTTCTTTTGCTATTAGTCTTTTTCCCAATATATGGAAACATCCCATGAAAACCATTGGAAAGCGGCAAAAAAGATACTTCAGTATCCGAGGTACATTTTAGTGTGGGATTCATTACAATTCACAAGGGGCACCCTTGTCGGTTGGTTTCACTGATTTCGATTGAGTAGGTGACCCTAATGATTAAAAATCTACTGCAAGTAACGTTTTTAGTCTTGGTTTCAAACCTGTCACTTGGGCTTGTAAGAAACAACAAGCTATGCTCTTCCTTTAGCAGAAGCACAGTATCAAGCTGCATTTGATGCAAGTCAAGAAGCCTTATGGCTTTAGCAAATTCTTTCGTAGTTTTTATTTCAACAACAGCATTCAACTAGCCTCTAGTGTGACAATCAGAATGCCATCAAGCTTGCCAAGATCTAGTTGAACATCAACGCAACAAACACATTGAGCTAGACATGCACTTCATCTTAAACCTTATTTAGGATCGTGTTCTCGAAGTGCTCTTTTGCCCTATAAATGATCAAGTTGCTGACATTTTCACAAAGTCGCCAACAACAACAAAGTTTTCCAAACTTCGATCTATGTTGGGATTTCAAGAAGTTGACATTAAGGGGGGATAGGCTCTAATGCCTCCTTCCTTCTCTTATTGTCTGTTGTTGTATTGCTCCCTTTTGGACCTTGTCTTGAATAAAATAATATCCGATCTCAATATGCTTGGACTTGCCATGGAATATTGGATTCTCATCGAGTTTGATACAACTCTGATTATCACAGTGAATCATCATAGGCTTCAATTCCTAATCAAATAATCTTGAAGCAATTTGTGAAGCTAAAGAGATTCACAAATCGTCACACTCGCTACCATGTACTCTACCTCTGCTGAACTAAGTGCTACAGAAGTCTGCTTCCTACTAAACCAAGAAATCATTGTTGAGCCCAAGTTGGTATCTAATGTGCTCTTCCGATCTAATGCACTCCCTACCAATCTAAGTTTGAATAACCCTACAGCTCCACGATCACCTCCAAGATACCTCGATCCATACTCCACTATGCCCCCCAAATATCTAAGCACATGTTATGTTGCTACCCAATGCACCTACCTCAACTCCACCATGAACTAACCACTGCTACCCAATGCACATGCCTTGGCTCCACCATGAACTAACTCAAGGTGTTCACAGCAAAAACATATATCTAACCTGGTGTTGACCAAATACATCAAGGATCCTATCAACTGTCAGTATACTCTGGGATCCACCCACTATGAATCTGAAGAGTCAATCTTCTTCAAGTTGGAAACCATTGGTGTAGCCATCGGTCTACAATACTCCATCCTAAATCTCTTCAGGGTCTCTACTACGTACTTCCCTTGACCAAGGAAGATCTCACCCAATCTTTGCCATACCTCTAGCCCCATATCTTTCATCTCAAACTCTGCAACCAAATCTAACTTGCACCCTACTATAAGCCCCTTTGCGCCTTTGAGAAACAAATCAAGCCAATTTCTTTCATCTCAAACTCTATAGCCAAATCTAAATTGCACCCTGCTATAAGCCCCTTTGCACCTCTAAGAAACCAATCTACAATCCTCCATCCCAAATCTCTTCAGGATCTCTACTATGTACTTCCCATGACAAAGGAATATCTCACCCGATCTTTTCCATACCTCTAACCCCAAGAAATAATGCATCAAGCCAATATCCTTCATCTCAAATTCTGTAACCAAATCTAACTTGCACCATGCTATAGCCCCTTTGCCCCTGTGACAAGCGTACAACACCAAGATGAGTGGCTCAGTCCCAACAAGTATGAATTACAAGTTAGGATTCGCCTCACTCTTGGTGAAACCCGTGCTCTACAAGTATCCATCAATCTTGGAATACCATGCCCTGGGTGCCTGTTTGAGTCCATGAAAGGATTTCCTAAGGCTGCACACATGAGACTCTCTCCCATGTACCTCAAATTTTTGAGGTTTCTCAATATATACTTCCTCCTCAATGATCCCATTGAGGAAGGCTATCTTCACGTCCATCTAGTGAATCCTCCACCTCATGACTGAGGCAATAGATATCACTGCCCGAATGGAAGCATATCTAGCAACTGGAGCGAATGTTTTTTCATAGTCCACTCCCTCTCCCTAAGAGAACCCCCTCACCAAGAATCTCGCCTTGAACTTCTCGATGCTACCATCTGCAACATGCTTGATCTTGAAGAGCCACTTGGAAGTCACCACAGACTTCCCCTCCGGTCTAGGCACAACATCCCAAACATCATTCTTCATGATAGAGGTGTACTCTACCATGGCATCCCTCCAAACCTGTTAGTAGGTTGCTTCCTCATAACTGGAAGGCTCGAAATCAATGGTGTTGCTCATCAATGCCATATAGTTTGGAAACTTTCTCGGAGGCCTACTCTCCCTGAATGATCTCCTAGGAGCCTCAACATGCTCTCGAGCATTCTCAATGTCTACTCAAACCGTCTATGTCTCCTGACATAACTAGAAGGAACTAACTCCTCCTCCTCACCTAAAGGCTAACTCATTGAACTGGTAGTCTGTAAACTTTGTTATCCCTTCAGAGCCACATTCTCCTTGTCCTTTGCCGCTAGTGGCAACTCATGAGACTTCCTAGATGCCAAGTTCTCCTCAAACTTAACATCTCGACTCACCAATGTCTTTCGTTGTGCTGGCATGAAGATCATTTAAGCCTTTGAGGTATCGTTGTACCCCACAAACACACCCTTCTCTCCTGAAGGCTGAAGCTTCACCATCTTCTCCTTAGGCACATGGACGTAGAAATGCCTCCTCATGAGTATTGTCCTCCAATATCCTGTGAGGACTCATGTTCTGCAAATAAACTATTGTGTTACATGCCTTTGGCCAAAGAAACATAGGCAGTCCCTAATCATGAATCATAGCCTTTGCAATACTGATGATGGACCGATTCTTTCTCTCCGCAACCCCATTCTGTTGAGGGTTGTATGAGACTGTCTTCTCCCTGCCTCCTTACAAAAATCCTTGAAGTCATTTGAGGTGTACTCTCCCCCATTGTCTAACCGCAAGACTTTCTTTCCTATCGAATTCTCCACTTGAGCCTTGAACTCCCGGAACCGACCAAAGACCTCATCCTTGGTCTTTATAAAGAAGATCCAGGTTTTCCTAGAAAAGTCATCAATGGAAGTCACATAGTACACTGTACAATCCTCCCTGCACAGATACTACAAACATCGGTCCACATACATCTGAATGAACGAGATCCAAGATTCCCTTGGACCTACTCTCACTGCTTGGAAAAGCAGTCTTGACATTCTTGCCAAGTGCACACCCTCTGCATACTCCCTGCTTCAATCTTATTACAGTAGTGTAGGTGGTGAGGTTGCTTTGAAAGCCAATGGAAAAGGAAAAATGTTCAAAAGGAATAATCAAATAAATTACAAACCCCAAACTAAGCAATCTACACCTCACACACAGCAACAGGTATCACAGAGTTCCAATGAGCCAAAAGCTAAGAAATAGATCATCCAGTGCTCTTGCCCCAAGCCTGGGAACTTGAGCAAGAACTGTTGGATGAATAAAGCTAAAAAAAAAGGGAAAATGTCCAAGGGGCAATAATCAAAGAAGCCCCGACCTAAGAAATCTACACCTGGCACAGAAGCACAAGTGTGACAGAGTTCCAATGAGCCAAAATCTAAGAAATAGATCACCCACTACTATTGCCACAAGCCTGGGTACTTTAGCAAGAACTGTTGGAAGAACAGAGATAACAAGAAATTGGGAAGATAAATTGGACACCTTTCTGTAACTGACAATGTTGATGCAACATTCTTGGTTGTAGCATCCAATCAGGTTAATGGTGTGGAGCTCAACAACTCAGGAGCTTAGTAAGCACATGACTCATTGCAAGAAATGGTGGACTGCAATTGATGAGAGTCATAGTCAACACGATATCAAAGGCAAAGGTGAAGTGGGAGACATTAGTCAACACGATATCAAAGGCAAAGGTGAAGTGGCCATTTATCTCTAGGTGGTGAATGTAAAATTACAAATGTATATCTAGGTGGTGAATGTAAAATTACAAATGTATATCTGTTCTTTTAAGCTTTTACAGTGTGTTGGTTTGTTTATGATCATTTCCGGATTCACTGTGTTCAAAAGTAAACTATCGACGTTTCAGACCTGCCATACGCAGTCCATCATCAGGATCAAAAAGAGAATGAACAGTCAAAGAGATAAAAACAGATGATGAGATCTTGCCAAGAAAAAAGCTGACGCCTAAAAACAAACGTTGGCCAAGAAGAATTAAAATATATAATAAAAACAAGAAAATAACAACGCAAAAACAATACTAATAAGAATAAAAATATATACAGGCCAAATAATAACCAAAACAATATTAAGAGAAGGTAATAAAAATAAAAACAAATCAATAATAAAAAACATTTACAAAGACACAAATAAAGAATTCAAAAACCAAAAACCAAGAAATAAGGGGAACAAGGAAAATCTGAAAAGGAAAAAGAGAGAAAGAGGAAAAAAGAAGAAAAAATTAATAATCTTACTCTATATGGCAATATGCAGGGTCGCCACATTCCAACATAATCTTACTGTCTGTAAGACAAATGGCAAAGCAGCATCTAGTTGTAGTGCTTGATAAGGAGAAATGTATTGCCAAGAAAGAATCAAATGTCATTGCAAAGGGAGTTCTGGAGAACGGCCTTTATGAATTCTCCCAGACACTTGTGCATAATCTAGTGGCTAAGGTTGATTCTTAACTTCTTCCTTATGGCAAACCGTTATGGTCATTTGAAATTCAACTATGCTGTGTGTTTAGTAGATAGGATATGGTGCATGGCCTACCATTTGTGCAGAAGTCAAATGATTTATGCCATGGGCATGAATGTGCACTGCAGAAACAACATAGATAAAATTCACCAAAAGTCAATCCAGAGCTTCACAGAACTTAGAGCTTGTGTTGGCCCTTCAAGGTATCAACACTTGGGTGCACCAACTACTTCATTACCTTCATTGACGACTGCACAAGGTAGGTGTGAATTTACCTTCTCAAAAACAAGTCAGAGGCACTCATGAAGTTCCAATTTTTCAAAGCCGTAACAAACTCAGGTAACAAGATTAAAATTCTGAAGTGACAACAGAGGCAAATACACCTCTAAAGACTTCAAGAATTTCTGTAAATATAAAGGAATACAAAAAAAAAACTCACTAATATAGATACTAAACAACAAAATGGAATGGCGGAGCAAAGAATTGCACTATAGTTGAGATGGCTAGTTGCATGCAAGGAGCTAAGAATGGTCCCCACTATCTTTGGTGTGGAACAGTTAGTACTGTTCTGTACTTGATCTACAGGTTTCCAACCAAAGATATCAAGGATATTACACTTGAAAAGGCTTTGACAGGGTGAAAGCCTTGTGTGGCAATTTATGTTTCTTTGGATGCACACATCATATGCACATATTCCAGATGAACAGAGGCAAAGACTTGAGACAAAAAGTAAACAGTGCATTCTGTTGGATATAGTGAAACATCGAAGGCATATCTGATAAATTCAAAAATAAAATCATAATACGCAGAGATATTTTATTTGATGAACTTGAAGATCAGCCCCATAAAGAAGTCATATTGCAGGAGAAGAGTGTAGAATCAGTTGACGGAGAAGAGAAAAAGAGGCTATCTCTGTCTACTGAACAGAGTCGTGCATGCAAGTTACAAAAATGGTATTTGTAAACACCAAGGATTCTAAGGTTGCTGAAATTAACTTCAATAAGGGAGTTTGAACTAGACAGAAGAGTAGAGCTAAAATTAATTTTGCACTTATGTCTAACGTTCTAGTCATGATGAGCCCACATCATTTCCTGCTTCAGAGAAAGTTGAATAGAATCAGGCAATGGAGGATAAATATAATTCAATCCTAAAGAATCTCACATCTTTTCCTGCTTCAGAGAAAGTTGAATGGAATCAGGCAATGGAGGATAAATATAATTCAATCCTAAAGAATAATATGTGGGAACTTGTCAGTTTTCCATTTCGGAATAAAGGAATCAACAAAGAGATTTTCGATGATCTCTTTGAAACTAGGGAGGACCTGAAGAACAAATAATCAATTATAGGCAGAGATTTAAGCAAACGGTTGAATGGATGAACTTTCTAGAAATGAAAGACTCTTGTCATAGGATCTAGATAGAGTTCACCGACAAGAAAAATATTTCTGGAAATGGAAGTCGAGTGAAATTACTCAAAGAAGGGTACATGTACACAAAGTCCAGGGACTAGCTCTTTCGACCTGAAGAACAAATAATCAATTATAGGCAAAGATTTGAGCAAATGGCTCAATGAACCAACTTCTTAGAAATGAAAAACTCTTGTCAGAGGATCTAGATTCTAGATAGAGGTTACCAACAAGAAGAAAATTTCTGGAAATGGAAGCCGAGTGAAATGACTCAAAGAAGGGACAAGTACACAAAGTCCAGGGACTAGCTCTTTCAACCTGAAAAACAAATAATCAATTATAGGCAAAGATTTAAGCAAACGGCTCAATGAACCAACTTCTAAGTGTTAAAATCTCAGCAAATACACTAACAGTCTGCTAAGAAACTCAGCTAGACATTCAGTCAAACACTTAGCTAACTCTGATTTCAACCTCCAGCTTAACTTCAATAGTCATGCATTAAACTTAAACAAATGCTACTGTAAGTAATGAGCAGAAATACAACAGCTAAGCAAACTGAAAATATAGCAGTGGAAAATAAAGTGAAAAGTGGACAGCCATCAACTCATTTGACACAATATATTTTGGTCCTAAGACCCTGGAAAAACCGCATAGGGGAAGACTAAGCCACAAGAGAGATTTTATTAGCTCATGAAGAAAAAATTCTCAGAATTTACAGCAGTCATTTTCAGCAGTAAAATATCGCTGTACTTATCTCCCACAATCCTTCCAAACACCTCCTCGAAATTTGTGTCAATGGGCTGCCACTATCTCAGCAGCTGTACGGCCCAGTCCAGCTAAGTTACCGGAAACGTCCTATTAGCCTTGGTGAAACGCCGTTCCCCGTTTCGGATCCTGAAACGGAGGGGATACGGCCTTGAAACGTCATTGAAACGTATCATAGTGGTACAGATACGTTTCAAGGGTTTTGGATACGTTTCAGGGGAATTCTGAAACGTATCTCAGAGAGAGGGCCACGTTTCTAACGGTTTTTTATTCCTGAAGTCGAATTTTTAATTGTTTCCCTGGTCTACATTGAAACCCTGAAAGACCCACTACCTCTCCATGGAAGCTATAAAGGATATTAAATGGTAATATTAAATTCTTAAAGTAAAAGTGACATTCTCCTTATATTTCATTTTCTCCTTATATTTCTCCTTATATTTCATTTTCTATCCTTTTACTTAAATTTTTAACATTACCATTAATTGTTTCAGGATGTTTGAGAGTGGTTCCAACCTCATCGGACTGCATATGCAAAAAGTAGAATTTTTAATCCCATTCAAAATTCAACAGACTTAACAGTTTTCAGGATTTCAGGATTGCAACGTTGCGACTGGATTCAATCAAGCACATCAACCACTCTATGTACCTTGATGTTGGTGGTGTTGATTGTTGAACTCCTCTGTCTTAAATGGACTTCGACCCACTTCCGTAGCTCAAGAATATGAACAGAGTGCCTTCAAGCCCAGGGGAATCAAACCAGGTTCAGGATCCCTATTTTCGGTCTACTTTTGTTGAGGACATAGATGATGACTCTCACTCCGAGCATGAGGATTCAGATGATATTAGTTAAAAGTTTTCATAGTATCATGTTACATGTATGATTAATGATATTTGATAGTAGTCTTAGGTGATGATGATGTTGTACAATGATAATATTATAATGGTGATGATGACAATGTGATGACAATGATAATATTTATGATGATGGCGATATATATATATGCCGTTTCCCCCGCCGTATCGTATCTGGATTTTTTGAAAATTTGTCGTATCCGTGTCCCCCGTATCTGTATCCGTTTCCGTATCCGCTTCAGTGCAACTTAGCAGTCCAGCAGTAAACACAGCTCTGTGCTGCTTCGATTTGCATGCTGGGTATGCTGCAAGTACAGTACAGCCTAGTAAAGAATTTACTCAGCATTTAATGCACCCAATCTGCCTCAATATGCGTGCACTAACTCCTGCTGTACGGTCCATCAAATCTCAGCTGTACGGCCCTGCTAAATGCTCACTGTACGGCCCAGCTAACACTGCTGAAGATGCTCCTTGATTTGCGTGCCACCCTCTCCTTGGGAAGTGCACCCCTTGAAGCTGGAATTCGAGCCACTCCAAAAATGCTCTTTGGAATGTGTCTAAACTCTCCTACTTCTATTTTTATTAATTGTGAAAATGACTATCTCTTGATTAATTGTGAGAATGACTATCTCTTCACTTTCCCAATTGACTTTGTCTCTTCACTCCCCAAGTGACTCTTTACTTTCCATGGGTGAGACAAATTACACTTTATGGCATAAAAATCATTTTTCACTCACAACTTTAATAAAAACTCACATTAACTTTATAACTCTAAAGGAAATGACTAGGAAAGCCACCAAGGTCCTTTCTACATGCTTAGACACCAAGCAATGTAAAAGACCTTCCTCACTATAAATTTCAACACTTAGAAATGAAAGACTCTTGTCGGAGGATCTAGATAGAGGTTACCAACAAGAAGAAAATTTCTGGAAATGGAAGTCGACTGAAATGACTCAAAGAAAGGGATAACTTCACAAAGTCAAAAGACTAGCTCTTTCAAATGGAAGTTAAATAGAGGATTTCAAAAGATAATAATGATAGAGGACAAGAACAAGAAACTCTCCTAAATACATCCCTCATATCTTGGGAGAGGAAGATAAAAATAATTTCATGAAAAAGGTCTCAGAATACAAAGCAGATGTTCTCCTGTCATTGAAAAATAGCAAAACAACCAATCCAGATGGATTTCCAGCTGAATATTTAAAGTATTGAGACAGAGAAGGTAATCAAGGCAGTGGAGGAATCCAAACAAACAAAGAGACCCATTCTTAAAGAAATTAACACCACATTCATAGCCCTTAATCCCAAGAGGAGAGAAGTCTTCTCTATAGATGCTTTTAGATCAATATTCCTATGCAAAACGATATATAAAATTGCTGCAAAAGTTCATGCCAACAAGCTTAGTCCTCTCATTTCCAAGCTTATCTCTGAAGAGCAAGGAAGATGTGCTGAAGCCAGGTAAATTTTGGATGAGACAGCAATAGCGCATGAGCTGATCCACTCTTTGGAGGCAGATAAGAAAGAAGGAATGTTTATCAAGTTTGACATAGCCAACACTTATAATAGAGTGGACTGGACATTACTAGACAAGGTGCTTCAAAAGTTTGGCTTCTCAAACAAAAGTAGAATGTGGGTACAGATCATACCGAAATTCTGTGTTTTGGCTAGTGGATATCCAGCCGAGTTTCTCAACTTGGGAGAGGCCTGTGACAAGGAGACCCCTTATGTCCCTATTTGTTTACTATACTAGCAGAAACTTTAGGCAGAACAGCAAAGAACAGACGAGAGATAGAAGTCCTCAGGATCACATCAAATCTGGAAGCAATCTCTCATCTCTATTTTGGTGAACACAGTTATCTAAATCTCTCAAGTAAACCCATAGCTAAAGAGGCCTGGGATTTCATAAGAATCCTAACAAACTTCAAGATGGCAGATGGACAGAATATAAACACATAGAAGTCAAAATTTATTTTATCAATGTTAATCCTCGACGGCATTATGGAATCAGTAAAATTTTAGACTTCGAGAGAATTTCACTGCTAATCAAGTATTTGGGTAGTCCTTTTTTTCATGGCCAACCAAAGATTGGCAAAAAATTATACTGATTTTCAAACAAAACTTCACGCTGGAGGGGGAGGTGGTTGACTTTAGACTCTTAGAGGCATACTACAGCTCCTGAAATCTGTACTCAATCAGTTCCTATCTACGTGATGTCCGTTTTGAAAGTTCAAGCGAATGCTTTGAACAGTCTTAACACTATCCAAAGAAGTTCCTGTAACGAGGAACTGAGAAGAATATGATATTTGCCTTACCACGATGGAAGAAATTTTGTCAGCCTACATCTTGTGGGTAATCAGACCTTCACTTGGGTGAATGGTTTAAGCAAAGCTAGAAGGGTGTGTATGTAAAGAGGAGACCAGACTCCTAACCTTAGATCATATGTATTATGAACGAAGAGTAACTGCTAACTACTCCTAATTTGAATTAAGGCTTGCCAATATGGAACTTCATCAAACAGTATAAATATAATTAGAAGACTTCTGGGAAGATTCCTCACTCTTGGACAGACTGAGGTATCTGTTTTAGATCAACTCTCTCAAAAATCCCGAGGCAACAATTAAAAATTATTAGTTAGAAATAGAATCTGGCCCCTTTAAAGAGATACGCTGGAAAAAGACGGAGGATATTGGTCTTCCAATTAGCAGGAGAGCAACAGAGCATCTTTCTCAGTTGTCAGTAAAATTTAAAATCGCTATGAGAAGAGGTTAGAAGAAGCTAAAATTGAAGGGATCAAAATACAGAATCTGCTCTGTTAAGTAAGCCTATAAATATAACTTATGAAAGGAGAGGGGGGATAACCCCAGCAGCACTTGGAGCAAGGTCTGGGGTAAGGACAGACTGCCAAAAGCAAACGAACTCTTGTGGCTGGCCACACACATCAAAAAAGTCTAACCTCGACCAACTGAGAAAGAGAGGAATTCTAGGCCCCTCTCAATGTTCCCTGTGCAAGGAGAATAAATAGACAACAGATCATCTTTTAATGAATTGTACTTTATCTTGGCATATCTGGAAGTATTTTTTGAATAAAGTTGGTTTGATTTGGTGTCCCCAGCATCCCTGCCCAAACTACATTAGAATTGACATATGACCTGACAGTCTCCAAAGATCAAGGAAATCTGGAACATGCTACCTGCTGTGACATCAGAAACCAATGCCTTCCTTGGGAGAGATTCGCAGTTAAAACAGAGGCAGCAATATTAGAAGCTAAAGAGCAAAACCAATTCGAGGATACTATTCCAACAGATGAATTCAGTATTCCAATTCGAGGATAATATTCCAACAGATGAATGCAGTATTTTGAATACAATATTAGGCGGAAAGTGATAGAGAAAGATGGGGCTAAGGGGATATGGGACACACCCTTGGGAGGCATGCTCAAATTAAATTTTGATGAAGCACCCAAGGGGAACCCTTGCAAGCCTCGATGGGAGAGTTGCTAAGAGACAAAGAAAGTAAGCTACAGTTTTTACACATGTAATGGGATTCACTATTTTCATAGTTGAGGGAGAATCTTCATTATAATCAGAATATTACCATTGAAGAATCCAAAAAAATCAAAAGACTCTTTTCATCCATAAGATTATTCATTGCCTTGGACAGAAGAATAGAGTGGCAGATTTAGTAGCTAACAGAGGGGTGGGCTTGAATGCTAAGACAGGATCTCCAATACTTATAGGACAAGATACCAATATGGTGGAAGGATTAAAAGCCATCATATCTGTGGGGAGACCCAGCCAAGGACCTTTAAATGATGATTAATAATCTAAGGGATGCCAGCATCCAGGGGTTCCCTCACATGCCTTGTGCAATGATAGCTCGAAATTTTCTTGAAGCAGGGCATGTGGGAGGTCAAGTGTATGGAAAGAGCTGTCATAGAGTTCTGCCCCTCCCTCTTATTGTGTCCCCCAGAGCCTAGACGAATCTGAAAAGCTTGGCTTCTTGCTTATAACATTTTACAGTGGAGGACCACAGATTTCAACCATCCAAATGCCAGAAATCAGATCTCACAGAGCAAGTGGTTAAGGATGAGTCGATGACTTTTACAAGCAGCAGCTAGAGGGAAAAATCAAAAATTCAGGGCCCCGAAAATCTGGCTTGGCTTAGGAAATGCATTGCCAAGGGAACTACAATGGACTACCTAATGCCAGATTCGGGCAAGGAATGAAACAGAAGCTACAGGAGTGTGTAGTACTTTTTTGATTCCTTGTTTATAATAAAAAGTATAGTATAAGACTATAAGTATAAAAAGTCTCCTGAGACATGCAATAGCAGTTTGTTTGTTATGAATCTAGAAAATGGGGGAACCCCTCTATGGACCTTAATATTTTTGGGCTAACATACCAGAAGCTGTATGCTGCGTGTAAGTTAATATGTACCAGAAAATTATCACCATGTACTCTGTTTCAAAGCTAATAATTTTTTAATTTTTTACTCATCAAAAAATACAAGTGGCTACAGATTCTTGCGTATCAAACTACTAACCTCCCAATTGCATGAGTGATGACACATTAATCATATCTTCAAAAGCAACTTCACGAAAACATATCTGAAGGCCCCTATGACATCTACTCCCACCAGATGCAAGCTTTGGAAAGAGCAAAGTGCTCTGGAAGAAGCTCTTTGCAAACCCTAGCTCCTACTAGCCCTCGCATGTTGTCTTCCACCCCCTCTGAGCATGGATACAATCGAAAAATCTGAGGAGGTGGCATTCAAAGCCCTCATTTCCTCTTATCATAAGCCTCATTCTTCAAACAGAGCACCTGCTCCAATCAAGATTTGTGAAACTCGCTGCCATTCCAGAGGTCAAGCTTTCTTCAGTAGCATCACAACATAAGGCTCCAGTTCTGACTTATAGAGGGCTCATTGGCCAATTTGCTAGTTTATGCCTTCTCCTCAAGCTATGGATTAATGGGACACAAAGAACTGGCACCCTCTGATAAAAGGAAACTTGTTTCATTGTTTTTGTTGCAGGGGAGACTATGCTTTTCTCTTTGAGAAAAAGGAAGACAGAGACTTAATCTTCAGGAGTGGCCCTTACCTTACTTCATGGGGCCAAGAGATATGTATTTAAACAAATAGACACTTGATTTTGATACTGAAAAAAATATTCCTTTTGCAGTGCAAGTCTGGGTTAGCCCACTGCATCTTCCATTACACTATTGGAGCAATGAGGATCTAGCAGCTATTGGGAACACCTTGGGAAAATACATAGATCGATCCGAGCCAAAGTTTGAAATGTTCACATGTGCCAGAATATGCATAGAAGTAAATCTCGAAAAGGACCTCCCCGAAGCAATAAACCTCTCTATGGAAGGATGGACACATACCTAGAAATTAGATTACAAACAACCTCCTTTTAAGTGCAAAACCAGACATGAATATGACCATTTTGCAAGAAATTGAAAGTAGGCAAAGCCTCAGTCTCAACCTCAAGAGAACAACAGCAGCTAGCAGCAAGTAATAAAAGGGGGCTAAGAAAGTTGGATCTGCAGGAGTTGTATTCACTAAAAATCCTGAAATCCCAGCCCAGCATTCAAATCAATTCCAAGCTCTTTCAGGCCAACAAGGAAACCCCTGTAGGGGAAACAACCAAAGGAAGAGGAAGAGAACTATTCGAGGATAACATAGAAACTAAGGATCAGCCAGCATTAGAAGAGATTAATCCAAAAGGTCAAAAAAGGGCTTGTTTCCCAAAGGAGCCAATGAAAGAAATAACTTCATCTCAAGCTTAGGATACTCCAAGTGGTAACATGACTAGAAGGAAAGCAAGACAACAGCAGGAGGAAGAAACTGAAGATTCAGAGGAAGAGCGTTTGTCTGTCAAGAAGCCAAGGTGAAAACCATTAAAGAAAAAGGGAAGAAATGGCATCTAAGGAAAAATCATTAGGCTTGCAAATCACCATAGAAAATACCTTCAGAAATGCTCCCTCTAAGAGCCTGGGAAATCGAAAACCAGAAACTGATGTTGGTTTTGAACCTCCCCCAATCAGATAAATAATGAATATCATGTCTTGGAATTGTAGAGGGCTGGGAAGTAAACTAAAAGTAGATGCAATGAGTAACCTCATCAAAGAAGAAAATCTTTCGATCCTCCTCATCCAAGAGACTAAAATGGAATTGAAGGAAATGTTACTCTTCGACGATTGGAGATAAGTGGACCCAAATGAAATATGTGGACCCAATGCTATGATCGGAAACTCTTCAAGGAGGTACACCCAATGTCACCTCAATGTAACCCCCATCCTCTTTAGACCCTGCTCCTTGGGCCACAGGAGGCTCCCTAAAATGATGGTAAGAATAGAGCTGTAAAAAACACAATATAAAGTACTTCTATCCCTACAAGACCTTCCCACTGTTAGTAGAGCATTCCCTAATGGAGTCAATGATATATGTTTACAATACACCCTTTAACTTGGAAGCTTAGGAGCAATAATGAGTATGTAATCTGCTGATGTTATTTTCTACAGTAAAAACCAGCGAGATAAAACATGAAATATCTCCCAAATTAACCATAGGAATTGCACAAAATTTAACTTCCGACAACCCCTACCTTAAGGAGCTTCAATCCCCCCTAGGGCACACTTGATTGGGCAACTCTATGGTTGCTTTTGGGGGCTGATTTCTACTAGAGGTCTGCATTTTTCTGCATTCAAGACGAATCAGAAATAATCTTGACCTCAAATCCGCCTAGCGTCACCCCGGGTGACCTAGGAATTGAGCAAATCTCCCTCAAACCCCTAGGGTTTGATTTCTTTGTCAAAATGAGCCTACAATAACACTTCCAAGAGATCTGAAATTAACCCTAAGGGCTGAAGTCACCTAACCCTAGGATGACTTCAACTCCTTTAAGGCACTTTTAGGGCTAAAAATTGACCTTTTGTGCAAGGTTTTTTAACTTTTTAAGATTTTTTCAAAACTTTATCAAGATCTGAAATTTATTGCTGCAATTAACTACTTCATAAAACCAGAATTAAATAACTAAGGCACAAAAATAAATATTTTTTGCAAAAATATAAGATTTTTAGGATTTTTCACAATATTTGACTTTTTTGTATTTTTTGCAATGTATAGTACAAGAATTTTGATAAAAGAGATTCCAAATGAAGACGAGGGAATAAGACCTAAGTCTCTTCCCTTCAAGGTCACCAAGGAATCGTGGTTAGCATTCCTCTCAAGAATTGGCAATCCAATTTTGATGAATTAGGACAAACCAATAAACCCTATGGTTGTGTTAGTTTTGACCTAATTAGGGCAAAGAGAGTTACTAAAGGCCTAACAAGAGAGACCCTCCAAGAAGGGATATCTCACTTACAAGACAATGTTGTCATGCATAAAAACCCTAATTAACTCTTACCTTGGATGTCTTTGACAATGCAAGACAAGAGAACCAAGAATCTTACCACAAAGGAAGAGAAAAAAAAAGAGAATAACCCTCTCAAGAATTATTTCCCTTAAACAAGCCTTGCAAGATTTAGTAAAACCTTCAATCACCAAAAAATCACCACATTGAAACTTCAAGATGCCAAGAAGAGAGGTGTGCACCACTTTAGCAAGATAGACAAGAAAGAAAAGAGAAGACTTTATTTGATCCCATGATCTCGTGTTACAAATGAATGAGTGTTTTATTTATATGAGTCAAGACATGCATTTTCAAAAAGTCACACCTTTTCACTCCTCTAGGTTGACCTACCTAAAATAAATTAAAATGATTTTTCAATAAATTTTTAGGGTTTGTCACCCACAAGCCGAGGACTACACCTCATAAGACATAAAATAATAATAAAAATGATGAATTCCTGCAACTTGATGAAACGTTGAGCTTGGTAGGAGGGTGTCCTGCCCCAACTAACCCCAATGATGTGTTTTTTTCCCTCGACGCACTCCTCCTTTAGGTGGTATGACCTCTTCAAAAGGATGACGTCATCGTCAATTTGGCTTTGCTTGAACCAAGAGGAGAGTTTACACACTACAAAATAGGTCCAAGTGGGCATAAATGAGGTCTGTTAAGATGGGTATGACAACCTTTACACGTGCAATCACCTTCTACAAAGCATAAACATGAGTGTGGCTGGGAGCTCCTAAGCCATGTGTCCAAATGGAGTCATCCCAAGAAGCACCTGACACCAACCCAAGGCACAATGTCCCAACATGATGGGGGACTTCCGCCCATTAAGGGGCAATCAACAATGCCACTAAGCCAACACTTCCTGGAATGAAAACCAAGTGTTGAGATTTTACCTAAGCAGTTATGTTATTCATAATTCTTTAGACTTTAATTCAATTTATATCATATCATAATAACGGTATGCATAAGGATCACTGAAAGAAAGACATTCACAGCATAAACAAAGATTTATCGTGGGAAACCCTCTTGGGGAAGAAAACTCAGCAGAACTTCTTCAGTATAGATTCATCAACAAAGTACAATGTCAATACAATGAAGAGCTAAAGCTATCTCATAGAAAGATACCCCAGATACAAAGATAAGATAAAACAAGAGATACTAGTCTTCCTCCAACTGCTGCTTCTCTCTCTTGCGCACTTGTCTCACTGACTTGATGTGAACTTGCTTGATGTAAAAATGAGGAGGGCATCACCCTCTATTTATACTTGTTTCTAGCTTACATTTTTACTATAGGGCCAACTTCACTAGGGTGACTGGGCCAACTTTCCTGGAGCAGTTTTACCCAGTTTTTCCTGTGGAGCCGACTTGTCTATTTTCGTTGGGCCAACTTGTCGGAGTAACAATATAATATTCTTTTATTTATTATTCTTCTAGAATCTTTTGGGCCGACATAAGAATATCTTCCGAAGCTACATAAAATATCAACAAAGAGTACCTGCCATGACCAAACCGTGGGTCTTAAGCCCCACCAGACCAGCAGTTTTACATAAACAAGCCCCAAACTTGGCCTTTACAATGAAAAAAGACCCCTCCTCTATGGCATATCTGATATGGCACACTGCAGAGGATCTAGAGGGTAACAGGAAGCATTAGAAATAGGAAATGTGGAAGAATTATGTAGGACAAGCGATTAGTGCAAGAGGAGCTTAATGAGGAATACGTACTTTTTGGAATGAAAGAATCTTGTGAATGCTAGATCATAGGGCAGCGCAGCATTGCTTGACAGTTATGGAAGAGAGTAAGAAAACAGGGCAAAATATACAGAGTTTGTAATGTGTATGCCCTGGTTCAATATGGGGTAAAAATTGATTTTTGGAATTCTTTTGAGCTGATAAAAGCAAACAACTTGAATATCAGATCCATAGTTACGGGTGACTTCAACACCACGATTTCTCAAAAAGAAAGAAGAGGAGGCTCCATCATCAAGGATCAGTTTAGGGAGTCACTGGAAGATATGCTAATGGAATAGGATTTGATGGATATAATCCCCAAACAGGAAAATACACATGGTCCAACAGAAGGGTTGGACCAAGTCATATAGCAGCAAGACTGGAAAGATTTTTAATGCACAGCAGTTTCCTTCTAGAAGGTGTCTTCATCTCCTCGAAGATTTTCCCATCAGCAGTTACAGATCATAAGCCTATAGCTCTCAACTTCTAAGTGATGGAAAATCTGGGCCCTATCTCTTTTAGATTCAATTCCCTTTGGTTACAAGAGAAGGCAGCCATAGAAATAATACAAAAGACATGGGATATCAGAGTTTCAGGATCTCTGTCTTATGTTGGGGAAACAAAGGCCAGGTCATTTAAGGGAGCTCTAAAGGAATGGGCAAAATATTCTTTTAAATCACCTGAAATGGAAGACTGAGGTTCAAAAACAGTTGAAAACTCAGCAGGCAGCTATGGAGAACAAAAGCATTTCTAGATCCAACCTGATTGAGGAACAAAGACTTAGTTTACAGATGCATCAAATTCATAGGAAGGAAGAAGAAATGTGGAGGCTCAAGTCAAGAAGCATCTAGCTTCAATCAATGGACCGAAATTATACAATTTTTTTCTAAACAAGCCAAAGGAAGACAGCATAAGGACCACATCAAAGAAATAACAAATTCTCCGGGGCAACAGTTGACAGAGTTTGAGGATAAAGGCAGAAAAACATGAGCATTTCAAGAGGTTAACACAAAGATGGGGACAACAACCACAGGAGCGCATGATGAAATGCTTAAGGATAATACTAAAATAATTAGTAATGAAGAAAATGAAGCATTGGGGAAAGAAATACAGGATGAGGAAGTCGTCAAAGCAATTTGGTGTCGAGAACCTGACAAAACTCCAGGACCTGATGGTTTTTCAATCCACTTTTTTAGAGCATGTTGGCATTTAATAAAATATGATCTCTGAAAAATGCTAAATTGGAACATACAAGATTGGGGGGGATAGAAATTCCTCCTTTTTGGTGCTAATTCCCAAAGATTCTCAGCCTACATCTTTTTCAAGATTGAGACCCATTTTTTTATGTAACTCGGCTATAAAATAGAGAAAATCTTGGCAAACAGGATGAAACCTCTGCTCCACAAAATGATCTTAGAAAATGAGGGAGCATTTACAGAAAAAAGGAAAATATCTTAAAATATCATTTTAGTTCAAGAAGCAATACATTTGGGCCGATTATGCAGAGACAAGGTATGGTGGTCAAAATTGATTTAGCTAATGCTTTTGACAAAATTAGCCAAAAATGTATTTTCTTAGCAATGGAGAAGTTTGGATTTTTTCATTTTTGCCAATGTCAACAAGTGGATAAAAGCTTGTATTGGTAGTCCCTAGATAGCTCCGTTGGTAAATGGTAGGCCAGCGAAAAAAACTCAATGCTCTAGAGGAATTCAACAGAGCTGTCCTCTATCCCCTATACTGTATATCTGAATATCATCATGGCAGAATCTTTAAGTAGAACGCTCAAAAAAGAAGGGAACTCACTCTTGAGGGCATTCTTATAGCAAGACCGGTATAAAAGCGATTGACATGCTCAATTTGCAAATGAAAACTTGCTATTGAGTGGAGCCACTTCTGTGATAGCCAAGAGATTCAAAAGAATTTTAGATCTGTTTGTTGTTGCTACAGTTGGTCAAATTAATAATGAAAAAAGTCAGATTTTGGGGTGGAACTCATCGGTTCTCAATCTTCAAAGGATCTCACAAATTCTTGGATTTACAATTTTACAGGCTTCCTTGATTGGTCCTACTTTGAATATTCAGGGATCCCTTTCTCCCTAAAACACTCCAAAGAAGCAGATTGGGCTCCTATTCTACAAAAGTTTAAGTCCAAGGTTCAAACTTGGGGAGCATCATGGCTAAACTCAGCAGGCAAGATTGTATTAATTAAATCTGTTCTTTCCTCTCTGTCTATTTTTCAAAGATCATGCATGTTAGCTCCAATCTCTGTAACGAACCAAGTCAACCAAGAAATACAAAGATTTTTGGGGCAGGGAGGCAAATCCAATTCCAAGAAATATCATTCGGTAAAATGGGAAATAGTTTGTGCCTTACCAGAAAATGAAGGGCTTGTTTTGAAAGATCCAAGGTTAATAAGCCTAGCTCTAGGCGCAAAGATTCTTTGGAGATTGATTTTGTGTGGCCAAGAATGGTGGAAATCAGCACTACGAAGAAATATATAGGTCTTCCTCAAGAGCATTGACTCGATCAGGCTCTCCCTGAAAGCAGAAAATCAAGTATATGGAATCTATGCAAAAGCTCTGCTAAACTCTTCCAAGATAGCCTCTCTTGAATCCCAAGGAATGGTAAAACTCATTAACATATGGGTAGACAATTATGGCCAAAGCACCTCTCTCCTCCAGGACTGAATTACATGATCTCAAGGAATGGCTTAAAGAGCTGCATATAACATTTTCTTTGACATTTCTAATTAGAACTCAATAGGTAGATGGGAGCAATGCAAACAACCAGATATTCTTGAGAACCTATCCTTCCACTATCCTATCCTTCTCTCTCATTTACAAGGAGCTGCTCCAATCAGCATCATCTGAAAAGATAAGAGGGGCTAGGGAGAAAAACAGGCAAATTCATAGTGATTGAAGGATATATATTCATATTACGCCTTATTAAGAAAATTCCCACTCCCTCCGAATCAACAATGTGGAAAAAGTTAAAACATATGGCATACTAATGGACTTCCAAAGATCAATGCTTTTTGATGGACTTCAACCCTGGCATGATGGAAAAGCAATTTATTCCTGTGTTAATGTGACTATGGCATGAGGGTGGGATAATAACTATGGCGCCCAGCTCTAGTGTTTCTGTGTAGGTTTGGGGCAGTGCTTCTGTGTGGAACTCAGCATAACTCGGCTCTGGTGCTTCTGTGTGGTTTTTGGAAGTCCAGGTGCTCTCCGTGAAGGCAAACTGCTGCTCGGTTTCTTCACAGGGGACTAGTGCACTAGGGTAATAGATAAGCACCAAGTCCTCTGTTCTGGTGAATACTCAGAGAAAAACTAGAGTCTCCGGAGTCCAGTTACCCCCATCGAGATATAAAGAGGAATTTGGGAATAGTGGTAAACAGAGCTTTGTCTATTGGGATGGCAAGTCCTTGACTCAGGCTTGAATCATGGATATAACAATGTTGAGGCTAAAAGGATTTTGAGGCAGTTGTCAGGTCAACTTGAAGGAATGAAGCAGGCAGTTGAATACTTGAGTATTCATATGGAGAGGCAAAAAGCAAAACAGGAAGATATGGAATCCAAGCTCAGAGATTTAAATCTGAAATATAACAAATTTGAAATCAGTTAATGATTTCAAAATGTATTATAACATTATCTTGGGCTTTGCTTGAAGTTCCCAATCCATGGCAGGCTTTCCTAATGTTTCTAGTATCTACAAGTTCAACAAAAGACCATGTTGTAGAGGACACAGTGCAACAGACAGAAACCGCTTTCAGCAAACAACAAAAGGCTCACAGTGAACAATGCCTTGAGAGCTAAGTTGTTGGGAGCAGGAGCAGGAGCGGAGCGAAAAGCGAAATTTACAAAAGCTCCCACTTTGGGAGCATTTCAGGAGTGTTTTTTATATAGTATATATTTTAATATATTTTGGTGGATTTATATCCTAAAAACATGTAGGATGTTGAATTAGCTATAGAAACCATGGATTAAACTATATAACATTAATCATCTAGTAGTTATAACTTATAACGGTCTCATCAAATGATCAACCATAACAGCTTTTATAGGAGCTTGGCAAAGGTGGGAGGTACCATAACATTGTCATCAAATTATCAACCTAGTATAGGAGCTTTTAGTATAGGAGAGGTAGGGAGCATCTTGAGAGCGTTCTGGGAGCGAGCTTCAAGAGTAGGAGTGAAGGGGGGTGGGGGGGGGGGGGGTGCTCCCACACAACAAAGCTTGAGAGAGATGATGTGTCAAGGGAAAAGGCCCGTGGCGGGCATAAGTTTGGTCTTGTTTAATTACCTTTATATAGTTTACTTGTATTTACTATTTTTCTTTTGGGACAATATGTCAAGCAGTATAGATTATAGGCATAATAGGGATAAAATAGACTCTACATACAATAGGCATTTATGGAGGAAAATTGTTATGTTTTTGGACAGCATTTACACAATATTTTTGTATAAATTTTGAACACTCATATCTCTTCAGCTTGGAACTCACTCGTATCTCTTAGACTGCATGGAGTTCCAACAGCTTCTCTATAAATATAATCCATACCCGTTCTTGTTATTAAAAAAAGCACCTAGTCCCACCCAGCAGCCTCAATTTGCGCTCGAAACACATGCAAAGTCTTGAATCTCAACGGCACGGCATAAACTGGTATAGTTGGGTAACCAACCTCAATGCCTATGACTCACACAAATTGAAGTGTGCCTATGGTACACTGCCATCTATCAGACTGCCTAGGTAACCAGTTGGAGCAGCCACCAAATCTCTAGAACTATGCACTAAATATAAGATTCATTGTAACTTCTCCTTGTTATCAAATATGGTCCATATCGATTCTCCGGTGACTTATTGCACCGTCAGATGCAAGTGGGCACTATAATCATCTATTTCCTCTCTATTGATCCATCATGCACATCAACACCGATTTCTCCAATTGATGCTTTTCCACACCTACAAAGACATCAAGAAGCAACTAGAGTCATGAACACAAGTAGGGAAGTGGATGAGGAAGGCTTTTCAAGCTAGATCCCTCAAGCATGGTATTCACTCCCTCGATTCCCACATTGTAGATTTGTTAACCGTGTTATCTACTCCAGTTTTCCCCGGCCATGCTCCCAACACATCATACACCTGATTCTTAATCAAGGGCTGGCTCAGATCCAAATCACTACTGGACCATCATGATTGGACATACCTCCCCAAGCTCTACGCTAGATTTCTCCACTTATGGATTTCTAATGAATTGGAGAGGAAGCATCTCAAGGCCAAGGAATAGGCTGGTTTCCACCCATAGTACCAAACTATTAATCATATTTTCACACTCATGGCTATTATCAAGGAGGCTCGTCATCGCTTTTCAAAAGTCTTATGTTGCCTTGTGGACTTCCAGAAGGCATTTGACACAGTTTACCATAGAGGCATTGTTTCAAAGGCTCCAATAAACTGATATTTCAGATACCCTATTCACTATCACTATGCCATCATGCAATTTTATGAGTAGGTCCTAGATCGCCTCTACACAGCCCACAACCTTTCAAATTTTATACATAGAGCCATAAGGGTCAAGCAAGGGTGCCCCCTCTCACCAACTCCCTTTGGGATTTACATTGATGAGCTAGAGTCCTTTCTTGGAGAGTGATGAGCTAGAGTCCTTTCTTGGAGAGCACGTACAAGAGGGAGACAATTGCCCTCTACACCAAGGAATTACTTCCCAACTTCTATTTGTAGATGACTTCATCCCATTGGCCCCTTCACTTACAACGACAAATTGATGCCCTCTCTAGATTATGTGATCTTCAACACTCGACAATTAACCTAGGTAAAAGGAAGATTATGATCTTCAATGTGTCGAAGAGTGCTTTATCAAGGTACCTGTTATCACACACCTTGTAGTTGCCCCTAATGGTGATCCTATCCAGGATCATAGAGGAGATGGGAAACTAAAGAGGTGACCCAAGAGGGCCTTGATTCCCAAGGTGGAATGGTTGTCACGCCAATCGAGGCACTCTTCGCTTCTTACTATCCAAGCCCCAGATAGCAAAGGGGGAGACCCTGATCTACTCCCGATAGGAGAGATCTAACCCAACTACCAGATCAAGCAAATCAACAAAGTATGTAAGGTGAAAGGTGAAGAACCCTAGATTTAAGGAAAAGAGCTATTGTAGAGGCTTAAGGAAGATGAGATATGAATGTTGATTTGTATAATTACAGTAACTCAGAATTAAGAATGAGTCTAGGATGTAAGTGTTAGGGTAAATGATCAAAATCAACTACCTTGGGAAACATGTACTTAAAACAGGGAAAATGGTCCCAAGTAGTAGATCTAAGAGGAATAAGGTTTCCTAGCATAGCTTGATGATAGATCTAACAGTATCAAAGGTCACAAGCTCGAAAAGGGGGTATTAACCACTCAGAAAACTAACAAACCAAGGAGGGTGCAAGCATGGAGAGATCAGTCCCTAGGGAATGGGGTTGATGGAGTCCACAAAGCAAGACGCCCTTGAGGACCCACTTGGGGCTAGGCCTAAGGATAAAAACCCAGAAATGGTTTGCCAGTAAACCAAATAATCAAACCCAGAGAATTTTTATAAGTTTTTGCAGTTAGGGTTTTAATGAAAATGACAGATGGGTAAGTTAAAGGAATATAATACGTACCTTCTTAGCGTACCTGGATGATGAGAATGAATGCCAGAATGACGAGGATTACTCCCGCAAAGATCAAATGAAATTTCGGTGTGTTCTCTTGCTCCCACGATTTTCCCAAGTCCACAAGTGCGCCCCTCTCTTCCTCCAAAACCAAGGAGAAAAACTCAATCAGTAAGCATCAATGAAGGTAGATGCAAGCAAGAAATAAAATGCAGAGAATAATTGGTACAAAGAGAAAATCACACCCTGAATGAAATGGATATGAGAGAGAGAGAGACAAGGTGGGCCTTCCCAGCTAGTGCGCCCCTCTTCCAAATCGTCTTCTTCACCTGCAAATCAAATTATGGATCCAAAATATGCAAGATATCCAAGAAGATCACAAGAATTTCTCACAAAATATTTTTCTATTCCAAGAGCTAAGAGCCAAAAGTCCCTTTACAATGAGGGGGGTCTCCTCCTTGAATAGGAATGAGAGAGACCAAAACCCTGACCACTTTTCAAATGAGTGGCTAAGATCAAAAGCTATAACAATGATAATCAACGGCTAAGATGAGCCGAAACACGATATACATGGATCACTCAAAATAGAGGGGACGTCCTCCCTCAATGACACCCTAGGGGGGATGTGAGACATAAGAGATGACTGGGGACACAACAAGAAATCATAACATGGTAGGGAGGTCTAGGAGATCAAGTCTTCACTAGACTAATGCCCCACCTACATCAAAATAATATAACATGTTATAAAGTGTCTAAAGACACTAGGACGTGTGCCCAAAAATACATAATAAAATCCCCAAAATGCTAGATGGGATGACGTGTCGACCCCACTGATGCCGGAACCAATGTTGAAAGGTGTGGAAAATATCGTCATGACATCCCAGACCAATCTCATGCCAATTCCTTGCCCCACTGAGCCAAATTGATTTCTTTTGCTAGCCATTCCACTGCCGGAAAACCACCTCTGAAAGTACAAAAATGCTTGTAGCTCACTGCAAAGTGCCCTGGGCACAAAACTGACTGCACCAAAATGTCTAGGGATAGGGTAATATGGCAATAACGACTGGCTCAACCCCCTATCCCCTCAAGAGCGCCCTAGGAGAATGTACATGCTCAATGAAAGTGTTGGACAAGCCATTTCTGAATGGCAAAATGCAATAAAGTGGTAATATGACCATATCATCACCTGTAACCGCCCGGAACTAATAACCAAGTGCACCAATGGACTCAAAATGCTCAAATCCACTAGGAATGAGTACTCATACACCATGTGACATAGCTTTGTAAGCTCATCCATGACCGGAATAATAAAATAATGGCATGTAAATAATGATAATAGTAAAAATCCATCAAACCATCATCTGAAACTGTTGTCTAAAGCATGGAAACATCTAATGGACACATATGGGCCATGAATAATCCATCTCAAACACTGTCTACCCAAACTCATCTCGGATCCTACGGTTGACTTGGTCAAACTGGTTTGACAAGGTCAAGAATGATCAAAATAATGATCCAGATCACAAATAACTGATGTTGCAAGTACAAAAGGATGAAATATGCTTCTTCAATTATATCAGTAGCTAGACTAAAGCATAGAATGATGTTTAATTGGCGTCAACATGCAAATATAATAATAATAGGTTCAGATCAAAGTAACCAACTACTATAAACAAGAACATCAAGTGTATACTCATTTACAGACTGGGCCAATTTGCTAACCATGGGTGAGGGCGGAGAAACAAGGCTGGGCTTAAGGGGGAAGACTTGACAACCTCAACACTGTAATCTATCGGATAAGGGAACCATGGGAACCACCTACACATATGCTGGATAGAAAGTAACACAGGGGTTGGCAGTGTCTCACAAATGGGTAGAGTGATGAGAATGCTTCCAATAGACTCTAGACAAGCAACCTTTTAGCAAATTGATTTATTTGTCAGCTTTTCTCACTTGAGATTTAACATTTAATTTAATTTATAGATTCTCACTAGACAACCTCCAAAAGCAGGTGCCCTGAAAGCCTTTTGGGCTTCAGATATGACTCAGTATGACCTCCATTGCCCGCCACCGTCCATAGGTGTGATGGAGTGACCACCATGTTTCCCTGTGGGGACAAACGGCCTTACATCAAACAAGGATGAGTGCTCGTCCTTTGGCCACTGACTAGTTAATATAGATAGGTATGGTAGTGTTTAGCAACATTGTTTTTGCTGACTTAGCATTCCTTTAGATATAGCATTTAAGTTCTGATGCTTTAGTGTTTAGCAACACTATTGATAGGAATACTTGCTTTCAAGGACTAAAGGAGAACAATCACTGTGACTAGAATCACACACTCCAGAGCCAAGACACAATGTAAACAAGGAATCTATCTAACACAAAGGTCTAGATGGGGGAAGTCCTCAAGATCACTAGTTTAAGGTGTAAGTCGGGATAAAATCAAAACTGGAAGATAACGAATGGATAAAATCCTTAGAAAGAAGGAATGACCGAGTCTGTACTTATAAGGTACGAGTCTGTACTTATAAGGTAAGGGCATGACCAATGAGTATACACACCAATCTCCTACTCATAATAACTGACCACTTCTACTCTAAACGACAAGTATAATATAAAATATAACCAGTAAACAAACATCATATACCCAGTCATAAACTACCTAGTTAAAGGAAGAAGCACATCCGCAATCCAAATGCACCAATCATATACTTGTTGGATCATATATCGGGGTCCCTGATCTTAACAACCTGAATCATACTAAAGCACTGCATCCGAACATATCATGGGCACTGTCATCAATCTGCTCTAGATGATAGAAGAATGGCTAACTGAATCATCGATCTAGTGTCATGGGGCTCGATCCTGGCATGAGTCTGTCAAATGTATAAGCTCTGGATCCACTGAATGTGTAAGAGTGATCATCAAAATGCTGCTCATCATCAATTGATCTCATCAAACTGTGTAAAGGACTGGCTCAAAAAATATTCTTGAAACTTATCCGCAATGACGGTAGCCCGACTACTATGGATGCGATAAGAGTACCATTTCTACTTCCGAGGTGAAAAATAGAAATCATTATGGCATACACCTACTTAAGGGTTATGTGCACAAGACACTACTTTAGCTTACAACAAGCCCTCCAACCTCAACTCAACAAGGGTATATGCTCCCTTGCCCTTCTTGAGCACAAGTACTTCCAGAATCACTTTCAGGAGATTTTGTCCAAGAAGCACCAGACACTATTATCAAACTTGCAATCCAATACGATTCTAAGATCTAGAGACCAAGCTTACTTCATACACATTGGGCTAGCATTAAGAGGGTCCAAACCCTCCTCCTTGAGTGCATTGTCAAATGCAAGTGCACTATCCCTTAGCCCATTATTCACTCAGTTCAAGCCCAACCATTGAGACCAAATATAGTGAAGCACATCTTATGGGAGTGCAAGTTTCCTAGAAACTATTAGATATATGTTCAAGATCATCATCAATTTTGTTTCAAGGGCAACCTCATTTGCAAGCAGTGTTGTTTAGCGATTATCGATCCATAGTACTTTATCTCTTCACATCTTGGATTGCCTTCATATCACTACTTTATTACCATTCACAAGGTACAATGAAAATATGTGTTTTCAAACAAGGTCAATTCATCCAATCTTTTTATCACTCTTGGTAGGAAGAGGTATGTATGTAATCATCTGCCAAAGGTTACCTCTTCTTTAAGGATGCCAAAGGGTTGGATTCCCTAGCTTAGTTTAACTTTATTTATGCTTTAATAGCAGTAAGGAAGAGAATATAAGACTCCGATGTATATACCCTTCCACTTTTATTTTCAGCTTTGTAAGTACTAGAGACATAGACCAACACCCTTTTTTAAGTTTGATAAGATGGTCAAACTTAGGTCGTTATCATTCATCAACTCAATGATTGAAATGACAACTACCATTCTATCACACTTTAACATATTCTTCAGTGTAGGAAAAAATCTCTCAAGTGGAGAGGTCAAATTATGGAATGAAAAAGGATTATACATTAATACCCAACTTCAACTTGGACTCAACTCAACCTAGGTGCACTTCTTCTTCCATCATATACTTTCAACTCACACAGAGGTGCTTATTAGTCCAAATAAACAATGAAATATCAATAAGAATCCACTTTATTCATTCAACCCATATTCGACTTGGTCAACCATATTCTACTTTATTTGACAATATATATAATTAATAGCATATCATGATATAGTAATATATCTTCATTTGAAGTTGTAAGGTTGCTCATTAAGGTGTCAAATGTCAATACAATAGAAATGTGCAAGGCAAAGAATCTAGTGTTCTTTGAAGTTTGAACATAACATGTTGGATGTGATTCGTCCAAAATAGTGGTAGATGAAGCATCAATTGCAAAGATTGGCTCTTGCAAATCAATCAACGCGAGAGGATTAAGTTGACTTGCATCTAGTAATGAAGTCCCAAAATATCAAACACCAGTGCTCATTTGTCTCATCACATGCTCAATAGGACTTGTTACTAATCTAACTTGCACTTAAGATCCAAAATCCCAAGATCATTGCAAGCTAAAAGGAAACTCAAGAGGGTCTTGGATCTCCTCCAATAAAAGGGGGGGTGTTCCTAGGGTTAGAATCGCCAAGGCAATAACAATGGGGGCACAAGGTGAAATGAAGAGGAGCCTTAATGAAGCAGATTTGTATTTAGGTTTATTTGATTATGGTGGTTGATGGGGTAAGACTAGTGCCAAAGTCCACAAGGGAAAATGGGGTCATAAAGTAACAAATGGATGGCAAATGGATCTAGTTAGTGTTGTTACAAACATGCAAAAAACTAGAGACGGGGCAGATTTGTAAAGCTGGAATTTAAATGAGAAAGCCCCCTCCCAAAGGTGACCTTGAGTGCACATGCAAATCAATAAAGGGTGAATGTATTACTAGCAGAAACACATATGCAACCTCTCACTGAAACGGCATAAACATATATAGCTCAACTAGACAACAAAAACAGTAGACATGGAAAGATATAACCTCATCCCATGGGACAGGACTGCCATGTGCTTGGATCCGTTATTGCAACAAAATTAAAGTGCTTTCCCAAAAATGTAAATCAGCGACTACAGTTAAGATGAACAGCCAAACAAAGGTAGATACTCCACAAATCGCATAGCCTTCAAATGATCAATAACAATAGACAACCAAACAGATCTAATCTTTATTCCAACAACCATTACAAATGGAGGAGCTTTTCTTATGTAGTTTAAGGCTCAAACCTCCTTAATCATGAAATAACAATTTCCACGGCTATAACTCTAGGTCTAACCTTGCATAAACAACTAATGTCCACCAACCAACTAAGTTGGACAGTCAAAACAATACATAAAATATCCATGAATGGGAGTAGCTATTCCACATGTACAAATCTCCAACAAGATGAGCTCAAAGAGGTGGGACAAATACTCAAAGTGGTGGAAGACCATGTCAATTGCTCAAACATCTCTCCTAAGTCCTCTCCAAGAGAATCAATCCACTAACAACATTTCAAAATATGTGCAACAACCACCTCCAAGCGGCACGTGTGGCTCCTCTAGGTGACACATCCCATTAATAAACCATGAGAAATGTGCCATGAAACCCTCAAGTGATGGATAGGCCCTCAAGAAATATGGGTGGGGTGCCATAAATGATGATCACATGCTAAAAGTAGTCCCCAAAGCAAGGACATTCTCAACAACCTCTATGACATGGTCTACAAGGTGCAACTACTCCTCAAAAAGTGTGCAAATGAATATATCCCAAAGGTGAGGAATCAATCAACTAAACAATGACATCGATCCACATGCAGGGTCAAATAAAGGCCAACTAACACCATGGAGGAAGGGGAGCAACCCATCTCTCAACATGTGTGCCAAAGAGGGTGAGCACTCCACCTAAAGTCATGCCCCATGTCATCATACACCAAGCCAAGTGTGAAATCCATCCACATAAGCAAGCGCGTTCATGCAATAAGCCTCTAACCAGGTTGTTATCACACAAACTCTAGCTGCTAATGAAAGGTATCTCGTCCGAGATGGTAGAGAGTGAGCAGCCAAGTAGGTGTAACCAACAAACGCCAAGTCCATCCAAAGAGCGGTAGTCACACCAAACAAGGCGTTTGTCACTTCGGATAGGGCACGTAGCCTAATCCAGGGGGAGACCCTTCTCAACCATCACTGGTTGAGAGACAAAAAGACACCCAAATCCCAAAAGATAAAGAGAGAGAAACAAGAGATGAGTGTTAATGAGATCCTAAGTCTGATTTCAACCAACAGATGGACACAAATGGTAAAGTGAGAGTGACACAAAAGGTGACCAGCAATCAAACGTGATGAGATAGAGAGATTAGATAGGTGATTGTGACTGAAATAGTCTAAAGGATGCACAGTGAATTGGACCATCCAATTGACCAAGTGCACCCTTGTACCTGCCAGAGAGAGAGATAAGTCAGAAACTATGGCAAATGGCAAGGAAATATCAACAAATAAACGACAAATGATGAAAGAGAGTAAGATAACAAACGTAAGTTTACTTCCCTTTGCTGAAACCCGGAGATAGAGCACAACGTGGAGCTGCTGGCTCAAGAGCTGCGTCCCCCCTCTGGTGGTCGATTTCACCTACAGATTCGTTTGGCCAAGAAAGGATGGAGATAGCACACAAACACTCAATAATGCACCAGAGACAAGCTAAGAATCAACACCATAACACTTCATCACCATATACACAAGTAGATCGGAAGAAATGTCTCTCTATTCACAAATCACAAGTTCACAAAAATGCCAAGAGGCCTACAAATGAGGTGAGTGTCTTCTCTTATAGAGAGAGACCACTCTCAAATCTAGTTCCCCCCAAAACCAAGGGCTGAGATTGAGTCTCTCAATGCCCAAATCGATGGATGGGATGATCTCTAGAGGGGGGGCAAATTACCCTCAAAAACGCCCAAGTGGAGATGGGGCCAACTCGTGGGGCCCATACAAAACATATAAGATGTGGTTGGGGGGGTGTCTATGGGTTGTTTTAGCCCCCCATACCACTAACCATGGTCCAAATACAATAAACCACCAATATCAATTTTGCCAAGTGAAGAAAAACGCCCCCATGGGCAATTCGACCCACATGGTGAGCTGGCCAAAGTGAGGGCCCCACCACACAAATATAATGTCCAAACATAATAAAAATACCTTAGAACTCACCCTTGTATTAGCCAACCTTCGCATTTGCCATTTTTCCATAGTTACCTTTGCCATATTTGATTTTCCATTTAATTAATTGCTGGTTTTTATTGCTGAAGATGTAATTTGGGCTTTTGACCCACTTATAATGTCCTGATTGACGAACCATCTGCTGCAATGCAATCGTAGACCCCAAATATGGTAGATATGGTCACTTGAACGACCTCGATCCATCAATTAAGCACTGTTCGCCCAAAATACATGATTTTTAATTAAAACAGGTCACTGGTGACCCATAATAATTAAAAATCTCATCGCTGCCTCAACTTTTTTGAATTCTGATACTTGGAGACTCATATGGGACCCCAAGAGATAACAAATGACCAAAATCGAAATCTTGATCGCAATATTTTTTGGGCCCATTTTTGGCCTAGTCAACCTGGTTTGACCAAGTCAAATCTGGTCAAAATGGTCATGGCTGAAAACCTGTAAGCAACATTAAGCATCAAGGCTTCCTTATTTACGTTAGTACATTACTTAAAACAATATAATGACGATATGGCGATCAAAACATAAAAATCTCAATAAATACAAACCCGGGTGAGGTGGGCCCACCACCTCCAACAAAGACTCAATGCTATGCACAACTTACAGACTTGACCACTTAGCTGACTTTGGGTGAGGTGGATAAACGAGGTGAAGGATAAGGGAAGACGAGGACCAAGACCATGTGACCCCTCGGGTAAACAGGGAGAGCGGAACCCACTGACATAAGCATACCATGATAATACACAGGGAAGGGCGGTGCCTCACAAATGGGTATGTGTAGGGAAACCACCACTGATCATCTAACATGAACCTTGCAACTCACATCCATGCCTTCAAAAGACTCTGTGAGGATCTTTTCTAGAGCCGCCATGACTGGGTGTCCGGCAAACCATAACTTGAGACTCTAGGGGACACTTAGAATTAGTTGTCCCTTACTCCATCTCACCTCCTTGCCCCACAGGACTAGGTGAGGAAATAACCACTACAAAGCTGATACATATGGCCAACCTGTGTCCGTGTGTGTTCAAAAACACATTGCTTGGACTTTTACATTGACTTTCATACTTAGCCTTTTTGGCTTGATTTTACATTTACATAGCCTTTTTGGCTTCTTTTACATTTCTTCATTTCAAGGCCCTTTTTGGGCTACATACATATCTCAAAAGATATAACAAGGTGCTCATACTACAAAGTAATGGGGGCAAGTGAACATGCTTCGATGACCAATGGGGAACACCCGGTGAGTCTACACAATCCTATACTGCATTGCAACATCGGGGGCAACCGACAGGAGCAAATCCCAGGTTTGAGAATGCATCTCACACACTAAAGAGCCGAGGCACAAAAGACAAGGAATCATGGCATACTCAGAGGTCAATGGGGAAAGGGATCCTCAAGGTCACAAATCAGGGTCCAAGTCGGGAAAAATCAACATGATTGAGTCAGATGGATGGAAAGAAGTGACAGGTGGGTCCAAAGTCAGCTGCCTAGGAGGACGAAATGACCAAGTCTATACCAGTAACGGGGATGGGAACCAGTGTGCATAAACATGAGCCTCCTAAATGAGGTGGACTGACATCACCAAGGGCTATACAACTCATAATAAACAACAAGATCACCATAATCAACATCATACATCAAGTCCGTGTACTATCATAAATAAACAAGTCTAAACAACAACATGTGCAATAAACCATAAATGCTATACCTGCCATACCATATACCTGCTGCTGAAGTTGTCTCTGAACTGGATCTCTACTGAATCCGGGCAATAAGCACCAAACCAGCAATACTCTGTAGTGCTCTCATCATAATATGGCTAAGTAACTATCTCAAATGGGGTCATGCAAAGTCTGGCAAGGAAGGGTGACCCTGTAGGCAATGCTGTATAACATGTCTGACCAATACAAAAATGATCTGTCCCCCCTGATATCTCTAATCGGGGCAATCTAAATATAATGCATGCCCCCTCTGAAGGCATTTGATCTCTGATCTGGAAAAAAAAATGTAGTATGGTCCCTAACCACACAATCTGCAGCATGGTAGCTCCAGCTAACATGGATGTGATAATACAGGTCAAAGTAGGTCCAATTGGCCATTGAGAGGGCTAGAATCACCTAAACATGTGTGCACAATAAAAGTGCCCAATTATGAGTGATAATCCATGTTATCATAAAGCACTCCATCTATCAAAAACCTCCAATCAAGCAAGTGTGCTCACACAGTGGGGCTTAAACCAAGCTAACCCATACCAAATAAAACCACAGAAAAGACTGGAGCCATGTGAGAAGAGCACTCACCAAAAATGTGATGCCAACCATGCCAAGATGTGATCCACATGCGAAACAAACCTCAATGCGCTAAGACATTCATCCACTAAGCCCAAGTGTCATCAAACCATATCCAAATCTAGTCCATGTGTTGGCTAGAGCAACATAGAAAAAAGGTATAGGTGGATTGGTCTCTCCAAGTGACACCACAAGGTACATCAATAATCATCCACAAAGAATCACAATATGCTCTAAGGGCAACAACCAACGAAATGTGCGATGATAACTTTCCAAGTTTCCTCCATACACTATGCACCCACCAATGGGGATGGTTGACAATGTCACAAGGTAAGGGTAATGATGGGGAAAGATGTGCTCCAATAACAATGCTCCAGTCTTTATCATGTGCTCCTACATGTCTTTGACATGTGTGATGAAAATCACAAGCGCAACTAGATTGTGATGAAAATCATGTGTGGAACCTCATACAGTATGAGACGTAACAGGACTAACAATACCTTGCTCATGTTTACCTACTCCACAACCTATATAACCCATTTGAGGAAGTAATTTTTTATCCAATGCCCTTAGTATGTTGCTCAAGGTGAAGCGAAAATGACCCATGGGTAGCCAATGGTGCATACGAGGATGCATCAAAAGAAGATTAAATATCCTTCTACAAGATGTCAAGTACCTCTCCTTCTCCCCGAATTCATTCATGAGTTTTTGATAGGCAAGTACTAAGTTTCATGCCATCTCATTAAGATGCAAAGTCTAGTCATCAACTTGCTTATGGCACTTCTTAGAAAGGCCGACAACAAAACTAGAAACTCTATCAAAATAACAAGGCATGTTTCAAACATCCTCCACTAATTGATCTATAGTACCTATAAGTTCACATAATTCTTTGATGAAATGTTGATTGAGGTCATGTGACTCTGAATGGATTTATCCTTCTCCTCCAACTAATCATGAAGTTGAGCAATAAATCCTATTGACTAGCATTGACATCTTGCAATAATGAACTTCATTCCAAAGTTGAGAAACCTTCTCATTATGTTTGGAAATGGTGTCCTACATGGAAGCAACCTTCTTCTCGTTGATCTTCTTGAGCGATTCTTCTTCCTACTGATGTTTAGAGAGAAGAAATGCTTCTTAGTCATCAAGAGTATCCATAGCAAAAAACATAAAAGTACTTATCAACCATCAATATGGTAGGCTAAACGTGCAAAGTTTATGGGTGGAACACACAAAATGCGAGGGTCCCCACAAAATAATATGTTCCTCCTTCAAAGAAATTTACTCTAGGAAAAAATAGTTCCCCCCTCATAGAGAAATTCCCCAAGTAATTAAAATATTCCCCTTCAAAATAAAATATGTGCCCTTAAGGAGAAATAAAAGATTGCCCTCTAAGGTATAAAGTAAATTTCAATACCATCATTAAAAGGTAAAATAAAAGATATTAACCTTTTTCAAAAAGATCCACCCTTCTTAAAAAATCTTTTGTTTTTGTTTGAAAATAATGAGGGAAAATGTACCTTCAATTCTTACACTACCATTCACAAATTGTTACCCACTCATCTATGACAAATGCTTTGACAAACAAGGAGGCTAAAATGCTTTTGACTATATGTATGTCAAACCATATAAAAATAATAAAAAATGACCTGTGCAACAAATCAAAAATCGTAGAGGAGGGGACAAATTTGATTGTTAGCAAAGTGTAGGCAAGTTGTTCACAAATTAGTTACCCAACTAAGTCATGTACCACGCACTTCAGAGGGAAACACTTGAGCTGAGCTATAATGGTATCGAGGCCTCCAAAAAATTACTAATAATTAGGCCAAAATTATTGACTGAATGGTCTTCTAAAACAAGAAAATTTTACATTTTTATGTACTCCAAGAAATGACGCATTGAACCCATATTGTTGCTGAAAGGTAGAAGAATAAGTTCGGGCCAGATTGCAAAAGATCGACAGAATACAAAGAAAAAACATGCACAGCAAAGGAGTTCAAGAATCACTAAAATAAGGTGCTCATACGACGAAAAAACCATGTTCATATTCACTACACACCACGCAAAGAAGAGCATCAGTAGTTCACTGGAGAGGGGAATGCACTAAGTGTACTTGGAAAATGTGCTAAAACATGTTTCAAAATATTCTTGAAAAACACAAAAATTATCCCAAACAAAAACGGTAGAGAACACTTTATTCAACTCCCAAGATTTTGTATCCCACTAAAAAAATGCTCTAAGAATATGTGTTGCTTCCAAACTATCCCAAGATTCCAATGTGGTTGGCATTCTTTGTAGAGGAATTCTTTGTAGAGGCCCTGCCACACAAAGGAAATGTTGGCAAAAATAACTAACATGGCTCCAAAAGAAAACACTATTTCGATTTTTTTTAAATACAGCCAAGATGTTGGGGTGCAATCATACTCATTGTAGGGAGTAAACAAAAGTGTGTTGGAGAAAGCCCATACATGTTGCAAAAACGAGGAAAAGCTTGCATAAAACTACTATTGGATACGTTTCATGCCACGTTGTTCAAACACTGCCACTTGGAGAGAAGCATTTGGTGAGTAGATATTGTTATTCCACAATGCATAACAAAGGCAATAAACATTTCCAAATAACAACAACATCCTACACAAATAACCTTTTCCTAATCCTTGAACACATCAATCACACGACAGTCACACCTGTGCTAATACCATGTTGTAAATGGGGGACAAATGCCCCATCACATATTGCATATCAACACATAAAAATTTAAAATCATGACACAGGAGCTACAGTGGAGAAAACCCTCACAGGGAAAACACCACTCTGAGCAATTGCTTTCATTACATGCTTTCCTAGTGTATTATAATGGGGTACACAACCCCTTTAAATAGTGGTACTACCATATTAAGGGACCACAGGCAGCCACCTTCTAACCACCATATTAGGAGAGTCAGAGACCAAGGCCACCTTCCAACCACCATGTCGATAACAAGACATTAGGGCCTTACATCAATCACACTTAATATCGGGTAAGTCAAGATTACACATTGCTGATTCCAGACATAAAAGTGATTTTGTAGAAAGTACTGAAATTTGAACAATCTATCTTTTCATGGCCAGAAGCAAAGAAGTAGCAGATTCTCAATGAGTCTAGTATCTCAACTACAAAGCTACCAAACATATCATTGGAAAAATAAGTTTTTTATAACTTGACAAATGTGAAAAAGGAAATAATCATATTAAGAGATAACAAAATACACCAAGTACAAGTTAAAGGAGAACTGCCAAAGATAATTAGGGGTGATGAAGCTAAGAAACATCCGAAATGTTCTTTATCTACCAATTTAACAAGAAAATTATTTATGTTAACAATAGCGCAAATGAAGGGGTGGCAAGTAAAAGGATCCCAAAGGAACTCAAGAATTGAGCTACGAATTGGGGTTGGGAATATCCACAAACAACCAAGCAGAAACATATGCTCTCCTCCAAGGATTAAGATCACTAAATCCTATCAGAGTGAAGACCCTGGTACTGATCAAGGACTCAGCCATAATTATCAAGCTAATTAATAACACCAAAACTCCTTCTGATGGCAAGCTAAATCGTATCATAGCGAGAATCAAACAGGAAGCTCTTTGCATTGACATTTCATTTTCATGCCCCACGGGACCTCAACTGGCAGGTTGATCTTCATGCTAATCATGCTTCGCATATAAGTGAAGGTACCTTAAGGAAATATGGGGCAGTTTCCTTCCACCACATCCCCCAATTATATTTATTTTGACATGGTTAGATTGTAGCCATGCAACTTGGAGGTTATGTCAAACATGAGAACATGTTCTCATGGTAATGGTAATATAAGGACAAGTAAAGTTGGGAGCATCACCCATATGACAGTTTCACCCATGCAAACATTTACTTGCAACCAGCATTTTGAATTGCATGGGTTGATATCTCAGTTTGAAAGTGAGAATTTGCTAATGGTGATGTGCTCTGGTATGAAGACAAGCAAGAGAAGTCTTGGGTTGCCTTCCCTGTCGTCATTGACAAATGAAGTAATTCATTTCTTGCAGAGCTATTTTATTGTTGGAATATTCACAGAGGAGGTTTATTGGGCTTGGGCATTGGTTGGGTAATGTTTGGTTCCTTTGAAGCTAGCTAGACTGTAACCTTAGGTGGCTAGTTTGTTGGGTGGTCATGCTCCCTCTCTGCTGGTATATTCAGTGCTCAGTTCTCTCTCTATGGGATATTTCATATTTGGATCTATGCTTCTCCTAAGCTCTGTCGATCTGTGGTGAGTTTGGGCTAGTATACAAGGTATTCAGGGAAGCAGTTTCTTGAATGGGCTGGTCTCGTTTGTAGTTTTTCTTTTCCTTTCTTTATTGCAGGTTATTCTCAATTTACTTGTGTTAGAAGTGCATCTGAGCCTCCCCTGAATTTTAGAAATCCCACCCAATCTCTGTGGGTTGGTGGGAGTTTCTCGTTTGTGTTCAGTGACCAGGGTTCTGTTGCAGACTTCTTGGCATTAACCAAGTGTCCTTGGACCACGGATAGCCCTGGGAATCATGGGGGTTTCCTTAGGGACATCCATGATATTCATAGGGTCATGCAAAGGCATAAAAGTTTCATTAATGACAACAAGACTTATATCTTTTCAGTGACCTCCAAAGTTCATACCAACGAAAATCAATGTCTTTCACAAAATGCAGTCATAATGGAAACCCTCTTGCAGCAGAAAAGGCAAATTCAAGTTTTGGAGGCTGAATGCCCCATGCTACGGAACATGGTTTGTAATTTAAGTATGGGATCTCAATCAGCTGCCTCCAACCTTCGGATGTTAATGGGCTCTGCTCCTAGCAAGCTAAAAGAAGAGAAAACGGTGCATCAGATGCTTGAAGACATGGCCATAGAAAACCAAGGATCTCCACTCACCAATGTTCAGCAAGATGAAGCCCACAGCAAACATATTTTCTATTAGTATAATCTGTTTTTACATTTTGTAAAACAGTTTTGTTTTTAGGAAATTTTTACAAAGTTTATACCAGTAGAACTCCTATGAAATCCTCTGAGAAGGATGATAAAACTCTTTGATGTTAGCTATCTTGTAGACATGCTGAATTTTGAGCTCAGTGTCAGCATCTTTTTGTATTACTATGCTAACCAGTTCGGCTGCAGCTTCTTTTAATACAAAATTCTAACCTTTTCTGTTTAAAAAAATAAATAATTAATAAATAAACACAAGAAACAATGTTTTAGACAAGAAACAGAGCTTGATCATTTGAACTATTTTTATCTTGGTTTGCTCAATGAAGATAAAATGGTGAATGTCTGAACAGAATACAAGAGGAGCCAAGTGTTTGTCAAGCATTTTTGTCAAGAAAGAAACATCGTCTCAATTTTGACAACAACCATACCAAAGCAACCCAAGTACTTACTTTTATTGATGAATTTTCAATGAAGGTTTGGGTTTATTTCTTTAAGTATTAGGTCACATGTTTTTTGAAACGCCCAAACAATTCAAAACCCTTAGTGAAAAAAAAGTGGTATAAGTATCAAGGTGTTGCAGAGTGGCAAAGGATGTGAGTATGAATCCAATGTCTTTTGTGATTTACACAACAAACAAGGCATCAAGAAACAAACAATAGAAAATGGGATTGCAGAGCAAAAGAACATATCCATGATGGAGATGAACCAATGCATGTTGAAAGGGTATCATTTTTTAGTAATCAATCTTGGCAAAAACAATTCAGATGACAATTTTCCTAATGAATAGGAGGCCTAGAAAGGCAATTTGTAGTTTAACTCCTAAGGAGACCTTGTAAGAAAGAATGCCACATGCGAGGAATTTCAAAGTTTTAGGTCATCTGGCATTTGTTCATGTGCCTTAAAAAAAGACAAGACATAAATTGAAAGAAAAAATTTAATTAATGTAGTATAGAGTCTAATGTATAGATATTGTATGATCATGCCAAGAAGAAAATAATTTTTAGTAGAGATACAATTATTTATGAGAATCCTCAGCAAGTGTGGACAGCTTGTTGACAAGATGAAAATTTGCAGGATGATGTAATGTTAGGACAAAGTTGTAACAAGTGATTAATGATGTAATAAAGGGTAAATTATGAGTAATTTGATACAGGAAAACCAGAACAAGCGTCCTTCATATATGTGTGGATGTAAATATCATCAACACTTCAGTAACAAAATATATCATTGATTTTCTTCACACATTTTACCCCTGTATGTAAACAACTTAATCATAGCATTGTTGGAAACTTGGATAAGCTCCTATGACCTAAAGTGATACACCAAGAAAAAAAGTGATAGATTAGCGAAATTTAACCATTTAAAGTCATAATTGCACACCAGAATCCTATTTGATAGAATATATGGCCCTAATTGATCAAAATCATAGCATTGTTGGATAAGCTCCTACGACCTAAAGTGATTCACCAAGAAATAAAATGATAGATTAAAGCGAAATTTAACCATTTAAAGCCATAATTGCACACCAGAATCCTATTTGATAGAATATATGGCCCTAATTGATCAATTAACACTCAAATTTACTCCATTATTTGAACCCTACCAAATCCTCTGTAACCAAATTAATAGAATATGGATGCAATTACAACTTAGTATGTAATTTCACAAATTTAAGCCCGGTTATCATCAATCGAGCATCAAATTGAGGCCCTATAAACCAATTTGAGTCTATGACACAATGTTAACAATTATGGTTCAAATTGAACCAATTTTGGTACGAGTTAAATTCCAAGATCCTTGACTAAGCTCCCGTGACGTAAACTAAGCTCCCGTGACGTAAAGTGATCACCAAATAAACAAATTGAACAATTAGGATAACTTTTCAACTATTGGGAGCCAAATTATCTTTCGGGATAATAATTGATGACTGTAAAACCCTTATTGATCAATTAAGATTCAATATTTTGGTTCTAACTTTCCCATGGAGCCAAATGGCTTCAAAATATATATGTTTCTATGTGGATATTCTACTTTCTTCACCAAAATGTCAACGTTGTACAAGCTTGCACAAAACATTATTCCTCATGCAAGCAGAATGATACATTCATGTCATGAAATTCCTCATAACACTGTCACTGTAATCAGGAACAATAGAATAGCTTACCATCTAGGGGCATTACCCATGCCAAGACCATTACACGTCAAAATCAATCCCTTAAACCTGTGAAGATATTCCTGCACATTAGATACCAAGGATAAGTCAACTTTACAGCAGCTAACATTTCCTGAGAAAATTAAGACACACAAATGCATGCCATAATGGATTAGAAACTCAGTTCTCACAATCAAATTGTAGTCCTCGACATCACAGACTCCATTCACATCGTATTCACGCCTTTTGACAGGGTCACTCAAAACTGATGAAAATTAAACATGAATAAATCATACCATCAGTTCCAATGTAAAAATTGAGACAAATATCAGGTTAATTGAATATATGACGATCTGCCACAACTGAGATCTTTGTCGTGTACTTATTCTGTATTTTTCTCATTTACTCTAAATAGTTCTTCGGTATACTGATCACTCATGGTTTGGAATGTCTAACCTACAACATATACTGCAAAAAAAAGACTCTACAAATGCATTTTTAATGACCTAAAATGTTCAAAAACAACAACAGAACCAGGAAACCATTCCCTGACACAGAAATAGAGTAAGTCATCCGTAGACATGAGTACAACAGCATTACAGTCAAAAGGAACAATCTCAAAAGACATTGCCTTTATAAGCCTCATTTATCTCCTGAAATTTAAGAGTAGCACCACTTTGTCCTTGCTGCTTGTCTGGATGCCATTTCTGTGAAAACATGTGCCAACATATTAGTAGGAATCTATTATGTTGTTGAGGAAAAAAAAGGTGGTACTCCGGAAAGTCATTCTCTTGTGAATCCCAAGAATTGTGTAAGAAACACCCTTGGGAGAGCAATTCAGAAAAACAGTTAAAAAAAACTTACCAAAGCAAGACGAAGATAATTTGATCGAATGGCATCCAATGTCGCATCATAATCAATTTCCAATATTTTGTAATAATCCTAAGCAAATAAGAAAACCTTTCAATCACCTTAACATATAAAAAAAAATGCACTGAAATCAAAAGTACAGACGAACATATAAAGAACAAGAAATAAAGTGTAGCAAGGTCATAGAACTGGATAAACCATTGAAAATCAGTCCAGCTAGTTTGGACCTTGGGAACTAAGGCTTCTATGAGCTTGCTAAACCCCATTGCACAAGAAACGAATTTTGGCAAAACCCTTGTCGTCCGCAACCTAACAACTTATACTCTGTAAATAGTGCTGGAAGTCAATTTTTCGAAACAAAATAATTACATCTTACAGAAATTGAGGTAAATCTTGGCTTTGAAGTGACGAATATTTTGGAAAGATGAAGGCTAAACATAGCAATGGGAGGTTCCCCCTTCAATTCTCAGGGAGGCAGTTCCGAACACAGCAAAACACATAACCCAGCATCCACCACAAATGAGCATATCTAATATTAGGGCCCAGTAATCTAAGGCTTAAATTCTCACATCCCCGAAAATATTAGGGTCGCCGACAAAACAATTTGCGATTCCAAATCCAATAATCCAAGGTTTAAATTCTCATATCCCTGAAAATATTAGGTTCACCCAGAAAACTACTTGCAACTCCAAATCCAATAATGTTAGGCTTAAATTCTCATCCTGAAAATATTAGGGTAGCCTACAAAACAATTTGCAATTCCAAATCAAATTGGCCTCTGGGATTAAAAGAACGAAATACCTTTGTCCTGGGGAGGAAGGAGTAAAACTCGTATTCAACGGAACCCTCCCGTCCTTGGCCTTCCCAAACCATTTTGAACTGCAATTGAGCAGCAATCCACCTCTGCAAATACTCCTGTGTAAAAGTTCTTCAAGCCCTTGAAAAAATGGCAGCTAGAACTCAAATTCAACACAAATTGCAGGGACAGATGCGCAGATTCCCAGCTGGAAGTGCAAAATGTGGATAGAAATTTAACCCAATTTGCAAGGCAGAAGCACAGATGTCAGTTAGTTTGGTGTAATATTTACAATTTGGAGCAAAATGCAGAAGTAGACGTACACAATGAATCTGAAATGTCCGAAAATTATCAGCTTTCATTCGATTCTATTCCGTTTTTGTTGTGGGGTGTGGAAACAACTAGATTTTTGTTTTCATTTCTCTGGCAAGAATGTAGATAATTACGTTTATGATTCATAATTTGGGCTGACGAGCCACGTAAGATGTTTGTCGGTTACCATGTTTCCTCTCTTGTCGAGTTAAAATTTTATCCGCACGATGAAAATCTACGAATGGTAGGAGTTCCGAGTAACGGAAATGCTTAAAGGTTTGGCCCCTCATAAAATGTAAAAGAAATAAGAGCCACGACCTCGTCACAAAGTAGACGTGTCAATATAAAACCATTGTGTATAGGGAATGTTAATAAGTAGAATGGGAATTATGGGAATTATGTCCAGATAGGAACATAACATGCTCTAAATCTTTAAAAAAAAGGGAACTATGTCCTAGATATCTTTTTAAAAAAGGGAACTATGTCCTAGATATCTTTTTAAAAAAGGGAACTTTGTCCTAGATAGGAACATAACATGCTCTAAATCTTTTAAAAAAAGGGAACTTTGTCCTAGAAGCTTAATTCAGAATGTTGTCACATGAGGTATTCATCTTCTCATGTTGTGTTCTCCATGTGTAACTCTTTTTATTGGATGAGATACTTATAGAGTTGTTTCTAATTGTTTTTGCAATTTTAGCTTTTCTTTTTTCCTTAAGTGACACTTATTTATAGCGTTAAAGACAAATAATCACCTCTTGTTAATTGTTTTCATTTTGTTATCCGCTAGCTTAGCTTATTGCTTCATCTTGTTTTATCTTAACTAGAGGTTGTCCATAGTAACAAATGTTTATATTGTAAGTGATCCTTCATTGTTTATAATTTTGGGTAAACTTGTAAATAACTCCCAATGTCAAATGGTGGATATCAATGGGCTGATACATGGTATTATATCATCATTTTGCAAACAAATCCAACTGCGTCATTATAATCATTTATCATATACAAAGTAACATCGATATCCAAAAGGAAATTGTTCACAACTTCTATTTGGTTGTATACCTAAAGGTTCTAGCCATAGATCATGGCTACTATGGTGCCCTACAAACTAAAAAGTTTTTGTTAAAATTTGCTTGGAAACTCAAGATCACAGACATTGATAATCACCTTTAGCAATCCATGGAGTTGATGTACCTCCTTGAATGTTTTGCTTTGAAGTTAGACTAGATACCATAAAAAAGGAAATATTCGTGAGTTTGTCAACTACTACTAGTATTGCATGCTTACCTTCAAAATTAGGAAGTATTTTTATGAAGGTGAATATGTGAAGCTTTAATGCCACTTGTTATAAACCCAGTGCAAAACAACAAAAATAACTAAGAATTATATAGATACAATAAAAAGTGGATTTATATATGAGAGGGTTTCACCAAGTAGTTATCCTTGAGGATGGATAAACTCCATAGCAACATCTTTTAATACGAGTGATACAACCATAAGCAAAATCCTTGGAGATATTCTCCCACCTTTATGGAAGAATGGGTAAGTATTGAAGAAATCTCAATAATGTGATAGTCTTGGGATGGGTCCCAAGAAGTTCTAGTTGTTAGGTGCAAGCCCCAAAGGTGATGATTGATGTCATGTGAATCATTTCTCTAGTTTCAATCCCATGTCTTCACCCTTATGATCATCACCCAATGCAATGAATGTTGAGTGGAATATTTAGTGTCATGGGAAATTTGGTCTTTCTAACTAATGCTCATGAGACATGGGTCATGTGTAATAACTTACTCTATACAAGTAATTCCAAAAAAGACAACCCATGTGTTAGATAGTCAAAGTCACCCAATTTCTTAACATACATAAGGGAGCTTTGAATGAATAAGGCATAATATTAGTTGAGGTTTTGCAAATGGGGTAACAAGCTAAGTGGACTTGCCTATTGGAAAAAATCCATAGCTAAGCACGCTTGAGCCAAAGGAGTCATAGGATGGGTGACCTCTCAAGAAGCCCTAGTTACCATGTGTAAGCCTCGAAGGTGATGATTGATGTCATGTGATTCACTTCTCTAGTTTCAATCCCACTTCTTCACCAATATGAACATCACCAATGCAATGAGTGTTAGATGGACTCTTCAATGACACAAGAAATTTGATCATTTTGACTAATGTTCATGAGGCATGGATCATGCTTAATGACTTACTACATGCAGATAATCCCAAAAATGATATCTCAATCTTTTGGATGTCATTCTTAAAGACATTCCTACAAAAAGGACCTCTTGGCCCTCTAATATGCCTTGAGGAAACCTAAATGTCTAGTTAATATGACAACATAGGATCATATCATGCTTAAGACAACTTGAGTTTGGAGCAATGCATGATATAAATCATGTATCTGTACCATGTGATGTTATCCCTCTGAGAAAGGTAGTTAGAAGTACCTTGGTTGGTCTGTAGTTGATGTATCTTTTGTTGGGTGATAAGATATTCTTGCCACTCCATCCTCGTTCCATTGCATGAATGTTGTCTTTTCCATTTTTTTAAATAATTCAAAAGTCATAATACTACTTCTTAGCCACCCACATCTATTGTTATTTAGAGGAAACACGATGTTATAAAAAGTACTCCAATGTTATCATGCCCAATCGAGACCTTGAAGTGCCTCTTAACATGTACTAACACCATTTTTTTATTGCATGTAAGGTCACCAACGTCTCTTTTTGTATGTGGATTTACCAAGTCTCTACCTTTCAATTGCCATGTTTTCAAGGCTAAAGGATTTCCTATTGACACTAGCACAACTTCAATGCCTTACCTGGAGACATCACATTCTACAGTGAACACCTTATTAACATATGGTATAGGCAATATTGGTGTGGTTAGCATGCCTTCCTTCGAGATGATACATGCTTTTGTTGCATCTTCTAACAATGAGAATGATCACTTCTTCAAGAGGGCAATCAAGGGTGTTGCAAGAAAGCATGATTTTTAACAAACTTTTTGTAATAGTGCAACAAGCCTAAGAATCCTTAGAGACCTTTGATGTTTCTAGGAGTGAGTTAATCAATGATGGATTAAATCTTTTGTGGGTTGACCTTTACCCCTTCTCAAGTTATGAAGTGACCAAGGTACTCAACTTTTTCTTTGCCAAGTGCAAACTTGGATTTTTTGCATTCAATTGGCTATATTCTAAGATCCAAAGCATCTTGCCTGCATGGCTAAAATGATCATCCTAACTTCTATTATAGAAGAGTATATTGTCAAAGAACACTATTGACATGAGTTCCTTTCCCAAGTCAACTTACACATGGGATCCATGACATAAAGATACCCAAATCATAATCTTCACCCTAAGGATGACCCCTCCAACTGGCAATGTTGCTTTACCATTTTTTGGTTTTTTATTTTTTTATTTTTAATGTTTTTTAATTTATTTTTTTGTTATTTACACACAACCGAATTACGAAATGAATGAGAAGTAATAAGGTAATGAGCATATAAAACATAACTAATAAAGTTGTTTAGATATCAAAATGTGCAATTTTATTCTAGTGTTTTTTATTTACCATGTTTACAAAAACATACAAGTTCATAATGTTTATTCATTAATATATTGTGTGTTGGGAAAACATAAAAGCAAGCACAAAACTCGATTGAATACACATTGAATAAGTATATAATCACAACGTATTCTTAATGAAAGTTGCAAAACAAAATAAACAATTCCTTCACGACATATGTTCACACTGTAGAACTTGAACCTTAAATTACTCAATACTCCTTCCAAGTCCTTTTGGTCAATTAAAAAATCTTTATAATTTGTTAAAAACATATATAAGTAGGGAAAGGGCAAACCAAGAATTACGAAACATGACTCTCGCCTCCCTTCTTGACTATCCACATACCCTTTCATTCATTTACATGTTGATTACAAATGAAAAGCATTATTAAATATTACAATATCATTTGTTGACTTTATGAAATCAAATTGGTCTCTTATGCAATCATATATTAGACCTAATATTTTAGCATAGTTTTCCAATAACATTCTAGCATAGTTTTCCAATGACATTCTAGTTGTGTTAGGTCCTTCACAAAAGTGATTAGCTTAATATCAGTGATTATTTTTAGTGGGGAGATTTCTTGTTTCTTTCCCTATGTATATTACATCAACAACTTTGTGAGATTGTCTAATAATAGGGATAGGGACATGCTTGCATTTTGAAATATTGGTATCTTATGTGGCTCAGCCATTACCAAAGCCTCAGTCAAGTATCCATTACTATCTCAAGATAAAGCATTTAGATCTTCCAAGGTATCTCTTAAGGTGAATTTGACATGTATAATGTTGGAGGATATTAATGCTGCTTTGTTTTGATGAAGCTGATATACAATGGCAAGGATTGGGTTATACTTTTCTTAGTAGTTGGTGATATATTCCAACTACTGCTTCTTCAATTATAGATTAGTCACTCGCCATTCCAACTATTGACTTACTATATTCATGTTGGTAGCCAAACCTTTGCTTGCATGAATATGGTAGTAATAATCATGAATTAATAGTACCAACCCATCTTGTGTGAAAATTAATTCACGGGCTAATCTTGCAAAGCAAACAATTACTCTCATAAATTGTCATGCAAAAACTAGTCAAAGATCACTGAAAACAGTCGTGAATTTGATGCACACAATAAAATTTTATTGAATAAACATCATCCAAACTTGGAATATGTAATGGCTATCTAAATTTATAATTACATCAAAGATTTGAAAGCCAAAGAAGGCATTCAAAATCCTCAAAAAAACAAGCTTACTAAAAATGTGAAAAAAAACCCTAGGTGACTAAATCACTCCTAAGGCTCACAAATTGGAAAAAGCAGTGTTGCGAGGTGTTGAGTGATGGAAAATCAACTAAATCATGGCTTTGGGAGAGAAGAAAAATAAGGAGGGCGAGTTGGCCAAAAATATCCAGTTTCTAAGTCAACTAGCTTTACCTTTTCCACTAAAAGCATAAAAAAACAGGATAAAGCAGGAAGGCACACTTATATTCCAGGAATAGCATGAAATCTCACAGAATCAGAGAAAATCTTATCCAGAATCTATCCAAGTGCACCCCAGTGACTCATGATGGCATGTGGTGGAATAAGAAGCCAAAATTAGGCCAACTACCTAGTCAACACCTAGGAAATTAATCAAAGATGAGTAATAAAATATATCCTAAGTATGGAATGGGTTTTAATGTTCTAACACCCCCCTTTAAGCCTGAATTTACGTGTAATATCAAAAATATAGGGCCCAACAACAAGGCTTGGTCACCCTTTTTACATATTGCTTGTCCACAAAACAAGGAAAGAAGGAAAACCTCATGGAAAAAAAACTCCCCTCAAAACATGGACATGAACAAAATTGGAAAATTTGCTTTTCAATCCTTCTTCACCACATGTTCACCCATCCCAAGCAGTGATCTGAGATGGCTGAAAGTCTTCTCCGAGAATGCTTTGGTGAAGATGTCTGCAACTTGCTCAGAAGATGGGAAAAACTACAGAGCAACGATCTGATCATGCACTGGATTCTGGAAGTAGTGCATATGAATTTCTATATGCTTGGTTCTTTGCCTTTGCACTGGGTCAGTTGAGATCCTTATAACACTCTGATTGTCACAAAAGATGACTGTGGGAGTGTTAAATTCAATCCCAAACTCTGAAACAATACCTTGCAATCACACATAGTGAGTAACAACATTCACTGCTCCTCTGTACTTGGCCTCTACTGAAGAGAGTGCAATGGTACTTTGATTTTTATTTAACCAGCAAATAGGTCCTCCTCCAAGCATGAAAACAAATCCAAAAGTTGATTTCCGGTCTAAACTATCACCAACCCAATCAAAGTCTAAAAAACCACGAAGATCAAAGGAAGAACCAGCAACATAATGAATCCCATGAGACTTGGTGCCTTGCACATATGCAAGATCCTTTTGGCAGCCCTCCAATGAATCTCATGTGGTTGATCCATGTACCTTGATGATACACTCACTGCATATGCAATATCAGGTAGAGTGTGAGTAAGATACAACAAACTGCCAAATAGTTGTCTATAGAAGGTGTTGTTCACGAAAGGTTTAGATTCTACATTTTCAAGTCTAACTCCTGAAAGGAGGGGAGTCTTTGATGGCTTGCATTCTTCCATTTTGAATTTCTTTAGCAGGTCTGATGTATATCTTGACTAAGATACTTTAATTCCACATTTAATAAATTCAAAGCCAAATAAAAACGCTGCAAATGATCATCAGCAGAAATTCCTCTTCCGGGATCAAATTTAGGCAGCACCCGCTTTGAATGTTTAGGCAAATCATGCAAAGGAGTGGGTAAATTTAACGGTCCTCTAACTCTCCAAGTATGTGGTTGATTAACACTATGAGCCATATTCTGATACGAGGAGGTGATTGCAGTGGAGAATGTGGAGGTGAGTGTGGAGGTGACTGTCTGTGCGGAGAAGATATTGACTCCAAAGAAGATGGTCTCAATTGATTGATAGGATCTGGTATATCTTGCAGTGATAAATCAACCAATTCTTCCAATGATTCAACAAGAACGGAGTCCTTATTTTGCATAAATCTTCTTCTAGGAGCCTATCTTCTAGGCAATAATGGGATTACTGGTAATTCCCCAAGTTTCCTCACATAAGACCTTGTATATCTCCTGAAATGATCTACTTCTTGACGAGGAACATCATATAAATGTTCAATGTGCTCAGTTTCCGAATTAAGATTTTCTTGATAAGTAGTTTATAATTCAGCTTCAGGAATCGAATCTTTTGGTTGAGATGTTTCAAATGGGTACCCAGAAAAATTTCCTCGCAAGAACGAAATTCCTTTACCAGCCATACACCAGTGGCCCTCCTTCTAAAGCCAAATTTGTTGAAGTCTGGAAAAATCCTTGCGTCGACAGTAAGGATTCCCCCCAATGAAAAGTCCCAACTAGACTATTCACTGTTTGGAATGGGGAATTCGTCCGACTTACGGTCTGACTACCGTAGGGTAGGCTTTAGTTTTAGTTTATCGATTACGGTCGGATCCACCATTTAAATTTTATTATTTAGATGTGCAAATGCAAATGCCCTAATTTTAACTGTGCATTATCATATATATGCTAAGTTTGAATGACAGGAAGAAGCCTCACAAGTGATGCGCAGGTTCTTACCTCTCGTCTTACCACCCCTTCCTTACCAATCAACTAAAACTACTCTATCAAAACACATAACTTTAAACTATATAATCTAATCCATCATTGCAAGGAGCAAGATTAAAGTATGAGTAATGACTGAGATTATTTATCACAACTTCAATAGTTATCTATTGAAAGAAAATCATTCACAATCACAGTAAAACATTCACACAAAGATAGCTTTGGTATAACATTGATTCATTCATTACTCATTGTTACACAAAAAATTGCATTCAATAATCATAAACAGTAACATCATCCACATACCATTAGACTAATCCAACATAATAGGAACGACCTTACAGGGTATAGATGAATAAAATGAAGAAGTAATTATGCACATTCATTCATGTAGTTCCATGCAACCATCTATGTAAGCCTTCACCCCAAAAAATAGCTCTTTCTCATTAGCAGAAAAATAATTCTCATACAAAATGGTACTAGTTCACTATTGCACCAGCCAAAAGCCCTTCTCTATTATGTTCTACCATATTTATCTTTACAAAATTTGTCCCAATGTGAATTATCACTTCATATTCCATCTCAACTCTTGGTTTCCCACAGTTTTGTCTTTTGTGGTTGCACTAAAAAATAGTTAAATAAAAAGAAAATTACAAAATTACATCAATTGGATGGTATATTCTCTTGACTTTGAATGTAATTATCCTAGAGATCACTCTCATAAGATATTACGTTTAGTTGTTGGGGCTCCAATAACTTCAAATCCTTTTCATGTGTAGCTAATTACTTGACCATACCAATTAACCCCTTGGATGTAGCCTTATAACCCTCTCCCAAAAAACAAGCATTTAAAGTAGCTTGCCCAATATGTTGCTGAAGATCTTTCGCAGTGAGTGAGCCTAGCTTCCTTATATAAGCAACACCTTCATCCAAACTATTCCTCAATTCTACTACACGTTGTTCTTTTGGCATCATCTCATCATTGGCTTTGGGGGGAGGAAGATGACATCTCTTGAATGCTTGGTAGATGATCTGATAAATATCTTCACACTTCAAGACTGACCTCTGCACCTCATTTTGAATTTTCCTTTATGGTTTTCGACAACTTTCTAAGAGAGATATGTCCAATTTTAACTCAACAGCTACTCTTTTTGGAAAATGTGCAAGGATCTCCTTGGCTTTTCCTTTCCAATCAATTAGCTTCTTCATTTTGTCATAAATTCCTGTTAATTTTTGTTTTACAGTTGAAGATGCTGCGGAAATCTGCCTTAATCTAGTGACCATTTCCTTTAACTCATAAATTTGCTCGGTAAGCAATCCCGGAGAGTGAAACAATTGTTCTTGCAATTCACAAGCATGCTCATAAAATGGCATCATATCTTGTTTATGAGCCTGAGCAGTTTTGAGTTGTTCTACCAGGGATTCATTTTCTTTAGTTAATTATGTTATTTGAACCTGCAAAACTCTTTGTTCTATGATGAATGACTTGACTTCTTTATCTAGCTGAGTCTCCTTGTCGTCTAGCTCACTTATTTGAGTCTGGAAATCAGTTCTTTCACCTTCCATGATGACTAGTTGAACATTCAATGAATCATTTTCATCCTCAAGACTTTGAAAGTCTCGCGAGACCTTTTCCTTTTATGATTCTAGAGCGTCACGGTGTCTTTTCATCTCTATTCCCTCACTCCGAGCTTTTACCAAATTGTCTTTAAGCTTGATCACCTTGGCCTTGCTCCTTTCTAGATCTTCTGTCAACTTGTCGATATTATAGGCATTTGCTTGAGCTACTGCAACATTGAATAAAGCTGTGAATCTTGGATCTTTATTAGTGCCTTCCATTACTGTACTCTCCTGTATAGTGACGATATCCGGCTGCATGGCAATCTTCAATCTCTTCTCTATCCTTCTTATAATGGTCTTCCTTTTGGGATAAAAAACTACAGTATCAGGTTTAGCCACCGAATGTTGCTTCGACGGTGTGAAATGGGTGACCCCGAGCTCAGCTAATGGGAGATGTCCTCCAGTTAAAGGTGCTTCCGTATTATGACCAGTGGGGTTGTTCATGTCCACATCTTGTTGATCTTGGCTTTCTTCTTGATGTCTTTTATCTTCCATAGCTTTCTTGATCCTTTATTCATCTTCTTCTTTCTTTTTAGCTTCATATTGTAAAATTTTTTCCTCTTGCTCAGCAGTTGCTTTGTTTGCCTTTTCTTGTTCTTCTTTATTTCTTGCTAACTCAACTTCTTTTTCCTTTTGTCTCATTTCTTCTTCTCCTTAGCTAGCTTCTCCTTTTGCAACTTTTTTTCTAACTCTTCTTCCTGTGACTTATTTGCATTTTCTGCTACTAGAGCCTCCTCATCGGCTTTTCTTTAGGCTGCTTCTTTTGTTTGGCTCGAGCTTGCCTGTGTTTTCTTGCCAAACATTTTATTCAAATATGCCATGTCCTTTGCTCTCCTGTATACTTCTTCATCTTTCAAGAAGTGATCAGAATATTCAAAGTTGATTTTGCATGATGCACAATGTTTAGCTACCTTTTGTAGACTATCATTTCTAATGAATATTTTTTCTCCAAAGTGATAAGCCTCCAACTCTTTTACAAAATTTTCAACTCCTTTGACTTTGGTAAACTTGTAGTAGGGAAATTTTTAGGGGCGAAATTTCGCCAATTGGCTATTTTTTTGGTGTTTTTTCAAAAAATATATCCGCTATTTGGTCATTTTTAGTCTCTAATATCGCCTATATTTACATAAAATATGTTTTTTTATCATATTATTAGCCAAAATTTACAAGTTTCAATAGTAAATTGTATGTTTCATATTTGATATTCGCATACCAATCTATATATATGTTTTTTCACTATAAAATAATCGCCTAGAATACTATACTTAAGTGTAGTTTTATAGTCCTTAAAAAATAACCTGACTTGTAGGCTCCAATGGTGAACGAAAGTGGAGGATATGATGCTTTTTTATTCTCATTCAAAAAGCGTCCAACTCCAGTTACACACACTTGCCTTACTACCTCCTTCAAAATAACATAGTTTGTAACATACCTAGGCATCAAAGAAATACTTTTTGTGCCTCCATGCATTCAGAGATAGGTGCCTTCTGGAGTAAAGTAATAATCTCCATTTTCACTGATAACTTCTAATGTTGCATTTGACATGCATTTCAGTTCTTCATTGAAAATCAATCGATAAAGGGGTATTATAAATTCTTCGTAAATTAACTTGTAAAAGCTGGCATGTCTATGTGCCCACATGATCTGATATGCCATATAGATTGGAGTCTCCTCTTGAACCCAATAGCATCCTAGCTTATGGAAAGGATTTATGATGAGGATGCAGTCAATTAGGTATGACGACATATAAAACTCAGCTTTGTTTTGCTTCAATCCTTCCTGAGCTTTTGATATAGCCTGAGCCATATTTTATGAGATGACATTTTCCCAGTTGAAGATGGTACCGTGTGTGGTGACATGGTACATCAACGGAATCCAACTAAGTTTGTAATTGTTTGCAGTTGCTTTTCCATAGATCCTGCATAGAAGCATTGCAACAATCCTAAACGGAGTTTTTAGATTTTTTGTCTCGTGCTCCCCACTAGCCCTCTACCTCAGTTGTTTACTTGGGAGTAGCATTTTCTTTGCATATTCCAAGTGATCTCTTTTTACACTCTCAACCCTATCATCTGTTAGGAATGCTTTAGGAGTTGGAAATTTATATACTTCGCTTATATGTGCGGGATGGAACGAAGCAATTCCGTTTCCATTAGCTCCCGAGATGATCCTAAATTTTGAATCTACATGTGGCATGATCCAACCGATCACTTTAGAGCATGGGAACAACTATGGTCCCGTAGTAGCCTTGTGGAGACCAGACTTATTTATATTATGATATATCACGATCTATCTATTTTTGCATCTAGCATATTCTAATCCCTTATAAGTTGATATATTTCTCCTCATTTATATTCATGGATTATTCTAGTGACAACCTTTGTGTCCTCAAACTGAGTTTCCATGGTGGATTATGGGACCACCTTGATGTCTGAATCTGATTCCCTCAAATCCAAACTTATCCGTGATCAATCATTCAAGGCGTAGAAGGAGAAGGAAAGCTACTATCTACAACTTCTATTGAAAGAAAAAGGGTGAGTTTTAAATGGCTTGTGATTGCAAAACTAGGGCAAAAACAGCTCTAACCTAAACCCTGGATACCTAATCAAGTTTAGCCAAATGTCAAATATATTAGGTAAAGAACAAGACCACCTACCTGGAAAGATAACACACTTGCTTCCGAGTTGGTTGTCAAGGTGGCAGAATCCTTCTTCCAAGTGGTGTGATCGAGCGAACGACGTCCAGGAATCGAATAATGAAACAGAACAGTTTCTTTTTTCTTAAATATACCCTTAAACCCTAAATTCTTAATAAATGGCTAGTGATAGTCGAGAGTGTTTTTCACATGGCCTGGCGTAAACAATGATGCTTTATTTCGGGATCTATCATGCTTTATATCAGTGTAGGATTAAGTTACAATGTAATATGCTTCGAGTCTAAGCTATTTTAATGCCGATATAGCCGGTAGTTAGATTAATATTGCCTCCAGAACAAAACTATAACCACACCGATGAAAGGAAGATTCAGGTCAAAACTTTTACTAAGCCGATACATTTCGGAGCTTAATGAGAAATGACTCCGGTGTGTATCGGGTGCAAACCCAAAATGGTAGCTAACTACTTGGTCCTTTAAGAAACACTAGGTGTTAAAGTACTTCGAAGTTTGATTGAAACCGATCCCGACTGCCTCGATGGAAGATCTAAGCCTGGCTTGACTAGATCGGCGAAAGAATTAAATTCGGTTCTAACCTTTTCGGTGGGAAAGTGTATTTAACTTCAATCACATCGGCGCTAAAATTACTTCTACCTCGACCGTTTCAACTCAATTTCAAGTTTGGCTACGACCGTTTCGGCATAGAATTGAATTTAACTCGGGCTGTTTTGATGCCTCTTCTGATTTTGCTCTGACAGTTTCGGCTCAACTTTTTGTTTTTCTTCGAAATAGTAAAACTCAAAAAAAAAATCTAAGTGTAAAATTTTTTACGGGGAATCAAATCTAAAAAAAAAACTTTGGAAATATAAACAACCAAAAGCTAAGATAAAGTCAAAAGTTAACTCAGGATATAAAGAGGGGCCCTAAATTCTCAAAAATTTGGGGAAGGAGTTACAACTGCAACAGGTTGTTTCCATAACTTATGATAGAATCATATCTATTTGCAATGATACTAATCCAGTAGTGGATCTTGTTTAATATATCCACCCCATATGTGTTTATGGCTATCCCCGTATTTAACTTGATAAAATTTAAATTGTTCTTTGTCTCATATTAGGGTGCTAAGGTTGATCCTCTACTTTTCCTTTTAATTTTTATTTTTGTTATAAAAAATATCGTAAATTTACATTTGATATTTTTTTTATCAATAGCAAGTGTTTTTGTTTTTGTTTTTAAATTTATTTATTTTTATTAAATAAAAATGAATAACATTTATATTGATATATACATATTAGAAGAAGAATCTTCTTGTGGAATAAAAGGACAAGGTCACTCCACGATAGGGAAGATTGTCTCAAGAAGGACAATAATATTAATGACAATACTATAGTGGGATTGTTGAATATACGAATATATTGCACAAAAATATAAAATATATTATTCCAAGACAATATACTATTAGAATGGAAAATTGTTCCATTAAATGAGAATAACTCATGAAAAATATATCATTACGCTTTCTCAATATTAGGGTTTCTTGTTAATAAAATAAACCAAGCTTAACTATTTAAATGATTATTATTAGTTGACGTACTTGGTAGAAACCATATTGGTTAGGGTTTCTTGCAACCAAAATAGAATTCCATATTATCTTTCTCTAATAAGTATCTCTCTATGAGATTGAGGGAATGGGGTGATCGATTAAAGAAAGATGAAAGTCCAATGAAGTGAATCTTTGTTGGGAAGGGAAGCTATGGCACAATTTGGAATGGAGAAGTCCAATGATAGCCAAATCAAATGTATCTCTCGGATAAGGTAAATAAATCTATCTTCAACCTATCTCATTTTGTTTTAGTTGGATAGATTGCACATAGTAGGATAGGCCTCTCGGTGGAGATCCAACTCGTATCTTATTTTTATTGTTTAGACTATATAGAGAGGGGATCCCTTGGTGGATATTTGATCCATCCACCGAGCTATATAGCATTGTTTTTAAGTAGACAGTGTACAAAGGAGAGCGGTCTCAAGGTGAGAAACCATATTCCACCTATTTAACTGTTGCACTCATCTCTGCATATGTTAGGGAGCAATTTAAGTTGAGTATTTTTTTATTTTTTTCATTAATGTCTATGTTTTTTTACAAGTATAAATAATCATTGACAATTAATGATATTGTTATGAACAATCGGTTTGTAGTTATCTGATATTCAAAATAAACATGATCTAATGTATAGATGATCTTTTCCAGTGATATTAATGATGCTTGATCATGTTTAGTTGTTTATTGATGAGTTTAGGATGATATTGTCATCACATGAGATACATACATTTGAGTTCATTGAAATAATGTTTATTATATGTTGAAAGGAATCTTGACATTTAATAACCCTAACATATTTGGTAATAAGACAATTTTGCATTCCTCAAGCTGATAGTATGAGTGGTTAATTCTATATTTTAATAAAGGACTTAAACTGAAGAGATTATGTTGGGATCAATAGTGAATATGCCACTAAATCCTTACCATGCTACGCATATGCTTATAAATGGTTTAAAAATTTAGAGGTTGATGTATGTATTTTATTTATACAAAATCAATCGAGTGTAGTTAAGAAAGAGTTCCTTGGTTGAATAACATCTTAATGCATGAAAGAGAGTAAATACTAATTGGTTTAAAATAGACCCCCATGTAATTAATTATACCTTTAAAGACTACCTCTGAAGGTAAGAGTAAGTCCTTTATGTTCAAATAGACAAGGAAGGTATTGTTGTAACCTTGGTATAGTTCAATTATTGAATATACTATGTTGACTAAAGTTTTATAAATGAGACTAATGCCTTTGCTTAATCCATAATTGTCATGTTTTGGAACTTTGAAAAAGAACTAAGCTACATAGATGGATAATGTACCTTGATTGTACTTAAAAGAGAAAAAAATTAACTCATTAGATGAACAATGGTATTGGGTATATTACAATTCGCTTGAATACCTTGTGAAAGTTGGATTGATGCTTTAGTCTCATAAGCTCCATGGGTTTTCCGGATTGGGCCTTCTTCTTTGAGGGCATCTTTTACCAAACAAATTGAATATGAGGGTTGATCTACCAAGAACTGAGAGCTTCGAGAAATTCCCTAATCTTGTTATAATGTTTGTCAAGGTCCGATGACAATTTCTCCAATCTTTGATATTGGGAATCAAACTTCGCTTATAGTTCAAGATTTATTATCAATAGTGCCTCCAATTGATTACCAATGTTGTGATTAATATGGGTAATTGAAACCTAGTTAAAATACTCATCTGGTTGGAAAGGCACAAGGTTTGTTCAATCATCACAACACCAAAATGAAGAGAAAATCTAGGAATGGCCATGATATAGAGGTTGTCGAAGTCATTATTGGAAGAGAGGCCGATACCGTTCTTTGAGACGGTTTGTTAAAAATTTTAACAATGTTTTGATGGGTAAAATACTTCATGATGGGCATATGCTCATCAAATTCCTACTTATGAAAGAGGGGTGCATTCCCTTATATTATATCGCAATCGATTGATCCTAAGAGAACTACTACTAAAGAAGTTTGAATCAACTGTTGTATCTATAATACTGCTATTCAAGCATAACTATGCTAAACCACATGTTACAAGCAACTTTATTTTTACTGTTAAAATGTCGTAGTTATGATATAAATAATTAGTATTACTAGTTTGTACATAATTGTAACCAATATATTAGGGAATATGTGGAATGGATTGACCATGTTATCTTATGTTTTTACATAATTCCCCCCCCTCCCTGTAGAATATAAGGGCATGGGGTGGTAGTGGTAAGTAAATTTACAAACCAAATGCGTTTGTTTCCCTCGCCTCTTGTACAACAGTTCGATCGAGTTAATATCTCGATCGAGATATTAGCTCAATCTAACATTATTCAAATGCTCAATTGAGCATTTAAAAGATTTATCGAGCTAATATCTCGATCGAGATATTAGCTCAAATGAGCCTTTGCTTAACTGCACTTAAACCCTTGATCGATCTATTTAAAAATGCGCCCAAACACTCGATCGAGGTTTCTAAAAACCTTGATCGATCTATATAGCTCAATCGAGGGATTTAAAACAGGCTTTTAGCCCTTTCCTACTCTTTTTAATAGACCTAAACCCTATTATGGGACACAACTTAGATGGTGGACTTCAAACCAATGGATCCGTCAACGAATCGTCTAGTTTTTTTTTTTACAAGAACGAATAACAAGCTTTTATATTAAAAAGAGGATCAGAGTTACAAAATATAGTCTGGAAGACTGTTCCCAAAATTGGACGGCTGACATAGTAGGCTCATCCATTTCCAGTCTTTGCAGTTCAAACACACACTTGATTCTACTACAACTAAAGATCCTTACATATTTTCCTAACAGTAGACAGCAAAAGAAATACATATCGAGCAAAAAGACAGATGACTAGCTTCTAAGAGCCATTACAAAAAGAGGTATTGGTAATCCATGAAAACTCAGACTGTGCATTGGTGGCCGATGTTCTCCTTGTTGCCATTCCTAGTTCCATCATTTTCCTCGATATTGCCATGAAAGACCGAAGGAGTGATTCTAGGATCAGACCTTATTGCATCCAATTTTGCTTCAACCACTTTCAGACTGCTATGCAGGGAGTTGATTTGAGTGCAGATATCCCCTAAGCAAGGGCAGTCATTGTCAATTTTTCTAGCAAGCACGTCAAAGTGCTCCTTCATTTTGCTGTAGAGATTGTGGATTTCAGAGGAAGAGAGTTGAACGAAGGTGGCGAGATGAGAAAGAGCTTTTTTCTAATCAGTGTATTCACCCCTGAGCCTTCAGACCTGACTTTCAAGCTCCTTTAGGTGTGCAAGGATTTCTGGAGGCGGGCTGTCCTACCCACGAGGAGACTCCAAGTTGATACATCTGTTGTCCAACCCATGTTGAGAGGCCCAATTCTTGTTGTTTCTAGTCTCACTGGAATGCCCGCGGGTAGAGAGCTGCACTGTCCCGCCCAAAGTTTGACTGGTGCCCAGTTCCAGATTGGGCCAACCCTTCCCTATTCCAGAGTCATTGCAAAGTGCACAAGCTAGTGGCTGCACAATTCCCCCATTGTTCTGTCCGGATCCCATCTCCAACTGAGCCCAACTTCTTCCAATGACAGGCTCATCAACCCTGGAAAGACCATGCAGGAAAGTCTGAGCCGAACCACCACGCGCTTGCCCAACTCCAACATTCCCCTACCCCTGGACCACGTCGAATGCTGACAGGTAACGCTTCACTCCAACCCCACCAAAATTTTCCTGGATATTCTTCCTGCAGCGTCTGCACTACAGCGAAGGGAGATTCGTTCCCTTATCCTCCATAGCTAACTTGTGAAGAACCAAAATGCTTACCCAAATAGCTACGTAAGACTCCTGTAGACTCCAATTCTCGGCAAAGTGAATGTGCAAAATGTCGAGCACATTATCTTGAGACCTGATATAAGGCAGAGCAGAGGGTGGTGGTAATAAATTCATGCATGCGGAGCAGGTGGGATGAGACCGGTGGGGGCACCAGGTGTTCCAGGAGTACGGGGGAGATGGTTGTTGCAGAGAGGTAGATCCCAAGGCAATCTTGCCATTAAACCAAATCAAAAAATGTAATTTGCATAGTTTGGGTGGTGAGTATTAAGAACCCAAACCATGAACAAGATCATGAGGGGCAAGGGGTTCATAAGCAATCTAGAGAAGGGGATAAGGTACCCAATTGATGTCAATGTTAAGACCATCTATGATCGCTAAACCACAATCCAATTTAGCACCAATGTTTTCCATACTATCTGCTTCCTTGTTGTTGTTCCTTAGAATGTGGTGAAAGGAGATGGAGTTAAAATCCTTAGCCACGAAGGAGAAGAGATGCTGAAGTTTATTGATAGGTTTTTTTCAATTTTTTTCTAGAGATCTAGCTTCCTTGATAACCAGCATGGAATCCCCAAGGGCCACAAGATTCTTGACATCCTGTTCCCTGGCAATTTCCATTTCTTTGATTAGGGCAAGCCATTCCGCCTCAATATTAGTCCTTCTGCCAATTCCCCATGCATAGTCTTTCTTTTTGTTTCCTTCGGAGTCATAAAGAACTCCTCCCACACTGCCAACCCAGTATGAATCGCCTATTCATTGGCATACAATTTGCAAATTTATGAGCTCATATGATAATTTTTTGTTATTTTCTTCTAAAACTTATACTTACAAAACCATGTCCACAACTTCGAATCAACGCAAAGATAAATCAACAACATAAAAAATACACAACAAAAAATTTTCAAAAAATACATACGCCCCAAACCAACGCGTGCTCTTCAAAAGGGTATATTTTATTTTTTGATTTTTGTAACCAATAAAAAAAAAGTTTATGTGCACACACATGTGTACGAAATGCATTTAAAATTTTCAACGGTCGTTTTCGAAGATTTAAAAAAATATAATTTTCCATCATAAATTAAAAGAAATGTGTGCTCCATTGCCTTTTGTGTACATTATGTTAATATTTGTTTTCACAAAGTAAGCATTTCTCACTAAATTATTTTACGTGCACATAAGCCACTTGTAAACCTTTGCTGAAATTTACAAGAACAACCCTATCATTAAATGCAATTTTGGCATATTAAATCATTATTATTATTATTTTTTAAATATAGTTGGAAAGATAACATAATTCCCTACAATTTTTTTTGTTGCGTGTCGAAATTTACAAGGCATATATGAGTTTTGAGGGCTTTGATTTAGTGAATGAGTAAAAACTCGAACTTTCACTGTCACTTTTGGCCAAAAAGTGTTAGCCATCTTCATGGAAACATCCATGTCATGAAATCAATTAGACGCTCTAATAGACATATCCTTAGAAATTTACACAACAACATAAGACACCAAATGCAATACATATTGTTTAGCTGAGACACTATCAACTGCAAATCTAAATAGATTGTTAAATTTCAGACACCCATAGAGATGGCTCCCAACATTAAATCGACCACAACACTATATTCTATAATATTGCTAGTGACCGGTAAGAGAGATACTCCACCTAAATCCACTAGTTATCCAAATGGGTCATATATCACCCAAGCTACGGAAGCAATATTCCGAGTGTGACAGCAAGCTCCGTCAGCATAACCCAAAAACATGTATGTAGGTGATGACATCTATCAAACGAGTAAAAAGTGTAATAAGTGAAAGCCAATACTAGTCAAACATAAAATAAAACATCATTCTAATCTAACTATAGTACAATAATTACAAGACATACCTGCCTAGACATAAAGTCTAGGCAAAGTACCTATTCAGGTAGAGTCCATTTATGGACTCCAGGATGTTTCCATCAAATTATTCTAGCTCGTAGGCCCCTTTATCGAGGACTTTCCTAACGATATAATGACCAATCCACATAGAAGTGAATTTCCTAGACTCTAACTCATCATGCTTCTGGTTGTAGACTAACATTGGATCTCCCTCAAAGAAGATCCGCAAGCATACTGATTTATCATATTAGGATTTGATGCATTTTTTATTCGCTTCAATTGCAGTAACACATCCCTCCTATGTTCGTCTAACTGCTCTAGATATAAGAGACTTTATTCAAGCTCTCTAGTGTTTGGTAGGAGTTTTACAGCTAGTTTCAAAGACAAAATTTCACACTCGATAGTTAACACAGAGATGGATAAATAATTATGTGCCACTTATTCCTATGATTGTTCACCATCCTTTGCAACATGGTTTTCAAAGACTTATTGACCGCTTCTACTTGCCCATTTTCCTAAGGATAATATGGTGAAGAGAAATCCTGGTGAAAACCAAGATTCTCATACAACTCTACCATCATCTTGTTTTGAAAGTGATTGCCATTGCTAGTGACAATCTCTCTTGGGATACCTCAACGAACAATGATTTGATTAAAAATGAAGTGTGCAGCAGTTTCACCATCACAACAAAAGGTAGGCATGGCCTCAACCCACTGGGTGAAGTAGTTGATGACCACAATAATGTATTTATGGCCACTAGCCGATGCCGAATTATACGTTGTAAACTCAATCCCCCACTTAGTGAAGGGACCAACAGTGATAACTGGGTATAAGGGAGTAGGATGGGTGCACATCTTTTTTGTAAATGCTTGAAAAAGATGACATGTCTTAATGGCCTTAATACAATCTTTAAAGATTGAAGGCTAGAAGTATCCACCACACAAAATCTTTTGGGTTGTAGAAAGCCCGAATAAATTACCACCACGGGCTCCACCATGGCAATAATTCAAAACTTTCTCAGCCTCTTCATGAATTAGGAAACATATGAGGACAATATCAATCCCTTGACAATATAGAGTGTCACTAATGATAACATAATGTATCGCTTGATGACATATTTTATGCCTTTGTTCACGAGTGGAATGAGGTGGGACCATATGGGTTTGTAGGTAAACTAAAATATTGACATACCAAGGGCCCTTTGAGCTTATGAGGAAAATTTGTTCATCGGGTAATGACATATTTTCAATTGATCCCTCATCTCCTTGAGGTAACTTTGACATCAATTCAACAAACGCCAAAGATTTCTTTGATTTTGTGGATGCAAATCCTAGGTCGAATTCTTGAAGGATGACAATCCACTTATTATACTTGCCTTCAATGATTCATTGGGACAACATGTGTTGAAAAGGATTGGCGTTGACTATGACAGTGGTTCACCTATGACAGTGGTTCAAAGCCTTTGAAATGCATGAACAAAAACCAATGCAAGCTTTTCAACATGCAAGGAGCTTAGCTCGGGACCGGAAAGATTCTTGCTTAAATATTAAATAATGTGTTCTTGGTAAGAATCATCCTCTTGAACTAGAACCATACCTATGTTATATTCAGATGTCGCAATATATATAAGAGAATATCTATTGAAATCGGGAGGACTCAACAGTGGGGCGGACATTAAAGCCTTTTTTAATGCATCGAAATAATTATGAGCATTATCATCCCATATAAATGGGACCCCTTTCCTGAGTAAGCACATGAAACCCTTAGTGAGCTTAGTGTAATTAGCAATGAATCTACACAAGAATTTTTATTTTCCCTGAATGCTCTTCAATTGATTTAAGTTTTGAGGGGGAGGAAACTACACTATTGCCTCTACCTTAAACGGATCTACCATTATACCATCCTTGGACACTATGAAACCTAACGATCAACCTGACTCGACATAGAAGATGTATTTGTGAGCATTCAAACAAATCCTATAATAATGACACCTATCAAAGACAACTCACAAGTGTTTGGGGTGATCCACTCTCTTCCTTGACTTAGCGGTCAAATCATCTAAGCATGACTCTACAATATTCTTGATATCATGAAAAGCGTAAGACATGGCACATTGAAAAGTAGCTATGGCATTCTTTAAACCAAATGGAATCTTCCTATAAGAAAAAGTCCCCCATGGACATATAAAGGTGATTTTGTGTTGATCTTCGGGACGAATATGAATTTGATTATACCTATAGAAGCCATCCATAAATGAGAAAATCTCATTGCCTGCACATTCATCAACAATTTGGTCGATGAATGGAGTAGGATAGTTATCCTTAGGAAAAGCTAAATTAAGGTATTGAAATTCATCACAAACATGAATATTTCCTTGTTTCTTGTCAATGGGTACCAAATTGGACACCCATTCAGTGAAGGGGACATGATTAATGAAATTTGCCCAGAGTAGTTTCTCAACTTTTGCTTTGACAACAACATCCTTTATGGGGTTAACTGTTGAATATTGTAACTTCAAAGAATATTATATTTGTACTTTATTATTCCGGAGATGTTTCATCCCTCCGAGGTAACCCTATTATGTATCCGGAGATGTTTATTCCTCCGAGGGTTTGTATTAACTAGGGTTATTAGACCCACCATGTGGGGGTCGGCCCTGTGGTCATATTTTTGGGGTTATTAGACTTCTCTAGGAGAGGTCGGCCCCATTAGGTCTTTTAGTCAGTTGGGAGTCAGTATAAATAAGAGAGGTGAACTCCTCATTAGATCATTCACTCACTTGTGGAAGAGTGCGCACTTGTCTGGGAGATCTGCTAAGGAGACAAAGAAGGAAGGAGCACATCTTGTATTTTGGTTGATCATCTTATTGAGGAAAGCTTTGCTGGGTTTTCTACCCCATGAGGGTTTCCCAGGGTATATTCTGTGTCTATCTTGTGATTATGTTTCTTTCAGTGATCTTGCTTGTCTATTTGGTTTAAACTTAACATGGTATCAGAGCTAGACTGAATAGGACATCTTTCACAAGGTAAGAATACCTCTCTCTCTCTCCGGTGAAGTTAGGGTTTCAGCCCAAATTTGGTATTATTGATTTTTGGTTGCATGGCTGGATAGCTCTTTTCAATACCTTTCTTTTGAGCTATAGATCGAACTTTTTGGTTGGGTAGAACTCCGGGAAATCCAAACCCTAATTCTACCAAAAGTGCGATACGTCAGAATTTGGTTTCAGCAAAAAGTTGGAATTTTTGAATTCTGATTACATGGCTGGATAGCCCTTCTCAAGAGCATTCTTTTGAGCTATATATCGAACTTTTTGGTTGGGTAGAACTCCAGGAAAGTCAAACCCTAATTCTACCAAAAGTGCGATAAAATTATGTTCCAGATTCTGGAAAAGTGAAAAGTAACTTTCCAGGTAAGTCTACTCTGTCTCTTGGACTCCCCCAAGAGAAGATGGCTCCAAACACTAAGCTTGAAGACAAGCTAGAAGGTATAGAAAATTTCCGGGCATGGAAATACAGAATTGGTCTCATTCTTGAGAGAATGATCTTGCTCATTATATCAAGGAGGAAGTTGCAGAACCAGAAGAAGATGAAGCCAAAGAAAAACACAGGAAGGATTTGATTAGGGCAAAGAGAATCATAGCTGATTCTATTAAAGACCACTTGATTCCCCAAGTGGCTTCCAAGAAGACTCCAAAGGAAATGTATGATGCCCTAGGAAGAATGTATGAAGGAAAGAACATCAATAGGAAGATGAATCTAAGGACTCAGTTGAAGAGTACCAATATGCACAAAGGAGAATCCATTCAAGACTACTTCTCAAGAGTCTCTCTAATAAAGGAGCAACTAGATGCCATTGGTGATACTCTTGATGAAGATGAACTTGTGATGACAGCTCTAAATGGTCTCACTAGACCTTGGGAGTCATTCATTCAAACTATGTGTGCCAGAAAAGAAAGTATGAAGTTTGATGTAGTTTGGGAGGATTGTGTACAAGAGGAGGCTAGGGTTGCAAATCGAGAAGCCTTGCTCAAAGAGGATGACCAAGCCTTGGCCACCCACACCAAAAGAAGAAGGAATCAATCCTACTCCAAAAAGGGTAGTCACAAGGAGTCTCATCCTCCACACAGATTTCAGAAGAAAAGAGGAACTGCTCAAAGAAGAGATTACTCTTCTTTCCAGTGTTTTTCTTGTCACAAAATAGGACACATTGCTAGAGATTTCCCTCTACAGAAGAAAAAGGGTACTCACTACAAAAGGCACCAAGCACATCTTGCAGAAGATGATAGTGAAGAAGAAGAAGTAGAGGAAGAAAGGTCTCACAATAAAAGACCTAGAAATGAAGAGGAAGAAGAAGAAAGGACCTTCTTCAAAAGAAGGTCAAGGAGAAATACAGAAGAAGATGCAGAAGAATATGTTCTCTTCTCCGCACTCTCTGGATCTATAACCCCTGGAGAAGGTACATGGCTTATTGACAGTGGTGCTTCAAAGCACATGACAGGTCAGAAAAGGACTCTCTCAAATCTTGAAGAAAAGACTTCTCCCCAAAAGGTATCTCTAGGAGATGACTATCAATATCCCATTAAGGGAATTGGTGAAGCAAACTACAAACTCGATTCTGGAACCCCCATGAAGATGAAGGAAGTTTTGTATGTTCCAGGATTGAAGAAGAATCTGCTTTCAATCTCAGCATTAGACAAGAAAGGCTATAGAGTTGCATTCATTGATGGACAAGTGTTAATGTGGTCCAAAGGCAAATCTATTAAGGATGCAATTGTTATTGGTGAAGAGGAAGGAGGTTTGTATAAACTCAAGGGTCATCCAGAAGCTGCCCTTGTTCATGAAACCTCTAGTCCCAATGAGCTATGGCATAGAAGACTAGCTCACATTAACTACAAAGCCTTACCCTATGTAAGCAAGGTGGTCATAGGACTACCAGATTTGAAGGTTGATCATGATGGCTCATGTAAAGGATGTAAGAAAGGGAAGAATGTCAAGAACCCCTTTCCAAAGAGTGAAACAAAGACTAAGGGTATCTTGGAGTTAATACACTCAGATGTATGTGGTCCAATACCCACCACCTCTCTAAGTGGATTTGAATACTATCTTTCATTCATTGATGATCATTCAAGGAAAACTTGGATATACTTTCTAAAAGGTAAGAATGAAGTTTTTGGAAAGTTCAAAGAGTTCAAGGCTCTAATAGAAAATCTCTCAGAAAAGAAAATCAAGATTCTCAGAACAGACAATGGTGGAGAATATACTTCAAAAGAGTTTGAAGAATTTTGTAAAGAAGTTGGAATCAAGAGAGAACTAACCACTCCCTACAATCCCCAACAAAATGGGGTTGCAGAAAGGAAAAATAGAACCATCATGGAAGCTGTGAAGACTATGATACATGACCAGGATCTTCCCATGTATCTATGGGCTGAGGCAGCCAAGACAACAGTATATGTTCAAAACAGATTATCTCATAGTGCTCTTGATTTCAAAACTCCAGAAGAAGTGTTTACTGGAAAGAAGCCCGAGGTAAGCCATATTAAAATATTTGGGTGTCCTGTGTACATCCACATTCCAAAAGAAAAGAGAACCAAGTTGGATCCTTCTGGTAAGAAAGGAATATTTGTTGGTTACTGTGAATCATCCAAAGCTTTCAGGATTTACATACCAAGCTTTCATCATATAGAAATCAGTAGAGATGTAACTTTTGATGAAGAAGCAGCTCTCAAGAAATCAAGAAAATGCCAACTTGAAGAAATCTATGAAGAAGATCCTTCTTCTAGAAACTCAGAGGCTGTTCACATCCCTGAAGACAATCCACCAGAGGATCATGACATGTTGGAACCACAAGAACCTCCTATCTCAGATTTATCAAAGAAAAGAAGGCCAGCATGGGCTAGAGATATTATCCAAGGGGCTGAAAAATATGGTGCTCCTGAAGGCTCCATTAGAGAAAGAAAGAAACCAAAGCTAGTGTCCAACTATATGGCCTTGATGTGTGATCTTGTGGATCAACTACCTACTAGCTATGAAGAGGCAGCTCAAAAGAAAGAATGGGTAGAAGCAATGACAGAAGAATATCAGTCGATAATGAAAAATGATGTTTGGGATATAGTCCCCAAACCAAGAGATAAAAGTGTGGTTTCTTCCAAATGGATTTTCAAGATAAAACATGCTGTAGATGGTAGCATTGAAAAATACAAGGCAAGGTTTGTAGCCAGAGGATTCTCTCAAAAGGAGGGAATTGACTATGAAGAAACATTTGCACCTGTTGCTAGGTATACTTCAATTAGAACTATCATGGCACTTGCATCCATAATGAAATGGAAACTGCATCAAATGGATGTTAAGACAGCTTTTCTGAATGGTGTAATTGAAGAAGTATACATAGAACAAACTCAAGGTTTTGAGGTCAAAGACGGAAGGACCCATGTATGCAAACTGAAAAAGGCATTATATGGATTGAAGCAAGCTCCCAGGGCTTGGTACGGAAGGATTGACAGTTTCTTAACAAGCATGGGCTTTACCAAAAGTAAAGCTGACCCCAATCTTTATCTTAAAGTGATGGATGGTGAACGTGTTATATTGCTATTATATGTAGATGATCTATTTCTAACCGGAAATGAGAATCAAATTATTGAAAGCAAGAAGAAGCTTTCTTCAGAATTCGAAATGAAAGATCTCGGATCAATGCACTACTTCTTAGGCCTAGAAGTGTGGCAAGAGCCAAAAGGAATCTTTCTAAATCAAGGTAAGTATACTGTGGAGATTCTCAAAAGATTTGATATGTTGGAGTGTAAAGCCATGGCCACTCCCATGGACTCCAACCTGAAACTATTAGTTAATGATTCATCAGAACTAGTGGACATAACCCTATATAGACAAATTATTGGATCATTGATGTATTTGACAAATACTAGGCCGGATATATGCTTTGCCGTAAATACCCTAAGTCAGTATCTAGTAGAACCTAGAAAGGTTCACCTTATAGCTGCAAAGCATATAATGAGGTACCTAAAAGGTACAGTGGACTTTGGCCTATACTATCTTGGAGGTAATGAACTCAAGTTACATGGTTACTCAGATTCTGATTGGGCAGGAAGTGTCTTAGACAGAAAAAGTACTTCAGGCGGATGTTATGGTCTTGGATCTGCCATGATCTCCTGGTTCAGCAAGAAACAATCTAGTGTGGCCCTCAGTACTGCTGAAGCAGAATATATAGCCGCTTGCTCTGCCAGCTGTGAAGCAGTGTGGCTTCAGAAACTTTTATCTGGAATTTTTGACTTAGAAATGGATCCCACTGTGATTATGTGTGATAATCAAAGCTGCATTAAGATGACTGAAAATCCTGTGTTCCATGATAAGTCAAAACACATTGAGATCCGTTACTTCTATATACGAGACATGGTGCAGAGAGGAGCCATCAAGCTCGAGTATATAAGCACTGAGGATCAGATTGCCGATATCCTAACTAAACCTTTGTCTCGAGTAAAGTTTGAATACTTCCGATACATGCTTGGTATAGTCCAGAAGGACCCTCCTCAAAAGGGGGAGTAGTATAGTATCTGATAACAATTTTGTTTTGTTGCACTTAGCTACTTACAATTATTTAGATTTAGAACTCTTGTATATCTTCTATTTTTTTATGAATACATGCTAGATGTATACATGTTTTGATGATTAGATGTATTAGTGAGAATACATGCTAGATGTATACATGTTTTGATGTGATGTATACATGTTTTGATGATTAGATGTATTAGTGAGAATTCATGCTAGATGTATACATGTTTTGATGTGATGTATACATGTTTTGATGATTAGATGTATTAGTGAGAATACATGCTAGATGTATACATGTTTTGGTATGATGTATACATGTTTTGATTAATGATGCATACATGTTTTGATGTGATACATGCTCTTGGATATTTGTACCTGTATAGATGAGAATACAGATGGGGATTGGATCATCCCTGGACTTTCAGTCCTAAAGAGAGCCGTAGACGTGAGGTCTCCGAAAATGAAGTCCTTAGTGGAAAGTTGAGGGGATTGGATCATCCCTGGACTTTCAGTCCTAAAGAGAGCCGTAGACGTGAGGTCTCCGAGAATGAAGTCCTTAGTGGACAGTTGAGGGGATTGGATCATCCCTGGACTTTCAGTCCTAAAGAGAGCCGTAGACGTGAGGTCTCCGAAAATGAAGTCCTTAGTGGACAGTTGAGGGGATTGGATCATCCCTGGACTTTCAGTCCTAAAGAGAGCCGTAGACGTGAGGTCTCCGAAAATGAAGTCCTTAGTGGACAGTTGAGGGGATTGGATCATCCCTGGACTTTCAGTCCTAAAGAGAGCCGTAGACGTGAGGTCTCCGAGAATGAAGTCCTTAGTGGACAGTTGAGGGGATTGGATCATCCCTGGACTTTCAGTCCTAAAGAGAGCCGTAGACGTGAGGTCTCCGAGAATGAAGTCCTTAGTGGACAGTTGAGGGGATTGGATCATCCCTGGACTTTCAGTCCCAAAGAGAGTCATAGACGTGTGGTCTCCGAGAAGTGGGGATTGTATCATCCCCGGACTTCGGTCCCTGAATTGATCCGTAGACGTGTGGTCTCCGAGAAGTGGGGATTGTATCATCCCCGGACTTCGGTCCCTGAATTGATCCATAGACGTGTGGTCTCTGAGAAGTGGGGATTGTATCATCCCCGGACTTCGGTCCCTGAATTGATCCGTAGACGTGTGGTCTCCGAGAAGTGGGGATTGTATCATCCCCGGACTTTGGTCCCTAAATTGATCCGTAGACATGTGGTCTCTGAGAAGTGGGGATTGTATCATCCCCGGACTTCGGTCCCTGAATTGATCCGTAGACGTATGGTCTCCGAGAAGTGGGGATTGTATCATCCCAGGACTTTGGTCCCTGAATTGATCCGTAGACGAATGGTCTCCGAGAAAGTGATTTTTGTATTGATGATGTGGTTACTTGTATCGGTAGGATACTTGTATTGATGATGTGGTTACTTGTATTGGTAGGATACTTGTATTGATGATGTGGTTACTTGTATCAGTAGGATACTTGTATTGATGATGTGGTTACTTGTATCGGTAGGATACTTGTATTGATGATGTGGTTACTTATATCAGTAGGATACTTGTATTGATGATGTGATTACTTGTATCGGTATGGATACTTGTATTGATGATGTGGCTACTTGTATTGTTGATATGGTTACTTGTATTGGCATGAATACTTGTACTGCTGATCGTGTGATGACGATGCTGCTGATCATGTGATGACGATGTTGCTGATCGTGCGATGACGATGTTGCTGATCGTGCGATGACGATGCTGCTGATCGTGTGATGATGATGTTGCTGATCGTGTGATGACGATGCTGCTGATCGTGTGATGATGATGCTGCTGATCGTGTGATGACGATGCTGCTGATCGTGTGATGACGATGCTGCTGATCGTGCGATGACGATGCTACTGATCGTGTGATGATGATGCTGATGATCATGTGATGACGATGCTGATGATCTTGTGATGACAATGCCGAAGATCATGATGTTGATGTTGATGTTGACATTGATGTACCAGTAACTGTTTGAGTTACTGATGAAGACAAATTGAAGAAAGCTTTCGATGATTTATAGATGTATCATGTATAGTGACTCCTTGCTCCTGCAGATGCTGTTATAATATCCTTCTCGTTAAGGGGGAGTGTTGAATATTGTAACTTCAAAGAATATTATATTTGTACTTTATTATTCCGGAGATGTTTCATCCCTCCAAGGTAACCCTATTATGTATCCAGAGATGTTTATTCCTCCGAGGGTTTGTATTAACTAGGGTTATTAGACCCACCATGTGGGGGTCGGCCCTGTGGTCATATTTTTGGGGTTATTAGACTTCTCCAGGAGAGGTCGGCCCCATTAGGTCTTTTAGTCAGTTGGGAGTCAGTATAAATAAGAGAGGTGAACTCCTCATTAGCTCATTCACTCACTTGTGGAAGAGTGCGCACTTGTTTGGGAGATCTGCTAAGGAGACAAAGAAGGAAGGAGCACATCTTGTATTTTGGTTGATCATCTTATTGAGGAAAGCTTTGCTGGGTTTTCTACCCCATGAGGGTTTCCCAGGGTATATTCTGTGTCTATCTTGTGATTATGTTTCTTTCAGTGATCTTGCTTGTCTATTTGGTTTAAACTTAACATTAACCAGTCTTAGCATCTGTCGAATAGGTTTGGGATTAGGATATATATTAATCTCATGTTTGACAATCAATGGGTCAATTCTCGGCATTTCCTCATAAGACCAAGTGAAAATATCTCTATATTTTTTAAATAATGGTGTATATATTTTAATTTCATTGGCTGAATAATCAACACCAATAAAGACATTTTCAACAATGCCTACGGTCTTGTAGATATTGATGGGGATTGTTTTAGAATGATTCACCATATTCCCCTCTATATAAACTTGTGAAGCTACAAGAGGGCTCCCATACCACTCCACAGGACCTGACTTAATGGTTTCGTCTATGTCAATCCTTAGGTCACTTTCGGTTGGAATCAATGATGCACATTGATACATATATCTCCAGGACCTATCCCATAATGACATTGCCTCAGGAATTGCTTTGTCAAATGGCAGAACTATGTCTAAGGGGTCATGACAAGGTAAAGAATTAACCCATGTGGCATAAAGTGTTAGTCATTAGCTTCCAAAATGGAATGTAGAACATCATGGTCTGCTTCCTTTGAAATAGTGGCTTGATGAACTACTTTTGTTGTAGACAAGTTTTAAATTGAGATAACATTGGTACATAAGTCATGGAAAAAGTAGATATTGCATGTATCGGAGTTGCATTTGCATGCAGGCTAGGTGGGGGTTGGTTAAAGGTTCCAATCAATGTAGGATACATCCCCACACCACGTTCTCACAATCCCTTGCGGAATGGATTACTAGTGGGATGCTGGCGCCATTGGTACATAATGGTCGTTGATCGATGGTGACAATATTCCCATTATATAGAAACTTAATGACATGGAAGATTAACTATACTACTGCCAACATTGTTTGGGTCCAACTTCTCCCTAATAACAGATTATAATCAAGTGGAGTATCAACCACCTCCACTTCAATAGTCATTGTTTCCCCCCCAATCTCTATTAGGAGAACAGAGATTATTCCATGAGGCTTGAACAAATGGCCATCAAAAGCCTTCAACATTGTGACAGGAGCAATTGTCTCAGGTGACCCTATATCCTTCCAGCATGATAAAGACATCACGCAAGTGGAGGCACCATCATCAACAATAGTACTATGTATATTGGACTTACTAGTTGTCACTTGAATCTATAAAGTTGTGTGATTGGGTAGGTGGGGCTTCCAATTTTCGCAATCGAAATCCATAACCTGAATATATGTAGGATCAAATGCTCCTAATGCTGAGAGAAAGTTCCTTTGTTGGGTTGGACAACTCTGCAAAACCTTGAGAGTGGACATTACACAAGGAACTTGTGCCAAATCACCCACTATGCTATAATTTTGGGTAGCATGCTCAATAGGATTGTATGTGGCCTTCTTTAGAACACCTTTTAGTATTCTAGGAATAGTGTCATTGGTTGGATTCTCTATGTGTAATGGGGTAGCTACATTTGAGTAAAAGGTTTCCTTTCCCTTGGATCCAGACATAGTTGTATCATAAGATTTACTTCTAGTCTGGAGGTTCACATCATGCTCACACATGAAAATTTGACTTTGGCCAATGCTTCCATCTTGAGAGGAGGCACCCTGATTGCCCCCTTGTGAGGATCTAGGGTTGGGTTGGGCTGTAGCAATCATCTATTATTGCAACTGTAGAAATGAATTAGTTACGATAGCATGTTGGTTGGAGCCTTCCTGTTGTGCCAACAGTTTCTATGCCATTTCCATCTTAGGGCACTTGCAGGTTAAATAATCTTCCTTTCATAATAAGCAGTGGAATTTCATTTTACCCTTCTCCTTCTTGGCCCCACCATCATTATTGTTATTGTTATTGTTATTATTCACATTGTTATTCCCCTTATTCCCACTTTTCTTGTTCTTATTCTTCTTCTGTATGGGCTATTGGTTTCCCTTATAACCAGTTGTCTATACTAATAGAACATCAACGAAAGGGTTGGGGCTTGGGTTTTGTGTGTTGTTTGGGGCAGTTACCGATGAATTTTGGCCAACAAGGTGCATACCCTGGCTAGATGCAGTACTAAAAACCGAACCAATCACACCATCGACATGTGGTTCAGGAACTGTCTTGGTTGTATCAACCTCTACTTGGGGAGCATTAGGAAAAATTTAATAAAGCATTATGTACTAGAGTAAACTAAATCTAGTTGTTGGGATTTAATGATGGATTTCTCTTCATTTTGCACCCCGAAAAGAGCCACATATTTCACAATGCAAGGTTGTAATGACTTGATAAACCAATCGATCAAAAGCTCATCAAACATCTGGGCCTTAAGAAGGCTATGTATCCTCTGCCATTCATGAATGTGTTCTGATATGTGGGTAGACTTATCCTGATGAAATGAAGTCAACAATTTAGTGCCAATCTTGTAATGAAATGGAAGTTGAAAGTGATTGAGGAATGCATCGCAAAGGAGTTGAATGTTTGGAAAGAATCATGCGGTAGATGAATATACCACTTTATTGAAATCCTTGTTAAAGTCTGTTAGAAATCCATAATCTAATGGAATTATCCATCAAGAAATTAGACAAACACCATAGATGAAAGGTCATCACATGGTTTGTCGGATATTCTTTTGGTTTTCCTTCAAATTCAAGAATATATTGAGGTAACTTAGTAGGGAGAGGTGGCCAACTAGGGTAATGTAAGACCAGATCGTTGGTTAACCTAGTTAAGTCTGGCAAATTCAAAGTAGGCAAAAATGAAACTTTGTTTGAGTCATAGAGTTACAGGATCTGGGAGCATTAGCCTCCCATTGATTCATGTTGATATTAGGTTGTCCTATAATGTATTAATTTCCAAGATTTATGAAAAGAGGATTATATTGTTCAAAGTTCTAACTAAATTGATGTTGTAAAAAGGGTTGAATAAATCCCCCTAAAATGCCCCCCATCTATCCAACAGGCTAGCTACCTAGTCAATAATTAACTATTGTTGCGTTGACCTTATTTGTGCCTCCTACCCTAGAAAAAAAGGATGTTCCCATGTGTAGCATTCTGCCCCCAAGTAAATCTGGCACTGGTTCCCCCTAGTCCAAATATGCCACTATGTGGAATGTTAGATGCAAAGGTAGTACTAGTACCTATGCCTCCCGTTGATTGGAAAGGAAAAGTTAATTGAGGTAGGATGGAGCCAACAACAACTCCATAAATAGGGGATGGGTTTGGCATGGACATATGTCCACTAAAAGGTGGAAAATTATGGATAGGTACCGACGAACCATTGCCTGAAGCAATAGTATAGTTAGACATGGGAGGGATTGAAGTAGGTATCAATTGGAAACCAGGGAAAGTCATCCCAAAAGAGAAGGGGTTTGTAATTTGAAGACCATAAGAAGTTCCTCTAGTTAGAATCATTGAAAATAGTGGAATCCATACATAACCTACAGCAGGTGATGCATTCGCACTTACTCCTCCCATACGAGTAGAATTGACTGGGGGAGTAATATCCCCGGTATTAGATACTTCTCTAGTGTTCTCCATAGCATCCCACTGGGATAACAAATCACTTGGCCCAGGAATATGAAATTCAATTCCTTGGATAAAATTAGGACTCTGTTATAGGTTCAAAAAACCTGAAGGATATGAGAGATACTCAATGAAAGGAGGGGATAAGTTCTCCTCTAGATGAGAAGAAAAAACTAGGGGAGAGTTATCTAACTAACCCTCAACATCACTAAAATGTCCTTCTTTTGATGAGGACTCAGATTCAGTAGCACTAGAGGTGTTTTCTTCTGTTTCTTGTTCACTATTTTGTTCCTGATTTTCTTCCTCTACCCCTTAAGGGGGTGGATTATTATAATCTAGTATTCACTTAGGCATAGGGACTTCTCTCTATTTAGGAGAGTGTCCTTGAATTACTCTATACTTGTGCAAATTTTGATCAGCCACAGTGACTCGTAGAAGACTCAGAGGAGGAAATATACAAAATAAAACAAAAAACGCACACTGGAAAATTTCCTAAAATATTTCAACAAGCAACACTACTCTTCCAGTGGTAAGTATCTAGGTGTTGGGAACTAAATGCCACTTAGCTATGAGCCAAAAAAATAGGGTTCTTTAGAATATCATCCTAGGATGATTATGGCCCAAGTCCAACCAACGAATATCGAGAGATAGTTACCCTACTCCACAAAACCAATCACCAGGGGTGAAAGTAGTTGACTTCGGAAAATACCCTCCCAAGGATATAGGCTGGAGATTCTACGTCTATCTCAGGTACCACAAGATATTCCCCCTTTTAGTGACCTATTTGGAACCTAGGATAAGAAACTATGGCTACCACTTTATGCTAGGTAGTTGGGTGGAATTGTCGTCGAAAAGGGCTTCTACGAGTGGCAAAGGAATGTAGGACACAAGTCCTAGACCTGAAATTTTCAGCGAGCAATGGTGTCACCCTGAGTAATTTCCACACCTGATCAACCCCCAGGGGATAATCTGTCCACTTGGACTAGCTTTACCTATCTCTTGACCCTAATTTGAGTGGCACTTTCTCGACAAGTACTTCATGTTACTAATGGGTATTGTCTTTCTTTAGTGATCCTAGTTTCCAGAATTATGTGACTCTGGAGGAGTTTAGTCACAATCTTGTCTCCAAAGTCCTAACCCTATACTATTAGATGAGTTTCTACAAAAGAAAAACTTCCCTAGTCTTTTTGATTAATTATGCTTATTGAAAATAAAAATTGAGAACACTTTCAAATGAAGAAAACTTTTGCAACTAAAGAGATATGCAAACTAAAGCACATTTTACCCTCTTTCACTAAAAATGAAGCACCCTTAACCCCCTAAAATGCAATTTTTACATTCCAATGTCGTTTGATGTACATGCAAGTTCTAAATGCAAGAAATGATTTCAATTGCAAATACAAGTTTTCAAATGCATAATGCAACTTTTAGTCTTTTTAATGCAAAGGGAGACTAAATTTTACATACTAAATGAAGTTCAATCTTAAAATGTAAGTGCAAAACTACCTTCTTAAAGTGAAAATGTAACTTCAATTTTGTAAAACAAATGCAATCAGGGTCATATAGAATAGAGATATGCCTTGAGCTTCCACCTCAAAGGATTAATAAAAGTACAAAGCACAAAAGAGTCTAAAACAAAAGATTGCTTTTCAAAACTTTAACTCAAAAGATTCAAAAGGACAGACTGGAAATGCTCTGAAAGTAGACACACTACTTCTGAGAGGTCAATTTAGAACTTAAATAGTCAGACACTTTCAAAGTGTGCCAAACCAAATAGTGAAAAGGATTACAAATAATTTCACTTTTCAAAAGACTCTTCACTTCAAATATCCAAAAAGACAAGCCAAATTTGATTATAGAGCAGACACCCTATCTCTGAGAGGTCACCACAGGACCCAAAACAATCAGATACTTTCAAAATCCTTCAAACAATCGAATAGACGAGGTAAGGTGTGAAAAATCACTCCCTATAGGATAATTCACTACTATAGGTAAGGTTGATAGCGAACCATTTACTATTGTTAAGTACATTACCAGTGAATTCCAAGAAAATTCACTACTATAAGTACCATTGACAATGAATAGGTATTGGGTGGTTTGAAAATAAAAAACAGACTTAGAAAAATAAAAAATTCGAGATGTCTACAATGGTATGAGACCAATCCAAACTTGTAAAAAGACTTTGAACAACCAAGCAAACTAGAGGAACTAACCAAGAAACTGTTGGTTGTGGAGCATAATCTTCCTTATTCAGAGGTCGTGTTTCATCCGTGTCTGGATCCCAACCCATGACGGGGGGGTTTGGGGGGGCTTGCCCTCAAAAAAAGTTGTCATGGAGGGTCTAGGGTGGGGCGAAAACTATTTTGAGAGCCCCCCTGGTGGGGGTTTGAGGGTAGTGCCCCCGTAGCGAAAATTTCGAAAAAAAATGCCTTGTAAAATGTTGTAATTTCATAGTCATGACTTGGTCAATAATGGGTGATTTATGGGCCCGTGGTACTGGGTGTCCCATACTATTTTCCCATGGTATTCGCCTTTTAAAAATGAAGGAATTGTAATATGGTTGCGCATTTTAGCATTGTAAAGATCTCTAATTGTGTGAGAGAGACTGTGGGAGAGTGAAGAGGAAGTTGCAGCAGATGTGTTGCAGGTTGTATCCCTTCATTTGTTGGATGATATAATAATAAGGATTGGAAATTTCTTCAGGAACTCCATACTTTTCTGCTCCTAGTATAATATCTCTAGCCCATGCTGGATTTCTTTTTCTTGATATGTTTGTGATGGGGGGTTCTTGTGGTTCTAACATGTCATGGTCTTCAGGTGTCTCTTCTTCAGGGGCTGGTGCAGCTTCTGAAATTCTGGGAGGTGCAACTTCTTCATATACTTCTTCATACTAGCACTTTCTTGATCTCTCGAGAGCTGCTTCTTCATCAAATGTCACATCCCTACTAACTTCCATATGGTGGAATCCTGGGATGTATATCCTGAATGCTTTGGATGTCTCACAATACCCAACAAATATTCCCTTCTTTCTGGAAGGGTCCAACTTAGTTCTCTTTTATTTTGGTATGTGAATATATACAGGACACCCAAATATCTTGAGGTGGCTTACCTCGGGTTTCTTCCCCGTGAACACTTCTTCTGGAGTCTTGAATTCAAGGGCACTATGATATAGTCTATTCTGCACATAAACTGTTGTCCTGGCTACTTCAGCCCATAGATAAATAGGTAGGTCTTGATCATGTATCATTGTCTTCACTGCTTCCATAATGGTTTTATTCTTTCTTTCCATGACACCATTTTGTTGTGGATTGTAGGGAGTGGTTAGTTCCCTCTTGATTCCAGCTTCTTTACAAAAGACTTCAAAATCCTTTGAAGTGTATTCTCCACCATTATCTGTCCTGAGTATTTTGATCTTCTTTTCTGAATGATTTTCTATCAAGGCTTTGAACTCCTTGAACTTTTCAAAGACTTCATTCTTTCCTTTTATGAAGTATATCCAAGTCTTTCTTGAATAGTCATCAATAAATATAAGGTAGTATTCATATCCACTCAAGGATGTGGAGGGCATTGGACCACATACATATGAATGGATCAGTTCCAAAGTACTTTTAGTCTTTGTTTCACTCTTTGGAAATGGGTTCTTGATATTCTTACCTTTTGCACATCCTTTGCAAGTGCCATCATGATCAATCTTTAAATCTGGTAGTCCTATAACCACCTTGCTCACATGAGGTAGTGCTTTGTAGTTAATGTGAGCAAGTCTCCTATGCCATAGCTCACTTGGGCTAGTGGCTTCATGAACAAGGGCAGCTTCTGGATGACCCTTGAGTTTGTATAGGCCTCCTTCCTCTTCACCAATAACAATTGCATCTTCAATTGATTTTCCTTTGGGACACATGAGTACTTGTCCATCTATGAATGCAATCCTATAACTTCTCTTATCTAATGTTGAGATAGAAAGAAGGTTCTTCTTCAAGCCTGGTACATATAAAATTTCCTTCATCTTCAGTGGAGTTCCAGAATCAAGCTTGTAGTTTGCTTCACCAATTCCCTTGATGGGATATTGATAATCATCTCCTAAAGATACTTTCTATGGGGATGTCTTCTCTTCAAGTTTTGAGAGAGTTTTCTTTTGACCTGTCATGTGCTTTGAAGCACCACTATCAATAAGCCATCTATCTTCTCCAGGTGTCACAGACCCAGAGAGTGCAGAGAATAGAACATACTCTTCTGCATCTTCTTCTTCTGTTCTAGCTCTTTTCTTTTGAGGTATTTCCTCCTCTTCTTCTTCTTCACTATCATCTTCTGCTAAATGTGCTTGATGTATTTTATGATGGAAACTCTTCTTTTTCTTTGAGGGACACTCCCTAGCAATGTGTCCTATTTTGTGACAATTGAAACATTGGAATGATGAGAAATATCTTCCTGAATTAGCTCCTCTTTTCTTTTGAAACCTTTGTGGAGGTTGAGACTCCTTGTGGCTTCCTTTCTTGAAGTTGGGTTGGCTTCTTCTTCTTTTGGTATGGGTGACTAATGCTTGATCATATTCTTTGAGCAAGGCTTCTCTATTGGCTACCCTAGCTTATTTTTGAATGCAATCCTCCCATACCACATCAAACTTCATACTTTCTTTTCTGGCACACGTGGTTTGGAATAATGAGTACCAAGGTCTAGTGAGACCATTTAGAGCAGTCATGACTAGTTCATCTTCATCAAGGGTATCTCCAATAGCATCTAGTTGTTCCTTGAACTGGGAAACCCTTGAGAAAAAATCTTGAATAGATTCTCCTTTATTCATCTTAGTGCTCTTCAATTGAGCTCTCAAGTTCATCTTCCTGTTGATGTTCTTTCCTTCATACATTCTGGAAAGGGCATCATACATTTCTTTTGGGGTCTTCTTGGATGCTACTTGGGGAATCAAGTGGTCTTTGATAGAATCAACAATTATTCTCTTTGCCCTAATCAAGCCCTTCTTATATTTTTCTTTAGCTTCAGCTTCTGCAATTTCATCCTCGATATATTGGACAAGATCATTCTCTTTAAGAATGAGACCAATCCTATATTTCCATGCCCGGAAATTCTATATACCCTCTATCTTGTCTTCAAGCTTAGTGCTTGGAGCCATCTTATCCAGGAGGTCACAGAGATTGAAGTTTCTCAAAAGATAGGATAATACTTACCAGGAGATGATCTTGATAGAATTGAGATTACTGGTGTGCTCTGCTTCTTGAAGCTTCAACTTTTCACCTTCCGGATCTGCAATAGAATTTTTGGTTTTCTGGTCTTCACTTTTCTGGTTTACTGGTGCACAGGTTTGCAGCTTGTCTGGTTCACTGGTGCACAGGTGTGCACTTTTTCTGGTTCATTGGTTTTCTGATCCAAACCCTAAACTAGGGTTTGGCTTTTCCAGAGTTACACCCACTCAAAAATTTCGATCTGGGGCTCAAAAGTTTGATTTTGAGGAGGGCTATCCAACCATGCAATCAGATTCCAAAAATTCCAACTTTTTGTTGAAACCCTAATTTTCACCAGAGGAGGAGAGAGGTAATTTCACCTTGTAAAAGATGTCCTATTCAGGCTAGCTCTGATACCATGTTAAGTTTAACCTAATTTTACAAGCAAGATCACTGAAAGAAACACAATCACAAGATAGACAAAGATTTACCCTGGGAAACTCTCCTGGGGTAGAAAACCCAGCAAAGCTTTCCTCAATATAGATAATCAACCCAATACAAGATGTAGTCCTCAACAAGAGCTCCTTCTCCTCCTATGCAGACCTCTCTCTCTCCTATGCACAATACACAAGTGAGTGAATGAATGGTATAAATGAGGAAGACACCTCCTCTATTTATACTTGTGTTCTAACTGACTTTTCACCCTAATGGGGCCGACCTCTCCTAAGAGAGTCTAATAACCCCTAAACAGCTAACTCATGGCGATCTCACATGATAGATCTAATAACCCTAGTTACCATACTCTTGGAGGAATAAACATCTCCGGATATATAATAGGGTCTCCTCGGAGGAATGGAACATCTCCGGAATAATAAAGTATGAATATAATATTCTTAGAAGTTACAATATTTCAACACTGGTTATGGTTGTAAGTAACTTTGTCTCTGGTTCAAACACTTTGAAATTTGATGATGTTGTTGGTGTTATTCTTAGCGAAGAAATGTGAAGGAAAAGCACAAGTGAGACATCAGGTAATGCATTGACCATGGAGAGCAGGGGAAGAGAAAGGAAGAGACGAAATAGGCCAAGTAATTGCAGTAAGTCTAGGAAGGTCATATCCAAGTCCAGACTAGGAAATATAGAGTGTTGGAACTGTGGAAAGAAAAGACATCTAAAGAAAGACTGCATATCTCTAAAGAAGAAAGGAGATGGACAACATGAGACTAGTCAGGAAGCAAATGTAGCAAGTGATGTGTTACACGATGCTTTGATTATTGCATTAGATAATACTAGTGATTACTGGGTAGTAGATTCAGGGGCTTCATGTCATGCTACACCCCATAGGAAATTCTTTCATGATTATGTTCCAGGCGATTTTGGACATCTTTTATTGGGTGATGATGAACCATGTAAAATTGTTGGAATGTATAAGGTATGGATAAAGTTAAAGAAGGTGAAAGGTTGCTGAAAGATGTAAGGCATATTCGTGCTATGAAAAGAAATCTGATATCAATAGGGCAGTTGGGAGATGGTCGTTGTTTATCTAAGTTTGGAGAAACATGGCGGAAGATCACTAAAGGATCAATGCTGATAGAAAAAAGGAGACATGATAGGTACATTGTATTTATGTCCTCATAATAAGGATTGTTCTATCCCTTTACCTTCCACAGAAACATATACAACATTGTGGCATCATAGGCTTGGCCACATGAGTGAGAAGGGGATGCAGATTCTCCACTCAAGGAAGTTGCTGCTAGATCTGAAGCAAGTAAGTTTGGAATTCTGTGAGAAATGTGTTTATGGAAAACAGAAGATTGTCATATTTCTCAAGGTTGGGAAACGAAAGAAGAGTGAAAAGTTAGAGCTTATACATGTAGATGTATGGGGACCAGATCAGGTACAATATCTTGGTGGCTCTTGTTATTATGTTACTTTTATTGATGATGCAACTAGAAAAACTTGGGTTTATTGCATTATACAAAAATTTGATGTGTTTGCTACTTTTAAGAAATGGAAAGCTTTGGTTCAGAATGAGACAGGAAAAAGGTTGAAGTGTCTCAGATCTTATAATGGAGGTGAATACTACGACAAGGAGTTTGATAGTTACTATTCATACCATGGGATTCGTAGAGAGAAGATAGTCCTAGGAACACCACAAGAAAATGATGTGTCAGAAAGGATAAACAGAATAATCATGGAGCGCAGAAGGTGTATGAGATTGCATGCAGGATTTCCCTTACAGTTTTGGGCAGATGGTGTTGATACTGTTGTTTACTTAATAAACAGATGGCCTTCAAGTGCTTTGGATGGTGGTATTCCAAAGGAGGTATGGACAGGTAAAAATGTAAATTACTCTTTTCTCAGAACTTTTGGTTGTGAAGCATTTGTCCATATTGATAAAGAAAATACAACAAAGCTTGAGGCTAAATCCAAGAAATGTACCTTTATTGGATATGAGGTTGATGATTTTGGTTATCGCTTATGGGATTATGAAAATAACAAAATCATTAGGAGTAGATATGTGGTATTCAATGAAAAGGTCATGTATAAAGATCAATTGCAGGGAAAGTAACAAGAAAAGCAAAACATAGAGTACATAGTTCTTGATGAAATCAAAGAAAATGAAGTTCCAAAGGTGCCAAAAAATCAAGAACAACAACAGGTACCTCAATCTCTTGCAAGTGTTAGAAGATCTACTAGGTTAAGTAGACCCCTTGAACGATTCTCCCCTTCACTGTATTATTTATTGATGATTGATTCTGGTGAACCAGAATGTTATGAAGAAGCAATGTAGGTGGAAACTAGAAACAAGTGGGAGCAAGGCATGAATGAGGAGATGGACTCATTGGTAAGAAACCAGCCTTGGGATTTGGTTCAGTTGCCTGCAGGTAAAAGAGCATTGTAGAATAAATGGGTTTACAGGTTGAAGGAAAAATATGGAGAAAAGAAGTAGTACAAGGCCATACTTGTTGTAAAGGGGTTTGCACATAAGAAAGGTATAGATTTTGATGAAATATTTTCTCCCATTGTTAAAATTACTTCAATTAGAACTATTTTAAGTCTAGTGATAGTAGAAGATTTGCATCTTGAACAATTAGATGTAAAAACAACTTTCTCCATGGGGATTTGGAGGAAGATATTTATATGCAGTAGCCACAAGGGTATGAGGTCAAAGGAAAGGGGAATTTGGTATGCAGGTTGAAGAAGAGCCTGTATGGCCTTAAGCAAGCTCCACGACAGTGGTATCTAAATTTGACAAGTTCATGATAGAACAAGGTTATAGTAGATGTCATTTGACCACTGTGTTTATTTCAAGAGGCTAGATAATGGAAGATATATTATCTTGTCATTGTATGAGGATGACATGCTTGTTGCAAGGTCTAACATGCAGGATATAAATGTGCTCAAAAGGAAGTTAGCTAATTCATTTGCGATGAAGGATTTGGGTGTTGCAAAGCAAATCCTTGGTATGAGAATAACAAGAGACAGGAAAAATCACAAATTCACATTGTTTCAGCGTGAGTACATACAAAAGGTGTTGGAGAGGTTTAGAATGCAGAATGCAAAACCAGCTAGTACACCTTTGTCCAACCATTTCAAACTAAGTAAGGAGATGTATCCCAAGACACAAGAAGAGATAGATTACATATCCAGGGTTCCCTATTCATCAGTAGTTGATAGCTTGATGTATGCCATGGTGTGCACAAGATCAGATATTGCACACGCAGTCGGAGTTGTGAGAAGGTATATGAACAATCCAAGTAAAGAACATTGGAAGGAAGTACAGTGGATTCTCAGGTGTTTGAGAGGTACTACCACTCATGCATTATGTTTTGGAGGTTCAAACGCTGTTTTACAGGGATAGGTTGATGCATATATGGCAGGTGGTAAAGATAGCAGGAGGAGCACAACAGGGTATGTCTTTATTGTAGGTGGAACAACAGTAAGTTAGATTTTGAAACTATAAAATGTTGTTGCACTTTCAACAATGGAAGCAGAGTATGTTGCTGCTACAGAGGTTAGTAAAGAGATGGAGGAATTGTGTAAGAAGTAGGAGAATAATAGGTTGTACAGTGACATCCATAGTGTTATTCATCTTGCAAAGAACTCAGCCTTCCATTGAAAGACTAAACATATACAACTCATGTACCATTTCATACGGTTTGTTTTGGAAGATAAACTGTTAACGCTGGAAAATATACACACTAGCCAGAATCCTGCAAACATGTGAACAAAGGTGGTAACCAGAGAGAAACTTAGTTCTTGCTTAGTTTCAGTTGGCCTTCAAGCATGAAGGTGAAGATGAGAAATTTTCCTTATCCAAGGTTCAGAGCATAGTCCAGCAAGTGCAGCAACTGTGGAGCTGCTATGATAAGTCTCCAAGTGGGATATTGTTGGTTGTGGAGTCTGATATTCCTTACTTAGAGGGCATGTTTCAGTCATGTCTGGATCCCATCCCATGACGGGAGGGTTTGGGGGTGCTTTCCACCCCAAAATAGTAGCCATGGAGGGTCCAGGAGGGGCAAAAACTAGTTTGGGAGCCCCCCCTGGCGGGGGTTCGGGGGCAGCGCCCCTGTAGTGAAAATTTTGGGGAAAATGCCTTGTAAAATGGTTGTAATTTCATAGTCATGACTTGGTTAATAATGGGTGATTTATGGGCCCGTGGTATTGTGTGTTCCATAGTATTTTCCCATGGTATTCACTCTTTAAAAAGGAAGGCATTGTAATATGACTATGCATTGTAGCATTGTAAAGACCTCTGATTATGTGAGAGAGACTGTGAAAGAGTGAAGAGGAAGTTGCAGTGGATGTGCTGCAAGTTGTATCCCTTTATTTGTTGGATGGTATAATAATAAGGACTGGCAATTTCTGTGTGGACGTAGCCCATCTTGGGTGAACCATGTTATATTGGTGTCTCTCTTGTAATGTGTTTTATGTGATTTATATTTGCATCTTGTTTATTGTTATTGCTCCATGATCATGTTTTTCTAATAGAAACCCCAAAGAAGATGGTTTTTCCCTAGTGTAGTCACCATTTCTATTGTTAACAATTTCATCCAAATGATTGGGTTATCACCAATGTACTATTTTTCAATCAAATAGACACCCTATGGCTGAATTACAAGCAAATAGACTCCTTGATACCAATTGCAATATATATATATATATATATATATATATATATAGATAAGAGAATATGAAGAAGAAGCTAGTGTACCTTATTTATGACAGTTGGTCCTAGACTTATTTGCTCCAATTAAGATTGCTCTTGATCTCTGACCTACAAAACAACCATAAAAGCCTTTCTCAAACAGATTGGCTAATATAAATATTAAAATTCAAATTTAGCATAATAGTAAACTAGTAAAATCAATGAACTTCAAACAATGAGCCAAACATAAACAATGATTAACACTGAATTTGGGAAGGGAAAGATGTCCAATTTGTATTCATATAACAGAAAATTACAATATTACCTTAATCTTCTAGGCACCTTACAAAACCAAGACTCCAGGTCTTCTGCTTGTCTATTCCAATAATCCTAACAAATATCCAAATTTATAAGGGAATGAAACTATCTAAGAACAATAATTTCAAAACATAGGGAATGGATATCGATACATAAGGAAAAGGGGATGGAGATGAGATCATTCCTCCAACATAGCTTTAATTGGGCAAATTTCCCCTTCCATGTTCTATATCTCTTATTTTTATAGTAAGTGGAGACAGTTTCCATCAGATAAGAGGAAGTTGTAACTGAGTGGGTGGCTACCAAAACCACCCTTACTCCCCTATTTTTGAATTTTTATATATTTTGGGGAATTTTAAAGGGAATTCACTACCAAACCAAGGGAAACCAACAAATGACATGCAGAAAAAATAAAAGAAGCAAGGGAATACAACATTTTGTTGAATTTGCAGGTGAACTGAAGGTAACTAGCGAATGGCTTGCTGTTTTCTTGAACATTAGGAGTGAATTAGAGTTAAGACAAGGTCACAAAATTCCTAGATGCAAGGGAATTAAATGGGTTTACTTAATGTTTAAGGTCATAGTATGAGTGGTCAAATCAAGGCTCTTCCATTGATAAGTGTCCTTTTGTGTGATGAACAGTGACATTCAAAGAGTCGTCTTTTGAACTATCATCACAGACAAAGAAATGTCAATTTGAGCTATAATAGCAATTGCATCTCCTTGTACCAACCAAATACGACTACTTTTCATCCTTCACTTTTATCCCTCCCATTCAAGTAACATCCTTTTGTTAGGTCTCCAAATTTTTATCCTAGACTTTCCTTCATATGAAAATACGTAAGTATTGTGTTAAGAAGATTTGAGTTATTTAAGTCTCCACTTTCAAAAGGTTTTGTTGAGAATTTTTGAACTTTTTTTCCCATTAGATTAGTATCTTATTTACTCTTAAGATTCTCTAAAAAATAATACATCATTTTTTTTCATTGAAACGAATAAAAAAAAATATTAATAATGGGGTCGCGAATGTAGCCTTGAACTTCCTGATTACAATTTTCCAAACTATTCTAGATCACCTCTACTTTTTTTTATGACATCTGATCTTTACAATTTTGCCCATATTTATTTTCTTCTTTTAATACTCTATTTTCCTTTGTCCATTTGTTCCACCTAGTTGATTTCTTCACTTCCTATATTTCTCAGCAAAATTCGTATTCTGCCTTCCACGATCTGTCTTCTTTAATAAATGACGGTGGTCGGATTCTCTTTTCTCGGCGATGTTAACTCGTTTCTACTTCTTCTATTGGCGTTTCTACATTGTCATTTGAGTTCTGTTCCTCAACGTTTGCTGTCATCTCCCAACCTCGATCATGTGAACCTCTCCACAGTTCGATAAACTAATTTTAAATTCTTGCTAAGTTGCTATCTGGTTTTGTCATCTAGATTGCCCCTTACTGTCCTTTACTTCTGTTCTATGGAATTGTATGATGCGATATGAGCTTGCTATTGATTTTTATTTTTGTCTGCTCCAAACTGGAACCTACGTTTTCCAATCTATCAACTGATTTATTAGAGTCTCGGTGGATGTGATATATTTGAAGTTTGGAGAATCGCTGCAAAGTATTGCAAATTCTTTCAATGATTGCATTTAAATTGACATTTCTAGAGTGTTTCCTATTAATCAGATTATTGGTTATGATCTGCGAATCTCCAAATATTTGAATTCCAGTGTAGCCTTCTCTTATTTCCAATTGAAACCCTTTTAGTAATGCTAGCGCTTCTACTTGGTTGTTGGAGAATTTACCTAGTCCCCAACTGAAACTAACTTCATGTTTTCCTCCTACAGAGTATAACACCCCACCAGCTTTTGCAATTCCAGGGTTACCTTTGGATGCTCCGTCAAAGAACATAGTGGCTTTTCCTTGAGATTTCCACCATTTATGGAAATCCTTTTCAGGTAGTCTGAGTATCCAGGCAGGATTTATTCTTGGTCTTGTTGATATACTATCCTTTTTGCTGATATATGTGTGGCCAATCCAGTTTTTTTCCAAATTAGTAAGTGAGGAATCTATCTTTTTTACCCGGATTCTTATTGCTTCCATGTGATATATCTTGGCTTTTACCGCCACCTGTTCCGGAGTTTGCATTATATCATTGAATATCCTATTGTTTCGGGCAAGCCAAATTTCCCAACAAATGAATTTGGGCAGGGTGAACCAAATATTCTTCCATACTGGTTTGTTTGAGAGAGAGTATGGGTATTGATTTTTCCAAGAGGAGAAAAGGTCAGTAATTGAAATCTGGTTCGGTGGAAAGGATTCCAGTTCCTATAGAGAAAGTTTCCACACTGAGTTTTCAAAAGGACAATCAACGAAGAGATGTTCGATGTTTTATGGGCTGTTGCAGTAGAGCGGGCATCTATGCGGTCCAATGAATCCTCTTTTAGCTAGATTTTATCCATTCAAATTTTTTCTGTGCATTAGCAACCAAATGAAGAAATTGATTTTAGGAATGCCATATTTGTTCCATACGATCTTCCATAGGTCAGAAGAGTGAAGAGGATTCTGAGCTGTTTATAATTCCTTGAATCCAAGTGCAACTTTGTATGCTCCCGTTTCCCCCCATACCCATTTGTATTTCGTGTGCTTCTAAATCAGAGCCATCCCAGTTAAATTTTGTAGGAGCTCATTCTTTTGCGTTGTTAATCCTTCTGGAACTTCAAGTAAAGACCAATCCATCCAGTTCCCTTTGTTGTCCCATTGGGAGATATCTGCCAAAGTGACTATTCCTCTTAGTGAGAACCATTCCCGAATGTCATTGAGAGATTCTATACCACCAAGCATAGGCATGCCATTAATTTCGTCTGTCCAAATATATGTTTTGGATCCATTTCTAGGGATGCGATATAATTGTATTTGAAAGTAATTAATTCGATCTCTACATAAATTCCATATAGAGGTGCCTTTGGGGATTTTTTGTAATGGAGGTTGCATATCGATCCTCATTTAAGATATTTTTTCCATAGTAGATTGTTGACCGGTGATCTCTATTTGAGAATAATTTCCAGAGAATTTTTCTGCCCAGAGCCAGATTTACAAGATGGGGGTCTCTTATCTGCAGTCCACCTTCCAGCAAAGGTCTTTTTACAGTACCCCAGCTGACTAGATGATACTTATTATTGTTTCCTTTTCCACCTTTCCAGAGAAACTCTTTGCTGAGTCTTGCTATTTGGTCCATTATTGACTTGGGCGCCATGAGGATGGAGGATTGATAGATAGGGAGAGCAGAAAGCACTGATTTTATTAGGATCAGTTTTCCTTCTTGATTGGGTCATTTCCCCCCCCAGGCGTGAATTTTTGCCTTTATCTTACTGAGGATTTCATTCCATTGAGAGTTTTTTATTGATCCCAGAGTGAGGGGCAATCCTAAATATTTAGTCTTTTCTCATGTAGCAAATCTCGAGAACTCTAAGAAATGTGCAATTCTGAGTATGGTATGCTACTCAACGTTCCAATCATAAATTGCGCTTTTTCTATTGTTTACCATCACTCCCATTACCTGGCAGTAATTCTGAATTATATCTTTGAAGGATATAGCCATTTTAAGTGATGCTCCTCCCAAGAAGAGCGAATCATCAACAAATTGAGCATGATTGAAAAAGGGGAGGCCTTTAGCCATTCTAATTCTTGGGATTTTTCCTATCTCTCTTTCTATCTCCAGCTTTCGACTCAGAGAGTCTACCATCAATATATAGAGGAAAGGGGTTAGTGGGCAACCTTGACGAATTCCCCGGGTAGCCTGGAAGAAGTTTGTCGGTCTTCCATTTATGAAAGGGGAAATCCAAGGCTTGTCTATGCAGGATTTCACCAGCTCTACAAAAATTATGTTGAAACCAAAGGAGGACAAAACTTTGTACAGATACTAAAGGTTAACGCTATCGAAGGCATTCTCCATATCAAGTTTAATAATCATACCTTTTTCTTTTCTGATATTGCTGGAGTGTATTGCTTCCTGCACTAGGATAACATTGTCTAAGATTTGCCTTCCTTTAATGAACCCTCCCTGATTGGGAGATATTAGATTGTTGAGCAGAGGTTTGATCCTATTGGCTAGGAGTTTAGAGATTATTTTGTATGATGCGTTACAGAGCGAGATGGGTCTGTATCTATCGAAGGAGCTAGCATTCACTTCTTTAGGGATCAATGCTAGGAAGGTGGAGTTTGTGTTACCTACGATCTTTGCTTTTTTATGAAATCCTCTAATCATTCGGATGAGATCAGGTTTGATGATGGACCTACAAGCTCAGTAGAAGTGTATTGAAAACCCATCAGGGCCTAGAGCTTTGTTCGGTTCCATATGCCATATCACATTGCAGATCTCTTTTTCTGTGAATGGATTCATTAAGTTTTTATTATCATTGGTGTTTATTATGCTGGGGATGTGAGCAAGGAAATCAATCGCGGCTTCCTCATCATGAATATTATCCTCTGTGTATAATTTGTGGAAGTGGGTTTCAGCTTCTTTTTTTATCTTTTCGAAACCTTTAATGATTTCTTCGTCGGCTTTCACAATCTCTGAAATATGGTTTCTTGATTGTCTGACTTTAGCTTTTCTATGAAAAAAGATGTGTTTCTTCCCCTGCCTGTAACCACAAGCTGCACGATTTCAATCGCCAGTTTTCTTCCTCATTCCAGAGCTTTCTGAAAACGTTAGCTTGTGCTTGTTGTTCCTTTTTCAGATCCAAGGTGGACATGTCTTGTTCTTCCATCTATATTTGTAGATTAGACAACTCCATTACTGGTTCATTTATGTTTGTCATTGAGCTCTTGATCGTTTTTTAATCCATTTTTTAAGGCGATTTTAGTGTTCTTGAGTTTCTGCTCCCACACGTAGCTTGAGGATCCCATGATTTCTTCACCTCTTCCTTAAATCCGTCTTGTTTAATCCAAAGCGGATTAAACCTGTAGGGAATTGGTCCTAATTCCTCCTCGTCATTCAAATACAAAAGAATTGGCTTATGGTCGGACGTTAGGTTGGGAAGAATTTTTGAAAGGATTATTTTCTTTTCTAGAAGAAGGAAAGTTTGGACTAAAAACCGATCTAGCCGCGCGTTGATGTGGTGAGGGCCAGTTTGATTGTTTGTCCATGTGAATCTTCCCCTCTTGGGTTTTATATCGACCAGATCCCAATGATGATTCAACCATTTGATCAGATGCAGCAAGGGATCTCTACCTTTATTTCCTCCTTTTTTTCTTTCGGATTCATAATTATATTGAAATCCCCTGCCAGAATTATATTCGACGGGGTGTAGATCTCCAGGAAATCTGTTAGGGTGTTCCATCATTCTCTTTTCTCTGTGCAATATACTGGGACGTATAAATTAAAGAGTGTGAAGGTTAACTTACTTTGAATATGGTATAGTTCAGTATAGATCCAGTGTTGCGTTGAAAAGGAGATTTCCAATTTGAATTTCTCTTCGGAACACAGAGTGGTGATCCCTGTTGATGAACCTCTTGCGCTTACTGCCTTTCCCGTGTTCATCTTCCATTTGGATCTGCTAGTAGAGAGGATAGTATCCTCATCTATTTTGGTCTCTTGGAGCATCAGTATATCTGTTGTGTTAATTTTGAGGATATCTTTGACTGCATCAGATCTCAATGGATTCCCCAGATCTCTGCAGTTCCAAGAGACCAAATTCATTATTTGTTGGATCAGAGGGGTGGACCACTTTTAGGAGTCCCGTGCCTCGTATTTTTGCCATAGGCCATGTCCATGGTTCCCTGAATTCCTTGCATATTATGTCTTTCAACCTCTTCTTCTCTAATTTCTTTATTAGTTTTCCTCCTTGCTTTCTTCAAGGATCTCTCTGTGATGTCTTCCTCTGAGGATGAGACCCCTTCCATAGGTTTCCTTTTTGCCATTTCTGTGTATGAGGATGAAGAGGTTACCTCTTTTTGTGGGGACAGTTTTTTTTCCTCACCTTCCTCTTGTAGATCTCCTTCTTCCTTCTCTTTGGGGCTTGCTTGTTCTTCCAGAGTGCTTAAAATTTCGAATTGGTTTAGTGAAGCTTCTGCCTTGGGGTGGGCATTTTCTGTTTGTTCCTTTTTTGTTAGAGGTTCATGGTCCCAGTAGGGTTTCCTTTCCCTTTTGATTTGGCGTTGGATCTTGTCATTGTCTGTTTCTACACTTGTCTCCACTGTTCTCCTTTATGCTTTTTTGTTTCTTCTTCTGTCTTTTTTTTGCAATGACGGGCGAAATGGCCATATTCGCGGCAGTGTATGCATTTAAAAGGGATATGTTCGTAGTCAAGCTCCTGAACATGGGACCAATCTATTACGGTTAGATTTATAGCTTCTGGTAGTCCTACTTCGAGATCTACTTCCATGCATATACGTGCACAGGAGTACTGATCTTTTTTTTTCTGCCTTGTCTATATATCACCCGAGGACATTCCCTATGGCCTCAAGTGATTCCAGATTCCAGCAATGAAGTGGGAGGTGTGGTAACCTTACCCAGATAGGGACTGCCGAAGGTATATCTTGGGTAGGGTAAAAATCTAGAGTCCATTTATTCAGGTACAGTCCTTGGGCCCCCATGAAGTATGGCCCATTTCGAAAAATAAGATCTCGGTCCGCTATGCTCTCGAAGACGAACACGAAGTAACCCTTGCCTACTAGATAGCTTTTTATGTCTTCAGCTGTGAGAGGTTTCCAATTCCATTGTACCCATGCTTCTATGGCTCTTGGGGAAGGCCATAAACTGGTGAACTTACCAATAAGTCCTCTCTCTGACAAATTCATTGTTGTTCTGCAGGGCCACTCAGCTAGGAGAACCACAGTGGGTATCTCTGTGAGCCTTTTAACAAATTTATTATGGGTTGAAGGAGCTGGTCTCTTCCCTTGTGCTGTTATTAATCTTTTAAATGCTGCGATCTCTGGAGGAGTCTGAGATGGAGGAGGATTTGATCTTACTCCGAGATCCATGGATGGCCCAAAGCTTCCGTAGTCAGTAGATCTATGTTGCCTACGTTGCGCAAAGCATCAAAATAAACGTTGGCTGCTATGCCAAGCACCCGATCCACGGTGCAATCCCTCCCAATCTCTCTGTGCAGAGGCTCTCGATGATCGGCCTACTGAAACCACGATCTCCTCGACAAATCTGCCTATGAAACTTGCCTCCTTGCTAGCCTAAATCCCACACACCTTGTTCAAACCTGAATTTTTTGAGCCTTAGCCTCCAATAACCCTAAGCCTCAGCCTCAACTCTTCCTTAATGTGCCTCCTTATCTATTTGTTTTATTTTATTAGTAAAAATAAAAAACTAATACATCATTGAATCGCCACTGGAATTGTCCAATAGAACCTCCATTCATGCCTAACAAAACTTATAAATTCTTCATCCTCTAGCCAATTAGGGTAAAATTGGAAGGGTCCATGAGATTTTATTTCTTAACTCTCTAACTAAAAAAGGATTGGAAGGTGATCAAATGAACCATAATCCCCTGCCAAAGTCCTTATGTATCACACATTATCATAATTTTTTCTAAAACTAGGAACTTGACAAGCCTTTTTGAAACACCTTCATCGCCTACTAAAAAATTATTCCATGTTGGGACACATGTTAGCTGGGGCCCATTGACCTCAGATGACGCCATTGAAGAAGCGCGGAATGAAAAGTTTCTAAATGTCCCAAAATTCCAATAGGGATCTATTAAAAGAGAAAAATATAATTTTAAATGTTATCCAGTCTATTGGAAGAAGAAGAGTAGTGTCCGAACCTCTATATCTGTACAACGAATCTCACTAGCCAAAAGTCCCATAACACCATCAAGTTTTACCCGGGTATTTACTGCATAAGTATTTTACCCAATTGATTGGTTTTACTATCAATTAAATATTAATTAACCCTAATTTTCCTTGCTAAACCCTATACAGGCATTTAGCCTATCAATTTAATTTTTTACCCCACCAATGGCTCAGAATTCCAAATCCAAGCTGCTTAAATCCATTTTTTCTGATGACGAACACATTTATGACAATGGATCAAAGCTAAACCTTAATATCCAAGAATCCCAATCATTGTCAATTGCATACCAAGAACCTTATAATTTATGGGACTCCAACCTTGCTAAAACCATTTCCCCCTGCTTAGTTTATTTTCCAGAGTTCATAACTTGGTTCTTAGTAAAATATCCCCAAGAAATATATTATGTCATCCAACCTTTCCAAAACCCTATGCAGTATAAATGCCATTAACCTACATAAAGTGTTTTGCATAGCAGAGTTTCTTGCAATGCAGCCCCAAGATGAGAAAAGCCTTGCATCTTCTTATCAAACCCTGATGCCTTATGTCTTTGTTAAGAACTTTCTTCCTACGGATAAAAATAATTCCTCTTGGGATCAATTAGGTTCGTATACACCTACCCAAGATAGAAACAAAACAAATGGTGATATACTCTTCTAGATCAAGACTTACATGAAGTTTTAACATGGAAGGAAAGGGAAAGAGATAGGTCTTACCTCCAACCTGTAGGTTGTCTTGGCTCCAGCTCCAAGCTTGATCTTCAAGGCTCGAACCTGTTAAACAAGAGAAAGGACCAAAAATTCCAAGCAAGTAGATGTATTAAGCTATATCTAATATACAACATATCATGCATCAATATAACAAGAAACAAGACATGGGAGAATAGGCCAAGTTATCATTAAGAAATCCAAAGAAGCCAATTACAATGTTATACCTTGATTTCTAGATGATAGCATCTCCTTCCAAGCTCTCCAACATCACCCTTGCAAGACTTATGGGATCAAAATGGCCTCCTTTCTAAGTGTTTCCCAATCACAAGATCATAGGTTTGGTGCTTCCAAGAACTCCCCATAGCTCATGGATGGCTCTCTTCTTATAGGATTTGAGAGGCCAACTACTTAGAGAATATGATGAATCTAAGTGAAAGAGATGTGGATCAAGGATCTAAACCATGCCAAGAAGGGAATGTGAGATGGGATTCGAAAGGGTACCTCATCTCAAGAATATCTCCATGAGATCCAAGATCCAAGACTAAAGGGATAAGCCTAAAACAAAATTTTCGCTCCCCTATAATTGAGCAAAACACGAAAATTTTCAAATTTTCTCTCCCATATAACTGAGCAAAGCGTGAAAATATGAAATTGTCGCTCCTTGATGAACTGTCACGGTGCGAAATTTTTAGTAGGAGGAATATTTGGAGGTTGGTAAGGTGGTAAGGTTGGATTTTGAGCCTTCATGAGTTGGATTGGTTCCCCAAGATGACCAATGAGTGGACCAACTCAAAATAGAGGTTCCTAACACCTCTAGGAGGCATAAACAAAGTATCTTTTCATGGTGAAAGACATGTGGTTACCCCATATAGAACATGGTGTGGAAATTTGAGGTATAACAGGTGCCACCTAAAGTGTGAGGTCAGAAGGAATCTAATGGCCGAAACACTTTACCAATAATAACTCTACAAGGATATCTAAAGGAGAACCAGAGAAGAGCTGCAAGCAAATATCAACAATATGTCTAATGAACAACTGACTCAGAGCATGGCTGTCGACCAATACATCGCAGATCCATAATAGTATTGACTCAACAATGACTGAAGACAAATCATGGCTACTAGACTACAAGCGTAGATCCATGATAAGACAATGCCACAACCACGACCAATACAAGAGTGTATATGTGTGATAGTAGATCAATGAGGTCACCAACATAATGTCCATGTGGGAACCTAGATGTGCTAAATAGACTTTAGAACCATCCAGGGTCTTCTACACGATCCCAAATCGATACGAATCTAGCCATGTGATTACAAGGTGTTGAATTCGAACATGGTAGAAACCACTTGATTACCGGTCAATAATGTAAACCGTTAACAAGTGCGAGGAAAATCACCAATGATGATAATGATCCCCAAGGTATCACAAGTACATTCCAACGAATGTGAATAGATGTTTTGACGTCAAACACTCATGGAATCATTCGATTAGAGGTCAATGAAGAAAACCTACTGTCGAATACGAGGAAACCTGCCATTGAGGCATGCAGGTACCAAGGTGGTTCCTAAGTCTAATTCCTGGATGATGTGTTGAAGTCGACAGGAATAGACTCGTCAAAGGAGGGCCATGGTGAATCCCACATCATCGACATGAAACTGACATAGGAAAGTGATGCGAAGTAATGAATCATATGAGTATGGATTGACACAAGGATGTAAAGGCTGACAATATTACAGAGGATGACTTAGGTAAAATTCCCTTGAACATTGAATGGCACGACAACAATGAATTTGCATCATTGACTCAACAAATCAGAGACCAAGACATAATGCGACAATGACTGAGACATTCTTCAGATGACTTGAAGGAGCGGGACGACTCACGAAATTGGAAAGACATAGAGACAAAAATATTACCCAACTGTATGATGAGACTCAAACAGGTGCCATGTTCAAGGATGACACAAGCTGCCATAAAGCTGTCTAAGAAAAACTTAGCTTATTTCTCCCCAACACCCATAATGCTTGAGGAGTACCTCTCTATTTTTTAACAAGCTCGAGGAGGATAGCAAATGCTCGGTATAGCTCATCCTTCGGACGAGTCCAATCTCACATGTTTTACGAACCTGAGAAAGGAGGGGTTCAATCCTAGAAGGGTCCTTCGATGTTTGATTTTACGAGTGCAAGGAAGGAAAACTCGATGATTTTTCATGTTTAGAGAGTCTGAAATAATCTAAAGAAGACTCCAAAAAGGCATTTTTCGTAAAGTTAGTCTCCCAAGCTCGAAAGAAGGGAAAACAAAGTGAAGGAGAACTATCTAAGTCGATGGTCGGCTAAGGTATTCATTTTTCGTAATTAATACTACTCATCCTGAAAAAGGGAACTAAAACTGGATAGGTGCCCTTTCAAATCCTTTTATGAGCGTGAAAGGAAGCAAGTTATCTCAGTGATCTTTTCATATTTTGGGAGTTTGAAAAGAACTTAAAGGAAAATCCAGGTATTCTCAGTAGCCTATTCTCATGTATTTACGAGCACGAAAAAGAACAAAGACTGAGCTCGACACATTTTATACTCAGTTGTAATGAGCATTATCATGGTATCAAAAGCACTCATAATTTTTTCATGTTTGGATCCAAAGCATGAAAAAGGAAAAAGTAACTCGAACCAATTTTCATATTTTTAACCAGAGCATAAAAAGGGAAAAAGTAAGCTCAACACCATCTTACTATTTTTAACGAGCTCGAAGAAACGTTGGAATAATGCTCATGGTATCTGCTTCATTTTTTAACGATCTTGCAACAAAAAATGAACTATGCTTGGGACGATGGTTTCATTTTTTAGTGAGCTTGAATTTGAAACTAAACTATGCTCCGAATGAGGCCCATTGACGAGTTCCCTCCCAACATGATGTCCATATGTTGGTACTCAGGGTGATACCCATTAGCAAGTTTTTTCCCAACATGATGTCTAGAGGTTGGAAACTTGCCCCGATCATTATTAACAAAAGCTAGCAGCTTAACTCCAGTATGATGTTTAGAGGCTGGAGACATGCCCCCCAAGATTCGTTTCGTCTTCCTACTCTTCTTCTTCGCCTAATTAAATTCATGGCTATGAATAGGAAAAGGTTCACCAGAGGGATAGGAAGAATGAGGATTAAGTGACACAAGAAGATGAAATGAAGGTTAAAGTCCTAAGTCTGGTGTGAAAATCGACTCAATGGGAGAGGAATTTGTTTAATTTTTTTAACGAGCTTGACATAGAAAGGGAACTCTGCTCATAGTCATCCGTTTCAATTTTTTTTTAAACGAAGTTGACATAGGAATATAACTCTGCTCATGATGACCTGTTTCATTTTTTAACGAGCTTGACACAGAAAGGGAACTCTGCTCATAGTGGCCTGTTTCATTTTTACACAAGCTTGAAACAGAAAATAACTATGCTTGAAGTAGCCCATTTCATTTTTTAATGATATTAAAACAAAATAAAACTATGCTCGAAGTTGGTTCCTACCCAACATGATGTCCAGAGGTTGGTAGTTTTCCCTCATCATAAGAAGCTAGTGGTATTAACTCCAACATGATATCCAGAGGATGGAAACATGCCCCTCTAAGCTTCTTCCATGATGGGAAAAATTTATCGGTTTTCTAACGACTCAACTGCAGAGCGATGTCCAGAGCCGAGAGACACAGCTGGCAATAGGGGAGGAACCACTAAGACATGCAGAACATTCAGGGAAGTCTGGTGGCTTGCAGTTATACAGTGATTAGGTGCAAGAAAGGAAAGCTGATCAATGGTCACTATGTTTCCATGATGAGGAAAATACATCACTCGAAAGAGTCTGGACACTACAACTTTCATGGCATATACATAATCTCTCCCAAGAAGTAGATTAAAATCTAAGGGACCTTGGACTACCATAACATCAATGAAGACAATTTTCCCTCCTAAAGTAATAGGTAACTGAGGAAGGATCCATAAAGGTCCAGTAGGTATTCTATTAAAATCCAATATCTGATTAGTGGTTGGCACAAGCTGAGTAGATCTTGTAGCTTGCCAAGCAGTTGAGGATAGAATACTAACAGAAGCTCCTTCGTCAACAATAGCGTGAAGTACGTTCCTACCAATAACTTCTACATATATCTGGAAAGGAACACCTGAAGGAAGACACGATTCTGTTAGATTATTCCAATCAAAGGAAGTGACCTAAGTACTTAGGGGGGTTCCATCGAAATGGGTAAAATGCCCCCTTGTTTAGAACAATATGAACTAATAAAGAAAACATCTGTGGTTTTCGGTTCACTCTCAACTAGAAGAGTAGGATGAGATGAAGATTGTGTCATGGTGACTACTTCAGTCTCAGCATTATCCAATGAAATAGTGGGATCGAGTGGAGATGACGTCGAATTGATTACTTCAACTTCAATATTCAAAGGAAAAGGAGGATGAACTACTTGTTCTCCATTATTTGAGGAAAGAGTGGGATCGACCAAGGATGGAGAAAGATTGACTACTTTGGAGTCACTCTTCAAGGGAAGAGTAGGATCGACCGAGGATGTAACTGGATCGACCACTTTATCAACCAATGAGGGGTCAAGGTACAACTTACGATATCCGGTTGGAAGGTGATTCCAGGATACATTAATGTTTTCCAACAATTGTGAAGCTTGATCCATGCGAGAACAAAGGTAAGTAAGGTGCATGTCCTTGCATAACAATCAAGGATTCTTGACTTTACCTTTCTGACCCTTAACCATAAAGTCACTGGTCGATGGGGTATCATCAGTATGATGTACAAAGGCTGATGATATAGGTTGTTTGGAGGCTTTAGACCACTCTTCTAATACTTTGTGGAAATACCAGGACAATCCTTAAGAAGGTGATCCCCCTTACAAATCCTGCAAGGGAACTTGGGTTTTCAAGGTGTTTGACTAGAAAGAGCATCATTAGGGGTAGCTGGTTGATGCTTGGTCTCTTTCTTTTTCTTCTACTTCTTAATATTCATTTTCTTCTTCTTCTTATCCTCTTGATTACTAGCATCATTGCTTTTATCAGGTGATGAATAAGAAATGGAAGAAGAGACATTCGACGAAGAAGGTTAAGGATCAATTTGGGAGTGATGCTCTCATGATGGAGTGTTAACATTTGAAGCATTAGGTGCATTCGGGATCACCGAATTGGAGAATAACCATACTAGAAGTCCTATAGACAATCCAGGAAGATTCAAAGTAGCAATAAAGGGAGGACCAATATCTCCAAATGGAGGAAAAACAAAAGGAACTCCTTGAAAAGGGGTCTCTTGATTAGTAGTCCCAGAAGAGGTTTCTATATCTAAAATCTATAAGGCCTTCTAAATACCACACATAACAAACACTACTCAAACTAAAAACAACAAACAAACTGGCAAATAGATGGGATATAAAATCTGGATCCTCACGGGTGTGTCAAGCTGTCACAACTCGCGATATACTGTAGGGTCCAACAGTTATACTTAGCCCAATTTTTCAGAGCACTGACCAAGGAGGATTGGGACCGTACCCTTGGTTGTATAACCCGACTACCTAACAGTATGTACGTAGTAGCTCCCTGAGTGCTTTTCTCAGTGTATTCCAACAACAAGACGGCTATAAGGTTTACTCGGATGGTTCCAGGATCCTATAAGGGTCTTCCGATATACACAAGGTACGTGGTAGGTATATCTGTAGTAGTTCTCTCTAATGCACAAATGTTTGACATGGGCCTTCCTATATACCGTCGAGTACATGAAAGGACCTTTATATATACTGTGAGGTACGTGAAAGCCGTTCTATATACCGACTAGTACGTGGAAGAACCACAAAGTCACCGAGATGCAGTGCAGGCAAATAACGACATCTCCTATGCTTAAAGACGTCAGAACATGTATCTAACCTATCACTCAAGTTGCTAAATATTTTAACTTAACTAGTGCTTGATTTTATCTTATGCGGTTAAGTTGATGAAGTCCTACTTAAGAAGGAGAGAGAGAGAGTTTTTTCTTCCCAAAGGCACAACCCTATGCAAATGCAATTTTAGCTTTTAAAAAATGATAGAAAAAAAGACAAAAATTAAAAAAACCAGACACCCAAAACTATCCTAATGTGACAAAAATAGATCTTTCTATCAATAACAAATGCAAAAATTCTAATTTGTTTCCTATCTTTTTACACTTGAAAAAGACACATCTAAGCCATGGGGAAGAAAGATTCCACAAACGTTTCCAATCAAATGCAATGCAAAGAAAAACATTCAATATCTTTGTGTAACTCAAATGCACAAGAACTTGAAACAATCTTTTCTTCCTCTTATGAATGTAAGACCAAGAATGACAAGTGGTTAAACTAATGCAAGAAGGAAATTTCTGTTTTTCAAGCTTGTAAATCTAGCAAAAGAGAGACAAAAAGAAGCTTTTATTTGAACAAAAATGGAAACAAAGAATCGATCTACTTCAATAACCAATAAATAGCTAAAGATGCAAATGAAACAAATTCCAAAACCCAAGAAAATGACTTCAAAAGACAAGGATGTCCCAAGCCTTTCAAAGCCTAAAATCCAAACCAAACTACACCAAACCAAGAAAACCTTTGGAATAGCACACTAAAGAGATATCTAACACTTGAATCCAATCACAACCAGATGGAAAGAAGAAGTTTAAAAACAAATTCAAGCTATTGGGACTTGAAAATAATGACAATTCTACCCAACAAGCAAGCAAAGCACTAGTTTGACTCAAGAGACCAAACAAAGGCTTTGAACTTCCAAACCATGCCAAGAGTTTCCAAACAAAGCCAAATATGATTTGTATGAGTCCAAATCAGTCATATAATGGTCACAAAATCACTGATCAAGAGACTCTAATTCAGAAAAATAAAAAATGTACATAAGGGATCAAGTTAACCCAAGGGGATTTCAATTTTCCAAGAACAAACTCCAACTTCCAAACAAGGAAGAAGGATCCCAAATATAACAAAAAGGGTATGGAAGGATCTAAATCAATGTTAAGAAAATAATAAGACCACTGTACAAAAGAATGAAACTCAGAAAACTGAAACAACAAAGGAAGGGATCAAAGTTAACCCTAGGGGGTTTCAAGTTTCCAAGGTAGAATCTAGTCTTCCAAACAAAGAAAGAAGGTCCAAAATTCTCCCAAAATAGGTTTTGAATGGTTCAAACTGATTTTATAGAGATCCTAAAGCTACTGGGAAGGTACATTTGATTTCCAGAACTGGAAAATGGCTTAGAGGACTCAAAATTGACCAAATTGCCTTAAAGCTGCCAATGAAGGACTAGATGTGGATGAAAATAACTCAAAATAGACTCAAATTTATTCAAAAAGGTGTCAAAAAGATTCCAATGGAGCATATGGAGGCACACGAAAAGTTTGGAAGCAAAAAACCCAAGGTAACCCCTCCAAACAAGTTAAAAAATGATCAAAACAAGGAATTTTTGCCCTTGCACAGACCAACATAGAGGGACAATTTGAGAATTTCTCCCCCTAGAACACTGTTGGTGAGAAAAAATTGAAATTTTTTGCACCCTAGCACACTATCAAGGAGCGAAAATTTGGAAATTTCGCTCTGTAACCTATTTTGAGGGAGCAAAAATTCTCTTGTAGGATTAAAAAATGAAACGTTTTGCCTAGATCTGAGCAATGATAAGGTCCCAAGTTTAAAATGGTCCTCAATGATGATCAAAGAGGATCTAAGGTGATGAGAAACAACACTTATAAGAGGGTTTAAATATCTAAACAATCAATCGAAGGGTGAAACTAGGGAACGGTCCCCAGCGGAGCCGCCAATTTTTGTTAAGAACTTTCTTCCTAGGGATAAAAAGAAGTCCTTTTGGGATAAATTAGGTCCCTAGACACCTACCCAAGATAGAAAAAAAATGGTGATATTATCTTCTAGATCAAGCACTTACAAGAAATTTTAACATGGAATGAAAGGGAAAGAGATAGGTCTTACCTCCAACCTATAGGTTGTCTTAGCTCCATCTCCAAGCTTGATCTTCAAGGCTCAAACCTATTAAACAAAACAAAGGACCAAAAATTCCAAGCAAGTAGATGTATTAAGCTATATATAATCTACAACATATCATGCATCAATATAACAAGAAACAAGACATGGGAGAATAGGTCAAGTTATCATTAAGAAAGCCAAAGGAGCCGATTACAATGTTATACCTCGATTTCTAAGATGATAGCATCTCCTTGCAAGCTCTCCAACATCACCCTTGCAAGACTTATGGGATCATAATGGCCTCGTTTCTGAGTGTTTCCCAATCATAGGATCATAGGATCATAGGTTTGGTGCTTCCAAGAACTCCCCATAGCTCATGGATGGCTTTCTTCTTATAGGATTTGAGAGGCCAACTACTTAGAGAAGGTGATGAATCTAAGTGAAGGAGATGTGGATCAAGCATCTAAACCATGCCTGTTGATGTATATGTAACTTCGGAATGTATTTCACATATATGTATATTGTATTCCTATAGAGATGTTATTATTCCTCTATACGGAAGTGTCGTCATTTATATTGTAAGTGTCGTAACTTATACTTGATGGGTTATTAGACCACCTTGTTTGGGGTCGGCCCTGTATAAGTCATGTGGGTCAAAGGGTTATTAGACCACCCTATTGGGGGTCGGCCATGTGGGTCTAAGGGTTATTAGACCACCCTATTGGGGGTCGGCCCAGTCAGCATTATGTTATGTGGTTAAGTTCGAGCCTACATGAGTTAGGTAAAAAGGCAATTCAAGTCAAGTATAAATAGAGTGCGGGAGGCACTCTATTTGCTCACTCACTTCTCACACATGCTCTCAAGGAGGAGAGGCGCACTTATGGAGGAGGAGGATTGCTGCTAGGTTATGGATATCTCTCTTGGTTGGTTGTATCATTGCTCTATCTATCTCTGAGGAAGTTATTGGGGTTTTTCACCTTTATGGTTTTCCCCAAGTAAATCTTTGTGTCTCTTGTGTGCTTGCATTATTGTCTCCATGATTGATATGCTGTAGATATGCTGTACATGTTGTTCTCTCAGTTAAGATCCTAGATCAGATTGATGTAAATTCTGAAAATTTAACAATGCCAAGGAGGTAATGTGGTATGGGATTCGAAAGGGTACCTCATCCCAATAATATCTCCATGATATCTAAGATCAAAAATCAAAGGGATAATCCTAAAACAAAATTTTCGCTCCCCTATAACTGAGCAAAACGCAAAATTTTTCAAATTGTCGCTCCCATATAATTGAGCAAAGTGCGAAAATATGAAATTGTCACTCCTTGATGAACTATCAGGGCGCAAAAATTTCAATAGGAGGAATATTTGGAGGTTGGTAAGGTTGGATTTCAAGCCTTCATGAGTTGGATTGGTTCCCCAAGATGACCAAGAAGTGGACCAACTCAAAATAGAGGTTCCTAACACCTCTAAGAGGCATACACAAAGTATATTTTCATGGTGAAAGGCATGTGGTTTCCCCATATAGAACATGGTGTGGCAATTTGAGGTATAACAGTCTTAAACCTATTTTTATTACAACACTTAGAAAAGGAATTTGTTCTTCCTTTGTCCCCTCCACCATATGATACTATAGTATTTTCTGAGATTTCAAAGAAATCCATATCCTTGATTGGTACATTCCCGGGGTATGAAAATGATGAGAAAGTAGATGATATAGTTTTAGGTTTTATTCTCAGCCTAACTCCAATGCCTGGAAGTAGTATTCCCAAGTATGATCTCTGTAAGTTCCTAATTGAAGCAATCCATCAACAATTAGAAGAATTTCCAACTGTCAAGTTGTTCAGATATCCCTCCTATATGTTTTATATGCTTTTATATCAGAATATTGAACACTATAATTGTTTGAATTTGAGGATGAAAGATGAAAATGGAAGCACAATTCCAATATATAACTGGAGTGACTCAATTCTAAGAATATTTGACAACTACAATTATATTGAGTTTACCAATAGGGTAATGAAGATTACATACACTATTATTCATGACTCTTCACCCCCTAGGATGTTTCCTGAAAGTAATAAGTGGCTACAATTCACCCTTGATACAATGACAAGTGATTGGTTTCTATATGAGGAGTACACAATAATCAAAGTTTATGGTTTTGAGGGAGAGTCTTTCCAACTCCTAGTTTTCCTCACATCCAGAGTTTTTAGAAGCCAACGCCTTTTATGGTAGATGACATGCATTTCTATCATTTCAGACATAAAAGAAATTTCTTGATGCCACAAGACATAGGACCCTTCCAACTTAGAGGTTTGAAAGCTACACAATACCTAGAAGGTTTCTTAAATCTGTTACATTAAAAGAAAGCAAAAGTTGGGCCTTATGACCCTCACAGAATCATCTCCAAATAGAGAATAGAAAACAAAAATTATGCTTATGAACTAGTGCCAAGGCCAAATTGGGAAAGGATTGCCAGCTTATAAATCTCAGAGGAACTCCTAGCAGTCCGAAAGAGAATGGAATAACAAATAGTTTTAGAGCACCAAGCAGGGAAGAAGAGGGGAGTTGAAAATCTCTCTACATATATGAAAATTGATAATGTTGAGTAGGGTCATCAATCCAAAAAGGTCATAATAGAAGGAGGAGAGGTTGAAAAAGCATTGGGGGAATAAGACCATATTGAAAAGATTCCAAGGGAGCTAGTTGGATTGATACAAAATCCTTCATTCAATAGAAGGGGGCCAACAATTAAATTTACCCACTACCCTTCTATAGAATTCATAGAGCCTCAAATGTTGCAAACATCACCTTCAAAATCACCTTTAGCGGGTCTAGTGAAAGTAAAGACATACTTGCACACTAGATACCGAAATATAAGAGAAATAAGCGTTGAAATGGTAAATGATACCATGCATCAAATAGGTACATCAAGGAAGACACTGCTCACAGTAGCAGATCACAAAAATGACACTTTGAAATGGTCTATGGTAGAGCCTGTGGTGCCCTATCCTACAAGACTCAGTGACTGGAAAGATGATGAATACCAAGTAGACTTCAACCAATTTGAAAAATTGGACAAAGTAGATTTCTATAAGCAAACCATTGATGTGATATGTAAGGAGGTGGTACAATCTATCGGAGTAGAAAAAAAATCTTAGGGCAACATTGGAGAGGTTTGAGGAACTTTGGAAGGCAGAAAAAGTGACAATCATAGCAAAAAAAGTCACTATCAAGGAGTTGGAAAAAAATAACGGCCTTAAGTGTTAATCTAGCTTATGGGTCCCATGATAAGTCTATTTTGAAGGAAAAAGATAATGAAATAGCCCACCTCAAGAATCAGATGAATATACCTGTAAATAATCCAGTTCAAACTCTTGAACTGAGACAAGCTCAAGAAGAAAATGAAAACATATATGCTAGCATGTTGCATTTCAAGCAGTTAGTTGAAGAGAAGCAAAATCAAATAAATGACCTTAAATGGAAGATTGCCTCACTCAACTTACAAAAAACCACATTATCCAATGAGTAGGTCACTCAAGGTTTACCTCCTAGTATACAAGAAGTAGAACAACTTGTAGGAGAGACAAAGCATATGGAAAGAGATACTGAGAGATAGGATGAAGGTAAATAGGTAATTGGTGCGATGGATGAAGATACTCTAACTCAGTAGCTTGCTTACGAGAAAGTTGACAAAGACAATAAGATCAAAGAGTTGGAGGCTAAGGTATGCCAGAAAGATGAGAGAATTGTGGAGCTTGAAGGATACATTAGCAAGAAGGAAGATGACATCCAAGAATTGGAGACTAAGCTAAATGAGATTAAGAGTCAAATTACTAAGCTCAATTTGGATCTAGAAGGGGAATATTTTACTAGAAGAACAAATCAGAACCTATGGGATAATATATCCCAATAGTTCATGAATGATTCAAACCATTGTGAGGTCATCCAAGATCAACTGGAAACCTATAAATCAGTCAAAGAGGAAGTCAAAAGGGTGGAAACAGATCTAGGAAAGATGCCTAAACAAGTTGAGCAAATAATAGAATATTTGAACAATAGAAGTAAAAGATACCTAGAGGAATTACATATTACAAACAGAACACAACTAATGAAGGTAGCTAGACAAATGGTAATGAAACAAACTCTGTTAAGAAGAGCCCATATCAATATGAAATTAATGGATTATGATATAAGTGCTTTTAAAAGCATGTTCGATAAAGACATAAAATTGGGGTTACCACATCCATGGGATGGGAATGAAGAAATTGTCCCCAAAGAAGAATATAAGACTAAATTGACACATAAAATAAATGAGATGCCTCAAACTGATGCATTAGAAGGATTCATTACTGGAGATCAAGTTATTGATATGTTAAAACCTCAGTTTCAGATATGGATCCATTTGAAGAGACTATTGAAGGAGCTTGGCGGGCCTATATCATATGAGAAAAATATTGATGTTGAAATATCCCTAGAGGCATTGACGGGCCATTGAATTCCATTGGGAAAGGATTGGCATGCAATGTCAAAATATTCCTTAATGGAATTTCCACCTCAAAGGAAAGCCACATGGCAAAATTCCAATGAGCCACAAGGACAACCAGGTGGAGAGCATTTTGCTACAGTGCTAGGTCAGTTTGTGGGACAACAAACTACTTTGGCTTCTTTGCCACCAGGAGGATAGTTAAATGTGTAGATGATGCACCAAATGAGGGGGCAAGCAGGAATACCTCTAGCTAATCAACCAACAAGTCAGGATTTTAGGCATCTAGCTGTACAACATAATGTATACATAAGAGGACAAACAAAGTAGACAAGAGGTGGAAATAAAAGCGCAAGTAAGAAGAGTTAAAAAGTAAAAGGTTGCTAGTCAGTTAGAAATTCAAAAGTGAAAGGGACAAAGTTACAAGTTTGTTGCAAATTAGTTAAACTCAATAGAATTCAGTTACTCCTTAAGACCTATATAATGTAATCCAAGTGCATAACTCGAGGTTGTCAATTTTTAGAGGGACTCTATTAGTGGTTGAGCATATGAACTATTTTGTAATATACAGTTTTGTTTGATATTAAGCTTGTAGAGTGTTATAGAGATGTTTTTCCTCTATATTCTGTCTAACTTCTACTCTCATGAGATGTCAATAAATACCTGAGTAGTAGATTCAACTCCATAGTGTGTCAGTGATATGATATATTGATGAATGTTGGGATTAATTGCAGAGATTTCATGGTCCAGTTTCAAATATTTTATGAGATACAACAGTGTTTGAAGCCTTCTCTTATTGTTATTTCTATGAATGTCTCGTTTCCGGAAAATTCATGAATAAACTCGTGATTTTCAATACATTTTGTTTACAAACTATTAAATTCTTTAATTCAAATCTCAATATGTTTATGCTTTCATTAGATTCAAAGAGATTCATCCTGCAGGTACCTCTTATGCCTATTTTTATCTCCATATGCTAAATCTCACCCCCACTATCTACCAAAGTATTGTTACAGTTTGCAAAATTCCTTTACGACCATTTTACACCATTAGAATTGTTCATAAATATTTTATTACAAGTAGATTTCAAGAAATATCAATTTTACATAAAATTCCACAAAGAATCAGCTCAAAAATCTATAAAAATTGAGTTCTCTTATGCCCTAGCGTGCACTATCTTCAGTCTAGTACATCTCAGGGAACTACATGAGAAATGGCGCCATTGTCGAGGACAAAATTGAAGGTTAAATTTTCCTCGGGTATGACATTGTTGAGTTCTGGTTCATAATGGTGAAGAAGGATTAGACAGTTTGACTGAAATTATCACTTGGAGACTCCACTTCTTTGAAGTTGGCTTCTGAAAAGAGGCACACCAGAAGAAATCTGACTTCAAACGAATTGTTGAGTCTCCTTGAGAGAAAACATCGGGCAGATCAAAATACTTTGGAGAAAGGTATTTCTCGAGTAATTTCTCCTTTCTTTTCCTCTGCTTTGAAAAATCAAGAAAGCTGTTCAAATTTAAGTAATCAAGAAACTCCTAAGACCCCAAAAAATCCTATTCTCGAGCCTTAGAATTCTCCCTTGTGTCATTCTTCAAGTAATTCTATCCTAGTGCAAATTGAGATAATACCACATAGGACTCGAATCACTCCTCAAGCTAGGAATATAATCTTGCAACATTTAAATATGAAAGGAAGAGGAGGTGGACCACCACTACCTTTAAACCCTAGGTAGCTACTGGGTATGGTCCATTAGATCTCCCAAATAACCTCCATGACTTTCCTGACAGTTATTTGAATATACTACCAAAATACGATAGTGAAAAGGCTACTACAACTAAGGAACATATGACCATGTTTCAAGACTTCATTGACAACATTTATATTGAACATGATGATGTGTTCATGAGACTCTTTCTTAAAAATTTGGAAGGAGATTCTAGGAAGTGGTTCAGAGCCCTTCCTGTAGCTTCAATCAATTCTTGGCCTGTCCTTGAGACTGTGGGGTGAGAAGAGGGATCACCTTTATTATTTTACAAAATTTGCAACGTTCAAGAGAAAAAATGGAGAGATAACAGGGGAATTCAACAAAAGGTTCAACAAAATATATAATAAGATTCCTCAATATATTAATTGGGTTGGAAGGAGTGGGTGGAGTCATTTATGACTCTAAGGGGAACAAATAGAAGGAGTATGCTTGGGGAATAGGGAGAAAATCGAACAATGGAGCGGAATGGTTGGCCCTAATCAAAGGTTTGGATTTAGCAAGGAACATCAGCATCGAGAAATCGGTGGTTATTGGTGATTCGCTAATGGTCACCAGAGAAGCAAGGAACCCGATGAAGAATTGCAAGAACCCAACTACAAAGATGCATTATCTCTTGAAGTGCATGGTTAAGGAATTCAAAGCTATAAACTTTCTCCATGTGATGAGATCCTTCAACCAACAAGCGAATATCATGGCTAATGAAGGAACAAGATTGAAATGTGGTATTCTAGTGAGTGATCAATAGACCTATGATAGAAATTGGATCCCTTAAGCCGGTTTTTGTTGTTTAAAGAAAGGATGGACCTAGAAGTCCATGGAGTAAGGAGGAAGCCCCCCACCTTGATGATGTTTTCCCACATCGTATTGTGAATTTTAAACTTTCTTTGAAATTAAATTTTGGTTGGAGAGTATTCATGGCTCACACTCATCTCAAAACATTCCTTTGGATCTACTCCCAAGCCACATTAAAAGTGAAGAGGCATATCTCATGTCGGAGATAGTTGGTTTCCATGCGGTATATCCATACAACGGATATACAGGACGAGGCTGGTATAACTACAGGCATGCGGAGAGGAAATTGCATCAATTCTGATTTTAATACTGTGTGGAGTTTGAAGAAGAGGCAATGTGTCTGTGCTACGAGTGAACTAAATGCTCAAGCTTGGGATTGTGTTTCGGCTACTTCCCGGTGTCTACGGTGTAAGAAATATGTTTGGAAACACGGGAGGATTTCAAACATGGTGGATTCGAAGGCTTACTCTGTGATGGATGGAAGCCAGGAGATTGATGAAGACCTTCTGGTAATCTCTCACGCTCATGCACCTCGTCAATTCGATTTCCTGGGATTGGAGAGAAAGTGGGTAACCCCAACAGTGAAGAATGAGCATGGAAGCAAAGGTTTTTCACAGCCATTAGAAAGAAATTCAAATTCGGTTGAAGTCATCAACTATCTTAAGGGAATGGATGACCAAATTCGTTTTCTCTGTAGTGAGAATCTGGATTTGAAAAGGGCTATCACACTCCTTTTCTCTCTGGCTCAAGCCACGCATTGGGAGGATAGAAACTGCAGCAGTCAAGGGAAAGTGAAGGCTGGAAGTCTGGAGGAAATCAACGACAAGGTCTCTGTTGTCAATATGAACTCTAATTTGGAAAATATCAGCAGAAACATAAAAGAAATGGAAAGGAAATTAGATGCTATGAGAAATGATGTTGGAGAACTCCTCTCGGCGTAGCAATCTGGTGGAGATTCGGTGGTTGGAAGTCTTGATGACTCTCTGGATGACACTCTTCTCAGGGAGCCACAATGTCAGCTCTAGTCTTTTGGATTTGGTCTGAATTTTCTCTTTCGAAATGGCTCCTTTATGTAGAAGATTACTTGTTTTTGCTTGGTGCGGTTGTCAAAGTTTACTTGTTATGCTCTGTGTGGATAAGCTTTTAGTACTACAAGTTTCAAGGAAGACCGGAACATGTACTTTGTTGTTTTACTTTGTTAAAAAGAAAATGTTTATTTTGGAAGTTATTATGGGAAGTAAGACACTCTATCCTTCATAGATATGTTCTGTTTCCGTCTCCTTTTACTTGGACACTTTGTAAGGAGATACCGTCTCCATAGATTAGGGAAGTTTCATGATAGTTTTAGAAAATCAAATGATGAACAAGGAGTTCCGGACATCGTACTTCTGTGGGAGCAATCCTTCCTCAGTTTTTTGTAACTCTTGTCTACTTTTTATATAATCAAAATCTCTTTAACTGTTTCTATAGAAAAAATAAAAAATTCCCCAAGATATTAAACCCTCATAGGAAGCTGCCAAAAACCTATGAAGGATCCTTTGAGCATGATTTTTTTATGATCCTAAGAGAAAGAAGATCTGCAACCCTATCAAACATGCAAGATGATGTAGTAGATGTGGAGGGAAATATGACATCCTCAGGGAAGCTGAAATAAAAGCAACAATATGATAAGAGGAAGTCTAAAGAAAGCACTAAAACCTCTGGGAAAGATAGAGAAGTGCAAGATTCAAATATGGAGGATATGTGAAGATTACTCAAAGGTATCTCAAATAAAATTCATAGGATGGAGATGGAAGGAAACCATCCCAACAGAAATCCTCAGGGAGGTGGACAGAGGAACCCAAATCAGTACAGGAGGCCCTTCAATCCTCAACTCATAAACATAGATAGAAGAAATGAAGATCCACCAATACAACCTCCTGTAAGGGAAACAAATGACAATCATGTGATTGATATACCTCCAAATGAGGAAGATATTGAACCTCCTAAATAAATGTCGTGGATGGAAGTTGAGAGTAACATCATTCACCTCACACAAGAAGACTATGAAAGCTATTTACAGGGATAAGTCTATCAAAATGATCAAGAAGTGCAGATAATATACAATTTGAGGCCAAGGAATAATGCTTCAAATCAGAAGCCTATTACCTCCACTAAAGAAGCCTCTTTAAATCCAAAGATTGACAAAACCAATGATAATCCAGTTCCTGCTGCAAAGACTACTTTTCCTCAAAATAAACTTGCAAATCCAGTTAACCAAAAGAAAACTGAAATTTTACCGTCAAATAGGGCAGATATTGAAAGGAAAGAGCTAGACAAATCTTTAGTCCCTTTTGATTTAGAACATGAGTTATCTAAAATAAAGATATTTATTCTTCTATCCGAGTTGGACAAAATTCCTATATACCAAAAGAAAATAGAGAGGGTCCTAAACATCGCTGGACCAAGTGTGTAACTTGATACTTTAAATTTAGTAGATGAAAGTCCTGTTATATCTCTAGGTCCAATGGTTGAAGAAGATAAACACGATCATATTTCTCCTTTGTACATAGCTCTAAGTGTGCATGGAAAATTATTACGCAATTGCATGCCAGTCTTTGGATATTCACATAATTTGATGCCTAGAATTATCATCGAGCAATTAAATTTGGAAATCACCAAACCTTATATGATCTTTACATCTTTGACTCCAAGAAGGTAAAATGTATGCGGATGTTTACGTATTTAGTAGTTACTTTCGCATAGCTTCCTACCAAAAGTATTGTGATGTATGTGGTAGTGGCAGATATACCAGCAAGATATGGGATGCTACTATCCATAACATGGGCCAAAAAGGTGGGAGGAACCATCTAGATGGACCTAAAGTATGCAACTGTACCATTGTTTGCAGGTGAGTCCAGAAGATTGTATAGGGAAGCCATATTTGCATATGTGATCAATGATCAGAGCAACCCCATAAACTACCCTATGTATTCCATTGAAGAAGAAATGGGATGTTGCATTCTAGCCATGAATGAAGAACATGAAGAGCCCTCACACATAGCTTTCTCTATCTCAGAACTTACACCCCCTTCAAGTCAGTTATGGGAAATTTATTTTGATGGATCTTTGTCTAAGGGAGAAGCAGGAGCAGGTGTGATTTTGTTCTCCCCAAATAAAGAAGAAATTTCCTTGTCTTTCAAATTAAATTTTGAGACTATAAATAATGTTGTTGAGTATGAAGCCTTCATTTTGGGATTAGAAGTTTCTAAGAAAATGGGAGTCATAGAAGTGTAGATTCAGAATTAGTTGTCTAGAAAATTAGAAGTGTTTACCAAACTAAGCATCCTACTGGGATGAGGGCATATAGAAATCGGGTATGGGATTTAGTAGAAAAATTCTTTAGTTATTTTAATATCATTGCTATCCCAAGAGAAGAAAACCAAAGAGAAGATTCACTGGTTGTAGGTGCCAGTGCATTTAAAGCTCCGTTTGGTCCGAAGCATAAACATGAGATCGAGATGATATACAGTCCTTCAATACCTGACAATCTGAAACATTGGCAAGTGTTAGAAGATGAACACCAAATAAAGAGATTTATGGATATGATTGAAGAATTTTCAAATTCTTGCATAGATCAAGATGCAGACAAGGAGGAAGACGAGGAAATCCTTTTAGAAGGGGAAGAAGGAAAATATGAGACAAAGCCTAAATTCAACAACAAAATGTTAGAGCACCTAGAAACCAGTGGGAGTTATAGAAAGCTAGCTTCCAACCCACTTTCTAGGGTTACGAGGGAGGTAAAGAAAGCTATTAAGGGTTCAAACATAGACAAGAGGATTAAGAAACGTCTATTGTCGTGCAACAAGATAACACCCAGGATTTATGGCCTTCCAAATATCCACAAGGACGGGGTTCCTCTCAGACCGATTGTAAACACTATTGGATCCCCTACCTATCACCTTGCGAAATTTGTAGCAAAGTTGTTAAGCCCACTCGTGGGGAACGCAGACTCTTTTATTAAAGACTCCAAGGATTTCATAAAGATCATCAAGGAGGAGAAATTAGAGGCACATGACTTGCTTATTAGTTTCGATGTGGTGGGCCTTTTCACCAAAATCCCCCTCAATGAAGCAATACAGGTCTTATTTGAAGTTGCAGATCCAGAAACTGCAAGGCTGGCAGAGGTATGTCTCCGGTCCACCTTCTTCAGCTTTAGAGGTGAATATTACGAACAAACCAACGGGGTAGCAATGGGGTCCCCTTTGTCTCCAATTGTGGCTAATCTATTTATGGAACATTTCGAAAAGAAGGCCCTTCACTCGTTCCCCTTACAGCCCACAAGATGGAAGAGGTATGTGGATGATACAAACGTTGTATGGCCCCATGGGATTAACGAGCTTAACAAATTTCATGAACACCTTAATCAACTCTCAGAAGACATAAAGTTTACCCTGGAGATCGAAGAGAATGGGAGCATCCCCTTCCTCAATGTACTAATCAAGAAAAATAATGACGGAACTCTAAGCCATGGTGTCTACAGAAAGAAAACCCACTCAGAGAGCTACCTTCATGCTCACTCGCATCACCACCCATCTCAGAAAATTGGGGTAATCAACACCCTAGAGATGAGGGATGCCCGCATATTAGATAAAGAACACCTTGATAAGGAAAAAGAACATTTAACCTTTGTCTTTAGTAGCCTAGAATGTAGGAAGAAAGACATCAATAAGGCAATAAGGAAAGCAGAAGACTGGACTCAACATAAAAAAGAAAGAAAGACTATTAAGGCTTTCCTCCCATACATCCAAGGAGTGACAGTTAGAATTGCAAAAGTTTTGAAGAAAAAATAAGTATGGACGTCTTTTAAGCCGATGGAAACCATGAGACAGAGAATGAGGTCAGTGAAAGACAAAATTGATTGGCATCAATATAAGGGAGTATACAAAATAAATTGCTCTTGTGGAAGAAGCTATATAGGGGAGACAGGACGATCCTTTCAAACAAGGTTAAAGGAGCATGGGGTTGACTTAAGGAAAGAAAGGACAAATACTTTCGTACTCGCTGAGCACTCTCTCAAAACAAAACACCACGTTTGCCTGGAGAACACAGAGCTACTCGCAGTAGAAGACCACTACTACAAACGTAGGGTGAGAGAAGCCTTGGAAATCATGAAGCACCCGAACAACCTGAATAGAGATGGAGGACTTGAATTGAGTGATAGATGGCTACCTCTGATCACCAAAGAAGGTAATGGATTAAAATAGGTATGTCCTACAAACCTTCCGTCACATTACCTTTACGGTTAGAACCAGGTATGTTCTACATACCTTATGCAAATGTTTAATGATGAATAATAATATTTATTCTTTGCATAATACACATTTGAAGATTTATGAAAAGGGGATAATCTTATTCATAATTATTTTATGATTATTTCAAGATTTAAAATTTTATGTTTATTTCAAAATTTAAAATTTTTATGATTATTTCAAAATTTAAAATTTAAAATTTAATTGTTTTAAATGAGTTATATCCTTTCCTTTTCTCCATTGATGTATAAGGAATACATGGGTCCGTCTATTAACTTTATTAATGCATGAATGATTATTATTATTTGACAATAGAATTAATATTTCTGCATTAATAAAGAATTAGTACTTATGCATTAATATTAGCTTATGATTTGATTATTATTTTTGAAAGTTTTCAATAGAATTAATATTTCTGCATTAATAAATAATTAATACTTATGCATTAATATTAGCTTATGAATAAGAGATTTTTAGAGATATTATTTCATTAATTATTTATGAATGAATTAATCTTATGATAGACTTAATAAAAAATGGGATAATTTTAATTTATTAATTTGATAAACCCTAATATTTTAATGATTATATAGAGATAAAATTGTTATTAAATTTTTTTTATTATTATTAAGTCATCATGAATAAATGATTGATTATCATTAATTCATGAATAATTCATTATTATTATCTCTTATAACATCAGTGGAGATGAAGTGTTAAGGTTATTCTTTGTGATGGAAGTAGAAATGAGGGGGATTTCTTAACTATTTAAGGGCTTGGACAACAACTCTTCTTTCCATGTTTGTCCTGAGGATGAATCTAGTTACGGATTCGAAACATCGACAGTAAATATGCCTACCGTGGATTATCCGGAAACCTACTTTACTAACACTATTCACCACAGGAATCTGAAATCTTTAATAACAAAATAACAAGTTGCAAGACCTTATAGCTCAAGAACAATTTCATCCCCAAAGGCCAAGAACTATTAGAGAGGATTTTTGATAAAAATGACATCCCTATGAATCCTACCGTGTAGCCAAAGGAGGAAGATGTAGAAGAGGTAAGTGTTGGCACAACAAAAGACCCCAAATTTATCAAACTGTCAAAACTATTGCCTGTTGAAGTGAAACAGAGATATTTAAAGATTTTCAAAGAATATGTAGATGTATTTGCATGGAAATATGAATATATTAGGACATATGATACATCTATAATTCAACATAAAATACCCTTGAAGCCTGGGGTTAATCCTTTCAACCATAAACTCAGAAAAACAAATTCCCTGTTGTTGCCCATAATTGAAAAAGAGATAAGGAAATTATTAGATGCAAAAGTAATAATCCGTTTGAGATACTCAGAGTGGATAGCAAACCTAGTACCATTCAGGGAAAATAGTGGATAAATAATATTATGTGTGGATTTCATAAACTTAAATAAATTCTCTTTAATGGACAATTATCCATTGCAAAAAATGGATCAAATTTTGCAAAAGGTGGTTGGAGCAAATAGGATTTCAATGATGGATGGATTTTCATGATACATTCAGGTTTCTATGAGTAAATAAGACAAATAAAAAACAACATTCACTACACCACAGGGAAAATTTATGTATGATAAAATGCCTTTTGGACTAATGAATGCAGGGGAATCTTTCCAGCGAGCAATGTATATAGAATTTGTGGGAGAAAGGGATAAATATATAGTGATTTATCTAGATGATATGATTTTTTTTTCCAAGATGGATGAGGAGAACTTGTCACACTTGAAGCATACCTGTAATGAGTGCAGGAAGTATGGGGTGTCTCTAAACCCCAAGAAGTCACATTTTTCCTTGAAGGAAGGAAAATTTCTAGGGAACATTGTCTCCAAATATGGGGTAAGGATAGATCTAGAAAGGGTGGTTGCTATTCAATTGATAGACATCCCTAGGAATAATAAAGAGGTCCAATATTTCATAGGGAAGATAAAATTTCTAAGGAGGTTTATTCCAAATCTAGCAGAGCTGATAAAGACCATTACCAACATGCTCAAAATAGTTAATGATGTAAAATGGACCAAGGAGTCTAAAGAAGTTTTCCAACAGCTCCAGACATCCACAGGGAAGCTCTTGTTTTGATCAATCCTGATGATACCGAGCCATTCCTGGTATTTTCTTTTGCCTCCACTAACACTATTGCAGTTGTTTTTCTACAAAAAAATCAAGAGGGAAATTAACAACCAATAGAATTTTTCAGCAAAGCCTTAAGAGATGCAGAACTAAAGTATAGTCTAATGGAAAAGCAAGCTTATGCCATGGTGAAAGCTCTAAAATATTTAGATGCTATGTATTTCATTCCCATGTAATTGCATATGCCCCACATAACACTATGAAAGATATTCTCTGCCAAATAGACAATGAAGACAGAATAGGAAAATGTATTGCCAAAATGCAGGAATATGATCTGGAAATCAATCCTACAAAGCTAGTAAAAGGTCAGGGGTTATCAAAGTTATTGGCCGAGTCAAATTGTGAGGCATTTGACTTGAATTTGGTGGCTAAATTAACTAAAGAAGGAGCAGGGAACAATAATGACCTTGACATAAGGTCTAAGAAGGTAAATTGATCCGGATTTATGCAGGAACGAAATAAGGTAGCATATATATATATTCACATACACAGATATATTGCAAAGAACATAGTGATACAGTAAACACATATTCTATTAAATAGCGAAGATAGAACAGACTGTAAAAAAACAACAGCTAGAATGGTGGTAGCTATCTCTGGGAAGAGATGTGGCCGCTATGCTCATTTGTTCCTAGATGAAATCAAAGAGAGGCCGAAAGGGCCTATTTATCATAAGCATGAGGGAAGGAATCCCAAACATCCAAAAACCTAACCCTAGGAGATGAAGCACCAAAAGTCATGTGGGCCCCGTTTGGGTAAGTTAGTACATCAACTTCTCAAGGTTGTAACTTTTGCATACGATATCCATTTGGGGCGCACAATATCTCGTTGGAAAGATCTATTCAAGGATTACAGAAAGGGTTGGCAAATCTCAAGTTCGACACATGAAAAGGGTAGGCATGAAACACTCATATTTTCTCGACCATTCGATGCCGAAAAAACGTCTTTTAGGGCCTCAAAACGGCTCCGAAAGTTTAGGACCTGAAAAACTGCTAAAAATAGTAATTTGCCAAAATTGCTAGAAGACTGTTTTGAGCCAGTAGGAAGAGGTGGGCAGCCACTGATATCCTCCTGGATCATAAATCCTAATTTCTCAGAATCCCCATGGTACAGGGATATTATTTTTTATCTGATACATCTTGAATGTCCAGAATATATGAGTAGATCACATGCAAGGTCTTTGAAGCTGCAAGTTGTCAAATATTGCATATTGGATGAATATATTTATTGGAAAGACCCTCAAGGTATATTTCTAAATTGTGTAATAGAAGAAGAAATAAAGGGGATAATTATAGAATTCCATAAAGGCATATGTGGATGACATCATGCTTAGAGAGCCATAGCTTACAAATTTGAGAGTAGGGTACTACTCGTCGAAGTTACTCTATGATACTAATAATATGATAAGAGCATGTGTTGAATGTCAAATACTCGTAGAGAAACAAAATTTGAAGCCCTTATCTTTGAATCCCATAAAAACATGTCCTCCTTTCCAACAATGGGGCCTAGATTTTATTGTTGAGATAAATCATCACTCTAGTGGTCAGCAGAGATGGATCCTAACAGCAACTGACTACTTCACTAAGTGGGTTGAAGCATTACCAACTAGATCAACAAATGACACTGTGATAATCAAATTCCTGGAAGAGAATATTTTGTCAAGGTTTGGATGCCCAAGAAAGATCATTGTTGATAATGCTCAAGATTTCAAGTCAATCAAAATGATTGAATTCTGTCAAAAATACATTATGGAGCTAGGGAATTCCACCCCATATTATCCACAGGGAAATGGATTAGCTAAATCATCAAATAAAATCCTACTTAGGATAATAAAGAAGATGTTGTCAGAAAACAAAAAAGGCTTGGGATGTAAATATAAGGTATGCTCTCTGGGATGATATGATAAGTGTCAAAAGATCTATTGGAACCTCTCCTTTTCAATTGGTGTATGGAAAATAAGTTTTTATGCCTATCCCACTAGGATTTCTTGTACTAAAGTTGATCCAAAATAAAGCAGAGGAGAAAAATGATATGGTCAGGAGAATGTATGAGTTAATAGAACTGCAACAAGCCAGGGATCAGGTTAGTCTGAAATTACAAAAAAATCAGAAGAAAATGAAAAATACTTTTGATAAGAAGGCCATAGCAAGGGATTTCTATCTAGGGGACTTAGTCTTAAAATGGGATACAAGAAGAGAAGACAGGGGCAAGAATGGAAAGTTTGATAACCTTTTGATGGGCCCTTATCTCATATCAACTGGACAAGACGACAATACTTTCATTCTTGTAGGGCTAAATGGTGAAATGTTGGATGTTGCTGTCAATGGGAAACTCCTTAAACGTTTCTTCATGCACTGAAATTCCAGAAAAGTATCCTAAAAGAATGGTACATAGTAGAATAGAAGTTATTAAATTATGTTTTCATGTTCATTTCAAGTCATTCAAGCATTTAAAATTTCCAGTTTTAGATTTCCATGTCTGTAAATACTGTTGTAAGATGAAAATAGTTGAATTTGAAAATATCTCCTGAGATATGAATCCATAGCCCAATAGAAGGCACTAATCCACAGTTCTCTATAGTTTGTGGAACAAACTACTGTCCCTACTAGAGATAATGTTAGTACTAAGATTTTTTTTCAGGTTTTTAGCCTTTCGAAATGAAAAAATGTGGAAGGTTTAGTTCTCTAACACATGAAGAGCTAAAGCTTAAAGGCTACACAAGGGCCTAAGCACTTAAACCACGAGTGCAGGAGAAAGCATAGGACCATAGGGTGAAATATGAGTGCTAAAGGGAGATGAGTGGAACACCATCGATCTTAAATCAAATCAACAGTCAAGAGTAATAGTGTGCTGGGAAAGTGACAAAGAGATAAAGGGTAGAATCGAGCTAATTGAAAAATTAGCCGCTAGATCAACGACTCACGTTGATAGTGCGTTGGAAAAACATTCCCATGTTATTTTTCCCGAGGAGGAGCTTCACCAAACATTGCCAAGGACACGTGGTGAGTTTTGATTGAAAAATCATCACAAAGAGCTTTTGCAATACCGTCGAGTTTGTGGGGAGTTTTCGCCCATGAAAACTACCCCAATTTTCCACCTGAAGCTATTAATCAACAAACATATCCGCGCCAGCAAAATACAGTACACTGACATACATTTCGATCCCTCCCTAGTGGACACATGTCAGCTGGGCCCCGTTTAACTCAGATGACTTCATTGAAGAAGCGTTGAATGAAAAGTTTCCAAATGCGCCAAAATTCAAATAGAGATCTGTTAAAAGAGAAAAATCCAAATTTAAATGTTGTCTAGTTTGTTTGAAGAAGAAGAACAACATTCAAACCTCTGTACCTATATAGTGAATCTCAGTAGCAAGAAGTTCCAGAACACCATCAAGTTTTATGTAGGTATTTACTGCATAATTTGTTTACCCAATTACTTGTTTTTACTGTCAATTCAACATTAATTAAACCTAATTTTCCCTTCTAAACCCTATACAACCATTTATCCTATCAGCTGAAATATTTACCCCACCAATGGCTCAGAAGTCCAAATCCAAGTGTCCTAAATCCATTTTTGTTGGTGAAGAACAGATTTATGACAAGCATGCCGACATCTATGATACCATAATTACCGGTTCATACCTAAACCTTACTATCCAAGAATCCCAATCACTATCAATTGTAGACCAAGACCCTTTTCATTTATGGGACTCCAAGTTTGCTAGAATAATTCCCCCCCACTCATTTTATTTCCCAGATTTCATAACTTGGTGCTCAGCACAATATTCCCCGAGTAAGAAAGTTATTCTGTCATCTAGCCTTTCTGAAACCCTATGCAGTATAAATGCCATTATCCTACATAAAGTGTTTTGCATACCAGAGTTTCTTGCAATGCATCCCCTAGATGAGAAAATCCTTGTATCTTCTTATCAAACCCTGAAGCCTTATGAAAAAACCTATTTTTACCATAGCACATAGAAAAGGGAGTTGTTCTTCCTTCATCCCCTCCAGCATATGATACTGTAGTATTTTCTAACATTTCAAAGAAATCCATATCCTTGATCTGTACAGTCCTGGGATATGAAAATGATGAAAAAGTAGATGATACAGTTTTAGGTTTTCTTCTTAGCTTAACTCCTATAACTAGAAGCAGTATTCCCAAGTATGATCTTTGTAAGTTCGTAATTGAAGCAATCCATCGATAGCTAGAAGAATTTCCAACTATCAAAATGTTCAAATATCCCTCCTATCTATTTTATATGTTTTTATATCAGAACTTTGAACACTATAAGCGTTTGAATTTGAGGATGACAGATGAAATTCGAAGCCTAATTCTAGTATCTAATTGGAGTGACTTAATTCTAAGAAGATCTGACAACTCCAATTATACTCAGTTTACCAACATGGTAATGGAGATTACATACACTATTATTCATGACTCTTCACCCCTTATGATGTTTCTTGAAAAATAAGAAGTGGCTACAATTCATCCCTGATACAATGACAAGTGATTGGTTTCTATATGAGGAGTACACAATAATAAGAGTTTATGGTTTTGAGGGAGAGCCTTACTAGCTCCTAGTTTTTCTCACACCCATATTTTTTGCAAGGGAATTTATAAGGCCGATATTTATGGTATATGACATGAATTTACATCATTTCAGACATAGAAGAACTTTTTTAATGCCACAAGAGATAGGACCCTTCCAGCTCATAGGTTTGAATTTTATATAATACCCGGAAGGTTTCTTAAATCAGTTATATTTAAAGAAAGAAGAATATAGTCCTTATGACCCTAATGGAATCATCTCCAAATAGAATCATCTCCAAATAGAGAATAGAAAAAAATATTATGCTTATGAACTTATGCCAAGGCTAGATTGGGAGAGGATTTCCAACTTAGAAATATAGGAGGAAGTCCTAGTAGTCCAAAATAGGGTGGAAGAACAAAGAGTTTCAGACCAACAAGTACGGAAAAAGAGGGGAGCTGAAGAACTCTCTATAGATATGGAAATCGATAATGTTAATCAACAGGGTCATCAAGCCAAAAATGTTAGAATAGAAGGAGGAGAGCTTGAACAAGAATTGGGGGAAGAAGATCAAGCTGAAAATATGCCAAGTGAGATGCTTGAATTGATACAACAACCTCCAGTCAATAGAAAGGTGTCAACAATTAAATTTACCCAAAACCTTCTATAGAATTCATAGAGCCTCGAATGTTGCAAACATCACCTTCAATAGGTCTAGTGCAAGTAAAGGTAGACATGCAAACTAGATACATAGATATAAGATAAATAAGTGTTAAAATGATAAATTATACTAGGAAACAAATAAGTACATCAGGGAAATGACTGATCACAGTAGCAAATAAAAAAATGACTGAAATGGTCTGTGGTAGAGCCTACAGTGCCATGTCCTAATAGCCTCAATGACTGGAAAGCTTATGAATACCAAGTAGACTTTAGCCAAATTGAAAAATTGGACAAAGTATATTTCTATAAGTAGACCAGTGATGTGATATGTAAGGAGGTGGTACAATCTGTCAGAGTAGAAAAAAATATTAGGGCAACATTGGAGAGGTCTGAGGAACTTTGGAAGGAATACAATGTGGCATTCAAAGCAAAACAAGTCATTATCAAGGAGGTGGAAAACAAAATAATGGCCTTAAGTGTTAATCTAGCTGATGGGTCCCATTCTAAGCTTATTTTGTAGGAAAAAGATAATGAAATAGCCCACCTCAAGAAGCAGTTGAATATACTTGTAAATCAACCATTTAGACTATTAAACTAAGACAAGCTCAAGAAGAAAATGGAAAGATATATGCTAGCATGTTTCATTTCAAGTACTTAGCTGAAGAGAAAGAAAATCAAATAAATGAGATTAAATGGCATATTACCTCACTCAACTTACAAAAATCCAAAGTATCCAATGAGCAGGTCACTCAAGGTTTACCTCCTAGTATACAAGAAGCAGGCCAGCCTGCAGGAGAGACAAATCATATGGAAAGAGAGGAAAGATGAAGGTAAAGAGGTAATTGATGTGATGGATGAAGATACTCTAACTTAGCAGCCTGCTCATGAGCAAGTTGACAAAGAAAGTAAGATCAGAGAGTTGGAGGCCGAGGTAAGCCAAAAATATGGGAGAATTGTGGAGCTTAAATGAGACATTATCTAGAAGGAAGACGACATCCAAGAATTGGAGACTAAGGTAAATGAGCTTAAGAGTGAAATTACTAAGCTCAATTTGCATCTAGAAGGGGAGTATTTGATTAGAAGAACAAATCAGACTCTATGGGATAATATATCGCAGTTGTTCATGAATGAGTGGGACCATTGTGAGGTCATCCAAGATGAACTGAAAACCTATAAAGCAGTCAAAGAAGAAGTCAACAGGGTGGAAACATAGTTGGGAAAAATGCATGAACAAGCTAAACAGATAATAGAATATTTGAACAATAGAAGTAAAGATAGATGGAGGAATTACAGATTACAAACAAAACATAGATGATCAAGGTAGCTAGACAAATGGTAATGAAATGGACTCTATTGAGAAGAACCCAGATCAATATGAAATCACCGACTGATGATATAAGTGCTTTTAAAAGCATGTTTGATAAAGTCATAAAATTGGGGTCACCACATCTATGGGATAGGAATGAAAAAGTTGTCCCCAAAGAAGAATATAAGGCTAAATTGACACAAAAAAGAAATAAGGTGCCTCAAACTGATGCATTAGAAGGAGTCATAATTGGAGATTAGGTTATTGATAGGTTAAAACCTCAATTTCAGATATGGATCCATTTGAAGAGACTATTGAAGGAGCCCAGACCTATATCATATGAGAAAAATAATAATGCTGAAATAACCCTAGAGGCATTGAAGGTCCATCGAATTCCATTGGGAAAGGATTGGCATGCAGTGTCAAAATATTCCCAAATAGCATTTCCACCTCAAAGGAAAGCCACAAGGAAGACTTCAACGTGCCACAAGGACAACCAAGTGGACATCATTTTCCTATAGTGCCAGGTTAGTTTGTGGGCCATCCAACTCCTTTGGCTTCTATGCCACTTGGAGGACAAGTAAATGTGTAGATGATGCATCAAATGAGGGGTCAAGAGGGAATACCTCCAGCTAATCAACCAATAGGTCAAGATTTTGGGTAGCTAGCTATACAACATAATGTATACATGAGAGGACAAACAAAGCATACAAGAGGTAGAAATAAAAGCACGAGTAATAAGAGTTAAAAAGTAAAAGGCTACTAGTCAATTAGATGGTCAAAAGTGAGAGGGACAGAGTTAGAAGTTTGTTGCAACTTAGTTCAACTCAACAAAATTCAGTTACTCCTTAAGACCTATATAATGTAATTCGAGTGCATAACTCGAGGCTGGCAATTTTTTAGAGGGACTTTCTTAGTTGTTTAGCGGATGAAATATTTTGTAATGTACATTTTTGTTTGAGATTAAGCTTGTAGAGTGCTACAAAGATGCTTTTCCTTTGTATTCTGTCTAACTTCTTTGTTATCGTACTCTTATGTGTCCATGTATACTCTCATGAGATATCGGTAAATTTATGAGTAACAAATTCAGCTCCATATTGTGTCAGCGATATGATATATTGATGAGTGTTGGAATTGATTGCAGAGATTTCAAATCTTTTGACCTCTAGTCCAGTTTCAAATATTTTATGAGATACAATAGTGTTTGAAGCCTTCTCTTATTGTTGTTTCTATGAATGTAATGTTGCCTGAAAATTCATAAATAAACTCACGATTTCAATACATTTTTTGAACAAACTATTGAATTCTTTAATTCAAAGCTCAGTACATTTATGCTTTCATTAGGTTCAAAGAGATTTGTCTTGCAGGCACCTCTTATGCTTATTTTTGTCTCCATCTACTAAATTTGACCCTCACTATCAACCAAAGTACTGTTACACTCTGCAAAATTCCCCTACAATCATTTTGCACCGTCAGAATTGTTCATAAATATTTACTTACAAGCATATTCCAAGAAATATCATTTTTACATAAAATTCCATAGAGATTCAGCTTGAAAATTTATAAAAATTGAGTTACTGAGCATCTGGTTACCCTCATCAAGCTCATAAAAAACACATGAGGCACTCATCAGTCATGATGGGGAAAAATGAAAGCTTTTATGTTACACTTTTATATGTGGTAGTACCTAGTCGTTCTTGAACATGACACTCATTTGCATTTGTATACTGCACTTGGATCATCTGTTTTTCCTCGAGTTTTGCCCACTTCCTGAGTCTTGTTACTCCTTTGGGTCATCCAAAGAATACTTCCACCATCAGTTGCATTAGGAGTTGGTGTCGTACTCGTCATGTCAATACTACCAAGTCATGCCATGCCCATGTTCAAGAATACTTTCACCACTCATCATCTGTAGTCAATACATCTTCCACCATGTCGGTCTACTTTGAGTCAGTCCTGTATGTTACTGTACCATCCAATATACTCAAACATATGTTGTCGTGTTTCAAGTCGATGATGGGGGATTCATAATGGGATTCATAATGGCCCTCCTTCAACGGGTTCATCCTTGTTGACTTCAACACATCATTCAGGGATTGAATCTAGAAACCAATCAAGTACCTTGGGCCTGCATGCCTCAATGGCAGGTTACCTCGCTTTCAACATGAGTTTACATCATTGACTCTTGATTGAAAGATTTCATCATGCATTTGACTTCCACTCATTTATTCACGCTTGATGATATGTACTGTGATACCTTGGGGATCATTGACATTAATGGTGATTTCCCTAGCGCTTGTTAACGGTATACATCAATGATCGGTATTAAAGTGGTTTCTACCATGTTCAACATCAAAACATTTGTAATCACATGGATAGATTCGTATCATTGCAGGTTCATCTTGAAGACCCTAGGGAGTCATGTTTTAACCAGGTTAAAATGGAGATTGTTTTGAGTCATATTACACGGATCCACTTTTGTATTGGTCGTGGTTGTGTTATCATCTCATCATGGATCCACGCTTGTGTCTAGTAGCCATGATTGTGTTCAGTCGGTCATTACTACCATGGATCTGCATTGTATTGTTCGGCAGCCATGTTGTGAGTCGTATGAGATTGTGTACTCAGAGTCAGTTGTACTGTAGTAGCATCCTTCGTCCGACAAGTCCATTTCCTTTCCTTCTGTCAAAGCATTTCACCTGTCCATTTTCAACAGCTTCATGCTTTGGGGGGCATTCTGTTACACCTAAATCTTGCTACCTTGAGACTCAGTGTATACATCCTTGAAGTTTCCTATGACTGGAGGGCTTGACTGACCCATTTTTCTAGGTCATCGCAGTTCAGCCTTGTGCAACATGCGATGTCGTAGGTTGTCCTAATGCAGCCTGCGACGATGTCAGTTAATTGGATAAAAGAGCATCTTTGAGCCCATTCTCGAAGCTGAGTGATGTGGATCCCTATCCCTAACCTGTAGGGGAGCTGGCATTCGGTTCCCTAGCCCTTTGGTGAGATCCCCTAAGTCTCTTCTACCATATCTCAACCTATCCTATCCTCTTAGTCCTATATAAGTGAAGCTCATTCCCATTCCAAAGGGAGGAAGTCTATAGTATCTATATGCTAGTGAAATTAGCTTAGGAGAGATCTCTACTCATCCCTTGAGAGATCCACGCTTCCTTTGGAGGCCTTGGCATTGGCTTGGATGGAGAAGGATTGCTACGTTAAGTCTTGGTTGTAATCACTTCCTTCTATGTACTTTCCCTTATTATACAGTAATATAAATGCTTTCCACTAAATATCATTGTATTGATGATGTTTTGTGTAGTTTTCCTACTTAACTGCTTACTTAGATCTATTATTGTTTAGCTGCATTTTACTACTTATGTTGTTCTGTGTGTCTTGACAGGTTTGCAGCTGAGATCTGGAGACCATCAAGCTTGGAGCAAACATCAAGGAGAAAGGATCAGCGATCTGAAAGGTAAAGCATCTATCTACTCGATCTCTAATTAGATCTAGGAAAGTATTCTATATTTTGTCCTATTTGTTCTAGTCTTACATTAAGCTAGGGAGATCGAGCCTTGAGGCCACTCTTGGTAGATTGTCCATCAAACAAATATCCCTAGTAGGATCCAGTGTTAGTCCATAGGTATGCATTTAGGGCTATCTACTTTCACAAAATTCTATCCCTTAAATCCAAAGTCCACTAAACCTCTCTGATAATGGTCTTAAACTTTTCACTCTTAATGAGCTCCTATTCCTGAAATTCTGTAATATGAATTTTGTGCTGATTGTATTATGTTCTTTTCAGTTCAATAGTTAGTTTATTAGCATGCTAAGTTGGAACAAGTTTGCATGTTGTTTTCCTATGGGTTTTGAATGGATTATTTGTACAATGCTCCAGCATTTAATAAGAATAGGAAATTGGTTTTAACGATCAAGTTTCTACAGATCATTGCGCTACATAATGGTTTTGCAACTGCGTTGCAGAATAGTTTTGCAACTGCGATGCATAATGGTTATGCAATTGCGCTGCAAAATGGTTCTAAGATCGTGCTACAGAATTAAATTAGGTGGCGCTGCAGAACGGTCACAACACTCATTATTTCATCCACCTTCGGTCACATAAAGGTACTGTGGGAGACAAATGGAGATTGTGGGCAATTATGAAAGTATCTTGGTTTTGCATCCAATGGACCTGTTAATACTACCATGAAATTAAAACCCCGTGACAACACAATTCCCAACATCTCAACAAATCAGAGATTATTTGATTATTTCCTGTCCGAATTGGTCTAAGTTAGTTTAAGTTCTGGAGGACACCTTGGCCATCCATAAACACTTCTTTCCTGCTGTTAGGATGTCAAAATGGAATCAAGCTGAAGTTGGCAACTTATTAGATATGAACTAGTCGGTTCAGAGGTGTTAGAGGCATATCTTGAGTTTTGGAAAAAATTCAAACAGGTTGGATGGTTTCGGTATTGTGAGAAATTACAGGGACATTTTACTCCTATGGCTGAAGCATTTGACCATAGTTTTGATGGAAAAAACATTACCGTGGGTTATTTGACCTTTCTTGTGACCGAGAATTCAATCGCAATGGCTTGCGAGCTGCCTCAGGAAGGAGAACGCTGGTTCAAGCCACAAGGAGTGAGCACACCAAACTACAACTGGGTCCTGTTAGCCACCCATCAGAATCCTAACTAGCGTAAAGGCATCCCGAGGGTTTGGCTTAAAATGGAATACTGTGATCTGCTCAAGATAGTTCAGAGGAATATAACTGGAGAAGGGAGGTACACCACAGTCCATTTATATCATATGCAATTTTTGTTGCATTTGGAAGGGATTTCCCCCATGAATTTGCCTTTCTTTTTCCTCAAGAGTTTGACCAAAATGGCCGCTAGGGCACAAAAATCCCCAAATAGATGGCATGGGATATACCACCAATCTCTAATCAAACTGCTGATTTTACAAGAATTAAGAAATTTTAACCATAACTGGGAGCAATTCTTGGTAGAATTTGAATTCGTAACCCAAGATAACCTTCCATCCTCCTCCCGAGTTGTTGAAATCACCTCAATTAAAACATAGTCGACTGAACCAGCCGAAACCGGCATGGTATGCAACTATTCTACAGAACCTATCCCAAAGGAACAAGATGGAGGTCGAACTAGCAGGAAGCATAAAGGGTAAATGGAATTTAAGGGATCAATTAGTAAAAGACCGCAATTTTCATCGTAGGAGGAATACAAAAACCCTAAATTGGTCGAGGCATGTTTTGAAAAAGAAGAGAATAGAATTATGACTCGCAGGATGAGAGGAGCACTGAAATCACCTCCTGATTAAGATCCAATTCTCCAGGAGACTACTAAGGGTAAAGGTCAAATTGAAAACTAGAGGAAACAAGCTAAACCTAAGTCTTATCCTCTTCGTAAATCGCATACCAGGCCCACTAGTAAACTACGACTGAACTTCAAGTCTCAGTTTGATCCTTCTTTGAAGGACAACAAAAGTATTGAACCAAAATATTCTCTCGGTGAAAAGGTCAAGAAGAAAAGAAGGCGAAGAGTTAAAGTACATAAGCCAATTCAAATTCTAGCAGGTCGAGGAAGAGAAGCACCCTGTCTTGAAGAATTTTCTGAGGATGAATCAGAGTCATTCCTAGAAAAGGAAAGAAAAGTTGCACGGGTTTTAGCAGGATTGGAAGAAGCCATTAATACCATTCCATGCTCTCCAGAACCTGAACCTGTTAACCCCATTATTTTTGAAGAAATAGAAGAGAAACTATGTGTAAATCCTACTCCAGATAAGAAATTGGACCCAGATTGTACACCTCCTCAAAAATTCCAAGAAGAGAATTTGATTGCACCCTTAATTAAAGAAGAAGTCACTTCACTAGAACTTGAAGCCAAAGTAGAAGAAGTTAGTTATAGTTCGAAGAAGCAGAAATTGAAACTAAAGGTGAAGAAATACAAGGATTTGGTTAAATTATTGAAACAAGAGAATCAATTGTTACAAGATAGAGCGAACAAAACCAGTAACAAAAGAGCCAAATTGATGGTTAAATTCACAAAGGTATGTTGGTTTGCTTAGAAACTAAAGAAGATCAATCCAAAGTTGCCGAGACAGAAGAAGTATTGGAAAAAAATGTAAATAGCAAATAAATAAATTTATAGAGAGCACTGAGAAATTGGGGATTTTAACAGAATTGGGAACACATATTCTCAAGGACATGATGTAGAACGAAAGGGTAGTTTTGCTGAAATATTTTGTACATTTTGATTTTGATTCTAATTATGGTTCTGCTTTTCCTGTCATTTCACTATAAGCTGCAGACAGTATTCAATAGTATGATCTAGTTCTCTACAATACGTACAAGTCATAGCAAGATGCGGACACTCTCGAGCATAATGTCTAGGGGTGCCACAATTATAGCATATGACTTGTCCTCTACCCCGAACAAATCCTCCTCGTCCACGACCTCTGAATCCACCTCGCAGTTGATTGAATTATGCGTCACTTCTCTCAGCCTGACCTTATACCTTCATAAGAAACATATATGTAGTAGGTTCAGTGAGTAGCTGATATGCTCAACAATTTTTCTCGTCATGTCCAATAGAGTGACATAACTTACACCATAAGTTCTGAGGAGTACTTACCATCTTCTGCAACAAGTAACATTCTTCTGGTCGATGTCCTTTAGTCTGACAAATTCTGCACCATACATCAGTATTTAATGGACTCAGATTACTAGCATTAAGATAATCATGAAATGTCATACATTGATATTTAGAATGTTCATCTTCCTTGTACCTAGTGCACCAAACATATTCTCGCTTTTATTTACCTTTCTTGATATCTTGAATCTGAATAGACAAGTTTGCTAATTGTGACTAGATTTTAGCCATGCCAGCTCTAGTCTCTCTGATAGGTGACGCTTCTAACTTCATAGCCAACTCCAAGGCTTCTGTATGCGTCAGGATATTCTGTTGCATAAGAGGAACCTTGATATGAGGCAGTAACACAACGAAAAACCATTCCTTATGTTGTAGATCATTCATCAGAAAACTTGCACGAACCATTAAGGTTTTAAACCGTTGGTCGAAGTCCCACACAAACTCATTTGGTGCTTGCTTGATCTCCTTCAATTCAGTAATACACCAAGATTCAGACTTCGACTTCTTGAATTCTGTTTTCAATCCCTCCTTGAATTCTGCTAAGGTCTTCGTAGGTTGAGTTCCAGCGACTTCAGAAAATTTCATAAACCAATTTAAGGCACAAACTCTAAAGGTCGTGATCAACTATGCCAACTTGACTTTGTCATCTTGTGTTTGTTTTACAGTCCATACTGCATTGCATAAAATCCAGTGTTGCTCTTGATCTTCTGATCCATTCCCATTGAAAATAGGTAACTTCATTTCATCCTCAACCATTTTGGGATTCTGGGGCTTCGGCTAATTTAATACTAATGGACCATTGTTGAATGTATGCCCACTCGTCGAAGTATTATTCTGACTAGATTGAAAGAAATGTGAAGAATTACTAGGTCTTACCTCAGTCTCCAGAGATGTACGCGGGGTTGTGGATATGTCGCAACCTCGGGTCTGGAATTGTTCTTCGATTTCCTCTTCCTCTTTAGATATGATATGATATAATTCCTCCTTGTTGCTAGAATCCTTGTCGAGTTGTGGTACTGATTCATAGTCTCTCCTTTCAGTCACACTGCAACCCTTCTTTCCTGTCGCAGTTCTCCTCCTCTTGTTCAATTGAAATCGTCTCCCACTCTGCAGAAACCCACACTCTTCGTCAGGTTCACTTTATTCTCCTCTTATCATTTCAACTCATTCTCCATTCATCCAGATTGTTTTCCATACAATACCCATGGAAACTGTGCACAATTGCACTACTCGTCAAATTCCATTCGCATCACACCCTTTTCACAAAGTAGCTTCTTGATTGATAGATTCAATGACTTGAGGTATTTACCACGCAGACCTTCAAAGAAATCACGTTTTGCTGCACTATATGACTTGATAGTGCAACAATGACTTTGGTAATGTACCCCTCTAGTACATTGTCCATCCAGTAATCTACTGCACATGCAATTTTGTTATTCACACTTTTCAGTCCCTGTATCAACCCTGGCGTCCAACTTCGAGGCTCACCTCCTAGGATCTCCAGTTTAGTCGGATGCCACAACATTACTCTTCACACAAATCCTAGTCTTGGAAACATGACCATTTTTTGGCGCACTTTTACTTCGACCAGGGTTCAAGCATTCAACATCACACCAACAAACACCACTACCACAGATACCGACCCGAAAGAGAGATTAATCCCTTTCGACAACACCTATAGAGCATATGAAGTCTCACCCGAAGTACCTATGGAAGCTGCAAGAACCAGGTTTCTGCAGCATGGAAGGGGAATAACTCGGCATGCGATGCATTCATCATATAACCCTAACATTAATTATTCTTGAACATCAACAAGATCATAGCTTCGAAACATTCATCACTTCGACATAACCCATAACATTGCTAGATTGATATAACTTAGATTATAATTCACATTCATAGCATTCACAATTATCTTAATCATGCATTCATCTAAATATTCAATCAGAGGAAAGAAACACATATGACATCACAACACATCACACATCACAACACATAAAGACACTGTGTTTAACGTGGAAACCCATCCTGGGAAAAACCATGGAAGTGCTTGTCTTTTATTATGAGTCACGACCAAATAAGCACTTCAGTAATGACTTACAGATTTTTTCATGAATTACAAAGGATCTGCACTCATAGCTTGCAGATCAGTGACTCGGATTCTCCAAAATAACCCTGAAAGATATACCATAACACTTCATTACAGACTAAAAAATATGCTCTTACAGCATCGACTGACAGTAGAAAAATTAGTAACCCACCCAAAACTTCTCCCTTATTATATATTTATAGGGCGCACTTAGATTGCCCCACTCCCACTAACCCACTAACTTACTAACCGACTCATTCATACAATGTGGACCACTTCTAACTAACTGACTCAACTTCGACCATTTGAATCGATCAACCTAACTGCTTTTCCTCATTTCTTGGACACTTCGTCGGAGTTGACCGCTTTATCGAACCACTTCCACTTTGCCTTTGTCCACACCAAAACTGTTTTTGCAAAAATGGCACCTCCAAAAAGCTAGGCCCAACAATATTTATATAATATAATTTAGTTATTATATATGTTAATATAATATATAGTTATTATATGAATATACTATTTAATATAATATACTATGTATATTTTATTATATAGTTATTATATGTAATATATTAATATTAATAAATTAAAAAAAACAATAATACAAATAAAAAAGGAGGGAAAAAAAAAAAAAGAGTAAAACAGGGGAAAACTGTGAGGGAAAATAGGTAAATTTAAATATGTGGCCATCATCCTGCAAACTATAGGCCATTCAACAACCTTGCATACTCACTCCAAAGACCACTATGATTGCGTTAACATCCTTCTACGGCCTCTCATGGCACATGAATTCATATATCAACAAGTTTGAAGGTATCATTTCTTGGACACAAAGGCATTATCAATAAACAAGCTATGCCGCAAAATGACTTGGCATTTTTGGAACTTTGGTTTGCGCTTCAGATTATATGCATCTCAAGCTGTGGCTCTATTTATACTAGCACATGGTTTCCCTCCTTCTTTCCTTCCACATCTATGCTAGAACGCTCATTGTAAATAACATGTGCAACCCGTAAACCTCACTCCAAATCTCATCATTATAGATTAATGGATCCACAACTTGGAGGAATAATGGGGTGTGTAGCATTTCATTGATGGAATCCATATTTCTCGTATGCACAGAGCCTCCCTTCATTTTCATCATCGATGGGATGTACAAGATCCTTTGACATACTATATTGTACATGCACCTAGAGACCCTCATGATTCTTAGACAGATTTATGATCTACAACTTTAGAAATAATCACTATTACCATCTACATATGCATCCTCATTGGATCTATGGCTGTGACCTTCACCTTGGTGGTGGCTCCATCCTCATTCAATAGATCCAACCACTCCCTTTTCTTTATGCTAACCCTAACTTCACCCTAACTTCACCTTCAATTCTCAGCCTGTCCCCGCTCTCACTACTTTCACATTTACACACTCCTCATTTGTTGTATCTGCCTGCGGGGTTCTCTACTCAAATGGTTCAAGTTCCTTCAGGGTTCTCAGCTCAAATGGTCATAGGTTCAAGTTCTTCCCTCACACCTCAAAATTACAACTGTATGATATGGAACTAAATCTACCAATAGATATGATGGGGACACATGTATTATTATTAGGCCTTCGCTAATGCATCTACGACACTACCTATGCTTTTGGTGCTTGCTTTGTGTAGGGTGTGTTGCCTTTACTAGGTTAACTGCCTTTAATAATATGTTGTGTCCCTATTTCAAATAAGTAAAAAGGGAATAATATATAGTGCTTGGCTTCTACCTCTGCTTCATGATGTCTTAAATAATATGGGATCGAAGGGTATAATGTCAAGTAGAGTGTCAATTGGGACAAGGTTTCTCTGGTTCTTTATGGACATGGTGTTTAATGATGGATTGTTTGATTTGTAGGTATGCCCAACTAAATCAAAGTGTGTTCTCCGAACAACCATTTCACCCTCCTACTACAAACCATGCATATACCATAATAGTATGTGTCATTGTGTCTCCTCGCTCTGTTATCACTTTTGTAGGGAGTTCGCTCGTATCGACTGAGGTGTGGCTGCCCAGATCTTATGGTTTGATCTTGTGTTTGATTGTATTTGTGTGTCCTTATTTTATATTTTTCAAGATTTGATCTTATGTTGATTGTATTTGAAATATCTTCTGCAGCGTGAGAGTGTCTGAAGCAGGGGCGTCATTCAAATTCAAAATCACATGGTGATTATTTCTAGAAGTCAAAGTTTGTTCAAGAAGGGAGTGGGTTCCCTGAATTTATCAATTAGTTTTGATGTCAATAAATGGCATTAGCTGCCATGTAGAGATTGAGATCATTCTGTTGATAGGAGGCTAGTCTATCTCTCATGGCTAGTCAAGTAGCGAGGTGATCGGGATTGTATTAACATGGAGACTTGGGTTCAAAACCCACTGATGGGTGTGATTGTAAATATTCCCTTGTAAATATAAGAAGTATTGTGAAATTCTAAATCACAACATATCTAAGAGCTGAGTATACTTCACAGAGAATGAATGAGCATAAAAGATGAATTACAATGAAAATTGCAGTTAAATGAGTAGACAATTAATCATGCATGAGAACTTAGATAGGAACATGATTGTGTACAATGATCCAATTATCAATATAATGAACAATGATGTTACAATGGAGAGAATTTGAATCACCTAGGAGAATTCGAGTCTCAGTTGATCTAGCATAGTAATTGTCGCCTCTATTAGTGCTCCGGAGCTCCCAAACTTAGTTAAACTCAACCAAACACCAGTTAATTGAAGACACAATCAATTAACTGATCAAGGAGGGTGCACCAGTGATTTTGACATGCAAATCACTAAAAAAAGGGCGCACGAGGCCACAATCAATGGCATTCAGAGCATAAACCCCCCATAAGAGTCAGCGAACTCAGGTAGACTTACTAGAACACTGAGTTGGCTCCTAAAAAGTAGGGAACTGCCTCTAGTGGTCCTAAAATCATGCATGCAGGGTGCATTAGGTGGATATTGAGTCCTGGATGACATGTGCACACCACGAGGGGGGAAATAACATCACTAAGTACTAGCAAATGGTAAAGAATGCAAGTAGGACAAGGATGGAGTATTAAAATATCCTAACACCCCCCCTTAATCCATACTTGTGCATCTTGGGCCTTGGTTACTAAGACCAAAGGTCACCCATACAATCAAATAAATGATAAAAAATAAAAGAATTGTCCATGAACCAAGGAAATGGGGAAAAACCTCATGGGAAAAATACCCCCCCTCAAAAAAGAACAGCAGTAGGGAACTCAAAGAACCTTCATACTAAGCAGAGAAGGAAAAAACTTTCTTGAGTGAAAGCCTTTGCAAAAAATATTGGCAATATGCTCCTATGTAGGATAACAATGCAGGTGCTAGATCTGCATTTGCTCCTCTGATGTACCTCCGACAGTGTCGAAGCTGTATTTTCCAAAACAAGTCTTTCAGGAACCCTTCTTGATACTGGAGCGAATGGCTCATTGTAGTCCAAATCATGAACCTTTGAGTACCCTTTGTCAACCAACTAAGATTCGTACTTGGTTATAGATCCCCCATGGAAAGTCTCTTCAAGGGATTGTGGATCAAACACCACCATCATGTAGAACCTCTCTTAGAGAAGTGGATTTGCATGGCATGGTGCAAGGTTTGCATGATATTGAGATCTGGTGGTTCTATAGTCAAATGGATCCCCAATTGTGTTCCCAACATATACAAGGACTTTGTGAGTCCATATTGGCCTTGCCCATGGATTGGGAGCATGTGTTGGATATGGATCTGGATCTCCTTGAACTTTATTCTCAACATCAAGATCTTGATCCTCATCCTCATTAAAAGTTATATCACTCTGATCTTTATCAGATGCCAATGGAGTAGGCAGAGAGTATGGAAAAAAATGGAAGAATCCATATGCCTTGGAGGCATGGTTTGCAAACCCTTTAGCTATAATCTTCCCAAAAGAGATCTCTGCAATCTCAACTGTGTTAGGACCAAAGACCACTTTCTTTGGTGAACCTGTGTGAGTCATCTGATATATGGACAACAAATTTGCTGACAAAGAAGGCACAAATAGAACATTTTTGAACTTTCCATGCTCTAGATGTACTATTGTAATGTCCCTCAAATCTTGAAAATTTAAATTTTTTTATATGGGTCTATTCATTTAACAAGACTTAGGACTTGAGTAGGCAATACCTTCAACATTGCATTTATCACTAGAAGTAACATGGAATCTATAATTAAGTGTGATAATTCTGTCGATTGTTTATACAATGTTGGTCTTGGCATGCATTGACTCATCTATGTATTTGTATGCTATTATCGTCCATTTTTATGCTATTTGTTTACTTCATGCAGAGTCTATGTTCATTAACTAACTACATTATGTATTTTACTTCTAGAATGTAATTGTGTAAAATGATGTCTTAATTTAACTTCTAGGTCTGTCAGTTGAATGGTAAGAGGGCTTGAAGGCCCCAGGTCTTACTTAGCTTTTTCATGAGCTAATGACTTGTATTTAACCTTGTGCAGGTGCCTAGAAGAGACACCTAAATTATTACTTAAGTGCTTAAGAATTTAAGTGACAAGGGATAAGGATAAACCCTATACCCTAATCTTATCCTAAATAAAATGCGTTGATGCTAAATAAAGGGTGAACACACCTACTATGGAGAGTGGGTAAAAATCTAAAGTGTGGTGGAGAGTAGATACACTTTAAATGCTAGCCATGTGACAAGATCTATGGTGGAATCCATGCTGGCATTGGGGTGTAAAGTATGCGAATTACTCTAGCTCCAGTTCAATTCCTATTTTCTTATTTGTTGGTGTGTGTGGGGAGGGCGTAGAGCTCTCTGCGACTCTGGTTGAAGAATGGGGTATGTGCATGACCAGAGCATGGCTCTTGGTCTGAGCAACCCCTTAAGAACATAGGTGGACAGTATAGACAACCACCATAAGAAAGGAGGTAAGCTCAGCATACTTCATAGTTTCCAGATTTACATAAACCAGTTATATTTCTTGCAATGCTTAACTAAACCAGTGTTGTGCATTTATTGTCAGGGCCCTCATGGATGTTGGGAAACTTGGCAAGGAGCATTGAAACGTTGAAGGGGATGGCGGCTTAGAGAAACTCGACCGGTCCTAGTAAGACCTGGGATCTTGATATTTCTTTGCCATGAATCGTTGGTGTTTAGACGTAGGGGTTTCTCTTGTTTTTTACTGGGCATAATGATGTCACGGGTATGTTGGGGAGATACAAGGAGTTTCAACAACCCTAAATTTGTATTTTTGATTTGTCGTGTTTGCACATTTCGCCAGTGTTGGTTACTGGAGACTAAAGTGCCATTTTTAGGCCTCTGCGTGTATTTGATTAAGCTCTGTTGAGATATGTGGTGCTGGGCGTTTTTGGTTGTAAGCCTATGCGGGCATGTATCTGTTGATGTAATATTTAATTAGATGTGAATGGCTCTCAAGCCTGTCGACGTTTATTTTAATGTGAAGGAAACTTAGGGTTTCTTAAAGGTCTTCCATAAAATCGCATTTCTTTAGGACTGGGTTATCCCATTGTATAACTTCTGATGTTTATGAACTCTGTGTATGGATTCTAGATAATTTATTTGACAGTTTATTGAACTCTAGGTTTGTTGAATCGAGCCCTAAGGCGTTACTGGATTTAATTTATGTTCTATATGTTTTAATGGTGATTATTGCTTCTATCCTGTAATCGAAATGTTTAGAATGGGAAACTCTGTATATGCTTCTGATTTGTTTGTAATGTAAAACCCTAAGTATTTATAATGGAAAAATGATCATGAGTAAAAGAGGTCTATGGATTCATTTTAGCATTCTGGAAGTTGTATGGATTACTCTGTTCGTTGACTGTGGGAAATTAATTTGTGATATATTTCTCCAGCTTGCTACAGCAGGCCCTAGAACTCTAATGAAGTCGTTTTGATGTTTAGTTCGGGTCTCTGGAAAATGTATGGAATTAATCTGATTTTTAAATTAGTGTTTAATTAAACTTTGTGGAAAATCATGTTGCATCTGCAAGCCTTAATTTAGATAATGGTTTCGATTTGGCCAGGGCTCTAGTCGTTTAGATTTTCAGCCTTCTATTCCTGTTTATAAATTAAATAGATTTGTATTGCATATTTGTATTAAGTCTTTTAGTATGGGACATAGTACGTATTGCCCTAAATTGGATGGCATGTGAAATTCGTAGGTCATGGGCTCCTATACATATTTAATTGTAGATCACTCTTGAAATGTATAGCCTCTCTGTCTTTGTATTGTGAATGTTTATAATTCTTAATTGGTGAATTTTAGTTAATTTCCAGAGTCTGGTTTAATATATATATAATTAAGGTTTTTATGTGGATGTTTGATAATATAATCATATTATGGTAGATTGATGAAATGCCTAACATTCTGGGTTATACTAGGTAGGTTTTTAAGGTATGATGTTAGGTTTGAGAAAGAAAATACTATCATGCTGATCTAATTCATTAATTGAACCTGTTTTGAATTTAAAAGCATATTTATTATAATACTAAGTATTGGTTAATATTTACCATTTATAAGTAAATATTAACTATAGGTAAATAAGTAGTTCATTTATTCCAACCAGAGTTTAGCGCTTTTGGCCGGAAATCCTAAACCTAGGAATTTCTCTCTCTATATAAGGAAATTATGGGAGTTTTCTCCGTTTATAATTTAAACCTGAAAGTCATGGCTAGGCAGTTATGCTGATGACTTTATTCCAAGGAAATTTATACATTCCTATTTTAAATGATCATTCAAATACTACTTGAATCTATAACATCATATTCTAGAAGCAAGATAAATTTTCATACAACATCCGTGACCTAATGAGATTCAATACAGAGCCTAGAAAGAGATAATATAACCCACAATGCTGTTCATTAACCTAGATTTACTGAACCGGATAATATAATCATCAGTACTAGTCACAACATGAATTTACTGAAAACAAGATAATATAATAATTAATGCTGATCATGACAGAAGTTTACTGAAATAAGATAACTGAAACGTAAATAAATACTTATCATTATTTTAATACTGACCAACTGACTTAGGAATTGCCACGTTCCTCCCAACCATAGACTGCATCCCGTTCCTGGATTGTTTCACCGGTCACCCCCGAGCCGAACTGAGCATGACAAGAATCTAGAAGGCCTAAGTGTGGTTTGATATCTTCTTTACTACAATAGAGTAGTCACAAGGTCCCTTTACCAACCCTTTGTGTGAATCTTTCTGAATAACTCCCCCCCTAATAATATTCACAGTCCTCTCACTAGGACAGTCCTTTAATAGGACACACCTGATATCGAAAATCTGATGTTTGAGTGCTCAGATTCACGACTGAACCCTCTAGTGAACTTGGAAAACACTTGCCCCCTGCAAAGTTCCTCTCTCTGCTATTTATACTTTTTAAGAGAACAAGGCTGCTAGGAAATTAGGTCTTTTGCTCACTCAGTTATCTAACTAACACACTAGCAGTTCTATTTTTTATTTATTTTTTTTTATTTTTTTTTATCTTTAATTAGAAATTTAATTTATTTTAATCTTTATTTAATCAAATTAGACTTTTACTCACCTAACAACTAGTTGGATATTTAGTTATCATCTAATGACCAATCTAGACTCTCGCATGCTCAGTCGCCCTTTGAGTGGCAGTCCCAATCAGTTAGAAAGACTAAAATAATAATAGTCTTGAACATTAAAGTAAATAATCAAATGGATTGCTGATGATCCAGAGCTCCAACTCAACATCAGTTAATCAATAGGAGTTTAAGTGTTCCAGAGCATCTCAGATCAACACTTACTCAACTAACAGTGCTTCCAGATCCCACTTGGATCAACACTATCCACAATAATTTAGATGTTCCAGAGCTCACTTTCTCACATCATTTAATAGTTTGGTGCTATTCAGAGCTCACTTGCTCAACACTTAAAAATAACCACATGGGTGTTTTCAGAGTTCTTTTTAACTCAACACCTGTCAACCATAATTAAGGTTATAACAACAATTAATAATAAAAAGAAAATAGTATTTTCTTGGGATATTACATCCCTCCCCGCTTAGAACAACACCACCCCTGTGTTCTAGGGACTTGAACTGAAACCGTGAAATAAGGAGGGGTATGCCTCTTTCACTGCGGTTTCATTCTCCCACGTAGCCTCTTCAGGCCCGAACTGCTTCCATTGCACTTTCAACTAGATAATGATTCACTTTTTGAGCAACACCTCTCTCCTGTCCAGAATATGAAGGGGTTCCGGTACAAATTCCCCTTCATGTTCTACCTATAACAAGGACCAATCAATGACATGCTTAGTATCGTAAACATATTTCTTAAGTAAGGATGCATGAAAAACATTGTGCACTTTTACATGTGTTGGCAATGCTAGTTCATATGCCACCGACCCTTTCTTGGACAAACTTTCAAATGGTCAGCAAAACCTGGGAGCTAGTTTCTCACATTTGCCTAAGCTTAAGGAAATTATTTTGGCTTTTACTTTCAAGTAAACATGTTCCCCGACCTGGTACTCTTTGTCTTTTCTTTTTCTATCCGCATAGCTTTTATGCCTGTCTTGGGCCTCTTTTAAATTCTGCTATACTTTTACAACAAGTTGTTCTAAATATTTTAAGAGACCCGGCCCCAACATGAGCCGATCCACCGGGCTATCCCAAGTCATCGGTGTCCTGTATTCTCTGCCATAAAGTATTTCGAAAGGGCTCATTTTAGCCGAGGTCTGGTACCCGTTATTGTATGCAAATTCTGCAAGGTGCAAATATTCTTCCCACTGGTTAGGATTATTCATGACATACATCTGAAGCATATCTTCTAGTATCGGATTTACTCGTTTAGTTTGCCCATCCGTTTGCGGATGGTAAGCAATGTTGAATTTTAATTGCATTTCCAAACCAGAAAACAATGATCTCCAAAAATTGCTTGTAAATTTAGTATCCCTGTCGGAGATAATAGCTTTAGGTATTCCGTGTAATCGAAAAATTTCCTTCAAGAAAATGTTAGCAATGTTTACAGCTTTATATGTAGATTTCACTGGAATAAAATGTGCAGATTTAGATAGTTTGTCTACTACAACCATGATTGAGTTGTTATGTTTCTTTCATTTTGGCAAGTCGGTGATGAAGTCCATGCTGACCACTTCCCATTTCCATTCTAGAATGGGTAATGGTTGCAGCAGTCCAGTTGGGTGTTGATGTTCTGCCTTAACCAATTGGCACTCCTGACATTTGGCAATGAACAATGCCACGTCAGTTTTCAGTTTTGGCCAAAAATAATGTCTTTTAACATTGGATAACGTTTTCTGGTAGCTTGGATGCCCAGAATATGGTTTCTAGTGAAATTCATTTAATATATCAGATTTGATATTTTCACTTTTTGGAACATAAATTCTGTCCTTGGACCAAAGTAGTCCCGTTTCATCAATTTTATAATATTTATGTTGTGTAAATAGTCTGTCCTCTTGTATTTTCTGAAGTATTTCAATGTAAAAACAGTCGTTTGTACTTGCTGTCCTGATCTCATCATGCATACCAGAATTGGTTTTACTCACTGTCACCTCATGAATTAGGTGAATTCCACGACTCAATGCATCTGCAATCTTGTTTTCCTTTCCCTTGATGTGTTTTAATTCAAAATTATACTCACTAAGGAAGGCTAGCCACCTGGCTTGCCTGGCATTCAAATATGGTTGGTCGAATAGATATTTCAAGCTCATGTTATCAGTCTTGAGGAGGAATTTCTTCCCCATGATATAGTGTCTCCACATCTTCAATGCGTGGATGATGGCAGCTAGCTCGAGGTCATGAGTTGGGTATTTCTTTTTGTGCTCTTTTAATTTGCGCGACTCGTGACAAATTACAAAGTCATTTTGCATGAGGACTCCCCCGAGCCCTTCCTTACTTGTGTTAGTACAAACCACAAAGTCTCCATCTGGGTCTGCGATCTTTAGTATGGGGGCAGTTGTTAAAAGTTGTTTTAGCTTCTGAAAAATCTCTTCGCACTTGGCTGTCCATAAAAACTTACTTTCCTTTTTCTGCAATGAGGTCATAGGACATGCAATCCTAGATAAGTTCTCAATGAACATCCGATAGTACCCTGCTAATCCTAGGAATGATCTGATGTCCGTGACACTTGTCGGTGTATGCCACTCTTCTATGGCTTTGATTTTCTCCATATCTACTGCAATTCCTTTCTCATAACTGATATGGCCAAGGTACTGTATCTGAGGTCTATAAAAAACACATTTACTAAACTTAGCATAGAGTTGGTGCTCTCGTAGGATTTGTAATACAATCTTGAGGTGTTCCTTATGCTCTTCCTCGTTTTTAGAATAAATCAGTATGCCGTCGATGAATACAAGTACGAATTTGTCTAAGTACTTACTAAAAACACTGTTCATCATGCACATAAAATTAGCGGGTGCATTCGTTAGCCCGTAGGGTATCACTACAAACTCGTAGTGACCATACCGTGTCCTAAAAGCGGTTTTGCTTATGTCTTCGTCCCAAATTCTTACCTGGTGATATCCGGATCGCAAATTAATTTTGGAGAATACTCTTGCTCCTCTGACTTGGTCAAATAGATCATCTATCCTCGGAAGGGGATATCGGTTCTTTATTGCCAGTTTATTCAGCTGTCGGTAGTCGATGCACATCCACATCATTCCATCTTTCTTCTTCACGAAGAGGATGGGTGCTCCCCAAGGGGATACACTTGGTTAGATATATCCTTTGTCTATCAATTCTTGAAGTTTAAGTTTCATCTCAACTACTTTAGGGGTACTCATGCGGTAGAGTGCCTTCGAGACGGGTACCGATCCCAGTACTAGTTCGATGGAGAAATTCAAATCTCTCTTGGGCGGCAACCCGAGTATTTCATCCAGAAACACATCTCGGTAATCTGCTAAGACTGGAAAATCCTCAATCTGTTGTTCTCTTTCTTTTTCTAAGTTATGAATGTTGACTATGTACAACTTACAGCCCTTTCGTATGCACCTCTTAACTTGCAAGGCTGAGATTTGTCTAATAACAACTTTCTTGGGTATACCCAATACCTTTCTCTGGTTTCCTTGTTTATCCGTGCATGTGAAAGATTTATTTAGGAAATCTAGCATGACGCGATGTTGTTCTAGCCAATCCATACCAATCAGTAGGTCATAGGCACCTAAGGGTAAAATGTCTAATTCTGCTTCGGTTTGAAATCCGTTCATGTAAAGTTGGCAATTTTTAACTAGTTCAGTAATTTTTCTTTTCGTTCCTGTGGCTAACTGCACTAGCCATGGTTTAGCATGTTTCACATTTTTCAACTTGAAACTTTCAACAATATTAGGGCATACGTAACTACAGTAGGCCCCTGGGTCAATTAAAATGGAAACAGAAAAGTTTTCAATTTTACCTTCAATTTTGACCATTGTGGACTGGTAGTCTGCTTTCCTGCCCTCCAGGGCAGCGCATATTCTGGGTGTCCATGCCATGTCTTCTACGGTTGTCTCTTCCTGTAGGTTGTTCAGAACTTTGGTGCCTTTGTTATTTGGGAAATCTTTGTAATAATGGGGTTCTTGACACCCCCAAAATCTTCCAGGTATAGGGGTTGTTCTAGTTCCTCTCTCTATTGCAGGATTATTAACACTCTGTGTTGGATTTTTTGACTGTGTTCCATACCTTGGAAAATTTTTGTTAGCAGGAAAACTGCTGTTCTGTTTTCGGTAAGGAGGTGGTTTGAACCCTTTTCTTCGATTGTCAAAAGATGATCTCATATTGTCCCTCTTTTTGTTTATAATTTCAGTCCTATGTTGGTTGTGCTCATAATAGAGGCTAGCTTTGTATAAAGCCATTTCCAGGGTCTTGGGTGCATCAAATTCAATCTTGTCCCTGTAGTAAGTTGGGAGGAACCCTAGGAACTTTTGTAATTTTACCTTCTCATCTCTTACATAGGGTACGTAATGTAGCAGTTCAAGAAACCTGTTGATTAATGCATCCATGGTAAGGGAGTTTAGCTGTAGCTCATGGAATTCTTTTATTTTCTTATCAAAGAACCTCTCTGACATGTATTTTTCTTGAAATAATTTTCTGAAGGTTGTCCATCCAACTTGATTTCTTTTTATCTTCTTGGTATGTTTTAGGTCCTGCCACCATCTGGCAGCTTTACCATTTAAATTGTATATGGAAAAATAGGCCTTCATACAGCTGGAGTACTGATGTACTTTGAAATATTTGTTCATTCCCAACAACCACTCTTCGGCTTTCTCTCCTGAATCTAGGTCTCCTTCGAAAGTTGGAGCCTTAATTTTCTTAAATTCTCCTTGCAGGCTATCTCCCCTCTTGTATTTCTCTTTGCAAGGGGATGAAGCATAATAATCTGAAGAGTACTTAGATTCAGGGCCACATGAGTTGGATGAGTTGGAGTGTTCTGGTGACTTTTCAAGTTTTCTAAAATCTGGGCTACTATCTCTCTTTTTGCGGTGCTGTTTAGTCAGATGCTTGTTTGTAGAATGGGTTGTCTTCCTATGAGTTTTCTTTCCAGTTAATGTTTGCTGTAATGCCTCATTTACTTTGTGATGTTCTCTTCTTTCATTCAAGTTATCATCTTTGAAACTATGGAATTCTGCCTGTAGGCTTTGCACTGTTTTCAGTAGGTCAGACGCCTTGACTGCTCCCAGACTATCATTTAGTTTAATTACTATTTCCTGCTCTCTAGGTATTGAATTCAGGTTGCCATGTTGGTTGTCATCTCTTTCAACATTCATTGTAGCTTGTCTTGTCCTGAAAAAGTTTTCAATGTGCAAGAAAACAAATTTTATTAGCTTATTAGTTTTGCAGCGGTAGTGTAGGCTCATAGGCCTCAAGTTTTCGAATCTGGCCTCTGATACCACTTGTAATGTCCCTCAAATCCTAAAAATTTAATTTTTTTTATATGGGTCTATTAATTTAACAAGACTTAGGACTTGAGAAAGCAATACCTTCAACATTGCATTTATCACTAGAAGTAGCATGGAATCTGTAATTAAGTGTGATAATTATGTCAATTGTTTATACAATGTTGGTCTTAGCATGAGTTGACTCATCTATGTATTTGTATGTTATTATCGTCCATTTTTACGCTATTTGTTTACTTCATGCAGAGTATATGTTCATTGACTAACTACATTATGTATTTTACTTTTGGAATGTAATTGTGTAAAATGATGTCTTAATTTAACTTTTAGGTCTGTCACTTGAATGGTAAGAGGGCTTGAAGGCCCCGGGTCTTACTTAGCTTTTTCATGAGCTAATGCCTTGTATTTAACCTTGTGTAGGTGCCTAGAGGAGACACCTAAATTATTACTTAAGTGCTTAAGAATTTAAGTGACAAGGGATAAGGATAAACCCTAAACCCTAATCTTATCCTAAATCAAATGCGCTGATGCTAAACAAAGGGTGAACACACCTACTATGGAGAGTGGGTAAAAATATAAAGGGGGGAGAGTAGCTGGGCTTTAAATGCCAGCCATGTGACAAGCTCTATGGTGGAATCCACGCTGACATTGGGGTGTAAAGTATGCGAATTACCCTAGCTCCAATTCAGTTCCTATTTTCTTGTTTGTTGGTGTGTGTGGGAAGGGAGTAGAGCTCTCTGCGACTCTAGTTGAAGAATGGGTTATGCGCATGACCAGAGCATGGCTCTTGGTCTGCGCAACCCCTTAGGCACATAGGTGGACAGCGTAGACAGCCACCATAAGTAAGGAGGTAAGCTCAACATACTTCGTAGTTTCCAGATTTACATAGACTAGTTATATTTCTTGCAATGCTTAACTAACCCAGTGTTGTGCATTTTTTGTCAGGGCCCTCGTGCATGCTGGGCGACTTGATAAGGAGCACTGAAACATTGAAGGGGATGGAGGCTTAGAGAAACTCGATCGGTCCTGGTAAGACCTGGGATCCTGAGATTTATCTGCCATGAATCGTTGGTGTTTAGACGTAGGGGTTTCTCTTGTTTTATACTGGCCAAAATGATGTCACGGGTATGCTGGGGAGTTACAAGGAGTTTCAACAACCATAAATTTGTATTTTTGCTTTACTGGGTTTGCACATTTTGCCAGTGTTGGTTACTGGAGACTAAAGTGCCATTTTTAGGCCTCTGCGTGTGTTTGATTAAGCTCTCTTGAGATGTGTGGTGCTGGGCGTTTTTGGTTGTAATCCTGCGTGGGCATGTCTCTGTTGGTGTAATCTTTAATTAGATGTGAATGGCTCTCAGGCCTGTCGACGTTTAGTTTAATGTGATGGAAACTCAGGGTTTCTTAAAGGTCTTCCATAAAATCACATTTCTTTAGGACTGGGTTATCCCATTGTATAAATTATGATGTTTATGAACTCTGTGTATGGATTCTAGTTAATTTATTTGATAATTTATTGAACTCTAGGTTTGTTGAATCGAGCCCTAAGGTGTTACTGGATGTAATTTATGTTCTATATGTTTTAATGGTGATTATTGCTTCTATCCTATAATCGAAACAATTAGAATGGGAAACTCTGTATACGCTTTTGATTTGTTTGTAATGTAAAACCCTAAGTATTTATAATGGAAAACTGATGAGTAAAAGAGGTCTACGAATTCATTTTAGCATTCTGGAAGTTGTATGGATTACTCTGTTCATTGACTGTGGGAAATTAATTAGTGATAGATTTCTCCAGCTTGCTACAGTAGGCCCTAGAACTCTACTGAAGTCGTTTTGATGTTCAGCTCGTGCCTCTGGAAAACGTATGGAATTAATCTAATTTTTAAATTAGTGTTTAATTAAACTCCGTGGAAAATCGTTTTGCATCTGCAAGCCTTAATTTAGACTATGGTTTCGATTTGGCCAGGGCTCTAGTCGTTTCGCTTTTCAGCCTTCTATTCTTGTTTATAAATTAAATAGATTTGTATTGCATATTTGTATTAAGTCTTTTAGTATGGGACAGAGTACGTATTGCCCTAAATTGGATGGTATGGGAAATTCGTAGGTCGTTGGCTCCTATACATATTTTATTGTCGATCACTCTTGAATTGTATAGCCTCTTTGTCTCTGTATTGTGAATGTTTTTAATTCTTAATTGGTGAATTTTAGTTAATTTCCAGAGTCAGGTTTAATATATATCTATATATATATATTTAAGGTTTTCATGTGGATGTTTGATAGGTTATACTAGGTAGGTTTTTAAGGTATGATGTTATTATTGAGAAAGAAAATACTTTTTTTTTTCCTCGGAAAAAATCGTAATTTTATTTCAAATAGATGATCAAAATTACATTCTGCACATGTAGTAGAATCACTGAGATCCCTACATTGTCACAAATTTTATATCCCTTATTATCATCATATCGATCCCATATTACTGCTGTCCATACAATATTACTGCTATCCTACCAACCGCATGATCCAGTTTCATAAAATACTGTTACATGAACGTAACCATCAATGGAATGCTGCACTAACTCTCACTTTTGTGCTTCGATATCTTCAAAGAAAAGGACTGTGATAATAGCTGAAAGTGCCCTCAGGTGAATGAATTGTAATCCTCCAAGTGCCATGAGCTAATTCCTGCTGCGTCGCTACCTTGGATAGCTGATCAGCCATCCCATTCCTCTCCCGGTATATATGTGTAAAAGTGATGTGATTAAAGGACGTCTTTAACCTGATCACCTCCTCCAGAATGGGTAATAGTACCATAACATGACAGGAATTTATCTCCTTAGCCCAGTTGATAACTAACAATGAATCCCCAAAAATCTGTAGAGATAGGCAGCCTTGTTCAAGAGCAAATAACATCAACAATTTAAGAGACATAATTTCTGCATAGTTATTTGTTCCTCTCCCCAGACCAGCCACAAAATGAAAAAAATGGGACTCTGATATGTGAAGGACTGCCCCCCCTCCACACACCGAATGATGTTCTGTTGAAGCGCCGTCAAAGTATGCCCACGGCATGGATTGATCGATCATCTCCTCTTGCACCCGTCGAGTTCTAAACGCCTGTACTGGAGCCAAGTAATGTTGTAAGACCGCCACCGCTTGAGCTACCACGGACTCCAACGGAACCCGTCTGTCATGAAAAATAAGCGAATTTCTGTTTATCCATATGCCCCAGGCAAATATACACGGGAAGGCCCGATATGGTGTTGCCTTATTAATTGTCCACCAACCTTGGAACGCCTCCAGAACACAGTTGCCCATCCACCGCGTCTTAAAATCCATATAACTGCTAATGCCATCCCAAATAGCTTGTGAGAATTGACAATGAACAAAAAGATGAGCAATGGTTTCTTCCGCTTCCCTACAAAGTGGACAGATTCCCGGACCCTGGAGAAAACGTTTTTGTAGAATGTCCCAGGTAGGTGCCTTATTTTCCAGTATAGCCCAGAAGAGTAATTTCGCTTTGCCCGGACACCTAAGCTTCCACAGATATTTCCACCACCACACCAATTCCCTGTTATGGATTTCCACATGCAGCTGGATATATCCATTCTTTGGTGTGTAAATGCCCGAGGGATGGTGATCCCATATGGTGATCCCATATAAGTTCATCAACCCGATTGGTCAAACGAATATTAGTAAGTCGTAATATCCGCAGAAAATCCACCCAAGCCCCCTGCAATTCTGCAGAGATCTCCAGTCGCTGTGCTGATATCCACCCTTGATGCCATAATGTAGATGTACCCAGATCATCAATGTCAGCCAGGAAGTTACATCCTCGAGTAGCCAAATAATTCCTCAATTCCACAGGAAGGACATGACCTCCCCTGCAGCCAACCCAAGGGTCCAGCCCAATACGTAGGAGACGCCCATTACCTATCCTCCACACCAATCCAGATCCGACCAAAGAGAAATGCTTCACCACCGCTTTCCAGACCACAGAGCAATTTGTCCTCGACTTATTTCCCAGCCTTATCCATTCGAGAAGAGTAAGAGGGGCAATATATTTATGATATACCACTCTTGTCCAGAGACTATGTGTATGGATAAGACGCCACGATACTTTGGCCCCCCAAGGCTTTTGCGAACAAAAAAATATTCTTCAACCCCCATCCTCCCAGTGCTTTAGGGGTAGCAATTTTTCCCCATCTGACCCACACCAATGCACGATGCTCACCCTTACCCTTCCAAAGAAAGGCAAAACACAACCTCCGAATCCGCTCCAGGACTCCAATGGGGATCCAAGCAAGAGACATCCAATACACCGGAATTGCTTCCAAAACTGATTTAACCAGGACTAGCCTCCCAGCCCGAGAGAGCCATTTGTGACTCCATCCATGTAGGCGTTGTTCTAGTTTTGCAATTAACCAGTGCCAATCAGCCTTCAGATAAGCATTCGGTTTCAGGTGAAAGCCAAGGTACTTTAATCCATCATCAATATCCATAGTCCTATATGGTAGTATGTTAGCCATTCTATGAATCTCCTGCTTAGTTAAATGCGAGCATGTGATAGAAGATTTTTCAATATTTACTAACATACCCGCTGCAATTTGCAATAAATGGATGCCTTCAACCACCTTATCAATATCCTGTCGCGTGCCATCACAAAATATCAGAATGTCATCAACAAAAAGGAGATGTGTAATAAACAGAACCTGTGATATGGATATGCCCCGAAAGGAGCCATCAGCTTTTGCAGTCAATATAAAACGGCAGAGTCCTTCAGCAACAAGTAGAAACAGCAGCGGAGAGAGGGGGCATCCCTGTCGTAGACCCCTTCCCGCATGGAAAAAAGGACTAGCAGAACCATTGATTAGTACAGAAAAGCTCACCGTAGTGATGCAGGCCATAATCCAACGAATAAATTCGTAGCAGAACCCCAGGTGAGTTAAAAGCATTCGGATATACAGCCAGCTAACCCTGTCAAATGCTTTGGAGAGATCAATCTTAATCACAGCACCCTTCTGGTTCCGAACTTTCAGAGTGTGTAATCCTTCCTGTGCCACTCCAATGGCCTCATGAATTTGGCGACCTTCCAGGAAGCCAAATTGCTCACAAGAAATATGCTGAGACAATATTTTTTGGAGTCTCCGCGCCATAACCTTAGAGATGATCTTATAGATACAATTGCATAGAGAGATAGGTCTGAATTCATCAAAGCTTGCAGGCTTGTCCGTCTTCGGAATAAGAGCTATAAAGGTGGAGTTGAAAGGTCCATGGACAAACCCAGCCTTACGCGATTTTTCCGCCACATGCAATAATTCCTCCCCGAAGAATTCATAGAAACCTAAGAAGAATTCAATAGGCCAGCCATTTGGCCCCGGGCTTTTATCTTTTTGAAAGGATTGCATAACCATCGAGAGCTCAATCGGCAACACCTCCTCCATCAGCATCCGATTATCTTCCTCCCCCACAAACCAAGGGAACATCTGAGTCACCCGAATAACCTCAGCTATGGAAGCTCCTGGTTGTGCAGTGAATAAATTGTCAAAATGTCGGACTCCCATCTCTGCTAATCCATCAAAACTGGAGACCAGTTCTCCTTCTGCTGAAGATAATTCCCAAACAGAGTTTGTGAATTTTCTCCCTTTAGCATAATTTTGAAAAAATTGGTATTCTCATCACCACACTGAAGCCAAATCGCCCTACTCTTCATTCTCCACATCTCTTCTCGCTCACACAGAATATCATTCCTTCGTCGTTCCCACTCCATCAGTTCGCCTTTCTGCTGATCATCCAGAAATCCCATCCCCAGACAATTAAGAATCCTATCAATATTCATCTCAGCAGCCCGCAGAGTCTGCTCATCAATCGCCCTCTTCTCATGAGCCCAGGAAATAGTGGCCTCTTTAATTTGCATAAGATTGTGTTGAAAGTGTGCCCCCACATGCAATTGAGAATCATGAGGGCGATGAACCCACAGATCCTGAACCAGCTTAAGAAAATCCACCTCCTTCAGCCAGCTAGGATTGAATTTGAAAGGGCTAGGAGGTTTTTTCCTTCTACCTCGTAGCTCCAGAAAGATGGGACAGTGATCAGATATCCCACCTGATCCGACCCACTGTCTGACAACATCAACACCCTGTGCCAATACATTGGCCACCAGAAACCTATCCAGTCTCTTAGCCACCCTGTGATCCCCAGTTCTCTTATTTCTCCAAGTCGGATTTAACTTGGGTGGTAAGATATCAAGCAGATCCTTCCTGGCAAATGCTTGTATGAAATAATTTGCTAAAGCATCCGGAACAGCCCTAGGCCCCCACACTTCAGAAATCCCCAGAGTAAGATTTAAGTCCCCACCCAAGATCACATCCTTACCATCAAACAGATCCATATCCAACAAGGAGTCCCAGAATCCCACCCTATTTAAATAGGGCCCGTAGATATTGAGAACAGTGATCATCCGACCGATCTCTGCATCCCAAACTTCCAAACCTATGCTAGAAGAGATTCCCCACGAACTATCACATCTGCAGCACTTTACCTTCCATCCCGATGCCAGCCCGCCAGATCGCCCCCGAGCATCCACTCCAACAAACTTCCAACCTGGAAGCAAAGATTCTAAAGTCTGTACCACATCTACACTGCCACCCAAAGTTTCTTGCAACAGTAAAACATCCGGTTGATTTAAGTCTAGCAACCTCCGAAGCGACGATTTTTTAATGGGACTCGCCAACCCACGACAGTTGAAAGACATAATTTTCATAATGAACCCCCATCCTGGGTTTTCACTGCTCTAAGCGCCCACTCAATAGAAGATTGTGTACCCATCACGAGATCCACTTTAGCCCGATCTTGAGCTTTAGACAATAGGGATCTTCGGCCCCGACCTTTCCCCCCAACACTATATGCCAAATCGGGAAGTCCCTTTCCCCCCGATCCAATGTTAGGTATCTCCCTACTGCGAAGAGCATAACGGATGTTTCTACCCTCAGAGCTGGTAGAGAATTTGGTGGACGTGTAAACTCCATCCTCCTCAGTCAAACAACAAGTAGCAGCCGGACAAGGTAAGACCGTATGGGCAAGTGGTGTAGACCCAATCCTACCCCCCCCCAAATCAATAGTGTCATCAGATAAGGAAACAGGAGGAGATAAGAAATGAGACTTACTCGAGGGTTTCATGGGTGAACCCCGTCGATTAATGGAACGCTCCGATAGCTTACTGGAAGTGACCCGAGTAGTAGGAGTCGCTGGAAACACCCCCTCATTAACAGGATCAACACTCCCAATATACTCCTTTCCATCGTTCACCAATGTAGTCAACAATGCCTCTGATCCTTGACACCCACAAATATCCGATGTAACCACTGAATCAACTATCACCCCCCTGTCATTTGCAGACCCACTCCCATCATCCACCACCACCTGGGAGCTCGCCTTCGACAATGGATCTGCACCTACTTTAGCAACTGCACCTGTCAGGGGCTTACATGTCCGAAACGGTAAAGGGCAGCTGGCTACCAGATGTCCACGAACGTGGCAGCGGTGACACCTAAACGGCACACCCACATAATCCAGAATTTGAACATAGTCCCCTTCCTTTGATTTAACATTAATCTCAGCAGAGAGTCCCAGCCGAAGATCTATATTGACCAGTATCTTAGCCACCGTGTAAATGCCAGTCTCAAGGTGGGAGGAATCAGAACACACATATTCACCAAGAAAATTTCCTATCTCGGCAAACCTCGTTTCATTCCAAAGATGCATGGGAAACCCAGGAAGCTTCACCCACATCGGTTCTTTAACAATCTTCTCCGATTTTGAATCGAAGAAGGGGTACCAGCTCTTCAGAACAAGAGGGACACCCGACATCGACCAATGTCATCTTAATACAGCGTCTACCTCCCCTTTGTTTGAAAAGATGAAGGAAAACCATCCTTTCGTTAATACCCTGACTTCAGGGGCTGATGACACATAATTCTGCCACTTCTCAGCTGCCCAACGCTGAAGGAAACCACGACCAAATCTTCTGCCTCGAACATGTCCAACCACAGCTGTGAGAGAGTAATCCTCCGCCTCTGCCATCGAAACATCCACCCCCAGCACTAACAGATCCTTCCTCTTCCGTTCTTTAACCGTCTGAGCTGATTTTTTGAGTGAGTTAGCCTTTGCAGAAGGCCCAGTTCGAGGACCATGTAGGGATTCGACAATTGGTGAATATTCTCCACCACCCTTGGCATCCTTCACATGACCACAGGAAAATAAAGCCTTGGGAACGGGCCCAGAATTTACCTCTGTCCCCCCGCCTGTCATGGAGGGACCAGACAAAAGCCCCGACCGCATCATCCCAGCAATGTTGTCACCATCAGCAAAAGTCACTCGGTCTCCTTCTCCAACCGAGGTGTGTTCCAAATCTTTCATCATGCCAATCCCAAGCACTAATCAGGTAAATAGAACCGCTGCCAGTACTAGAACCCCAGAAAGATAAAAGAAAAAAAAACCTCAACACAAAAAGTGGCCGACCGCCAATCCACAATCCCAGAGATCTGCAAACATCACCACGCTGCCCACATCGATCCTCACACAACCCCCAATAAAATAAAGACCTGCATCCCCTGTTAATTAGCAAGACCAACCCACGTCGCTCCCCATCAAATGCTCCACATGTCACCAGAATTCAGAATCCTACAATCAGCAAAGAATCCTTCATTCCAAATTTAAGGTCATGAACCGACCAAATGAATCAAGAGATGCCAAAATGGTGTTGCCAATAACCCTGGCAGGGAAGGCCGCAAATGATAATGCCGAGAGGAGGGATATTAAGCAGGTACTTAATATTCCAGTCCCATCCTTAAATCCACTGCTGCAGGCATCCAAGAAAGTCAGTCGCAGGGCCAATTCCGTATTGCTCAAAAGAATTCGCGTCAATCAGCATTCCAACAAGGGTTATCAACAGATCATCGGAGAAGCTGCTCATGGCCATCGATCGATTCTCCTGGGTGGTCCATGACGGAAGTTGTAATTTCTTGAATCGAGTTCCATACAACTTGCAGCTCCAGCTTCCCGATCCCTTGCAAAACAGCTAGTTCACCAGAACCAAACCTTCGGCTATAAGAGGAATCGATACAAACAATCGATCCTCTGTGGGCTTCAGCTAGTAATATACACCAGTAGCAATAAACTCCATAGTCTAGCGTACTCCTTTGAATCTCACTTTCTTGGAGCTAGTTCCCTCTATCAAAGAGAGCTCAGCTACCCATATTATGCATCGAAGTAAAAGTGCATTCCATTCTTGAGAAAGAAAATACTATCATGCTGATCTAATTCATTAATTGGACCTGTTTTGAATTTAAAAGCATATTTATTATAATACTAAGTATTAGTTAGTATTTACCATTTATAAGTAAATATTAACTATAGGTAAATAAGTAGTTCATTTATTCCAACCAGAGTTTAGGGCTTTTTCCTGGAAATCCTAAACCTAGGAATTTCTCTCTATGTATAAGGAAATTATGGGAGTTTTCTCCGTTTATAATTTAAACCCGAAAGTCATGGCTAAGCAGTTCTGCCGATGACTTTATTCCAAGGAAATTTATACAGTCCTATTTTAAATGATCATTCAAATACTACTTGAATCTATAACATCATATTCTAGAAGCAAGATAAATTTTCAGACAACATTCCTGCCCTAATGACATTCAATACAGAGCCTAGAAAGAGATAGTATAACCCACAATGTTGTTCATTAACCTATATTTACTGAACCGGATAATATAATCATTAATACTAGTCACAACATGAATTTACCGAAAACAAGATAATATAATCATTAATGTTGATCATGACAGAAATTTATTGAAACAAGATAACTAAAACGTAAATAAATACTTATTGGTATTTTAATGCAAACCAATTGACTTAGGAACTCCCATGTTCCTCCCAACCATAGACTGCAACCCGTTCCTAGATTGTTCCACCGGTCACCCCCGAGCCGAACTGAGCATGACAAGAATCTAGAAGGCCTAGGTGTGGTTTGCTATCTTCTTTACTACAACAGAGTAGTCACAAGGTCCCTTTACCATCCCTTTGTGTGAATCTTTCTGAATAAATCCCCCCCTAATAATCTTCACAATCCTCTCACTATGACAATCCTCTTTAATAGGACACACCAAATATCAGAAATCTGATGTTTGAGCGCTCAGATTCACGACTGAACCCTCCAGTGAACTTGGAAAACACTTGCCCCCTGCAAAGTTCCTCTCTCTGCTATTTATACTTTTTAAGAGAACAAGGCTGCTAGGAAATTAGGTCTTTTGCTCACTCAGTTATCTAATTGACACACTAGCAGTTTTGTTTTTATCTTTAATTAGAAATTTAATTTATTTTAATCCTCACAATTTATTTTAATCTTTATTTAATCAAATTAGACTTTTACTCACCTAACAACTAGTTGGATATTTAGTTATCAACTAATGACCAATCTAGACTCTCGCATGTTCAGTCCCTATTTGAGTGGCAGTCCCAGTCAGTTAGAAAGAATAAAATAATAATAGTATTGAACATTAAAGTAAATAATCAAATGGATTACTGATGCTCCATAGATCCCAACTCAAGATCAGTTAATCAATAGGAGTTTAAGTGTTCCAGAGCATCTCAACTCAACACTTACTCAACTAACAGTGCTTCCAGACCCCACTTGGATCAACAATATCCACAATAATTCAGATGTTCCAAAGCTCACTTGCTCACATCATTTAATAGTTTGGTGCTATTCAGAGCTCACTTGCTGAACACTCAAAAATAACCACATGGGTGTTTTCAGAGTTCTTTTTAACTCAACACCTATCAACCATAATTAAGGTTATAACAACAATTAATAATAAAAATAAAATAGTCTTTTCTTGAGATATTACAACTGTGCCCTTCCCTTCAGCAGAGATTTGAGAGTTATCTCCCATGTGAATAATCGGACCATCTTTGAGATGTAGATAAGAAAATGATTCTTTGGAGGCAACCATGTGGTTGGAGGCTCCTGAATCTATGAGGAAGGCTTGTGATTTTGAAAATCCAGTCTTCAATGCATGGCATCTCTCATGACCATCAGAATCACTTCTAGAATCAGTCTCTCTTGCACCTTCTGGGAGGGCAATGTTGTGTTGTTTAAGAAGTTTGGTCATCTGATCTATTTTCTTCTGCATGCAAGATCTCTCTAGGTGGTTTCCTTTCTTGCAATAGGAACACTTGGATTTCTCAAATCCCTTTTGTTTGTCCTTCTTGGAGCTGGAGGATCCTTCTAAAGGACTAGACTTGGAATTCTGCTTGGGTTTAGATTACATCTTCTCCTTTACCTTGTGCTTCCCCTTTCCATTCACACTTTTTGCTTCTCCAACCACAAGAGCTTGATTTTTGGAGGCCTTTAAGGCGCCCATCTGGATCAATTTGTCTTTTTCTTGGATGAGAGATTCAATGAAAACATCTAAGGATGGAATCTTCCAACTAGGAATTGACATTCGCCCTGAATGGAAGGTAGAGACAAAGATGGAGAACTCGGGACCTAGCTTGCTCATAATGGATAGCACTGATTGCTCATCCTTCTTCTTAATGACACACTACTTGCATTGCATGACCAAAGATTTGAATTTGGAAAAGAATTACTGGATGGTCTCGAAACTGCTCGGTTGAAGAGCAATCAACTCATTCTCCAGAATATGGTCCCTTAGCTCATGTTGTTAGCCAAAGAGGGTCTCTAACTTCAACCATAACTCTCTTGGAGTCTTTAATCCATCGAGGTGGAACAGTAGATCTATGGAAATATGAATACACATGAAACCGAATGCTTCATCCAATCTATTCAGATACTTGGCCTTCTCCACAACTGCTTGAGGTTTGACCTCCTTTCCCATTTTTACCCTATATAGTGACATGTTGCGCAAGACTATATGCATATCATCCCTCCAATCAAGGTAATTGAAGGGTGTTAGAATCTTGGGAGAGAGAGGAGAGTTCGAATTCTCCATTAGAACTGCTTGAGAGAATACAAGGTGGTACTGTTGCTACTGCTGCAACTGCTTCACTTTCAATAACCTGCAAAAAACTCTCAATTTTGGAGAAAGACTACTAATGAGCACTACTTTAGGAAAATAGGCACATTTTTCCGGTCCTTCACACCTGGCTAGACCTCAAAGGATTTTTCCAATGAATTCAATGCAATGGCACCAGGATTTGCTGTGGAAATCCAGAGGCTTTTGGTGCACTACTGAAAGCATATAGTGCTCAACCTACGCTCACTATGCTCTGATACCATGTGAATTCTAAATCACATCAGATCTAAGAGTTGACTATACCTCACAGAGAATGAATCAGCAAAAAATATGAATTACAATGAAAATTGCAGTAAAAATGAGCAAACAATTAATCATGCATGAGAAATCAGATAGGAACAAAATTGTGTACAATGATCAAATAATCAGTATAATGAACAATGATGTTACAATATTGGAGATAATTTGAATCACCTAGGAGAATTCGAGTCTCAGTTGATCTAGCATAGTAATTGTCACCTCTATCAGTGCTCTGAAGCTCTGAAACTCAGTTAAACTCAACCAAAACTCAGTTAATTGAAGACACAATCAGTTAACTGACCAAGGAGGGCACATCTGTGAGTTTGACATGCAAATCACTCATAAAAGGGCGCATGAGGCCACAATTAGTGGCATTTGGAGCATAAACCCCCCACAAGAGTCAGCTAACTCGGGTGGATTGAACTAGAACATTGAGTTGGCACCTAAAAAGTAGGGAATTTCCTTAGTGGTCCTACAATCATGCATGCAGGGTGCATTAGGTGGCTACTGAGTCTCGGATGACATCTACACACCACTATGGGGCAAATAATATAACCTTATGCCAAATGCAGTTATGGAGGCCCTTGAATTGAATATTACCAAACCCTTTCATGACCTGTATGGTTTTGAATCGAGGGCTACCAAGTGTATTGGAGTCATTAAAGACTTAATTAGCCTGGCCCAGCTCCCAATGAATAGTATCATGATGGATGTAGTTGTAGCTGACATACCTCCCAAATATGGCATGTTACTATCCCGATCATGTACTACCAAAATTGGAGGAACTTTACAGATGGACTATTCATATTCCATAGTACCAGTATTTGGTGGAGAAACAAGATGGTTATATAGGGAAGTGCAGTTGACCTATTTAGTAAGTGATCATCAGAATCCTTCCAACCATCCTTTATATGTTGTTCAAGAAAGCATTGATTCTTGTGTTTTGCAATTTGACTATCAAATATCAACTTCAATATAGGTTGAGAAAGAAGAGCAGAAGCAGTTACTTGTGGAAAATGAAGATAAGCTTTGCAGGATGTACATTGATGGAGCATCATCTAAAGAGGGTTTGGGAGCAGGAATCATATTAATTTCACCTGTAGATGAGGTAATCACTCTAAAGTATAAGCTTACATTTGATGTCACCAATAATATTGCAGAATCTGAGGCATTGGTTTTAGGCTTAAGGGAAACTAAAGATGTGAACATACAGGAGATAACAGTGTTTGGGGATTCAGAATTGATAATCCAACAAGTCAGAAATGTTTATCAAGTCAAACAGAAGAAACTTAAAGTTTACTGTAATGGAGTTTGGGTTTTAATGGATAATTATTTCTTGGATTTTAATATTTCCTTTGTTCCTAGAAACTGTAATGAGACAACATATTCACTAGACTTGGCTGCAAGCTGCTTCAAGGTACATGTCCAACCACATCTTAAGTATGTCGTGGAAGTTAGACACATGCCGTCCATTCCAGACAATATTAAAAGTTTGCAAGTGTTTGAGGATAATGAAGAAGTTGACAGGTTCTTGTAGTCAATTGGTGAATTTTTTGGCTCTTTGATTGATGAAGAATAAGAAATCGAAGGAAACCAAGCTTCAGATTGGTCTAATTCAATTGCTGGACATGATATAATTGATTTAAAATGTAACTTTCTACCCAAAGGTCTAGTTCCTCTTGAAAGGCTATTTAGTAATCATGATACTCTACAAAACCCATTAGCTTAGCCTATGCAAGATAATATTGTGGATTGTAATATCGGTACAAAGTCAGATCCAAAGATGGTAAAAATGTCAAAGGCTTTGTCCGATGAAAAACGTAGAAGGTATGTTGAATTGATGAAGGAATTTGTATACGTATTTGCTTGGTCTTATCAGGATCTGAAGAGCTTTGATATGAGTCTTGTTCAACACGTAATACCAATCAAGCCTAACACCAAACCCTTCACACATAAGTTAAGGCAAGTCAATCCCATGTTGCTGCAGTAATAGAGAAGGAACTTAAGAGACTGCTTGATGCTAAGATCACCGTTCCTTTAAGATTATCTTCATGGGTTGCAAACCTTGTACCTGTCATAAAGAAAAACGGGGAAATCATATTATGTGTTGATTTCCAAAATCTAAACAAACGTTCATTGAAAGACAACTATCCTTTACCAAATATGGATTGGATTTTACAAAGGGTAGTGGGAGCTCAGCATATATCAATGATAGACGGGTTTTCTGGGTATAACCATATCACTATCCATGAAGAGGATAAAGAAAAAATCGTTTTTGTGACACCCTGGGGGACATTTATGTATGACCGCATGCCTTTTGGTCTAATGAACGGAGGGGATAATTTCCATCGTGCAATGGACATAGCCTTTGTTGGAGAGAAGGAAAAATTTATAGTTATCTACTTGGATGACATTACAGTATTTTCCAAGTTAGATGAGGAGCACCTCAAACACCTGAGGCAAAATTTTTTAAAGTGTAGAAAATTTGGTATTTCTCTTAATCCTAAAAAATCAAACTTTGCAATGCAGGAAGGTAGATTGTTGGCTCACATAGTGTCACAGAATGGGGTCAAAATTGATCCATACAGGGTAGCTGCTATCTTGAAGATTGATCTTCCAAGGAACAAAAAGGGAACTCAGTTCTTTTTGGGTAAAATTAACTTTCTTTGAAGGTTTGTTTCCAACTTTGCTGAAATCATAAATCATATTACAATCATGTTAAAGAAAAATTAAGAGGTTAAATGGACCAAAGAAGCAAAGGAATCTTTTGAAAAGATCAAACAAGCCTTGATGGAAGCACCTCTACTCATCAACCCAGATTATTCTACAGAATTCTTCACATTTTCTTTTGCTTCTGAAGACACTGTTGTTGTTGTGTTATTGCAAAAAAATGAAAATGGGCATGAGCAACCAGTAGCATTCTTCAGTAAGGTGTTAAGGGATGTAGAATTAAGGTATAATATCATTGAAAAACAAGCTTATGCCTTAATTAAATCTTTGAAGTCTTTTAGAATGTATATCCTTTAGTCAAACATCATAGCATATGTTCTCAATAGTGCAGTGAAGGATATTCAGATCCAACCAAATAGCAAGGGCAAGCGAGGTAAGTGGATATCTAAGCTCCTCGAATATGATGTTGAAATTAAACCAACTAAGTTGGTGAAGAGTCAAGGATTCGCTAGACTACTCGCTGATTCTAATTGTAAAGCCTTGGGTCTGAATTTAATTTTAAATTAGTCTACTGAAAATGACTTGCAGAAAAATGATGAAGTATCGGAAATTATGGATAAATACTCAACATCAGTTTGGTACAAATATATTGTATTTTTTATTTTAAATCCAGGGTAATTTTTAGGGGAAAAATTTCACCAATTGGCTATTTTTGGGGCTTTTTTTTCAAAAAATAAATTCTCTATTTGGTCATTTTTAGTCTCTAATATCACCTATATTTACATAAAATGCGTTTTTTTATCATAATATTCGCCAAAATTTACATGTTTTAGTGGTAAATTGTAGGTTTCATATTTAATATTCGCCTACCTATCTATATATATGTTTTTTCAATCCAAAATAATTGCCTAGAATACTACACTTGAGTATAATATTAGAATCCTTAAAAAATAACCTGGTTAAATCTGTAGTGTCCACTTGATTATGACAGAAAAATTTTAGGTCTTTAAAATTGAAATCCTATAAATATTGCATAGTCAATAAGGTTTGGTTTTGGAAAGATCCCAGAGGGTTATTGTTAAGATGTTTTGATCAAGATGAACCTAATATGGTGACTACTACCCTGCATAGTGGAGCCTGTGGAGGGCATAAATATTGGAAAACAACAACATTCAAAATTCTTAGGGCAGGGTATTATTGGCCGACATTATTTTATGATGTTTTTGCTATGGTACAGGCTTGTACTGTCAGAAATTTGCATGCAGACAAAAATTACTTGCTTCGCCATTGAAGCCCATTGTGGTTGATGCCCCTTTTCAACAATGGGGGTTGTACTTTATTGGTAAAATTAACCCTCCGTCTAGCGGACAACACAAATATATCTTGACAACAACAGACTTTTTTACAAAATGGGTAGAGGCTATTGCAACAAGAAGAGAAACAGATCAGGTAATCATGAACTTTTTAGAGGAGTGTATTTTTGCACGTTTTGGTTGCCCTAGAAAGTTGCTAATTGATATTGCACCCACTTTCAAATACATTGATATGGTACATTTCTGTGAGAGATATAATGTTATTCTCAAACATTCTACGCCTTATTACCCTCAAGCTAATGGCCTCACAGAATCTACCAATAAGAATCTTGTCAATAGCATTAAGAAATTACTGTCTGAAAAGAAAAGAACATGGGATACCAGACTCAAATATGCATTATGGTCTGATAGGGTAAGCACTAAGAGAGAAATCAATACTTCTACTTTTTAGCTTGTGTATAGTACTAATTTAGTTTTTCCTATTCAATTGGGTTTTCCATTTTTGAAGTTTTTGCAGGATGAGGTTGAAGAACCGAATGCCATTCAGTGAAGGATTTATCAAATGGTTGAAAATCAACAAGTAAGGGAATCTTTGCTGGAAAAACTTAGAAGCATCGAGACATAGTCAAATCCATTTATGATAAGAGAAAAAAGGAAAATAATTTCTCTCCTGGTGACCTGGTTTTGAGGTGGGATGCATGCATGGAAGAAAAATCCAAGCACAATAAGTTTGACACCTTGTGGTTTGGACCTTTCCGAATTTATAAAGTTTTGAATAATAACACATTCATTCTGGAAGGTTTTGATGGAAGTATAGTTCTTGGAGGCCCAGTCAATGAGCATTTTTTAAAGCACTTCAACATTTTCTAAGGCTGTTGGTGACCTAATTTCATTGTAAATACCGGTGAGATGTACATTTCCAAATAAGACTCCAAGCCCAACAAAGGCAATGGTACATTTTCTTCACAGTGTTTTTAGTAGTGGTTTTAAATAGTAGAGCACATAATATCAGTAGTCGAAAATGAAAGAATATTAATTCACTGGTTCTTAGCACCCCATAAGGGAGTGCTATCCCTAGTATGAGCCAATGCTAGTCCATAGGTATGCATCTAGGGCTATCTTGTTAATTTTTTGATAATTGCATTCAAACATTATCTAGGATCCTACTAAGAGAATAACAAGCACATCATAACAGTCATAAACACAAGAGACAAAGAGTTTCCTTGGGGAAAACCAAGAAGGTGAAAAACCCCGCAACTCACTTAGAGATAGAATAATCCCCAATACAAAGATCACAATGATCAATCCCCAAAAGATATATGACTCTAGCAGCTACTCCTCCTCCACTTGTGTGCACTCCTCTCTCTCAATTATGCGAGTTGGATGAGTGAGTGAATGAATAGAATGAGAGACACTCACTCTCTATTTATACACAACTTAACCTGCCTTTAAATCTAACAGGGCCAACTTCCTAAGGAAGCCTAATAACCCCACCACATGACTCATACAGGGTCGACCCCACACTGGTGGTCTAATAACCCATCAAATAATACTTGCGAAACTTGCGACACTTACAATAATACTTGCGACACTTGTGACACTTACAAATACAAGTGATGACACTTATGATTGGAGGAATAATACATCTCCATCATGAATATAATAAAGTACAATTGTAATACATAGAAGAATATATTCCAAAGTTACAAATACATCAACACTCCCTCTTAACTAGGAAGGTATTCTCTAGACACAAGTCATCAATACATATCGCCACAAGTCTTCAATTCTGGAGATGGATCACGGAGCATGATCGTCACTACTGCTGTACTCGTCATCTCGATCATTGGTGCTATCTCTCAATTCTTCTCGTCATAGGAAGTTCTACAGCACCAAGCCTTTTTCATGTTGGTTGTAGGCCTAGCCTCCTAAAGGTCTTCAACATTTCTGGCCATCCTGTGGAATGTTCATCTACAAAACCTCTAAAGAGCATCCTAGGACTTTTACGAGCACACAGCTCAACCCATCGGATCTCCCAGGATCTTTTACATGTGACCACCACAAAACATCGAAAGAGCATCCGAGCTCAAACTATCGGATCTCGTAGGATATTTTACATGTGACCACCACAAAACCTTGAAAGAGCATCCGAGCTCAAACTATCGGATCTCCCAGGATCTTTTCTATGTGGTCAGGAAAAACCTTAAAAGAGTGTCTTGCAACCTGCAAGATCTCAAAAGAGCATCCCAGGACTTTTACGATCACACAACAACCTATCGGATCTCCAGAACTGATTACATGCCTCCTGTAGCAAAACCTTGAAAGAGCATCCAAGCTCAAACTATCGGATCTCCCTAGATCTTTTCTATGCTACCTGTAGCAAAACCTCGAAAGAGTATCCGAGCTCAAACTATCGGATCTCCCAGGATCTTTTCTATGCTACCTACATGGTCTGTCCACGGCCACGGAGTATCATCCTGATACCCATGATCATACTGATCATCATCATATAGTACATCATCCTGATGCACATCATCATCACATGATTACCCTGATCATGTACATAGCATCATCCTGATGCATATCATCTGGAGCATCGTCTTCATGCTCATCACACATGATCATCCTTATCATCATCATAGCATCATCCCGATGCCTATCATCTAGAGCATCATCCTGATGCTCATCACACATGATCATCCTGATCATCATACATAGCAGTAACCGGAGCATCGTCCTGATGCTCATCACACATCGCTTACATCCACAGCCATGGGAAGGATCCTCCTACCACCATGCTTGGAATGGCTTTTGCAAATGTGTCCCATCACTTCTTCCTCGAAGTATCTTCTATCTGAAGAACACCAAGCCTCTCTCTGAAGTACTCGAACTTCACTTTGGCTAGTGGTTTGGTCAACACATCTGCAATCTGCTCATCTGTCGCAACATACTGGAGCTTCACTGCTCCTCTCTGCACCATATCCCTAATATAGTGATATTTGATCTCGATGTGCTTCGACCTGTCATGGAACACCGAGTTCTCTGACAACTTCACACAACTCTGGCTGTCACAATAGATACAGGTAGCATCCAACTGGATATCAAATAAATCAGACAGTAGCTTCCTTAGCCATATTGCCTCACAACTAGCTGAATAAGATGCGACATACTTTGCTTCGACTGTACTCAGTGCTACAAAGGATTGCTTCCTGCTAAACCAAGAGATCACACCTGATCCCATACTGAAGCAACACCCTGAAGTGCTCTTCCTATCTGCAGCACTGCTTGCCCAATCTGAATCAACATAACCCTCCAGGTTAAACTTTTGATTCGCATCATACTTGAGCCCATAATCAATTGTACCCTTCAGGTACCTTAGAATATGCTTTACAGCAATCAGGTGAACATGTCTAGGATCTGTTAGAAACTGGCTCAAGGTGTTCACCACAAAGCAAATATTTGGTCTCATGTTCGTCAGGTACATCAAGGACCCAATCATCTGATGATACACAGTGACATCAACCGAATCTGATGAAGCATCACTCAATAGCTTTAGGTTCGATGCCATAGGTGTGGCCAGGGCCTTGCAGTCCATCATCCCTAACCGCTTCAGGATCTCTACTGCATACTTCCCTTGTCCAAGGAAGATTCCATCTGCACTCTGCCACACCTCCATACCTAGAAAGTAATGCATCATGCCCAAGTCCTTCATCTCGAACTCAACGGCAAGATTCCTCTTTGTGTCGACAATCAATCTATCCTCACCTATCACAAACAGGTCATCCACATATAATAGAAGTATCACTGGATTTCCCTCCTCAACCTTGTAGTAAATGTTGGAATCTGCTTCAAGCCATACAAGGATTTATTCAATCTGCACACATATGACTCCTTGTCATGTGTCTCAAAACCAAGTGGTTTCTCCACATACACTTCCTCTTTGACTACACCATTCAAGAAAGATGTCTTGACATCCATTTGGTGTATCTTCCACTTCATCACTGCAGCCAAAGCAAGTACTGTTCTGATGGAAGTGTATCTGGCTACAAGTGCAAAATTTTCTTCATAATCTATTCCCTCTTTCTGAGAGAAGCCACGAGCCACAAACCCTGCCTTGTATTTCTCTATGCTGCCATCTGTAGCATGCTTGATCTTGTATATCCACTTGGAAGTCACAACAGACTTCCCATATGGTCTTGGGACCACATCCCAAATATCATTCTTCATGACTGGTATTCCTCGATCATGGCATTCTTCCATTATTGCATCCCGGATCCTGGGAACTTCATATTCTTCAATATCTTCAATAGATAGTTTTCTTGAAAAATGTTGTAGTCCTTCTTTTGTAGGTGATTGTACACGATCTTTCCTACAAGTCAAATTCAATTGCATGATTAGAAACTTCTCATAGTTTACAGAACAAATTCTTACACATAAAGGCATATGTCATACAGTCATGCAATTATCTTAGCCAATGCTTCAATACAACATTCATCCATATCCCGTATTCATACGGTAACTTTCTAGATGCCTTCCATCTCTACCAGAACATTGTTAGTAGTTTGCACTACTCCCAACATGTCAGCAAAGAGGTTTCATTCTAGATAAGTAGCAATGGAATGTTGTACGATGCCATAGGCCACTTACCGATCACATGCATATTAGTAGTATACTGTTCATTAATGCAATTATTCTAATATGCATAATACACAACATAAGTCTAGGAACATGAGTATATACATCATTGAACAATATTATTTAAACAATCAGATATACAAGAAATGACAATTCAAATACTTATCTTTGTTTGTTGGGTCGACTCCCTCTCAATCTTTGCTTCTTTGCAGGAGCTACTGGAGTTCGACTCTGAAGTAACTTCTTCTACTCCTTTCTGTTGTAGATTGTAAGGAGTAGTCAACTCCCTCTTAATCCTTGAATCACTGCATAACTTCTTGAAGTATCCTGAAGAGAACTCTCCGCCATTGTTGGATCTAAAGGTATTGATATTCTTTTCAGTGTGGTTATCAAGGCTTTTGAATTCCTTGAATTTGCTGAATACTTCATCTTTGTTCTTCAAGAAATTAACCCAAGTCTTCCTAAAGAAATCATCAATGAAAGAAACATAATATGCATACCCACTCAAAGAACTGGATGATATTGGACCGCATACATCGGATTGGATAATCTCCAAGATTCCTTTTGCTTTGTTTTCACTGCTTGGAAATGTCTTCTTTGTGTTCTTTCCTTTTTGCACATCCTTTGCAAACACCTTCATGCTTTGACTGGATTTCAGGAAGACCTTCTACTGCTTTGCTGGCAACTGGTAGTGCTCTATAGTGTACATGAGCAAGCGTTCTATGCCAAAGTTCACTTGGTTCCATGGATTCATGTACCATAGCATGTTCAGGTTGTCCCTTCAATTTGTACAATCCTCCCTCTTGCTATTGCTTGGTTTTTCAACCAAGCATGTGCAAGGATGCACCTATTAAATTGTAATAGCAGTTTCAATATAAAACAAAAACAACTATGAATAAACTAATATAATCAGATCTAACATTAACATGTGTAAAAGAAATAAAAAATTGAATTTAAGAACATAAGCAATAAGATCTATGGAAAAACAATAACTCGAAAAATATTTGATTTTGTATTACCTCAAATGGTGAGGATGATGGGTGTTGAGCAACTCCAAGGTTGAGAAGCTCCAATATCCAATGGTCTCTTCTTCTCCAAAGCTTCAATGGGGATCTTCAAACTCGAAATGGGAGGCAATGGCTCTCAAAGGGAATTTGGCAGCATAAGGATAGGATGAAATGTGGATGATAAGTGAAGGAGCCCCTATCACCTTTTTATAGTTTTTGGTGATGGGGAATACCATTATGGTTTTAAGGGAAACCAATGGTATTAACCAACATGGTTTAGGTTTCTTTTTTCCTCTTTTTCCTTTTTTGAATATTTTGAATATTTTTATTCCCTTTTAATATTTTTGGGGAATTTTGGACCATTTTTGAGAGATTTTTGTGTTTTCTGAGGAAAAAATACATATTTTGAGGGGAAAAGGGGGTATTATGGTCTTTTTGGTGACCTTTTGATGGCTTTAGAGGCTCAAATGGTGGAAAAGTGGACAAATGGGTCATGTGAATAAGGGAATGAGCTAGTGAGCACTTGTTGGGTGTTAACAGATTGCCCCTTGATGTGTGAGGGCAGGAGCTCATCGTATGGCCGATATACATCATAGTTCTTTTGTCTTTTTTCTGGTGTTTGGAGAAGAGAAGAGACCGATTGGAGATTGGAAAAACGGCCCTTTGGAAGCTGCAAAAACTGAAAAAATACATGGCCTCAAAATGAATAAGGAATAATCTCTGATTATGGATAAGGCGGGCATACCCATGCTCGTATCAAGACATATACATAACAATTAGGCCCAAGAAGGGGGACCTGAATAATACATAAAAATATGTTGGTACATCATAATGTTCCAGAGGGGACACAATGCTGGGATGTACTCATGGTCATACCATGATTGATCTCAATAACCGATACATTGGAAAAGAGCAACAACCATTCTAATTAAGGTGTCAGAAGGGTTGATGAACTGCTGAATCTGAAGGTGTCTAACATCTATAAGGACTCAATGACTATGAGTCAACTTCTGAGGAGTATATGTAACTGTACACTCGAGGGAGTATAAAACTGGGCTACATCTGAAAACTTTCGCCAAGCACAACTCGGATATCCATAGGAAAATGTAACTGTTTGTTTCCTCCATTAGACTATCAAACGTGGTAGAGTCAGGTGATATCCGGGGTCTTCAACAAATAACTGAAAGGATCGATACCTTGTACGAGTCTCAACGATGCGATCAAGGTGGTTGAAGTTGAGAATGTGAGAAACAATCATTTGGAAAGGCAATGAGGGCTCCTTTCAAAATGATCCGTAGGCACTCATCATTAATGGTGATAAGTCCAAGGCCTGAAAAAGGATAAAATGATGCAGATGGAGAACTCTTCTAGGAAATGTGACTAGAGTATTCCTTTTTCGTAATTAATCTATAGGGTCCGAAAAAAGGGGTAAAATTATACCAGGTAGACGCCCTTTTAAATACTTTTAGCGAGCATGAAAGGAAGCAAGATTGCTCGGCGATCTTTTCATTGTTTTAGAAGTCAAAAAAACTTAACAGAAACTCCCTAAGTGCATTTTTCGTAAAAGAATTGCTCGGCCCGAAAAAGGGATAAAATTATGCCAAACAAGAAGGTATTGGTGAGAGCAATAAATGATCTCAAGCATCGTCATGAGCATGGAAAACTGAATTCGGCGACATAAAGATCGTCAAAAAATGGACAACGGCCAATGTGGCACACAAACTGAGGCAATGAGGGGAATTTGGAGAAATGCCCAAAAACTATGGGGGTGAGAGCGAGAAATGGTCTCAAGCATCATCACGAGCGCAGAAAACTGAATCCAGAGATATAAAACTCGTCAAAAACAGACCACGACTGATGTGGCATGCAAATCGAGGCGACGAGGGGCATGGGAAAAATGCTCAAAAAATCTGGTGGTGAGAGCGAGAAATGGTCTCAAGCATCGTCACGAGCGCGGAAAATTGAATCCGATGATATAAGACTCGTAAAAAATGGACCACAGCCGATGTGGCACGTAAATCGAGGTGACGAGGGGCATGGGAAAAATGCCCAAAAAAACTGGTGGTGAGAGCGAGAAATGGTCTCAAGCATCGCCACGAGCGCGGAAAACTGAATCGGGCGATATAAGACTCGTAAAAAATGGACCACAACCGATGTGGCACGCAAATCGAGGTGACGAAGGGCATGGAAAAAATGCCCGAAAAAACTGGTGGTGAGAGCGAGAAATGATCTCAAGCATCGTCACGAGTGCGAAAAACTGAATCCGTCGATATAAGACTCGTAAAAAATGGACCACGGTCGATGTGGCATGCAAATCGAGGCAACGAGGGGTATGGGAAAAATGCTCGAAAAGGGGGCCTGGTGGAATCAGGAAAAGGAGTGGACTATCATGAATTTCTCGCTGCGTTGATTCCAACGGTACCAACGGTTTGAAAAATGAACATCGTATGATGCCGAATGGTTGATTGAAAATGGTCAAATTTCTATAAATAGCAAGTGGGTCCAATGTGACAAGTGTCATTTTCACCGTTGAGTTTCATAGAGTAATTGATTTGGTCAAAGCATTTTCTTGATTTGTGGGAGATTGGACCGTTGGTTTTTCATTCTGCGAGTTTCAGGTAAGCCTATGTGCCTTAGCCTTTTAAATTATTTCCTTTTTGGTTAGCATCGGGGCCGTGGAGGCTACGTAATTCCACGTTGGCTTCCCAACGTGGAATATCGTGGGTTTCGGCTCATTTTCTGCGATGCACATCGTGGGTATGGGATTGATAACGGCGACGTGCATCGCAACTGTGGGTCTGACAGTCGCAATGTTCATCGTAGCTGTGGGGGCTGGCAGTCGTGATGTTCATCGCGACTGTGGGGCTTACAGCCGCGATGCCCATCGTGACTGTGGGGCTGATACCCACGATGTTCATCGCGGCTGTGAGTTTGAAAGTCGCGATGTTCATCGCGGCTAAGAGCTCGAAAGTTGCGATGGGGATTTTGGGGAAAAAATTTTGTTTTCTAAAAAATTTTCCTTTGTTTTTTGGCAGGATGTTGAGGAGGCCACTGGTGTCGTGGAGGGAGAGGGAGATTTATGTGGAGCTAATGGGCAGGATTCGGGATGACCCGAATGTGCGGGCGGCCTTGGATTTGGGCAGACTTCTAAAGTTTGCTCAGATTCCTATTACGCATTCAGTTAGAGATATGTTGAACAAGTTGGTTGAATTTTGGGTCCTGGAGGAGGTGGCTTTCATGGTGCAAGGTGAGTGACTGGAGATCACCTTGACCGATGTGTACTTTCTGACTGGCTTGCCCCATTTGGGTGAGATAGGGGAGCTGCAGCCGAGGATTTCGGCAAGCATGGATATTGAGGATCTACTGGAGAGATTTTGCGTTCTGGGGGCCCATACATAGAACAACGCATTGAGTGTCTCTGATCTGCGGGAGCCGGAGATGCAGGCGGTGGCTGCTTGGGTTTTGCAGGTTCTTGGTGCACAGGCGCCCCATCGTTTGTCTTGGGGGCAAACGATGATGGTAGACAGTGTCCTGAGGGGGACATATTTTGCTTAGGGGTAGATTTTCTTAGCCTGTGTTCGGCGAGATCTGAACAAGGTTAGTTAGGAGGGAGGAGAGTTCAGCTATGCTTCTTTCCTCTGTTGTTTCTTTTTTGAGTGGGTCCCTACCTTGCGGCGATGTGTGCCGGTTTGGGATGGGTTAAGGAGTGAGCCGCGGATGGTGCGGTGGGGGGAGATGATGCCCCGGGGTGGTGGTGGTATCCAATGGTTCTTCTCATCGGAGATGTATGACCAGTGGGAGCAGGTTCCCGTTGGTATTGATGATTATCTGTATGCTGGTATGGACTTCCGGGGAGACCCTGAGATGCCTCGAGCTTAGGGACAGGCTTGGGGGTTGGACGGTACGCCTTTTTTTTGTTTCTCTATTATATCATGTTTAGATGTTATTGTTATGAGTATAGCTAGAGATGTTTATATGATACTGACTTGATTTAATATGGGTTTTTTGCAGATGTTGGTCTGAGGCCACTAGTTGATCATATAGGACGTCGAGGACGGATGGTGGTGGTGGAACCTCCGTCGATAGCAGCACTGCCGCCTCGTGCACAAGGAATTGTGCGCCCGCGAGATGACACCCTAGAGGACGTACGCGATACCTTAGAGGGGCTTCTAGTGGGTGCACCGGAGGAGGGTTGGAGGGATCTAGATCAGCCTACTATTGAGCATTGTTTCGATGCTCCCCATGAGTGGCGGTTGATCTTGTTGAGAGTAGCTGTGGTGATGGCCGAGAGTAGAGCTCGGGATCAATATGATCCGGAGGAGCCAGAGGATCCCGTTGATCGTGATGATTAGGTGACCTTATACTTGCCCCCAAATGATGATGAGCATATGGGGATGTATTTTGTTGATACATATTTTGTACGGCTAGTGTACCTTTTGTATATTTGGGTGCTGAGAGCACTACTGACATTATGACTCTTATGATGATATATATATATATATATGTTTTGGTATATAGTCATGTATGCATGTGGATGCACATCTTGTATTTTTGTTTACGTTTTGTTGCACGTGGATGCAATTGTAATTTGTTTGTTTGCCCGTGGAGGCATGTTTGATGCACGTGGATGCAAAGTTATGATTTTGTATGCCCGTGGAGGCATATCTTATGCATATGGATGCAATGTTTTGATTTTTTGTACGCCCATGGAGGCATATCTTATGCACGTGGATGCAATGTTTTGATGATTTTATAATTCCTATGTGATGCATGTCGTGATTTCTTACATGTTTTGGTCGACGTGCCAATCTAGAATGTTGTTAGCCATTTGGTTTGCTACAGTGTTATGATTTCTTGGGACATGAGTGAAAGAGATGGATTCAAAATGTTGAATCATTTGTTTTGTGCACAGGAATTTTCTAAATAGACAGGGATCGCGTACTTGGTATCAGTTGTTGAGCTGGGAAACAAGGAGCTGGGAGTCTAGGAAAACACTAATGTGACTTATTCCCATTTGGAGAGCAGCGGCCAGTAGAATGGTTACGGCATCGTACTCAGCTTGGTTGTTTGTGGCAGCACCTATGCACACTCCGCCGAGGTGGATCAACTCATGTGAAGGGGAATAAATTACCCAAGCCGCTGAAGCGATATTTGGAGACCAACAGCTTGTGCCATCAGCAAAACCGATGTGGTAGAGTGGGACAGGATCCATCAGTGTTCATGCAGGAAAGAAAGAAAATGTAAGGTTTTGAAAATTTACATTGAAAAAATCAATGAAAAAACTGTACAATATGGACTATGGTGTCCAGGAGTTTTTATGGGTAGAATCTTTTGAGGTACAACCCGTTATGGTGGTTGTGTAAGGGATTGCCTTCCAAGTCGGTCAAAATGTATGCTCCATGTCCAAGGCAAGTGTGTATGATATATGGGCCTTGCCACATAGATTGGAACTTTCCTTTGCATGTTTTGTCATGGGCTTGGTCGTAAACAAGTACCAGGTCTCCTTCACTAAATGCTTGTGGGTGAACATGTTTATCGTAATGAAGTTTCGATCTGTTCTTTGCAGTTTCGATTGTTTGGAGAGCTGCGTGACAATCTTTGTCGGCCTTCTCTAAAAGAAGTAAGCGTTCTTCAATTAGTGACGTATCGGGGATAAGTTCTACGGAAATTTGTAATGTTGGTATCTGGCATTCAATGGGGAGGACAGATTCCACGCCATGAACTAAATGGAATGGGGTAAAGCCGGTGGCGGTTTTAGTCGACGTGCGATATGCCCATAATGCGGGAAAAATCATATGATGCCAATTGGATTTATGTTTGTCGACAGTGCGCTGGAGGATGGTCTTCAAAATTTTGTTAACAGCTTTGACTTGGCCATTCCCTTGGGGGTAGTAGGCAGAGGAGAAATGATGTTCAAACTTAAGGAGTATTGACAATTCTCTCCAAACGGAGTCCTCGAAGTGAGAGTCGTGGTCTGAGACGAGTTGCTTTGGTACTCCGAAACGAGCAATAACATGGTTGAGGAAAAAATGGGCTGCAGTGCTGGCTTTGCAATTGTAAGTAGGCATGGCTTTCGCCCATTTGGTAAAGTAATCAACAGCCACAATAATGTGTTTGTGGCCGCCGACTGATGTGGGATTGCAATCCATGAAGTCGATGGCCATTTGCAAAACGGTCCAACGGTGACGACTGGATGAAGGGGGGCTGGGGGGGTTCTTGCCTTCGGGGCAAAGAGATGGAAGTTTTGGAAATGTTTGACTGCTGTGATACAATCAGTGAATAATGATGGCCAAAAATAACCTGCACGAATTACCTTTTGGGCGGTGGCCATTCCAGAGAAATGGCCACCGTAGGCACTGCTATGACAGTCGTTAAGGACTTGTTCTGCTTCGTCTTGGGAAAGGCATTGTCGTAGGATTGTGTCGATGCCACGTCGATAGAGGAAATCACCCAAGAGGAGATAACGAGGGGCATGGTGACGGATGCGACGACGTCTGTCATGGTCGATGTTGGGTCGAAACTTCTGTGTGCATAGGTATACCAAAATGTCGCCGTACCAAGGGTTGTCAGACGAGATGATGAACAAATGTTTGTCGATTATTTTAGTGTGGATAGCTAGTGATGATGACGAGGATGGTAAGTCCGTAATGAGTTGAGTGAGTGCTAATGATTTTGTGCTCTTCGGGGTTTTAAAATTGAGGTCATATTCTTGTAAGATAATCACCCATTTGGCAACACGGCCTTGTAGAAGGCGGTGATTCAAGAGATAGACCAATGGGTTGGAATTGGCCACAACCGTGGTATGGATGAGGAGAATGTAATGTCGCAGCTTTTGTACTGAAAAGACGATGGCGAGGGCCATTTTCTCTTCATGTGGGTAGTGTAGTGGTGGGCCTGACAAGGTCTGGCTCACATAGTAAATGAAATGTTCTTGACAAGCGGAGTCTTCTTGGATGAGTACTCCGGAAACGACGTAATCTGATGGCGAAATGTACAGGGAAAAGTATTTCGTGAAATCTGGAGGAGAAATCAAGGGGGCACTCGTAAGCGCTTTTTTCAGGTCTGTGAAAGTCCCTTCTGTTTGGTCGTCCCAATAAAAATGGGTATGAAGGCGAAGTAAACGGAGGAAACCATGTACTGTGGTGGCGTAATCTGGGACAAGCGACGAAGGAAGTTGGACTTCCCTTGGAGGATTTGTAGTTGTCTTAATGTACGAGGTGACGGTAGGTCTACTATGGCTTGGACTCTTAGGGGGTCGACGGTGATCACTTTTTCTGAAATGACAAATCCCAGTAGGCGACCTGCTGGAACGCAAAAGACACACTTGAGTGGGTTCAAACAGATGTTGTATTTTCGACAATGCAAGAAGACTTGTCGAAGATCATATAAGTGATCAGATCGTTTCTTAGATCGAGTCGTGAGGTCATCTAGAAAAACTAATATGATTTTATTTAGATCATGGAAACAATAAGTCATGGCTCGTTGGAAGGTGGCTCCAGCGTTCTTGAGACCGAAAGGCATGACGCGATAAGCGAAGGTGCCCCATGGGGTAGTAAAAGCAGTCTTGTATTGATCTTCTTTACGGATTTTTATTTGGTTGTATCCGGAGAAACCGCCCATAAAAGGAAGTACCTCATGCCCCGCACATGCATCGATTAGTTGGTCAATAAATGGTGTGGGGAAGTTGTCCTTGGGATAGGCTAGGTTGAGGTCACGGAAGTAAGTACAGACACGGATGGTGCTGACTTTTTTATTGACTGGTACTGGGTTTGAAACCCAGGTGGTATATGCAATCGGGTATATGAAACCTGCTACTCGAAGCTTCTCAATTTCTGCTTTGACGACTGGAAGCTTGGATGGGTGAATGGGACGTTGTTTCTGGCGGACCGATGATATGTTGGGGCAAGTGTCTATGTGATGTTCTACTATGGTAGGATCAAGACCAGGAATCTTGGTATAAGACCAGGTGAAGACATCTCAAAATTCTTGGAAGAGTTTCTTATAAGCTTGGGTTTCTTTTTCAGTGCAAGATGCGCCTAAAGAGATAAGCTCAGGCTTTCCGGGGGTGGTGGAGATGTCGATTTTTATAATGGGCGAAATGTTAGCCATATTACCTTCTTCAAAGGCTTCTGGAGCTGGTATTGGATCTTTGAACCAATCGACCTTGGTTGGTAAGAAGTCCTTGGATTCAACAGATAGTTGGTTTGTCGTGGTGGACATAGACGCCTCAAGGAGGAAGTATGATCAATGGTGCATATCATCCCAAGGGTAGTCTGGTGCAGTGAATGTTTCTAGAATTTCCTCAGCAGTGCGGAAGTAGTGTGTCATTAAATTAATTGGTTCGGGTTTATAGGTAGTTGAAATCATATAAATGGTATTGATTTCTTCTGAATGGGAAGATTCTGGGGGGAATATTTCCTCAATAAGTGGTGGGGATATCTCTAGGTCGACATTATTCAACTCATATAGTGCTGCTCTATAATCTGGGAGATTGGGGCAGTGCTGTGAATAATGGCCGTAGATGCCGCATATTGCACAAGGGTGGTTTGTGCGCAATGATTTATCACGAGGCTGGGGGGGAAGTTCTAGTTTGACAACTGGAACATTGGTGTCATTATCCAACATATTCATGTGTGCTTGAAGTGCCGGTAGTTGTGGACATAGATGGGTAGCGTGGCCTATATCGTCGCACAAGGAGCACATGGGTTGGGGGATTCTTAGCTAATTTGGGAGTCACTGGGGGGGTGCGAGTTGTGGGTGCAGTGTTGTAGGTTTGTGGACCTCTGCCCCCAGTGTGGCGGGATTGAAGGGGAACATAACTAGATGTCGATGTAGTTCCCCCTATTGGAGGTTGTTGGTTTTGGGGGTTCGAAACACTTGGTGGTGGACGATTTTGGGGCTTGGGTATGCCAGTTGGTGGATGGTTTGAAATATTCATGGGTTTCACCGGTTGTAAAACAACAGTTGGAGTCGGTGGGGGAGTTGGGGCAGGCAAGTACCATACAAGTAATCCTAATGTTAAACCTGGAAGGTTGAGTGTAGCCATTACTGGCGTGCTGACAACTCCTGAAAATGGAAACAAGAATAGGATAGTGTGAATCGGTGTTGTTCTGATATGACTAGGCACGATGGGTGCTTGTGGCGGTGGTTGAGGTTGTTGAGGATGTTGTTGTTCATTGTACGATAGGGTGTACAAATCGGATACTTCAGTTACCTAGAGAGGGGGTGGGATAGAAGGGAAAGTGGTGGTCATGGGATTATCCAAATATATCCCAGGTCCGATTGAGGAGATGAATGATGTGGGTGCATTCTGAACGGGTTGTTCGATCATGGGTGTTCATTGTTTGATTACTTTCATTTTATACATGTAGCTTCGTCCCAGAAGGAGATTGTAATCAAGTTGGGCATTAATGACCTATATATCTATGAGAACCAATTTGCTCCCAAGCTGTATGGGTACGTTCACTAACAAACCTTGAGGTTGAGCTGCACGGCCATCGTAAGATCGCAATGTGGTAGTTGACAGTTGTAGCGTTGGGGATCCAAGTTTCTGCCTTACAAAAGTCGACATAACGTAGGTGGAGGCACCTTCATCGATTATGCATCAATGAATGACGAGGTTGCGAATGGACACAGAAACTTGAAAAGCTAGAGATGAAGGCAGATGAGGTTCGGCTTGGTCTAAGTCGAAAGTCATCATGTTGGAGTCGTTAGGGTCTATGGCATCGATGGCAGATAACAACAATTTTCTCTGTGCAGGACAATTTTTTAGGATTTCTAGAGCGGACATAGTGGCGGGGGACTGAGCTAAATCCTCTATAATGTTATAGTTGGAAGCTGCACGAGCATTAGGGTTATTGTTAATTCGTCTCAAAGGGAAACGAGGTGCTTTTGGACCCCCGTCCATGGGCATATTGGGTATGCGAAGTGGTTGATCGGTTGGGAGAGTACCGGAAGACGGGTCGGTAAGTGTGGCCTCAGGGGCAGAGCTGTATTGATTTCGATGGGTTTGAATATTGACATCATTAGCAAATGGTGAGTATTGGACACTGTATGCTGGTAATTGGCTGCCACATATGTAATTTGCTGCTGTGTTGCAGCGGATCCTTGAGGGGGATCATTTGGACGAGTGTTTACCATGCCTTGGTTTGGTAGGGGATTTTGAAATATCATGGGTTGTGGATGAGGAGGAGGTGTTGGCTGTGCAGCATGTCCCTGTCGTTGGGTGTCGTCGATCCAGAGTTGATGCGCTCGATCTAAATGGGGACAATTATGTGTGTAATGGTCGTAGACTCCACATATGGAACACGGGTGGTTTGTTCTCAAATTATTATTTTTGGCTTGTTTTGGTGGACGATCAGGGTTTTGGTTGGGGGGAGAAGCATTATTATTATTTGGGGGATTAGGTGGTGGTCCACCTTGGTTTTGTTGCTGGTTGTTTCTGCAGTTACGTCCTCTTCTGCGATTTTGTTGACCTCCTTGGTTATGTTGGTTGTTCTGGTTTTGAGGTTGGTTTTGCTGTGCGTACACATGCCCTTGGGAAGTAGTTGCGTTTTGAGGTCGTGGAAGCTCTGGAGTAGGTTGCGGTGGGTAGTAAGCAGGAGGGTTATGAGGTGGACCTGTTGCTTGTTGCGGTTGTGGGTAACCTTGAGCTGCTGGAAGTTTTGGAGCAAGAAGTGCTTCCTGTTGAGGATAATAAGCCACTTGGGCTTGTGGTTGAACCGGAGTCTGGTGGGCCTGCTGGTTATAATATGGAGATGGTGCATAAGCTGATGGTGCTTTCCCATAACACTGTGGTGGACATGAGGGTCCATGAGTGTGGTGGGTGTGTATTACTGGAGCATACGAAGTTGTAGCTCCAGAATGAGATGTAGCCCTAGAAGTGTCTAGGGCATTGTTTGTGCTCATCATGGTAAAAGATTTGTTTTGCACCATAACCTAGCCGATAATACCGTTGGCGGCATGGGATGCCACTGGCGTGTCATTCCGGGATGGATCGCCGTGCGGGGCGTCAGGTAAAATGGTGTATAGATATCCAGATTGGGCATATATGAGGTCGAACTGCTGAGCTTTTAAGATGGATTCTTCTTCCGACTGGGGTCGTTCAGAAGCTACATCTTTGGCTATGAGGGGGAGGAGTGATTTTAGGAACCAATCTAAAAAGATACGGTCGTCAAGATTTATCTTGCAGAGGCTACGGCGCTTATGTCACTCATGGATATGATCGGTAATGTGTGTAGCGGTGTTTTGTCTATAAGACAAAAGTATTTCCACTCCTGCATCATAGCGTATAGGTAGTTGAAAGAACTGAAGGAACATTGAAGCAAGGGATGTGAAAGTGGGGTGTGTCCCATGTGGTTGCTCAATGTACCACTTGGCTGCAGAGCCAGTGAAAGTTCTTTGTAAAAGTCTGAGTCGAATAGAATCATCTACTATGGAGTTTGAGGAACACCACAGGTGAAACGACATGATGTGGTTTTGGGGGCTTCCCCAACTTTTCCTTCAAATTTCGGGATATCTAAGGGAATCTTTTTGGGCATGGTGGGCCAAGTAGGGTCATGTCGAATGGGGTCATTTGTTAGCCTTGCCAAATCTGGTAGATTAAGGCTAGCCATGTATGGAAAACTGGAGGAGGGGTGTGATGTTGTCATTGGGGCATAAGTGCTAGTGGTGGCATTATGTATTAGGCCACTGCCTCCTAGGGGAATGTGTGTGAAAGGGATATGTCCTCCAATCAAATGGGTATGGGTGGGAACTGTGTTCCCAAGTGTAGCTTGAGTTACAGATGGGTTTGGATTTGGTATAGTAGACCCAGGATTTGGTATGCTGGAAGTGGTTCCAATCAAAGGTATACCTATAGCAGGTGTAGGTCCTATGTTGGGCATCCCTAGAGTAGATGTAGTTCCCATATTAGGCAAGCCTAGAGTGGAAGCAGTTCCCAGGTTGGGCATACCAACATTGGTTGTGGGAGTGGTGGCCAATGTGGTGGCTAGGATGGTGGAAGACGTTCCACCAACAGTCCCTGTGTTGAAGGGGTTGGAAGAAAAATCAACCATAAGGCTAGTGGGTGCGGTGTATGTGGGATTTTCGGATTCTGCCTCAGAATTTGATGTGAAATGAGGCACGTAAGAATCGGATGATGGGGCTCTATTTCGATGACGTGTGGATTCAAGGGAACCGTACTGTGGGGGGTCTCCCTGGAAGCGTCGAGAACGTCTCGGGGAATCAATGGTGACAATTTTATCAAAAGACTACCAGGTGGTGGTGAGTGGAAATCTCTAAATCCCTAATGCAACCGTGCGTGCAAGAGGGGAGCATAAAAAATAAGAGGGGAGCCAAAAACAATCTCAAAAAACACTTACTATAACAGCTGTGCTATAGTAAGTGGAGCAATCAAAAAATGTTGTTAGAAAACCAACATGCAAACGACTCCTAAAAATAGAAAAAGGTGTACTCACTAACCAATGGTGGGTAATGGATCACGCAAACACCTAAATAGAAGTGGTATTATGACTCAACGAAAACATATCCTTTACAAGGTGATGAAATCCAAGTCAGACAATATGAGTGGTGGAATCAAAGGCTAGATATCCCCCTATCGGGAGGGACACCGAGTAGACAATCCTAAAAGTTTGGCCACTAAGATACCCCGTTCATGACACGTTCGGTTGGGTGAATCTGCAGTTTGGTTCTATCGCCGCTGTACTCCCATAAGGGTGGTACAACAAGAACTATGAAAGGTATCCTTCGGTTACTGAATGGATAGCGGTATTCCACTCAGGCTTCCAGAACCAATCTGGCTACTTCAACCCTCCTAAGGGAGAGGCCTTCCCGATAAATTGGTGTTAAACCGTGTCAACAAATAATAAGGGATTTTGGTACCCTAAATTTCAAATCACTGTGTCTCAACATGAAAAATGAGTGAGGGGTGTTATTTGGATACTTATCCCCTCAGTCCTACCTAGCTACAAAATTCTTTTTGTGTTCCCCAAGTGGAGTTAGAATATTGGTTGAGTTAAGGAAATTTTTAAGGCTCACTTGAAATTATTGTGATAGATTGTGTGCTAGTGTAGGTGTATACCAAAACAATGTGCCTTGCATGGGCGATTTAATCACAAACCAAAATAATGAATTCAATTTGCGAAAAAATGAAAGACGTTTCAAATGTAAATGCTTTAATAACCTTTTCAAAAAATATGGATCCTTTAAAAAGTAAAGCACATAAAAGATGTAAAAAAAATGGATTTTTAGAGTCTTTCTTGGGCAAAAAATTAAGCAACTTTAGAAATATGGTTCTAACTTTGCAATGTATAGACTTAGAATCTCATAAATACTTAAAAAATCTTTCTTTCAATTATCTAAATTTTTTAAAAATAGATAAATGAAGTATTTAACAAATATCACTTTAATAATGCTGCAATAATAATACAGTGGGCTGTAAAAATTGCAGAAATTAATGCTGGAAAAATAAGCTACTTTGGGCGAATTTTTTTTGAAAAAATTGGCCGAAACGAAACAGGAAATATCGCGGCTTTCGGGTCAAAACCCACGATAAGCCGCGCGACGATATGGGCGAAAGTCTCGATGGACTGCGCGGGAAAGTGCAAAACAGTCGCGATGGACTGCGCGGGAAAAGCTCGCCCAGCCGCGATGTGCTGTGCGGGAAAAAGTCAAAAAGTCGCGATGGACTGCGTGGAAAAAAGGCTCACAGTCGTGATGGACCGTGCGACTGTGGAGCCAAAAGTCGCGATGTATGGACGAAAAAACAACTGTCGAAAAACGAACCAAAAAAGGAAATTTTGGGCTGTTTCAGGCTGCAGAAAGGGCCAATGGCTAGGTCAGCTATCAAGAAGTTGACTAGTATGGCAGATCTACAGTTTTAAAAGGGAAAAACGACTAAAATAAGATCTTAAGCAAAGATTTAAAATTCGAAACCCAGCGGAGTCGCCAAAATCTATTGCTTGGTTTTTCAACCAAGCATGTGCAAGGATGCACCTATTAACTTGTAATAGCAGTTTCAATATAAAACAAAAACAGTTATGAATAAACTAATATAATCAGATCTAACATTAACATGTGTAAAAGAAATAAAAAATTGAATTTAAGAACATAAGCAATAAGATCTATGGAAAAACAATAACTCGAAAAATATTTGATTTTGTATTACCTCAAATGGTGAGGATGATGGGTGTTGAGCAACTCCAAGGTTGAGAAGCTCCAATATCCAATGGTCTCTTCTTCTCCAAAGCTTCAATGGGGATCTTCAAACTTGAAATGGGAGGCAATGGCTCTCAAAGGGAATTTGGCAGCATAAGGATAGGATGAAATGTGGATGATAAGTGAAGGAGCCCCTATCACTTTTTTATAGTTTTTGGTGATGGGGAATACCATTATGGTTTTAAGGGAAACCAATGGTATTAACCAACATGGTTTAGGTTTCTTTTTCCCTCTTTTTCCTTTTTTGAATATTTTGAATATTTTTATTCCCTTTTAATATTTTTTTGGAATTTTGGACCCCTTTTGAGGAAAAAACACATATTTTGAGGGGAAAAGGGGGTATTATGGTCTTTTTGGTGACCTTTTGATGGCTTTAGGGGCTCAAATGGTGGAAAAGTGGACAAATGGGTCATGTGAATAAGGGAATGAGCTAGTGAGCACTTTTTGGGTGTTAACAATTGCTCTCCAATCACTATTGAATCATCTATGGTCTTACATTTTGGCCACATGAGTACTTGGCCATCCAAAACTGCAACTCTCATCCCCTTTGCATCCAAATATGATATGGAGAGAAGATTCTTCTTGAGTCCAGGTACATATAGAACAATTTGCATCTTTAAAGACTTCCCAGAGTCTAACTTGTAGGAGGCTTCACCACTTCCTTTTATAGGGTATTGATAGTCATCCCCAGGTTTCACCTTATGAGGTTACTCATGTTTAGATAGGTCCATAAGAGATTCTTTGAATCTCGTCATATGTTTAGAAGCCCCACTATCAATAAGACAATCATTACACCCATGTGTAATAGTAACTGTGAGAGTAGAGATTAGAACATATTCATCGTCACTTGAAGAGTCTTCACTTTCTACCTTAGACTTCTTCCTAGGAGGTTCATCATCCTCAGCAGAATGAGCATGATATCTCTTCTTGTTTCTCTTGTTGTTGTTGGAGTTCCTTTGGTTCTTGGGACATTCTGAGGCAAAGTGTCCCTTCTCATTACAAGTGAAGCATCTCAGATATTTCTTATCTCTTTGATGATGGTGGTGTGAAGATCTCTTATGAAAAGATTGTTCCCTCTTGAGCTTACCTTTCTTGGTGTGTGTTGTGAGAGATTGATCTTCATTTCCCATCTTTTCTTCTCAGGCCACAAGCCTAGCTTCTTCTTGTGAACATTCCTCCCATAGTCTACTGAAGGAGATCAATTTCTTTCTTGCACAAATACCTTGAATGAAGGAGTCCCATGACCTAGGTAGGCCATTTAATGTGGTCATGACAATTTCTCCATTCTCCACTACTTCATCCACAGCTTCAAGTTGTTCTTTGATTTGAGAGACCTTAGTAAAGTAGGATTGGATGGTCTCTCAATTCTGGAACTTAACCCCTTTCAATTGATTCTGCCGAGTCATCTCCCGATTTATATTCTTTCCTTCAAACAACTTGGTCAATGATTCAAACATCTCCTTAGGTGTCTTTAGAGAAGACAGATGGGGTATGAGATGGTATTTTATAGAATCAACAATGATTCTCTTGGCCTTGATCAAGTTCTTCTTGTGTAAGGCCTTAGCCTCATCTCTCTCTGTAACTGGAACCTCTTCTTTTATGTAGGTGTCCAAATCATTCTCTTCTAGGATTAACCCAATCCTATACTTCCATGCTCGGAAGTTATCAGCTCCTTCAAGCTTATCCTCAAGCTTGGTGTGGTGAGACATCTTAATGAGAAACTCAAATGGAAATAAAAGATTTAGGTCTTACCACTTGATTTGCTGAAAACTGGATCTGGAGCTGGATTAGGGTTTGTTAAAGAAACCCCAAAAATTCAAACTTTGAATTCCAAACTTCTGAATGGATGGAAAGATGCGCCTTGCTGAGCTGATCAAGCTGGTATACTTCAATTTTGAAATCTGCAAAATTTAACCCCTCAAAATTGCCTTTGAAACTTTTGAATCTTCTGGTCAAAATTTTGAACTAGGGTTTGATAATTCTTGGGGTTCTGCCCAGCCAAAAAGTTCGATCGTGTGCTATAGACTTCGATTTTTCTGAGGAGCATCCAGTCGTGGTCACAGATTCCAAAAATTTCAACTTTTGCAAAAACCCTAATTTTCCACCTTTGCAATCAAAATCCTGAACTAGGGTTTGATGATGCCCGGGGTTCTTCCCAACCAAAAAATTCAATCTTGGTCTCTAAACTTCGATTTTCTTGAGGAGCATCCAGCAGTGGTCTCGGATTCCAAAAATTCCAACTTTCTCCAAAACCCTAATTCCCCGCAGTAGTGACGGTCCAAAAACTGAAAGTGCTCAGAATTGAATTCTGTCTCGACAGAAAGATGTGCCCTTGCAAGGAGAGTCAGCCTAGCCTCCTTCCTTTGATGATCTAAGGAGAGAAACCCAAAGATTAAGAAGCCCTAGCATCTGCAGCTGCACAGTGTCTTCTTCTTAGCACGGCTCTGATATCATGTTAATTTTTCGATAATTGCATTCAAACATTATCTAGGATCCTACTAAGAGAATAACAAGCACAACATAACAATCATAAACATAAGAGACACAAAGTTTCCTCGGGGAAAACCAAGAAGGTGAAAAACCCCACAACTTCCTCAAAGATAGAATAAGCCCCAATACAAAGATCACAATGATCAATCCCCAAAAGATAGATGACTCTAGCAGCTACTCCTCCTCCACTTGTGTGCACTCCTCTCTCTCAACTATGCGAGTTGGATGAGTGAGTGAATGAATAGAATGAGAGACACTCACTCTCTATTTATACACAACTTAACCTGCCTTTAACTCTAACAGGGTTGACTTCCTAAGGAATCCTAATAACCCCACCACATGACTAATACAGGGTCGACCCCACACTGGTGGTCTAATAACCCATCAAATAATACTTGCGACACTTACAATAATACTTGCCACACTTACAAATACAAGTGACGACACTTATGATTGGAGGAATAATATAGCTCCATCATGAATATAATAAAGTACAAGTGTAAGACATAGAAGAATATCTTCTGAAGTTACACATACATCAACATATCTACTTTCACAAAATTCTATCCTTGAAATCCAAATTCCTCGTAAACCTCTCTGATAACGGTCTTAAACTTTTCACTCTTAATGAGCTCCTATTCCTGAAATTCTGTAATATGAATTTTGTGCTAACTGTATTATGTTCTTTTCAGTTCAATAGTTAGTTTATTAGCATGTTAAGTTGGAACAAGTTTGCATGTTATTTTCCTATGGGTTTTGTAGGGATTATTTGTACAATGCTCCAACATTTAAGAAGAATAGGACATTGGTTTTAACGATCAAGTTGCTACAGATCATTGCGCTACATAATGGTTTTGCAACTGCGCTGTAGAATGGCTATGCAATTGCGCTACAGAATGGTTCTAAGACCGTGCTACAGAATTAAATTAGGCAACGCTGCAGAACTATCACAACACTCATTATTTCATCCGCCTTCAGTCACATAAAGGTACTGCGGGAGATGAATGGAGATTGTGGGCAATTATGAAAGTATATGGGTTTTGCATCCAATGGACCTATTAATTCTATCATGAAATTAAAATCCTGTGACAACACAATTCCCAACAGCTCAACAAATAGGATATTATTTGATTAATTCCTATCCAAATTGGTTTGAGTTAGTTTAAGTTCTGGAGGACACATTGGCCATCCATAAACACTTATTTCCTATTGTTAGAATGTCAAAATGGCATCAAGCTGAAGTGGGAAGCTTATTAGATATGAACTAGTGGGTTCAAAGGTGTTAGAGGCGTATCTCGAGTTTGGGAAAAAATTCAAATAGGTTGGATGGTTCCGGTATTGTGTGAAATTACAGGGACATTTTACTCCTGTGGCTGAAGCATTTGCCCATAGTTTCGATGGAAAAAACATTACCGTGGGTTATTTGACCTTTCTTGTGACCGAGAATTCAATCGCAATGGATTGCGAGCTACCTCAAGAAGGAGAATGTTGGTTCAAGTTACAAGGAGTGAGCACACCAAACTGCAACTGGTTCCTGTTAGCCACCCATTAGAATCCTAACTAACGTAAAGGCATCATGAGGTCTTGGCTTAAAATGGAATACAATGATCTGCTCAAGAGAGTTCAGAGGCATATAACTTGAGAAGTGAGGTACACCACAATCCATTTATATCATATGCGATTTTTGTTGCATTTGGAAAGGATTTCCCCCATAAATTTGCCTTTATTTTTCCTTAAGAGTTTGACCAAATGGCCGCTAAGGCACAAAAATCCCCAAATAGATAGCATGGGATATACCACCAATCTCTAATTAAACTGCCGATTTTACAAGAATTAAGAAATTTTAACCATAACTAGGAGCAATTCTTGGTAGACTTTGAATTCGTAACCCCAGATAACCTTCCATCCTCCTCCCGAGTTGTTGAAATCACCTCGACTAAAACAGAGTCGATCAAACCAGCTGAAACCAACGTGGTATGCAAATATTCTACAGAACCTAGCCAAAAGGAACAAGATGGAGGTCGAATCAGCAATAAGCATAAATGGTAAATGGAATTTAAGGGATCAGTTAGTAAAAGACCACGATTTTCATCGCAGGAGGAATAAAAAACCCTAAACCGATCGAGGCATGTTTTAAAAAAGAAGAGAATAGAATTATGACTCACAGGATGACAGGAGCACTGAAATCACCTCCTGATTAAGATCCAATTCTCCAGGAGACTACTAAGGGTAAAGGTCCAACTGAAAACTAGAGGAAACAAGCTAAAACTAAGTCTTATCCTCTTCGTAAACTGCATACCAGGCCCACTAGTAAACTGTGACTGAACTTCAAGTCTTAGTTTGATCCTTCTTTGAAGGACAACAAAAGTATTGACCCAAAATATTCTCTCGGTGAAAAGGTAAAGAATCAAGAAGGCAAAGAGTTAAAGTACATAAGCCAATTCGAGTTCCACCAGGTCGAGGAAGAGAAGCAACCTGTCTTGAAGAATTTTCTGAGGATGAATCAGAGTCATTCCTAGAAAAGGAAATAAAAGTTGCATGGGTTTTGACAGGATTGGAAGAAGCCATTAATACCATTCCATGCTCTCCAGAACCTGTTAACCCCATGATTTTTGAAGAAATATAAGAGAAATTGTGTGTAAATCCTATTACAGATAAGAAATTGGACCCAGATTGTACACCTCAAAAATTCCAAGAAGAGAATTTGATTGCACCCTTAATTAAAAAATAATTCGCTTGACTAGAACTTGAAGCCAAAGCAGAAGAAGTTAGTTATAGTTCGAAGAAGCAGAAATTGAAACTAAAGGTGAAGAAATACAAGGATTTGGTTGAATTATTGAAACAAGAGAATCAATTGTTACAGGACAGAGTGAACACAACCGGTAACAAAAGAGCCAAATTGATGGTTAAATTCACAAAGGTATATCGGTTTGCTCAGAAACTAAAGAAGATCAATCCAAAGTTGTCAAGACAAAAGAAGTATTGGAAAAAAAATGTAAATAGAAAATAAAGAAAGCTATAGAGAGCACTGAAAAATTGGGGATTTTAACAGAATTGGGCACACACATTCTCAAGGACATGATGTAGAACCAAAACCGACCTTCGGAAATCAAATGAGGACAAAGTTGGATCTCCATATTGTTGTTCTAGATGTTCAAGGTTTTCTACTGACAAAAAGCAGTATCACCTGGTAGTTGTCATCAGTGAGTTTGGCATGCAAATCACTTAGAAAAGGGCGCATGAGGCCACAATCAATGGCATTTAGAACATAAACCCCTCGCAAGAGTCAGCTAACTTAGGTGGACTGAACTAGAACACTGAGTTGGCTCCTAAAAAGTAGGGAATTGCCTCTACTGGTCCTAAAATCATGCATGCATGGTGCATTAGGTGGATACTGAGTCCTGGATGACATCTGCACACCACTAGGGGGAAAATAATATCACTAAGTACTAGCAAATGGTAAAGAATGCAAGTAGGACAAGGATAGAGTATTAAAATATCCTACCCCCCCCCCTTAATCCATACTTGTGCATCCTGGGCCCTGGTTACTAAGACCAAAGGTCACCCATACAATCAAATAAATGATAAAAAATAAAAGAACCGTCCATGAACCAAGGAAATGCGGAAAAAACTCATGGGAAAAATATCCCCCCTAAAAAAAGAACAACAGTAAAGAACTCAAAGAACCTTCATACTAAGCAGAGAAGGAAAAATTTTTCCTGAGTGAAAGCCTTTATAGAAATATTGGCAATCTGCTCCTATGTAGGATAGAAATGCAGGTGTTAGATCTGGATCTACTCCTCTGATTTTCCTCCCATTGTGTCAAAGCTGTATTTTCCAAAACAAGTCTTTCAGGAACCCTTCTTGCTACTAGAGCGAATGGCTCATTGTAGTCCAAATCATGAAACTTTGAGTACCCTTTGTCAAGCAACTGAGATTTGTACTTGGTTGTAGATCCCCAGTGGCAAGTCTCTTCAAGGGATTGTGGATCAAACCCCACCATCATGTAGCACCTCTCTTAGAGAAGTGGATCTACATGACATAGTGCAAGGTTTGCATGATACTGAGATCTGGTGGTTCTATGGTTAGATGGATCCCCAACTGTGTTCCCAGCAGATACAAGGACTTTATGAGCCATATTGGCCTTGGCCATGGATTGGGAGCATGTGTTGGATCTGGATCTGGATCTCTTTGAAATTTATTCTCAACATTAATATCTTGATCCTCATCCTCATTAGAAGAAATATTACTCTGATATTCATCAGATGCCAATGGAGTAGGCAAAGAGTATGGCAAAAAATGGGAGAATTCATATGCCTTGGAGGCATGGTTTGCAAACCCTTTAGCTATAATCTCCCCAAAAGAGATCTCTATAATCTTAACTGTGTTAGGACCAAAGACCACTTTCTTCAGTGAACTTGTGTGAGTCATTTGATATATAGACAACAAATTTGCTGACAAAGAAGGAACAAATATTACATTTTTGAACTTTCCTTGCTCTAGATGTACTATGCCCTTCCCTTCAACAAAGATCTGAGAGTTATCTCCCATGTGAATAATCAGACCATCTTTGAGATCTAGAGAAGAAAATGATTCTTTGGAGGCAACCATGTGGTTGGAGGCTCTTGAATCTATGAGGAAGGCTTGTGATTTTGAAAATACAGCCTTTAATGCATGGCGTCTCTCATGACCATCATAATCACTTCTAGAATCAATCTCTCTTGCGCCTTCTTGGAGGGAAATGTTGTATTGTTTAAGAAGTTTGGTCATCTGATCTATCTTCTTCTGCATGCAATATCTCTTTGGGTGGTTTCCTTTCTTGCAATAGGAACACTTGGATTTCTCAAATCCTTTTTGTTTGTCCTTCTTGGAGCTGGAGGATCCTTCTGATGGACTAGACTTGGACTTCTGCTTGGGTTTAGATTACATCTTCTCCTTTCCCTTGTGCTTCCCCTTTCCATTCACACTTTTTGCTTCTCCAACCACAAGAGTTTGATTTTTGGAGGCCTTCAAGGCGCCCATCTGGATCAATTTGTTTTGTTCTTGGATGAGAGATTCAGTGAAAACTTCTTAGGATGGCATCTTCCAACCAGGATTTGACATTCACCCTGAATGGAAGGTAGAGACAAAGATGGAGAACTCAGGACCTAGCTTGCTCATAATGGATAGCACTGACTGCTCATCCTTCTTCTCAATGACACATTGCTTGCATTGCATGACCAAAGATTTGAATTCGAAAAAGAATTGTTGGATAGTCTCGAAACTGCTCGGTTGAAGAGCAATCAACTCATTCTCCAGAATATGGCCCCTTAGCTCATCTTGTTAGCCGAAAAGGGTCTCTAACTTCAACCATAACTCTCTTGGAGTCTTTAGTCCATCGAGGTGGAAGAGTAGATCTCTGGAAATATGAATACACATGAAACTGAATGCTTCATCCAATCTATTCAGATACTTGGCCTCTCCACAACTGCTTGAGGTTTGACCTCCTTTCCCATTTTTACCCTATACAATGACTTGTTGCGCAAGACCATATGCATATCAACCCTCCAATCAAGGTAATTGAAGGGCGTTAGAATCCTGGGAGAGAGAGGAGAGTTCGAATTCTCCATTAGAACTGCTGGAGCGAATACAAGGTGGTATTGCTGCTACTGTTGCACTTTCAATAACCTACAAAAAACTCTCAATTTTGGAGATAGACGACTAATGAGCACTACTTTAGGAAAATAGGCACATTTTTCTGAATCCTTCACACCTGGCTAGACCTCAAAGTATTTTTCCAATGAATTCAATGCAATGGCACCAGGATTTGCCGTGGAAATCCAAAGGCTTCTGGTGCACTACTGAAAGCATCTAGTGCTCAACCTATGTTCAATATGCTCTGATACCATGTGAAATTCTAAATCACATCAGATCTAAGAGCTGAGTATACCTCACAAAGAATGAATGAGCAAAAAATATGAATTACAATGAAAATTGCAGTAAAAATGAGCAGACAGTTAATCATGCATGAGAACTCATATAGGAACAGAATTGTGTACAATGATCCAATAATCAATATAATGAACAATGATGTTACAATATTGGAGAGAATTCGAATCACCTAGGAGAATTTGAGTCTCAGTTGATCTAGCATAGTAATTGTCACCTCTATCAGTGCTCTGAAGCTCCCAAACTCAGTTAAACTCAACCAAAACTCAGTTAACTGAAGACAAAATTAGTTAACTGACCAAGGAGGGCGCATCAGTGAGTTTGACATGCAAATCACTCAGAAAAGGGTGCATGAGGCAACAATCAGTGGCATTCGGAGCATAAACCCCCCACAAGAGCCAGCTAACTCGGGTGGATTGAACTAGAACATTGAGTTGGCACCTAAAAAGTAGGGAATTGCCTTAGTGGTCCTACAATCATGCATGCAGGGTGCATTAGGTGGCTACTGAGTCCCGGATGACATCTGCACACCACTATGGGGCAAATAATATCACTAAGTACTAGCAAATGGTAAATAATGCAAGTAGGACAAGGATGGAGTATTAAAATATAGAAGTCAAAGTTTGTTTAAGAAGGGAGTGGGTTCCCTACATTTAGCAATTAGTTTTGATGTTAATAAATGGCATTAGCTGCCATGTAGAGATTGAGATCATTCTGTTGATAGGAGGCTAGTCTATCTCTCATGGTTAGTCAAGTAGTGAGGTGATCGGGATTGTATTAACATGGAGACTTGGGTTCAAAACCCACTGATGGGTGTGATTGTAAATATTTCCTTGTAAATATAAGAAGTATTTCTCAAATAAGAAGTATGCGGTCAATGATGCAACAAATATACGGTTGACTAGAGAGATGGTTATATATCATGCCATATATACTTCTACAAGGATTCCATACATACTACTTCCATAACCAATGTGGAGTTGCTCTAATAACTGAGGCACCATTCCCTTCTTGCAAGATGATAGTTGGTGTTTTGTTGTTGTCACAATAGATTGAATCTTGTGTTTACAGGTATGGATATGTCACTTTATTGCCGATGTGGTCTTCCATAATATCCTCGGGGTTATACTCAAATATTTGTATAATTATATTTTTAAGCTCCATGGTATTCCCGTTTCTATTGTGTTTGATCAAGATCCCACATTCACCAACAAATTTTGGAAAAAACTATTTAAACTACATCGCACCCAGTTGAAAATGAGCACAACTTATCATCTCTAAATAGATAACTAGACAAGAGCATTCAGCAAGTGTCTTCAAACCTATTTGAGATGTTTGGCCTAAAAAAAGCAACACCGATAGGCATAGTGGTTACCTCTTGTTAAAAGGTGGCATAATATCACTTAACAAGAGGCTACCAAAATGACACCATATGAAGCGGTATATGGTAATGACACATTTTTTTGGAGTTTTAAGGGAAACTTTGAATCCACATTTTACTTATGAATTTCCCTACTCGAGAGGAAGGGGAAGTAGATGACTTCCAAGGTTGAAGGTTTTATTTGAAATTGAATCAAGATTGGGGGGATATTTCATCATAACACAACATGTTATCTCAAAATGATCTTATTCATGACAAGCCTACCATGTGAATTTACATCTTGCTCATGATAAAGGGCCTTGCTTTAGGGAAACCTTGTTAGGCATGGGCTCCTTGAAGCCCATATCTCTGATGTTAGCTCAAACCTCGATGGCCAAAATCTCATGCACGATCTCACTCTATTAAGGAACTAGCACCCTCCTTCAAAAATTACATTCCTTTATTCCCAAGGAGAAAAAATCACTAGAAAATATCCTCTACCAAAAAAAGAAAACTCATCGTTGCTATTAATCTTATAGTTATCTATAATCTAACCCCTAATAGTTCTCTCTATCAACCATAGACCCACAAATTTACAAACACGCTCAAATGCCTTGATCTTAAACAAGCTCTATCATGCCCCCTTATAGATTGATGTTGATTATTGACTTTACTCCACATTTGTCTAAACACCCCCTCATGATTTGTCTTGAAAAGAATTGGGGAATTTCTTTAGAGGACAGGAATCAAACCAAATTTGAAAGATGTTTAATGAAAAAAGGTCCATGGGGTACTATGACCATTGAAATAGGGAAATCCCTTAAACCATCGGCCTCAACCCACACAAAACTAGATTGTTATGGAGTAATCTCATCTCATAACAAACAACCCTTAGTTTCTAATGAGCTTTCAACATTTTTTGACAATAGTTAGAATTACAAGTTTTCATTATTGAAATTTAACCATCCTAGATCTAAATCCTAGGCTCTATCAAGCGCCCAGAGGGATCAAATTTCCTTAGGTGCAAATAATATCGACACTCAACATACAAGATCTCAACAAACAAACACTCGACTTACAAGATCTCCCTCATAATATTACTTTTTACTTTTTATTATTATTACATTTTATTAATGACCGACAATATCGACAAACACTCGACTTACAAGATCTCCCTCATATTATTACTTTTTACTTTTTATTACATTTTATTAATCACCGACAATATCGACAAACACTCGACATACAAGATCTCCCTCATACTGAGCTGTAGAGTGCCTCTCGACACAACAAAAAGACACTCCAATAAAAATAGAGGCTTACAATGCAGATGGAGTGCCACAATTTTTGAACTTCTAAAATTTCATTATCAAAATGCAATTTTACATTACCGAATTACCCTACTGAAAATTAAAAAAAGCTTTGCTGCATTGATGGATTCTTAGGTTATGGCATATTTCTTGTTTAACTGAACGGAAAACCATATGAAAAAGCATAGGCAAAGAATACGAGCAAAGGGACATATAATCCAATCGAATTAGATCTACTACGCGAACGTGATGGAGTTTGCAGATATTTGGGAGAGATTCAGGCCAGGGCTAGTAGGATTTGTGTTCGGTGTCTCGTGGTGGATCTGGGTCGATGTCGTAGTCTATAAATCCATCAAAATCTCCTTCCTCTATTACCTACCAGGTATTTCGTGCCCACTTCCTTGAATTTAGAATTAAATGTCGTTGTCCATCCATACCTCATTGGTGAAATTTGATCTACCATCAAGAGTCCGTCTTTATTTGTTTCTCCTATATTCTAGGTTTGTAATTTTTTTTTTTGGGGGGGGGTTTGAAAAGAGTTAGGGCCATTAGCTGAGTAGATTTCAGTGAATGAATGAATGCAAGCATATTTATGGCATTGATGTTCAACTATGTGAGAAGAGATGAGCTTCAAGATTACTCGCCCTATGATGACGAGATTTTAAACTCTTGACTCATCTCACGCGTCGACATCTTCTCAATATTCCATATTTTTTCCTTAAATCATTACAATCAATTCGTGCGCAAGAGGAAAAACACAGAGTTGAGTTTAGCTCACCACGGGTTGATTAAATTACTGGTTGTTGACGCTCTTTCAAGGGTTAATGAGAGTAGGTAAGCGTTTGTGGCAATAACATTGCCTCAGGCGGCACAATAAAATGAACCCCTGGATGAGGAAGAGCAGGTTGCAGAAGAAACCGACGTTGTGTAAGCAATTTAAGTAGATGAAGTAGGGAACTCCTTGCCCGAAGGAATAAACCCGAGGCCTCAGTGCATTTCAATTTCAGATGAACCCCTGCTTGTGGATAGTTCTTCAAGGAGCAAGGGAAGAAGCTTCTAGAAAATAGATCTTTAATTTACTCCCCTATAGCCCTTGGCCTTGGAAATATTCATAATTATCGCATGCCCTTTCTTCACCACTTTCATATATTTTTATGCTTTGGTTTGGGATGTTCTGATGAATAAAAGACTACTGTCATATGACACTTGTTTAATCCTCACTGAAAATTAATGTATAAACTTTATAGGCTAGTCCTTCATCGTTATAGTTTCTTCACCACAACTAGAATCAAAACTCCATGCCGTGAACAGATTCTACATTTAAATGTAATGTCTATGAACAATGTGTAACAGTATTAAAGAGATATATAGTGGAAAAAAACATATTCAAATAATTCCAACACTCTGCATTGAGCAATATAAAAAGTTTGTATACAAGGCTTCAAAAAAACCTCATCAAAATAGTCCACATCAAGCTCACCAAAGTCATCAACGTTTCCAAACATAAACCCAAACATTCGGTTTTCTCCACCGTCATCCTCATAGTCTTCCTCATCGTCCTCTGTTTAAAGAAAGAAAGTCCAAAGAAAAAAAACTGGTTATACACTCAATCGCAGATGGACATCTGGTATCGCATCACTAAACATTAAGGAATATCCTAAGTGTAGAAGTTTAAATCTGTAGAACCATTGATAAGAAGCAATGCCAATAGAATAAACAGTGCTAATCAAACCTGTGTAGTTCCATGCTTTATCTTGTTTACAATAGAAAGATCCCTACAACATACCACATCTGGACAAAAATAATCCTGTAGTAAAAACTAATGAATATGCTTATCACTGCCACATACTAAAGCACCTATATTTTAGGATAGATTAAACATGCAGAAAGACATGTCACACAATACAAAATTGAAACAAATTTGCCAATTTTCATCCTGATGGACTGTCCAACTTTCATTAGTTCATATGTTTCCCTTCTACACTTCTTTTCTGAAATGTGCTACACAGGATCTCGCAAAATACAAAAATCAAAAGGAAAACATTGGCTACCTATCTACATGGAGCTCTATTTCAATTTTCAAATAGTGGAATCCAAAACAGAGAATCTCATAATTTTGGCATGTGAAAATATTTTGCTTACTGAAACTTGAAAGAAATGCACATATTTGATCACAATTTTTAAATAAATAGCTAATATATATTAGTATCAATTTGGAGGCTATACAGTACTTTAGTTAATTTAGAGGTAGCAGCAAAATTGTGGAAATGGATCTGCCATGACACCATCATAAAATTTACTCATGCTACTAAAGTAGAGGGTGATCAATATAATTTATAAACAACCGATATGTAATGGTGTCAATTTGGAGGTTATGCAGTACATTACTTAATCTACAAGGAAGAGAAGAGAAATTCATATGAGCACCACAACAATATAACAACAAAAATATGGAAACATATCTCCCATGAAACTAACAGGAAATTATTCATGTTAAATATGGTCCAGAAGTCAGTGGTATTAGTATAATTTATCCTCATACAGTAAAATGGACTGTAATGACCATTGACAATTTATAAACAATTACTCTGATAAGTAGGTTATGTAGTGTATTACAAATTTCACAAGGAGAATATAGAATAAAAGTATCAGCAAATCTAACAACTAAAGTATCTTCTATACACAACAGTTCTTGACACTGAATAAGAGCTTGTGTAGAATCCCTTGGTTACTGGTTGGGGCCACACCCTGGATGATCATGACCAGCTCTCTCCTGACGCTTGCATGATTACTTCTTAGTTTTTCTATGCTTGGGCTATGCCCCTATGTTTACTGCTTTTATGACTCTTTGGACTATGGACTCTCGGCTAGTATCTCTATGGCTACAGGTGTTTTGGTTTAAGCCGGCATGAGTCTTTGAGTTTTGATTAGCTTTTGTTCATGCTTGTGGACACTGTGGTGGAAGCCTATTTTTTATATATTAATGTGATGTACAAAATGTTTTTATTAATAGTGAAAGGAAGAATTAAAATTTTAATTAAAAATGAAAACACAGAGCAATAGTCGTGGAAACAAAATTAAATGCAATAATATGCTAAAGAAGTCAACTCTTCTTTGTGCATATTTTTTCAATAGGAGGCAGTTACAGTTATAATTTATAAAGTTTATCATTTAACTTGCACAAGTTATACATGAAAAATAAATTGAAAATTCTGGAACAGTGATATTATTGTGGTAAAATGGTTCTTAATTTGTGTTTGTTTTGCACAAAGCTTACCAACCAAGAAATTATTGTGTACTCAACCTCCAATGTATCCCTCCAATTCTGCGAGTGTGAAACATGTTCAGGTTGTGGGACTCCACATCTAGATCAGTTGGACCAGAAAGAAAGAGGGAGTCCAATGAGGTAAGACCAAAGCATATTCCCACTACTGATTTAGGCTCTTTGAACTGTTTAGCACATTTGACATTGGTTTTTTTCCCAGTGCTAAAGACTAAATGCCAAGGAATGGTTTTCCTTTACATAGTATGGAGGACTGCCTGCCAGGGACAACTTTCCCTGTTCCAGTTGAGCCATCCAAAGAATAATATGGGATTTATATTATAAATCCATATTTTTTTCAATTGAAAAGGTTGTTTGGGAAAACCTCTAGGCACTTCCTCACATTCCGTGAATGACACCTAGGTTAAATGCCATGGAGTAGAACATGTACTCCTAACCCAAAGAGGACGCTACTGGACTTGAGCCCATGACATCTCAGTGATTTTCGCCTTGAAACTGGTTGGTTCAAACCAATTGAGCTAAGATATTAGGCTATTATAAGTGTATCTTACAACATTAGGCCATGCCTATTTGCTTGCCTATTGATGTAGTTTATTTCTCTCTAGTAGACAGATCCCTAATGTCTAGTCTTCCTTGAGGGGTCTCCAACATGATAAGTGGCCTGTTAGTGGCGGAGTTGGCCATAAAATCCTTTAGTGAGCTTGCCTGCTATTACTATTCCTATTATTTTCTTTTCTTGGATGACCACATTTTTCCATTATATAAATTTAAATAAATATGTGAAGCTGTAAATGACATATGCTTTTGACAAATTCTTCACAGTTTTGAACACATAGGTAGCTTAAGGCCTCTAGGATGCTAGTTTTAGAAGTTGTTTATTTAATAGTGCTACTGTGGTACTACCCATTGGCTTATCTAGTATTTGCACATCTGTGTTTTGTCATAACTTGGCACCCTTAGTGCTGGATGGAACACTTTCAAGAGAATGACACATTTCTCAGCATAAGTATTTGTTTAGCAAAATGTAAATGTAGGTGGTTTTTCATTTCCTCTGTTCTTGGTGTATTCATTATTTTCTGTGCATTGGCATTTGTGGTTTGGAAGATGGCTGCAATGTTTAATGTTTGGGGTTCTTAAGTTTTAAGTAAATGCTGCAGGAGGTGATCATTCCGTGTTTCCTTTTTTAAGGAAATTTAAACCATCTTAGGGTCAATTTCATTTAGTGGAGCTACATTCGGATTCCTTTCTTCTATTGAGGTTAAAAAGTGAGCAATTTTGATTTCATTCCAGGGTTTGGTACTTATCAATCCACTAAAAATAGAGTCATGATGAAATCAATAAAAAGAGTTTTCATTAAAAAAATAAGACTATCTTATATAGTAGAGTTTCTTTCCTAGACAATTTAGAAGTCAACCACAACTAAAATTAAGGGCACTAAGGATTGCACATAGTTAACGTCATCATGGGCATTGAGGAAAAGGGTTATGATAAGGTGAGGTGGGTTGTTCATTTGTACCATTCAAATGCTTATTGAAAATCTTAAACCTAAGTTCATATTCATTATCTTACTCATCCCTATCAGTACTAGAAGTTGTGTCCTTTAGTTATGGTGGGATCTGTCTTTGTAGTCTCTTGCGGGGTTTGTGTCAACCAATACCTTGCAAGTTATGAGATAATTTGTGGTTTTTCTCAAGGCCTTTATTTGATTTTAGATTAACTTCAATAATTTTGAAGAATTCCAGTTTATTTTTACTTAGCAAGAGTTTTGGTTTCTCTAACATGGGGACTATTAGCTCATTTGACATTGGAAATCTTTTGAATAACATTTTTTTTCAAGGTATTTCAGGGTTGGGCAAATGCGCAGCATTTAAACTTTGCAACTATTGTCCAAACTTTAGATTGTTGTTAACAAATATCTTTATATTTGTAGCCTAAAAAATATCATTTTATTTTCATTCTATGATAATGCCATGAGATCATTATTACTCTTATTATTATTCTATGATAATGCAATGAGATTATCAAATCATAGAAAACTCATGATTTTGTGTGTTCATGAAAGAAAGCAAACAATCGAGAAGTTATGATTGATTCCACTTGGTGACAAATTAGGTTATCTCACGTGCCAAGTGCAAAATCCTAGTTGATACACAAACTATTTGACAAAATGTGTAAAAGAGAAACGTTATGTACTGGATTTTGATTGCACATAGAACAGAGCAGAGCGAATGTGAGTGTTCTTCTTTCGGTGTCTCTGCACATACAAAGAACTCAAGCAGGGTCAATCCTGTCTTACCATGTCATACAATGGCTTCATATCCTATTGGCTTTGCAACCATGAGGGCCATCTGCGAATCCCTGTGATCTTGATTTTAACTGCGTTAGTAATCATTGAGATTTGGGTTTTTCTTGTTTTCATTTATGGTTGTGGTTATCTTCACAATATGGATTCATGGTTTGTATCAAACTTCTTGTGGGTTTTAGCCACTTGTAGCTTTAAAAAAAATACAGTAAGAAAACAATACAAATTATTTGACAAGCTATGGCTGTGACTTTGGCATATACAAACACCTGTCTAGGAATAAATGTAGTGAACTTAAAACATTATAATAAAACTTATCTCTCCATATGTTAATGAGATAAATGGCTTAGGGACAAAGGAGTTATGCATGTGCTTGGCTATATGCCAAATCCTCAACCTAGAAGTTAGCAAAATGGGCACTGCGAGTAAGCTCTTGCATTCTATTACTTCCTCTTGCATTATGTTACCTCTTGGGGAAAATTGGATTTTGAATTTACAATGTCTCTTTCCAAAGTAAGAGACTTCCTTTTTGGTAAGTCATAGGTTTTGTTTATTATATTCTATGTAGCATGAGATGTGCATAATAAGGGCAGTTTATTGATTTTTTTTTGGCATGTGTAAACCTTGATCATAAATTGTAATCCGTTTATTGCATATTTGACTTGGAATTTGTAAACAATTTCATTGAAGTGTGAATTATGCTCAAAGTTGTGTTATACATATGTCATGCACACATATTTAAATTATGATATTTACTGCCCAAAAAGAGTCTCCAGTTACTACCTTAGAGATAAAATTCTATAATTCATATTATAGCTTCAAATGACAAAGTTCTCAGCGTGCAACTTCAGAGCCTTCTCAACAGTTGGACTCCATTTGTGGCTGATATTCTTCTGCAGAATTACTAAAATCTTGATTATCGTAATAATTATAATGAATTTATAATTCGATTGACAGACGTAGCTCCGAGGAATGGTGTAAACCACAAGCAGGCAAGCTGGCATAAGTAGTAGCTATTGGGAGCGAATCAATTCTAGATGCAATGGCATTCAATGCATAGATTCTTGTTGATTTAGTGGCACTAAGACTCATCATCAAATATCTTTCCTTTTCCCTCCACCTGCAAGAGTGAAATGTTTTAGGAAATTATCTGCAAACCCCAAGAGCATAAAGAACTCCACTGAAACAGCTTGCAAGCTAAAAGCAGCTAGAGAAAAATATGAGGAGCATCCTAGTAGTTGGGGGATTTTCCAATTCTTTCAATGAAGACTAATATGAAATTGTCATCCCTTTCAGAGTCAATGGCAAGAATAGTTATTCAAAATGTAAAAACATAAGAAATGGGAAGTGGGAAAGTAAGAAAGTATGGGCCAGATGTGTTAACTCAGAAAGCTTTTGGGAGCAGTGACTATTATTCAACTACATCAATCCCAGTCAACTGTCTCTCTGTATTTATAAATACAGGATTACATTCAGTGCATCCCAAGCAAATGAGGGTTTAAGTTGGGAATTAAATAAAGGAACACCACAACCCTGTAAACATTACGTTATTATAAAGTATGTGGACATCATACAAGCAGTGGAAGATCAACAATTCATTCATTCATCTAAGATTCTTGGAATGAATTAATATAGAGCCATTTCAATGGGTACGAAGCTATATTTTCAACTGGAAGATTGCAGCATCATCATTTCTACATGTTGAAAAAATTCTTGACTCCTTTATATTGCAGGCTGCAATATAAGCTCATGAAACACCAGATCTAAAGAAGCAGGATGAAGAATGCTCTGTTTGTGATGTTTCATTGCATTGAGCTACAAAGCGCTAGGATTTGTTTGTGAAAGGGAGGGAATTCGACAATGCAGGTCCATATATCAATCACCTAGCATGAAAACTATTACTATATTTACCAGCAAGAGGTCCCTGGACTTTATGAAGGTCAAGGTTTCGGTTCACTAGCTTTTGTATATTAGGACCATCTTCTCTACAATGCTGATGTTTGTTGTTTTACTGCCCTTTATCTTTATTCTAATGGGGTTTGTGAAGTTGGAGAGTGATGATAAATGTTTATCACTATATTTTCTCAGCAGGAGATCAGGACCAAGGCTTCTGGTAAGGGAAAATCCCTCATCAAGACTAGAAAAATATAAAAATATATACACGAACTCCTTTTGCAAGTAAGCAATGATGAACTTTCAGAAGGATTAATAGTCCTTGAATCATTCAATTACCTTTTTGTTGATACGAAGTTGAACTAGTATGATGCCAAGATGTTTCCTTGAGATGAAGTAAGGAAAATTTGGACATGTATCACATAAACACATGATCATTCATGTGGCATCCAACTGTACGGAATACTGGCATGCATTAACAGTGCATTATATTGATCATCTCGATGTGTCTACAATAGTTTACTTCAGGTTGTGAATGAAAGGATAAAGGCATTGGCCGTGTGCGAATCCTTTATGTATCTGAAACTGCCCTTTCAGTGGAGAAATATTGATTTCATGATGAATGTGTTCTGCACTTGACTGGCTTGTCAACTTGAAGAAATGACTTCTAAAAGAGTAAATGTGATATATAGAAAAACTAGCCACATATCCTTGTATGCAATCTCTCAATAATTATTATTTGGTTATGAAGGGAATTTATGGATAAAAAATCATAAATGCTCTTATCTTGTGGTTTATTGACCTCTTTACCAGTTCAATGATAGGTTGCATTATAATACTGTCTTAGTTGTTCATATGATGTAGTGATAATTAGTCTCTTAGTTTTTAGCTTTTGTTTTTATGTTGCGATTACTAATATAAATTTGGACTTTAAATGTCCATCTGTAGGACGTGGAGCTCCTTCCTATGGACACTTTATTGACTATTGACACTTTTTCTTTTTATTTATCTTTGTTGTTCAAGTATTTGTGTTCGTATCGCTATCCATGTTCTCTGTATCTACTTAGTTGCTTATAACAAGATTGCATGGTGTGAGATTGACAAAATTCTCAACAAATATAAAATGTCTTTAATTAAAATATTTGTGTTCATAATGTGGAGAGATGGGGTGTACATGATTTTGGTAAGACATGTTATTTATTGGTATTTGTGAAACATCGTGTAGGGATCATACAACATATAAATCATAACTTGCATCCCAATTTTCGAAATCTCTGATTTTTCTGATTTGAACAAGATCCATTTGTTACTAATGACTAGAATAATGGTGTTGCTTGTTGTTGAGCATCAGATTGCACTTGTCATTCATTGGGCTACAACTAGCCTTTTGTTATCGAGTTGTTTCTTAGTGGCAACGATGGTTGAGTTTGATATGTTTGTGTACTTTTGTAGTGACACGTAATGTAACATTTAGTTAATATTCTTGTTCTAATGGAGCTAATGAAGGTGGGAAAATCAACTTTGAAAATAGTATATCATTTTTTGTTTTTCGCATTTTTTTGTATTTTCAAATTTAAAGTTGTTTAAGCTTTGAGCTTTATGGTTTATGGCATTTATTAAATTCAGAGACATGAAATGCATGATAGAATGGAAAATGTTCTTAAAATGTTGTGAAACATCTCAGAAATATCTTCTTTTGCAAGTGAATGGGTGGTGTTCTATGGCATTTCTTCTCACTATAACATATTATATTCCTGCCAAAATATCATGGTGTTGGAAATTTGTGAGAGTTTGTGATATATTTTTAGTGTGAATTTTGATTCTATTGAAGGGTGCTAATTCAATGGAAGAGCACCTATCTTATAGGAAGGAGGTTGGTGGTTAGATTCCTCCGTGCCCTATCTGCATAAATCAATGACTAACTAAATGACCAATTAACAACTACTAATGACTAAATAAATGACCAGTTAACATCAATAAATGACTAAATAGATGACTAGTTAACAACAATCAATGTCTAAATAAATGACTAGTTAACACCAATCAATGACTAAATAAATGACTAAATGTACTAGCAAATATCAATAATTAATGACCAAATAGCAACAATTAGTGACCAAATAATTTTAATTAATGACCAAATAAATGACCACACTCAATGACTAAATAGCAACAAATAATGACCAAATAAATGACTCGATATATTATCGATGCATGAAGCAATTCAAGTAATTTATGATCAAGTGATAAATGATCAATTTGGTTGGATGATAAGTGACTGCTAATTTATGACCAGCGGTCACATGACCAAATTTAGTCATTTATCACCTATATTTAGTCATTTTTTTAATCACTTCTCACCCATTTTGTACTACTGAACTAGTCTTTCTAAATATTCTTCTTTGATTTACATCTTTGGGAATAAAATGTGAGATTGTATTCCCGATCACACATTTGTTGACATTGAGGAGATTATGCTTTAAATATTCAACCAACAAAACATTTGTTGCTTTTATATTTTCACTTCCAAGATTCACTACACCTCTCCCAAGTATCTTGATAGAGGAGTCATTTCCAAAAGCAACGCTACCACTATTTCTTTTCTTTAAGCTAATGAATTTATTTTGATCCCCGGTCATGTGTGTTGAGCACTTGTTGTCTATGTACCACTCATTTTCTTTATCCTTGACAAGCAAAGCTAGTCCACAATCTTCCTTGCTTGAATTCTTTTTATTTTCCCATATTGTAGTCGTTTCCTCTTTCCTTATGATGAGAGCATCTTCTTTGACATTTCTGCAATCACGTGCCTTGTGATCAAGATTATTGCATTTTTAGCATACAATGTTTTGGTCCATTAATGGATAAAATGGATTGTAATTACTGTTAACAATCCCATCAGCGTTTCTAGATCTACTTTTCACATGATTGTCTTTTGGATACCTATAATTATTTCTACTTCTCATATAGTTATTTCTTGCATAGACTTTACAATGAATTGCTTTGTGTCCAAAGTTTCGACAAGCATAATAATGACCAAGAAAAATATTTTCATATCTATTAGAAAAGGACCTTCTAGGTATCTCGACTTTATTGAAATCAGATCTTATGTTCCAGCTAGAAGTGTCATATTCCTGTTGTTCTTCAATTCCTTTTGGTTTGTTATTTTTGCTTCTTAGAGGATTGGCATCGTTTCCTGCATCTTCCCTTGGTGGATTTGTGTTTGTATAACCAAGCCTTGTTTTATTTATAGGTGATCTTTGTTTGCTGAGAATTTCATCCAACTTTTCAGTACTCCTTTCAAATCTTATGATGTCATTCACCTTTGTGACTGTCAACATCCGCTCCTTTCTTACATGATCCAATTCAACTTTCAGTTTATCATAATCTTCTACAATATTTGTTGTTGATTGTTCCTTCAGACTAACAATTGTATGTTCTCTCTCTTCAAGGTCATCATCCTTTTCTTTATATTTTTGCATTTTGCTTTTTAGCGTCATTATTTCTTCCTTGGCATGCTTCATTTTTTCTTTGATATTTTCCTCATCATCAGTTTCTACATTGTCTTCAATTTCCCAAAAAGTATTAAGTTTGACATTAATGAATTCTTCTTCATAGTCACTTTCAAAATTTTTATGATCATCGCTATGAGTTTCTTGAGTTATGAAACAAACTTCCCTTGCATCCATTTCTTTTGCATCACTTTCATTTGAGGAACTGTCATCCTCTTTGGAGTGCAGACTTTTTTTCTTGTAAAAACTTTTCTTTTCTTCGAAAGGACATTTATTAGTATAATGTCCTACTCTACCGCAATTGAAACATTTAAATGGTAACTTATCTTTGTGTTTCTTGGTTCCTCTCTTGATCTTTTTGACAAATTTACCTCTTCTTCATCAAATTCATTATCTAATCTTTCTTCTACCATGTGTCCTTGGTTCCTTGTATTCTTTGAGACTTTAAAAGTTGCATCTATTCTGGTTGGTTATTCATCCTCTGCATTTGTTCGCATCTCATATGTTTTGAGGGCCCCAAATAGTTCACCCATTGTTAATTTTGTCAAATCCTTGGATCCTTCTATTGAAGAGATCTTGGGATCATATCTCATGGGAAGTGATCTCAACCCTTTCTGCACGATCATGGATTCTTTGACTTCTTCTCCTAATCCTCTGATGGAGTTGACAACTTCATTTACTATGAGCAAATAATTTGCAATATTTTCACTTTCTTTCATTTTCAGATTCTCGAACATTGTTTTATATCGTTGGAGTTTGACTTGCTTGAATTTCTTGTCTCCTTCATAAAGATTCCAAAGTTTGTCCCAGATTTCTTTAGCTAAGTTATAATGATCACCGCGGCCTGAACATTTTGTGATACTCCATTCATGAGATGGTGTGAAGCTTTATAATTATAGCTACATAAGTTCTCTTCAAGATCTGTTGAAAGAGTTTTTGGAGTTTTGTATCCATTATCAATAGAGAGCCAGACATCCATCCCTAAATCCAACAACAACTTTTTCATTCTAATAATCCATAATGCATAATTATTTCCATAAAATATCGGAATACCACTTGAAGAGTATCCTTCTTGTCGATCCATATTTGTTCACAATCTTCCTTCCAGTGGTTAAACGGTTCTGAAGGTAACCTTGCTTTGATACCAATTGTTGGAATATTCACCAATACTGAGAGGGGGGTTGAATTACTCTTGGGCATTTTTTACCATTTCAAATTTTAATATCATATGTAAACATTAACCATTAACAATAACATTCATCATCACCTAAACCATACAAAGTACACAAGAGATTTTATGTGGAAAACCAAATGGGAGAAAACCACAAAATGTTTTTCTTATATAATATAAAGATTACATTCAATTGATTTACCAGCTTCAAGTGGAAGGAGGCTACATCCCCATAGTTTATTAGCTCCAACTGAAAGGAGGCTACAACCCCCTTGTTTTACCACAGGGCTCAACCTGTAGTGAGGACTCCAATCCTCAGTGAGCTCCAATTCACTAAATTTACCAACATCAACTGGAAGGAGGCTACAACCCCATGTCCTTTCCCCATCCCACCACCTTGATAGGAATAAGAGAATCAACCTGTCATTGCCACTGTATCTATCAACCTGTACCTATATCATTATCTCTGTCAACCTATGCCTGTATCAATATCTTTGTCAACATGTATCACTGTCTCTATCAACCTGTACGTGTATCGACATCCCTGTCACTATATCACTGTCTATATGTCAACCTGTATCATGCCTCAAATCTATCTTTCTAAGAATGCTAAAAAACAATCATCCATAGATTTAATTTGCATCTTCAAACTTTTACATCATAGACATTTCCAAACCCTAGGATATTCCAAGATAATCACCATGGTCTATGCCAATATCATCACCATAATCACCATAACATATCTATGCAAAAACACAAAATAAAAGGCTCTAACACATACTCAATATCAATACCATTTTCAAGGCAACGAGATCGACCCTAGTCCATGAGAGGCATGACCATCACAAGGGAGACCCATGTGTAAGAACCATACCTTTTCCAAGAGGATGAAATAAGAAAGAAACTCTAGATCATGTCATCCCATATCTCTTACAACAAGCTTTCCAATGATCCAAGAAGTTCATGATTCTGAAATCGTATGAGAAAGTTATCCCAATTTTATCAGTCTTTGCCAAAGAACAAAAGATGATCCCAAAAATTTCCACACTAGCTCCTCCAAAAAACTTCACACTCTCTTTAGATTTTCACAAGAGAGAGAGAGAGAGAGAGAGAGAGAGAGAGAGAGAGATGAGCAAATGGGAAGTCTCTCCCCCTATTTATACTGTCCAGGATGCCTTTAACTTGCTTTAGGGCCTACATTCCACTTATCCCTAAATTTAGGATCTTCATATTTTAAGGGGTACTTCACTGGGTCAATACCCCACTTCAAGCATTCATCATAGAACATTAAATTTCCTTCATGATCACTTCATATCTTCATCAAAGGGGCTTTGGGGATTCTCCTCATCATACTTAGTGGAAACACCATTATTCCTTCCGGGGTTTCTTTCTTCTTTATGTGGACCCATCCTTACTTTTGGGGTTATGTGGACCCATCATCAATACTTTGTGAGATTCTTCATACTTCACACCAATATTGTTTTGGAGCAACTTAATTAGGAGCTCTTTAGGGCCTTCTTCATCATGGGTCATGTGACCCGAATATCATGGTCATGTGGACCCAACACCATTATTCTAGGGGTTTCGTCACCTTTCTCACCAACATTGCTTAGGGGAAACCTTAGCGACATCTTTAGGGGTTTTCCCCATATGTGTACAACCCGAAGTGTCTTACCGTCAGGGCCATGCTTAAATATACACCATAAGGGGATCGTTTTGGAGTTATATACACTAGGACTTTGACATCAATGACAACCTTATTCAACAATCTCCCCCTTTGTCAGTGATGGAAACCATCATACTACCCCTAGGACCATGCTTCTCTTGATCTTTCTCTCCACTTTTAACATCAATGGCAAAGGGTAACTCCCCCCGATAATATATCTTCTCTTTGGGGCTACTCTACCTAAACTCATGCTTCTCTGATAGCGCTCAGTATCATTTCACCTTTCTTTTCTATCTACTTATTCTTATCTTCCTTGTTATTGTCCTTAGAGCTTTTCTCCATTGTTTCAATTCTCTTTCCTTTTGCTTGATCTAGGATGTATATGTTATTACGTCTTCTTGTATTTGTCGCAACTAGTCTTCTTGAATCTTCTTCTCTAGTTTTACATCTTCGAGAATCAAATATGAGATTGTATCCCTAATCACACATTTTGTTGAAACTAGGGAGATTATGCTTCAAATATTCAACCAACAAAAAATTTGTTGTTTTTATATTTTCACTTCCAAGATTCACTACACCTCTCCCAAGTTTCTTGACAAAGGATTCATTTCCAAAAGCAACGCTACCACTATTTCCTTTCTTTAATCTAATGAATTTGTTCTGATCCCCTATCATGTGTGTTGAGCACCTGTTGTCTATGTACCACTCATTTTCTTTATCCTCAGCTAGCAAAGCTAGTCCACAATCTTCCTTGCTTGAATTCTTTTTCTTTTCCCATATTATAGTCAGTTCCTCTTTCCTTATGATGGGAGCATCTTCTTTCACATTTCTACAATCACGTGCCTTGTGACCAAGATTATTGCATTTGTAGCATACAATGTTTTGGTCCATCAATTGATCAAATGGATTGTAATTTCTGTTAATAATTTCACGAGCATTTCCAGATCTACTTTTCACATGATTGTCTTTTGGATACCCATAATTATTTATGCTTCTCATATAGTTATTTATTGCATAGACTTTACAATGAACTGCTTTGTGTCCAAAGTTTCGACAAGCATAACAATGACCAAGAAAAATATTTTCATACATGTTAGAAAAGGACTTTCTTGGTGTCTCGACTTTGTTGAAGTTATATCTTATGTTCCAACTAGAAGTGTCATGTTCATGTTGTTCTTCAATTCCTTTTGGTTTGTTATTTTCGCTTCTCAGGGAATTGGCATCATTTCCTTCATCTTCCCTTGGTGGCTTTGTGTCTGTATAACCAAGCCCTGTTTTATCAGCAAGTGATCTTTGTTTGCTGAGAATCTCATCCAACTTTTCAGTACTCCTTTCAAATCTTATGTTGTCATTCACCTTTGTGACTGTCAACATCATCTCCTTTATTACGTGATCCAATCCAACTTTCAGTTCATTTTAATCTTTTGTAGTCTTCTTGGCTTCATATGACTATTCCTTTAGACTAACAATCGTATGTTCTCTCTCTTCAAGTTCATGATCATTTTCTTTACATTTTTCCAGTTTACCTTTTAGCATCATTATTTCTTCATCGACATGCTTCAATTTTTCTTCAAGATTTTCCTCATCATCGGTTTTTGCATCATCTTCAATTTCCCAAAAAGTCTTAAGTTTTTCGTTAATGCATTTTTCTTTAGAGTCACATTCTTAATTTTTATGTTCATCATTCTGGGTTTCTTGAGTTGAAAAGGACTTCCCTTTCATCCATTTCTTCTCCATCACTTTCATCCGAGGAACTGTCATCATCTTTGTAGTAAAGACTTTTTTTCTTGTAGAAACTTTTCTTTTCTTCAAAAGGACATTAATTAGCATAATGTCCTACTCTACTGCAATTGAAACATTTAAATGGTAACTTACCTTTGTATTTCCCGATTCCTCTCTTGAGCCTTTTGACAAAATTTACCTCTTCCTCATCGAATTCATCATCTGGTCTTTCTTCTACCCTATGTCCTTGGTTTCGTGTCTTCTTTGAGACTTTAAAGGCTGCTTCTCTTCTTGTTGGTTGTTCATCCGCTGCATTCGTTCACATCTCATATGTTTTGAGGGTCCCAAATAGTTCATCCATTGTTATTTTTTTTAAATCCTTAGATTCTTCTATGGTAGAGATATTGGGATCATATCTCAAGGGAAGTGATTTCAACACTTTTTGTATGATCATGGATTCTTCAAATTCTTTTCCTAATCCTCTGATGGAGTTGACAACTTCATCTACTCTAAGTAAATAATTTGCAATATTTTCACTTTCTTTCATTTTTAGATTCTTGAGCATTGTTCTATAACGTTGGAGCTTGACTTGCTTGACTTTCTCATCTCCTTCATAAAGATTCTAAAGTTGATCCCATATTTCTTTAGCTAAGCTGTAATGCATCACCTTGGCTTGAAAATTTTGTGATACTCCATTCATGAGATGGTGCAAAGCTTTATAATTATAGCTACATAGTTTCTTCTCCTCAATATTTGGTGGAAGAGTTTATGGAGTTTTGTAGCCATTAACAACAAAGAGCCAGAAATCCACCCCTAAGTCTAACAAGAAGTTTTTCATTCTAATACTTCATAGTGCATAATTATTTCCAACAAATATCAGAATACCACTTGAAGATTATCCTTCTTGTCAATCCATATATGTTCATGATCTTCCTTCCAGTGGTTAAATTGTTCTGAAGGTAACCTTGCTCTAATACTAATAGTTGGAATATTCACTAATACTGAGGGGGGGGGGTGAATCAATTTTGGGTACTTTTTACCATTTCAAACTTTAATATCAGATGTAAACATTAACCATTAACAATAACATTCATCATAACCTAAACCATACATGGTACACAAGATATTTTATGTGGAAACCCAAATGGAAGAAAACCACATAATGCTTTTCTTATATAATATAAAGATTGCATTCAATTGATTTACCAACTCCAACTAGAAGGAGGCTATAAACCCCTGGTTTTACCACAGGCTCCAACCTATATTGAGGATTCCAATTATCAATGAGCTCCAAAACAATATATTTACCAACATCAACTGGAAGGAGGCTACAACCCCCTGTCCTTTCCCTGTCCTGCCACCCTAAAATGAATAAGAGAATCAACCTATCATTGCCACTGTATCTGTCAACCTATACCTGTATCACTATCTCTGTCAACTTGTACTTGTATCAATGTCTTTGTTAACCTGTATCACTGTCTCTATCAACATGTATGTGTATCACTGTCCCTGTCACTGTATCACTGTCTCTGTGTCAACCTGTATCATGTCTCAAATCTATCTTTCAAAGAATGCCAAAAAAAATGATCCATAGATTTCATTTGCATCTTCAAACTTTTACATCATAGACATTTCCAAACCCTAGGATATTCCAAGATAATCACCATGATCTATGTCAAGATCATTACCATAATCACCCTAACAAATATATATGCAAAATCACCAAAGAAAAGGATCTAACACATACTCAAGATTCATACCATTTTCAAGAAAACAAGATGGGCCCTAGTCCATGAGAAGCATGACCATCACAAGGGAGACCCATGTACAAGAACCATACCTTTTCCAAGATGAAGAAATAAGAAATAAATCCTTCACCAAAAGAAACTCTAGATCATGTCATCACATAGCCCTTACAACAAGCTTTCCAACAAGCCAATAAGTTCGTGATTATGATACCGTATGAGAAAGTTATGTCAATTTTATCAATCTTCACCAAAGAACAAAAGATGATCCAAAACATTTCCACACTAGCTCCTCCACAAAAGTTCGCATTTTCTCCTTAGAGTTGCGCGCCGCGCGAGAGAGAGAGAGAGAGAGAGAGAGAGAGAGAGAGAGAGATTGATGAGCAAATGAGAAGTCTATCCTCCTATTTATACCCTCCAAGATGCCTTTAACTTGCTTTAGGGCCTACATTTCACTTATCACTAAATTTAGGATCTCCATATTTTAAGGGGTGCTTCAGTGGGTCAATACCTCACTTCAAGGATTCATCATGGAACATTAACTTGATTTTATGATCACTTCATATCTTCATCAAAGGGGCTTTGGGGATTCTCCTCATCATACTTAGTGGACACATCATTATTCCTTTCGAGATTTCTTTCTTCTTTATGTGGATCCATCCTTACTTTTGGGGTTATGTGGACCCATCATCAATACCTTGGGGGATTCTTTATACTTCGCAACAATATTGCTTTGGACCAAATTTAGGGGCTCTTTAAGGCATTCTTCATCATGGGTCATGTGACTCCAACATCATGGTCATGTGGACCCAATACCATTATTCTAGGGGTTTCTTCACCTTTCTCACCAACATTTCTTAAGGGAAACCTTAGGGACTTCTTTAGGGGTTTTCCCCATATGTGTACAACCCAAAGTGTTTTCCCGCGAGGGCCATGCTTAAAGCTACGCTATAAGGGGACCGGTTTGGAGTTATATACACTAGGACTTTGACATCAATGACAACCTTATTCAACACATTACACCTCCAAAATTTACATTTTGATTTGAAGAGAAAAAATAGAAAATAAGTAAATGTTATCACCAACAAATAAGATATATTGCCTCTAAAAGAAGATGTTATGTTTCCACAACAATATGAGCTCATTAGGCCTACAAATTTTACATTTTTATTTGAAGAGAAAATAATATAAGATAAGTAAATGCCATCACCAACAAATAAGATATATTGTCTCTAAAAGAAGAGGTTATGTCTATGATAATATTTTTAAATAATATGTGGATTTTAAAAATATTTTTGCCTCAAAACAATTTCACCATCATCTTCCTTTGTCTTGTGGCACTCTATCACTTTTGTTATTCCCAAGGTTTTGATGGTCACTTTGCATCATTCCAATGAGTGATACACCCTTGTGTTTATGATAATATTTAAATATGATAAATAACCTTTACCTCCCTTTGTTTGGGGCAAGATATGGCCCTTCACTTTGACCTTCAACCTAGTTAAAAGGACTAGGATTGTTATCTTGGTATGTCACTATAAATTGCATTGTAAAATTAAACACATCTATTCCTTGTTGTCACCAACTATGATGTTTATAATAAACTAAATAAGACTTGGTGTTTGAAACAACATTTGGAATGATTCACGTTATGGTAGAGAAAAAAATGTTTGGAGTGGTTAAAAATGGACTTACATGGTTAAGTTTGCAACTTAACTTGTATATGAACTAAACAAGTCTAAACAACCCAACCTCAATAGCAAGAGTGATTGCTAACCCTCTAGTGATATAAACAAAATCCAAGTGATATCTCAAAAGTGATCAATAAATAAGCTTAGATACAAGGCAACATAGGTTTCTTTGGAAAGTTCAAAAGTTATGCAACCAAATCCCTTATTTGGAAAAGTTGACCATATTGCAGGCTTTGCATTTTATGAAAGGAAGTGTTATGAAATGTCAAAGGTAGCAAGATTAATCTCAAATAATATAGTAACTCGAGCAAACCCCAAGTGAGAATGCTTACCCTTCAAAGAAGATAACAAGCTAACAAGAATCTTTCAAGAACAATTTCAAGTTGTTCATAAAGGCCTTTGAAATGATAGTTTATTGTGATGAAAAAAAAATTCAAGTTTATTGTGATGATAGTTTCAAGAACGATTTCAAGTTGTTCATTAAGGCCTACCCAAAGAAGATGGTATGGGAAGGCATGCATATGGTGTTATTGTTGATTCCTTCACCTAGTATGTTGAGAGCTACTTGGTGTACGCTATGTAGATAGAAAGAAGGCTACCTGACCTTTTTGATAGTATGCTAATAAACCTATCTTATAGAGAGATGTTCTTGCTTTTAGACCAGTCCCAGTTACATTACAACCTTAGTGCTTATTCAGTTACTTAAGGAAAAAATAAAGGGGAAAGCCTTAGTTTTAAACTATATTAATTGTTTTGAGTCTTCAAAGGGTCTACGCGTGACTGTAAGGGCGACGAAATATTTATATTTAGGTCCAAGTAGCGACATTGTGCTAGAGACTCTCAAAAGGGAATAAAAGGACTCAAAGTGAGTAACACCAGCCTAGATCCAAATCCTAGGCTCTATCAAGCGCCGAGAGGGATCAAATCTCCCGAGGTGCAAACCTCTCCTTGAATAGCTCCTTGAGTGCAATACCTGAGCCACCTAATCCTAAGCTCTAAAGTCTCTAGTTTAAGTCTCACATTTACTTTTTACTTTGTATTGTTATTTTTTGTTTATGGCCCACATAATATTTATTACTTTTTACTTTGTATTATTCTTTTTTGTTTACTTTGTATTATTTTGTTACTCGACAAACTGGACAAACACTCTAAAGTCTCATATTTACTTTTTACTTTGTATTAAAAGTAAAAAGTAAAGTCTCCAGTTTAAGTCTCATATTTACTTTTTACTTTGTATTAAAAGTAAAAAGTAAAGTATCCAGTTTAAGTCTCATATTTACTTTTTACTTTGTATTGTTATTTTTTGTTTATGATCGATATAATATTTACCACCTAATCCTAAGCTCTAAAGTCTCTAGTTTAAGTCTCATATTTACTTTTTACTTTGTATTATTCTTTTTTGTTTATGGCCGACATAATATTTATTACTTTTTACTTTGTATTATTTTGTTACTCGACAAACACTCGACTAACAAGATCTCCCTCATACTGGGTTGTAGAGCGCCTCTCGGTGCAACAAGTGATTTTATCTAAGGAATGTGCATCTTAGACTAGGGACAATGCTAGAACCTTATGTGAAAACCAATGTTAGTAGAGTCAATAAGCTTTTTAATCGGTGATGTCCCAAGTATATAAGACAATGTCATCATCGAGAATATATGGGCATGTGTCCCAATTTTGCATTACAATAAATATCATAAAATAGTGAAGTGCCAGAACAACTAATTAGAACGTTGAATTTCCCACAAGATGAGGCCATTGAGATGAGTGGAAGAAAGGAATATTGGAAGGAAACCTCTTCTTTGAAGAGGAAGAAATTTTTTCCCATCAAAGAAATGTGGTTCGTCCCTGAATCAATTAAGGGAGGTCTAGCGCAAGCAAGTGGATGGCATGTCGCAACCAACACTTAGCTTGCAATTTGATTGAGTGCTCGGGGTGGACTTTCTTCCCCAATCAATCTATAGGTAATTGCAGAGTGACCTATAAATCATTTTGGTTTGGGTTATCTTATATGTCTCTGTGTTTAGGGGCAAACTGCCTTAGTGTAACATCCCCAAAATTCACAAAAATTTAAAATTTTCTAGGTAGAATTAAATGCTTGTATTTGTTATGCGGAAGTTAACTTAATTTATTTTACCACAGACCAATTAATTTCTATGACGAGAACTAGTTGAAATGGTCGTCGGTGATTGAATGAGTTACATCGCTTATAAGCAATGTTTACTATAATTTGTTGTAAATGCTGTTAATACGTATTTCTGTATGGAAAATTATACTAGTTGTTTTAATGCTGTAACATCGTCATGTGTTTGTCATTCTTTTGTCTAGATGCATAAATTATATAAATGTTTACATGATATGTCAATGTCTGAAACTTGATTCCTGTTCAAAGTGCATGTCATCATTCATTTTATCTGTACCTAGGTTATAAACTTGACTATGGATACTAACTGTTTGTTTTCCTTTGAAATAAAGGGGTCCTATGGGTACCCCGAGGCTTACTTAGCTATTTATAGCTAACGCTCTTAAACTTCTGTTACAGATTATAGGTAAGAGTCAGATTCCAAACTAAAGCATAATCGGTGTATGTCAATTTGACTTTGTTGTACTTCAATTAGCCTTCGATGTTAAGTACCATTGTATAGGGAATTTAATTTGTACAAGGGTAAGATCTACCCTAGCTATGATCACCAGTTTAAAGGTTTATTCCATACAATGTCATGTATTTTGTATATTTTCGAAAAGCACATAATGCACGTAGCATAAGTTTGGCCTATGTGTTCACTATGATTCTCTTCAAGCTTAGATGTCATACTTCCACAGCATTGTTTTATTTGTATTATTGCCAAAGCTTAATGTATTTGAAAGTCATAACTATAGTTCTTTTGCATGCATACTTCAATATGGTAATATTATGACCATGATCTACCAATTTGTATTGTACAAGATTTTGTAACACGACCTATCCATATATTAAAGATCATGCATTATATATTATAAGCTAAAAGTGATAATCTATCTGCATATAAACTATATGCTGAATGTTATATCTATATGCATATATATTATATCCTATATGCATAGCATAGAACATGAAATGCTCTAAGGTGGAACTATATACTATATGCTATAACCATATGCATATATATACTATACGTTATGTGCATAGTGGAGTCCACGTATATAATCACAGTGGAACTTTGTGTTGGTAGGCATACTGGATTTCGATAGCTGTAGCATTTAAAGTTATTAAATGTGGTTTGGGTGGAATGCCCGTTGGCAACCTCATGGCAAGGCTTCATGTGACGGTTCTTGGTTTTTGCGTTAAACCCTAGCTAAGTTTTGACTTACCTTGATGAGGCTCAACTTGAATCATTCATTTGGCACTAATGGTGGAAGGAGAGGTCGCCAGTCTCTCGAGTTTCTAGGGTTTGAAAAACAACTACTACAAGTTTTTCTCCTAGGTTTCGATACTGAGACCTCGTACCTGTAACTCTGTCCACCGCAGGCTTATATGAACCAGGTTCTTTTACAAAGGTTTTTAACTCTTACTGGGTTCGATGGTGAATCTTGCACCATAGTTTTTTTGATGCTGTAAGCACAGCGATCACATGCGTTAATGAAGTTAATGGTATTTGCTCGGACGTGCTGGAGAATCGAAGGTAATGTCATTCTCAACCCTTAAGTGTTTCGTTGTGTGTTTTAATGATAACACTATTTTTAAATACTGCATTTGAGTCACTTCTTTTGTATCAAGATTTAACCAGCTGCCTTGTTGATAACATTGATAGGTAAAACTCCTTGGCAATGGTTAAAATTGACAAGAGTGGAAAGATAAGAGCTTCTTCGGCTCTGGTAAGCCCTGGTGATTCCCTATGGGCATCCTGTTTGTAACTCGGAAGGAAAAGGTGAAGCTTGGCACTATTGTCGATCTGGGATTTGGTTTCGCCGAGACTTCTTTTACTTGTAAATTGTTGTTACAGTTCATTGTAAACTTATAAGCCGTATGTCAATTGTTATGGCTGAGAGGGTTTGACCCTTGAGCCTTTGAGCTCACGTTGGTTTCTCAACGCTTCCTTTAGCTTCTGTTTGTAAAAGATTTTTTTTATGGATAATTAAAAATGATTTCTGGTTTTTAAAAAGTGTACATTGCTTTGATGCTTTGAGCTATGCTTAATACCTTCTCATTGTTTATGGAGATTTTAATGTCGTTGTTTTAATTTGTAAAATCCCTTTCGGATATGAAATTGTTACTGGTTAGAAACCCTAAAATGATTTTGTTGATGGTGTAGTTGTTGCGTGCTAAGGGTTTCGAACCCAAGTCTTGTTATTCACTTAAATCTTTATTTTTAGAAATTATAATTTTTAAACAATAGGTTGGGTGAGTCGAGACTTGAACCCTGAACCTCTGTGTATTTGATTTAGTAGTTAAAGTTTGTAGGGATGATACAGGGTACTTGTACCGATATTACAACCCTGTGTCACGCCTTGAATCCTGTACCAATCGGTTTGTGAATTTAAAATTGTACTGACTTAAAGGATGAACCCTTGCGGGTCTCGAACCCGAGTTTGTAATGTTTAAAGTGAATCTACTAACTAAAATTCCTTGTATAATTTAATAGTTGGAATAATAGGAAAAATAGTGTAATTCTTTGGAACATAATCGACTTAGCAAGTTTATGTTTAAAGATTGGTTCTTGTGTGAGATAAATTGGGATGTATAGTGAATCGATGCATTATACTTATTGTTTGATACATGCATATAGATACTCTCAAAAAATAAGATGTCTAATTTTCGATTGGTTGTAAAATATCACGCATTATGAACTTTTATCACTACTAGGGGTTTACGATATATATATATATATATATAGTTGCATTACTTAATGATTCGGTTTTTAGAAAGTTTCTACAATCATTAAAAGTTATTTGATTAATGGTATTGACGAAGGAATAATGCTATGTTTTATCTTAGGTTTTGTCAAGGGTCAAAATTTGATTCTAAGATTATTATTTCTGTATAACAGTGAGATACTATAATGTTAAACTGTATGTGATATAATCATGAAATTTGTCCTATTTTGTAATATTTATAAAGTAGGTTTTACATCTGGATTTTGTATACAAGTAAGGTTTATTTTTAAGTATAAATTCTATTATTACAAAAAGATTATACAGATGTATAATTGCATTGTTAGTTCCGTAGCTAAGCTATGAACATAACATCTAGGTTTTCTAGTTAGGGTTCTGTAATGTTTTACTGAAACTAAGACATAATGCTTGTACTGAAATAAAACAGAGTTTATCCAAGACTCATTCGAATCTATCTATAATATATCATCAATCAAATCTATTCTAAATTTGACTTCTCTGTACTAGAGTACGACACTTAATCAGTGTGTGGAAAAATACAGGGAAGTATTATTTGAAATCATCCTATAGTCAAAATCTATTATGACATTTAAAACAAAAATAAATGATCCATTCAAACATTTTAGTCTAGCTAATAATAAAAGATAGATTTCAGAAATATACATCATTTTAGAAGTTAATCATTTAGATTTAAATCAACAATAAGTAAACAAGATAACACAATAAGAAACCTGTTAATTGTAGAGGGTGACAAACATCCAAAGGAGCCGATTCCACCCAACCTTCTCCTGAAGATAGCCAAATCACTTGCCTTAGGACCCCCGACCCTGTTCACTGAACCACCAGGACAAAGATGTTGTGTGGAGAATGGAATAAATTCCTCTGCAACTCAACAGTAGTACTTAATAGCAATACTTCTTCCTTTAGCAATATTGAACTCAACAATGTGGCTGCACTAGTTCAGAGTGTAGTCTTAACTCACTCAATCACTTACTAGCCTTCCCCTCATCGAATCTCTTGTGCTCTCTTGTCTATCCCTTTCAGAAATTATCACAAGGTAAAGATGAACAGCCTCCTGCTGAATTCGATGGTAGAGAAAGCATGCTTAGGTCTTTGGTCATTTTCTTAGTTAATGAGCCACCTGCTCAGTTCCACTTTCTTGGGGAAGATGACCATAAAAATAGAGAAGTTGCCCCCTGCTATAGCTAGAAGTGAATTGAGGATGCTGCCAAGTGTCAGTTTTCTCTCACTCCAGTCCATTCCTCCTAATGGGTCAGTGAACACTCATTCAACAGTCTCCTTTGGATATTTGTCTCCACTTTTTATTTATTGATAATAAAATATCCAGAGTAATTAATTACAGTCATCATTGATCCCACTTCGTCAATAATCATAAAACTTTACAATAACATAAAACATAATGTTTTTCTCACAACATAAAATGTTCAGAATTTGGGTATGTGACAAAACCCCCCTCTTAAGTTCAACATCTTCCTTGATGTTGCTTTATTCATCATTCTCTAAGTCTTCCTGGAACATAATTGGATATGCCACCCGCATATTGCTTTGTAATTCCTAGGTTGCTTCATCCAGACTAAAGTGCTTCCATTGCACGTTTACTTGTCCAATGGTACGATTACGAAGCAAAATTTCACTCTTGTTGAGGATATAGTCCGGTTCCACCAAAAAATCTCCTTCTGGTTCCACCTGTACATCATTCCAATTAATCACATGAGTAGCATCATGCACATACTTTTTCAAAAGAGAGATGTGAAACACATTATGCACTTTAAGATTTGGTGGCAAAGCCAACTGATATGCAACTAGTCCTACCCTGGATAGTATTTCAAAAGGTCCAAAATACCTTGGTGCTAATTTAGCACAGCTTCCTAACTTTAAGGAGCTCTTTTTAGGTTTTACCTCGAGGAAAACATGTTCACCAACCTGAAACTCTTTCTGAGTTCTTTTGAGATCTACATGACTTCTCTGTCTATCTTGTGCAATTTTTAAATTGCCTTGAACTTGTTTCACGGTTAGTTCCATTTCTTTTAATAACTCAGGTCCTAACATTAACCTGTCAACTAGATTACTCCATGAGATAGGAGTATTAAATTTTCCGCCATACAGAATTTCAAATGGACTGAGTTTTGCTGAAGCTTGGTAATGATTATTATAAGCAAACTCAGCAAGATGCAAATATTCATCCCATTTACCTGGCTGATCTTTAACATACATTCTTAATATATCTTCAAGAATCCGATTGACTCTTTTGGTCTGCCCATCCGTTTGCGGATGAAATGATGTACTGAAATTTAAAGTAGTGTCTAAATCTTTAAATAAAGACTTCCAAAAATTTCATGTAAACTTAAAGTCCCTGTAAAGAATTATAACTTTTGGAATCCCAAGCAGACGAAAAATTTGTTTCATAAAAATTTCAGCAATGTTAGCAACCTTGTAGGTTGTTTTAACATGTATGAAATGGGCTGCTTTACTAAGCTTATCCACAAATACCATTATGCAATCATTCTATTTTTCATTTTTAGGTAAACCAGTTATAAAATCAATACTAATTATTTTCCACTTCCAATTTGGAACAGGTAGTGGCTGCAATAGTCCAACTGGGTGTTAATGTTCAACCTTTATTTGCTGACATTCCATACACCTAGCAATATATTCTGCTACCTCATTTTTCATATTTGGCCAAAAGTAATCCTTCCTCAGCATAGTTATCATCTTTTGGTAACTAGGATGCCCTGAGTATGGAATTTTATGTATTTCATTAAAAATCAACAACTTAATTTCAACAATGTTAGGCACATAGAGTCTGTTTTTATACAACATTAATCATCTTTCATCAATTCTGAAATCCATTATTAAATTTTCAGAATTATTTTCAGCAATGTTTTCATGTAATTTTTGATATTTTTCATCCATTATGATTCCTTCTTTAATCTGATTTTCTAAATATGTTTTATAAGTACTAATTGCTGCCACAAAATTTAATCTTGCATTTCTACTTAATGCATCATCAACTTTATTTTCTTTACCTTTAATGTGCTGAATTTTGAAATCATATTCGCTAAGGAAAGCTAGCCACCCAGCTTGCCTTGCATTCAGATTTGGTTGATCCAACAAATATTTTAAACCTTTATTATCTGCCATTAGTGTAAAATTTCTTCTGATTAAGTGATGTCGCCACATCTTTAGCTCATGTATCACGACAGCCAACTCTACGTCGTAAGTTGCATAGTTCTTCTCATGAATCTTTAACTTTATAAACTCATAGGAAATCACATGACCTTCTTGTGTTAAGACTCCCCCAAGTCCATCATTGCATGCATCAATGCACACAATGAAATCTTTGTTTGGGTCCGCAATTTTTAGAATGGGTGCAGTTGTTAAGAGTTCTTTTAATTTCTTAAAACTTTCTTCACATTTTTTATCCCAAATAAATTTCTTACTTTTATTTTGTAAAGAGGTTATAGGATTTGCTATTTGAGAGAATCCTTCTATAAATTTACGATAGTAACCGGTTATTCCCATAAAAGATCGTACACCAGTTACGTCTTTAGGGGCAGGCCATTCATTAATTGCTTTTATCTTGTCTGGGTCTACTGTAATTCCATCTTTGGATATCACATGCCATAGGTACTGTATTTTATCTTTGAAGAAATCACATTTGCTGAACTTAGCGTAAAGTTGGTGTTCTCTTAACACTTGTAAAATTATTTTTAAGTGTTCATCATGTTCTTCTTTAGTATTAGAATAAATTAAGATGTCGTCAATTAAAACAATTACAAACTTATCTAAGTACTGAAGTAAAACATTATTTATAAGACACATAAAGACTGTTGGTTAACCCAAAAGGCATAACCACGAACTCGAAGTGCCCGTAACGAGTTCTAAAAGCAGTCTTAAAGATGTCCTCATTTTTAATTCTAACTTGATGGTACCCTAACCTCAAGTCTATCTTAGAAAATATCATTGCATCGCGCAGTTGATCAAACAGATCATTAATGCGGGGCAAAGGATATCTATTTTTTATGGTCATTTTATTTAACTGGCGGTAATCTATGCATAAACGCATAGTTCCGTCCTTCTTTTTAACAAAGATGACTGGTGCTCCCCACGGAGACACACTGGGTCTTATATAATTTTTATCGATTAGTTCCTTTAACTATGATTTATGTTCATTAAGTTCCAAAATGTTCATTCTGTAAGGAGCCTTTGAGTTTGGTACCGCTCCTGGTACTAGCTCAATGGTGAAATCTAGTTCCCTTTTGGGAGGTAGTCCTGGAATTTCTTCTGGGAATACATAAAAAATTTCCTTTAAAATGGGTATGTCTTCCAACTTTAACTTATCTTCCTTACTTGATTGTTCTTCATTAATTACATTTACAACAAACAATTTACACCCTTTTGAACAACCTTTTTAACTTGCAAAGCATAAATGTTTCTAACAGATGTCTTTCTAGGAATTCCTTTTACTGTTACAGTTTCACATTTATCATTCAAACAAGTAAAAGTCTTCTCAAAACAATTTAACACTACCCTATGGTTTTGCAACCAATCCATTCCAATCAGAACATCGTAAGAACCTAAAGGTAACACATTCAGCTTAACATGAGTCCTAAACTGATTCATCAATAATTCACACTCTTTTACATAATCAGTCACCTTTCTTTTAGTTCCAGTATCTAGTTGGACCAGCCATGACTTATTGAACTTGTCTATTTTCAGATTGCAACATTTCACTAAATCATGTGACACATAGCTAAGACTTGCTCCTAGATCAATTAAAATAGAAATGGGTTTATTTTTCAGCATACCTTCCACTTCAACCATTGAAGTTTGATGATCAGCTTTTCTGTTTTCCAAAGCTGCATTTATCCTGGGTATCTCCCTCACTAAGTCACCAACAGTCGCTTCCTCCTGTACTGTATGTATGTTGTTGACGGTCCTATTTCTGAGTGGGCAGTTTGATGCATAGTGAGGTCCCTGACAGTCCCAACATTTAACAGGTTCTTTCTGTTCGTTGTTTTTAACAAAATTTTTAAGCAGATCTCTGTTTCTTGTAGCTGTAAATTTTGACTGTTCATTACTTCTTGAATTATTCCCTTGAAATTTTATGTTAGAATAATTACGTGAATTACTATTTCCAAAGTTGCGGTTAAAATAAAAATGCTTTTTCCTTTGTTCAAAATTATTAGGCTTCTTTATTTTCCAGCTTGGTAGACCTTCCATTTTCTTGTTATGTTCATAACATATATTTGCTTTCCTCATGGCCTCTTCAAGAGTTTTGGATCATCATATTCAATTTTGTCCTTTATATGAGAGGGTAAACAACTCAGAAATCTCTGTACCTTAGGCTTTTCTTCAGTAATGTAAGGTACATACCTTAATAGATTTAAAAACTTGCTGCTTAATTCCTTCATATCCATGGAACCTAACTTTAATTCATAAAACTCTTTAGCTCGTTCCTCATAATACCGTTCCGACATAAACTTTCTTTTAAAATACTTCTTAAAATTACTCTAGTTTACATTTTTCTCTTTTAAGCATTTTACCCTTTTTAAATCTTGCCACCAGATGTCTGCTTTTCCAGTCAGATTATAAATTTTCATTCTAGTTTTTAAATGACTTGAGTAGTTGTAGATTTGAAAATACTTATTCATGTCGGACAACCATGCTTCGGGTTCCTCACTCTTTTCTGTTTCTCCATTAAAAGTTGATGGTTTGATTTTCTTAAATTCGCCAGAAATTTCTTCGTATGGCTTGTACTTCTTCCTTTCAGTGTAGCAGTCACTTTCACTACTATCACTGGAGTACTTGTGCTTTTTCCTGCGTGTTTTTTCCACGGGGGCTTCACTAGAAGGAAATATAATACCACGTTCATTTATATTGCGGTATTAAATATTCATGAAAACCTAAAAATTATATTGCTTATATATTAAGCGGACAAGTTTTTTTTTTTTAATGTAACAATACAAAAATACTTTGGGGTTTTTTTTATATGGGTGGGTTGCAAATGAAGATGGCAGGATCATGGCCGGATGATAAATCGGGTTGAGGCAATGCTCGGGCTTACAAGTACGCAGGGAAATTGCATCTTGAGGTATGCTTGAGGCCAAGGGTTTCGTGGTGAAGTGGGTTTCCAGTCGATCATAGTCAAGAGACAGTGGTCATTGACAGCCAATTGTTACCAATAACACTCATCCAGTTTTTACCAATAGCCTTGGGAGGCTCTAAGCCTCCAGGGTCTGTTATAGGCCCTCGATAGGCCTTGGGAGGCTCTAAGCCTCCAGGGCATGTTATAGGCCCTCGATAGGCCTTGGGGGATTGAATACCCAACCGCTCGTTCCTATTACAGGCCTTGGGAGGTTTAGTCAGCCTCCTAGAGCTTGTTACAGGCCCCGAGGGCTTGGATACCTAGCCCACAACAGGCTTAGTCAGCGATTAGGGAACTGCAACATGCAATCTAAATGTTGTACTACGTGCATTGGCTCTAGTGACATACAAGAAATGATCTCCTATCTCTTCATTAGACCATTAGATGTTGCAAATCATAATGATATGTGGTTGAGTAATTGCATTGTGGGTGAAGTAATGTGCATCCACAATATACATCAAAAGAAGCAAGGTGCATTGTAGAATGCATGTGGGGTCATAAGAGGTGTATCATATCAATATACTAGGTAGAAATATAAAGGGGTATAAAAAATGTTAATGAAAAAATTGATACATACAATATCTAGTGAAAATAGGGGTTTTTTAAAATTGGGAAGACATATTGGGAGGGGGTTAAAAAATGATTTTGGAAGGTATTTTCCAATATTTAGTGAAATTAGGGGTATTGTCTCATATGCCACTAACGAACGTGCTATGATAGCGGTTTATTGAGTGAAACCCTCGTGGTTTTTTCATAACATTCAGAAGAAGAACTGTTGTCATAATTAGTCAGTTTTAACTTTTTAACCTTACATTGGTAGGACATAGTGCCAGATTCCAAGTTATTTTCCGTTCTCTTATCCTTATCATCATTATGGAATTTATCCAACATAATTTGATTCAGCTCCTCTTGAGCTTTTAGAATTCGTTCGTTCTCCTCCTTAACAGTTTTTATTTCTGTTTTTAAGTCTTTAACTGTCCTTAGTAACTCAAATGAATTATCATTTAATTCTACAAATAAATTTTCTGCATTAATGTGTCTTTTTTCATTATTATTCTATTCCTTATTATGAGACCTGTCCTCAAATGACTCTGTTGGTCTTTCCATACCTGTAGACTAAATTTATAAAGTGCTGAACATAAAACAAATAAATAAAAATCAGCGAGTGCAGTTCTGTTTTTAAAATTTTAATTGTGTGAGTTGAACCACTTTAGGCCTAGTATTTGAACTTGTGCTCTGATACCACATGTAACATCCCCAAAATTCACAAAAAATTTAAATTTTCTAGGTAGCATTAAATGATTGTATTTGTTATGCGGAAGTTAACTTAATTTATTTAACCACAAACCAATTAAATTCTATGATGAGAACTACTTGAAATGGTCGTCGATGATTGAATGAGTTACATCGCTTATAAGCAATGATTACTATAATTTGTTGTAAATGTCGTTAATACGTATTTCTGTATGGAAAATTATACTAGTTGTTTTAATGCTGTAATATCATCATGTGTTTGTCATTCTTTTGTCTAGATGCATCAATTATATAAATGTTTACATGATCTGTCAATGTCTGAAACTTGATTCTTGTTCAAAGTGCATGTCATCATTCATTTTATTTGTACCTAGGTTATAAACTTGACTATGGAAACTAACTATTTGTTTTCCTTTGAAATGAATGGGTCCTATGGGTACCTCGAGGCTTACTTAGCTATTTATAGCTAACGCTCTCAAACTTCTGTTACAGATTACAGGTAAGAGTCAGATTCCAAACTGAAGCATAATTGGTGTATGTCAATTTGACTTTGTTGTACTTCAATTAGCCTTCGATGTTAAGTACCATTGTATAGGGAATTTAATTTGTACAAGGGTAAGATCTACCCTAGCTATGATCACCAATTTAAAGGTTTATTCCATACAATGTCATGTATTTTGTATATTTTCGAAAAGCACATAATACATGTAGCATAAGTTTGACCTATGTGTTCACTATGATTCTCTTCAAGCTTAGATGTCAAACTTACACGATATTGTTTTATTTGTATTATTGCCGAAGCTTAATGTATTTGAAAGTCATAACTATAGTTCTTTTGCATGCATACTTCAATATGGTAATATTATGACCATGATCTACCAATTTGTTTTGTACAAGATTTTGTAACACGACCTATCCATATATTAAAGATCATGCATTATATATTATAAACTAAAAGTGATAATCTATCTGCATATAAACTATATGCTAAATGTTATATATATATGCATATATATTATATCCTATATGCATAGCGTAGAACACGAAATGCTCTAAGGTGGAACTATATACTATATGCTATAACCATATGCATATATATACTATACGTTATATGCATAGTGGAGTCCACGTATATAATCACGGTGGAACTTTGCGTTGGCAGGCGTACTAGATTTCGATAGTTGTAGCATTTAAAGTTATTAAATGTGGTTTGGGTGGAATGCCCATTGGAAACCTCGTGGCAAGGCTTCACGTGATGGTTCTTGGTTTTTGCGTTAAACCCTAGCTAAGTTTTGACTTACCTTGACGAGGCTCAACTTGAAGCATTCATTTGGCACTAATGGTGGAAGGATAGGCCGCCAGGATCTCGATTTTCTAGGGTTTGAAATACAATTGCTGCAAGTATTTCTCCCAGGTTTCGATACTGAGACCTCGTACCTGTAACTCTGTCCACCACAGGCTTATATGAACCAGGTTCTTTTACAAAGGTTTTTAACTTTTACTAGGTTCGATGGTGAATCTTGCACCATAGTTTTTTTGATGCTGTAAGCACAACCATCGCATGTGTTAATGAAGTTAATGGTATTTGCTCGGACGTGCTAGAGAATCGAAGGTAATGTCATTCTCAACCCTTAAGTGTTTCGCTGTGTGTTTTAATGATAACACTGTTTTTAAATACTGCATTTGAGTTACTTCTTTTGTATCAAGATTTCACCAGCTTCCATGTTGATAACATTGATAGGTAAAACTCCTCGGCAATGGTTAAAATTGACAAGAGTGGAAAGATAAGAGCTTCTTTGGCCCTGGTAAGTCGCGGTGATTCCTTATGGGAATCCTGTTTGTAACTCGGAAGGAAAAGGTGAAGCTTCGCACTGTTGCCGATCTAGGATTTGGTTTCACCGAGACTTCTTTTACTTGTAAATTGTTGTTACAGTTCGTTGTAAACTTATAAGCCATATGGAAATTGTTATAGCTGAGAGGGTTTGACCCTCGAGCCTTTGAGCTCGCGTTGGTTTCTCAACGCTTCCTTTAGCTTCTGTTTGTAAAAGAATTTTTTTATGGATAGTTAAAAATGATTTCTAGTTTTTAAAAAGTATACATTGCTTTGCTTACTGCCTTCTGGTTGTTTATGGAGATTTTAATGTCGTTGTTTTACTTTGTAAAAGCCCTTTTGGCTATGAAATTGTTAGTGGTTAGAAACCTTAAAATGATTTTGTTGATGGTTTAGTTGTTGCGTGCTAAGGGTTTCGAACCCAAGTCTTGTTATTCACTTAAAATATTTATTTTTAGAAATTATAATTTTTAAACAATAGGTTGGGTGAGTTGAGACTCGAACCCTGAACCTCTGCGTATTTGATTTAGTAGTTAAAGTTTGTAGGGATGATACAGGGTGCCTGTACCAATCTTCCAACCCTGTGCCAAGCCTTGAATCTTGTACCAATCGGTTTGTGAATTTAAAATTGTACTGACTTAAAGGATGAACCCTTGCGGGTCTTGAACCCGAGTTTGTAATGTTTAAAGTGAAGCTACTAACTAAAATTCCTTGTGTAATTTAATAGTTGGAATAATAGGAAAAATAGTGTAATTCTTCAGAACATAATCGACTTAGCAGGTTTCTGTTTAAAGATTGGTTATTGTGTGAGATAAATTGGGATGTATAGTGAATCGATGTATTATACTTATTGTTGATACATGCATATAGATACTCTCAAAAAATAAGATGTCCAATTTTTGATTGGTTGTAAAATATCATGCATTATGAACTTTTAGCACTACTGGGGTTTTACGATATATATATATATAGTTGCATTACTTTATGATTCAGTTTTTAGAAGGTTTTTGCAATCATTAAAAGTTATTTGAGTACTGGTATTGATGAAGGAATAATGCTATGGTTTATCTTAGGTTTTGTTAAGGGTCAGAATTTGATTCTAAGATTATTATTTCTGTATAATAGTGAGATACTATAATGTTAAACTGTATGTGATATAATCATGAAATTTGTCCTATTTTGTAATATTTATAAAGTAGGTTTTACATCTGGATTTTGTATACAAGTAAGGTTTATTTTTAAGTATAAATTATGTTATTACAAAAAGATTATATAGATGTATAATTGCATTGTTAGTTCTGTAGCTAAGCTATGAACAGAACATATAGGTTTTCTAGTTAGGGTTTTGTAATGTTTTACTGAAACTAAGACATAATACTTGTACTGAAATAAAACAGAGTTTATCCAAGATATTCACTCATTCAAATCTATCTATAATATATCATTAATCAAATCTATTCTAAATTTGACTTCTCTATACTAGAGTACGACACTTAATCAGGTTGTGGAAAAATAAAGGGAATTATGATTTGAAATCATCCGACAGTTCGAATCTATTCTGACATTTAAAACAAAAATAAATTATCCATTCAAACATTTTAGTCTAGCTGATAATAAAAGATAGATTTCAGAAATATACATAAGTTTAGAAGTTAATCTTTCAAATTTAAATCAACAGTAAGTAAACAAGATAACACAATAAGAAACCTGTTAACTGTAGAGGGTGACACACATCCAAAGGAGCCCGTTCCACCCAACCTTCTCCTGAAGACAACCAAATCACTTTCCTTAGGACCCCCGAGCCTGTTCACTGAACCACCAGGACGAAGATGCTATGTGGAGAATGGAATAAATTCCTCTGCAACTCAGCAGTAGTACTTAATAGCAATACTTCTGCCTTTAGCAATATTGAACTCAACAATGTGACTGCACTAGTTCAGAGTGCAGTCTTAACTCACTCAATCACTTACCAGCCTTCCCCTCATTGAATCTCTTGTGCTCTCTTGTCTATCCCTTTCAGAAATTATCACAAGGTAAAGATGAACAACCTCCTGTTGAATTCAATGGTAGATAAAGTATGCCTAGGTCTTTGGTCAGTTTCTTAGTTAATGAGCCACCTGCTTAGTTCTACTTTCTTGGGGAACATGACCATAAAAATAGGGAAGTTTCCCCCTGCAATATCTAGACGTGAATTGAGGATGCTGCCAAGTGTCAGTTTGCTCTCACCCCAGTCCATTCCTCCTAGTGGGTCAGTGAACACTCATTCAACAGTCTCCTTTGGATATTTGTCTCCACTTTTTATTTATTAATAATAAAATATTCAGAGTAATTAATTACAGTCATTCTTGACCCCACTTGGTCAATAGTCATAAAACTTTACAATAACATAAAACATAATATTTTTCTCACAACATAAAATGTTCAGAATTTGGGTATGTGGCACTTAGGCTAGCCTTGTGATGTACCTCTACTAAAATAGAGGGAACGCAAGAAAAACTTGGAATTGAAGGAATGGACGATTCAAGTTAAAAGCGAAATGGTTAGTTCATTTAATCAATGGAGGTCGAGCTCAAGTGTCTTGTCAATGTAAAAGATGGAAGTCTTTTGTTAACCTACAATTCAAAGGAACAAAAGATTCAAGCTAAAACAAAAGATATTATATACCATAGTTACCAAGCCCAAATTCGAATTTGAATTCGATTCGATACGAAAAAAATTCAAGTACCTAAAATCTAAAACATAAAAAATTCGAGAGTATACATCTTATAAATACAAAAATAAGTTATTTCTTATAAAATTTATAAAATCAAAATTGAAAATTATAATCATAATCTCCACAAAGTTATAAAATCAAAATGTAAAATATGTTTTAATTTGTTCCTTAATTAAAATTAGCCTCAACTAAAATTATACAATAATTTTATAGGAGGCTAAATTGAGATAGAAAATCCAAACTAACAACACCAACTCAAACCAAAATATTTTCTATATCAAAAAACAATTAACAACACAATAATATACAAATGATATTAACAACATAATTACTTAATATCGGCTGGAAAAACATAATTACTTAATAGCCTCTTAAAAAAGTTTAATTAAAAATAATCGTATATTAAACAGAAAATACATTATCTTTAAATGCATAAAGTTATTAAAAGGTCATAATACAACCACTTCCAAATCAAAAATATTAATAAAACTTTATATATATGATAAAAGCAACTTAATATTAACATATGATATATAGCCTCATTCTAATTAAATATCTATTTAAAAAAATTTAGAAATCATTAAACTTTAACTTATATAAACAACAAATATAAGAATAATAATAAATTAACTATATTTAAAATAATAATAATAAAATTTAAAAATCATTAAAATTTAAGTTATATAGTAAAGTTACTTAGTATTTTTTTAAAATAGTTTGAAAAACTAAATAAATATAAAGTAAATACATAATTGATTAAAAAATAACATAAAATTGATTTTTAAAAATAGTTTGAAAAATTAAATAAATATAAAGTAAATATATAATTGATTAAAAAATAATATAAAATTTAGTACTTATAAAAATTAAATTTGGATGGGAAAAATAACAATCATTCCTCTCAACCATAAAAAATAACAAATAAATTATATATTATTTGAATAAAACTATACAATAATTCTAAAAACATTTATTATTATTATATTATATTTTTTATATATTACTTTATTAAAACTATATTATAACATATATAAAATATAATATAATAATAATAAATGTTTTTAAATCTTTTTAAGTAGGATGTCGGATGTAGTGCTTATTAATAATTACAAATATTAGTAATTAACGAGACCACTAATGCGTTAGGTAATTTTAATGCTTAGCTTCATTGTCCAAAAGTAAATAAATCTTGTGAATTTAGATTATGTGGGTAGGGTCTTTGACGTAGGCAAGAGGATAGAAAGGGTCATGCGTTATTTTATTCTTTGGCAATATCACGGATGGTGTAGCGGCGAACACGTACACAACCATTAATAAATCAACCAACTACACACTTTGTTATGTCGTAGAGCCTAGTCAATCACACATTTTTTTAATTTTGTTTTTAGGTGAGACTCTTGACAAAAATACCATCTAAAATTGTCACATCACACATTTGCATAATATGATAGATAAATACATTTAAGCAAACTACACACTTTGTTATGTTACAGAGCCTAGTCAATCACACATTTTCTTAATTTTGTTTTTTGGTAAGCCTTTCAAAAAAATACCATCTAAAATTGTCACGTTACACATTTTTTTTTTTCATGCGAAAGAGTGTAGGGGATTTGAACCTCACCTTTCACTATCAAAAATTTCCGTCTTCATCACTTACCAAGTGAGCTACATTGCTGGCTTAAATTAAAAAAATCATTATTAATAAAATTCTAAAGTTTAAATAATATGATAGATAAATTTATTTTTTATAAATTAAAAAATCATTATTAATAAAATTCTAAAGTTTAAGTTTAGCATATAATTTTAATGTTACAAATTAATCAAAATTCAAAAAGAGTTTGACTCTAAATCGATTGCTTTTTGAGGGTATACTAAATATACAAAGGTAAAATATTCTTATATTTACATTCTTTCTTTTCTTTTCATCACATCACATAATATTTATGCAAACTTTTACTTTTACAGTGAAATCAATTAATATATTTTTCATCCAACCCTTGGGAAAGTTCCATGTAATAGTACGCCGCATACAAACCGCAAGTCTGAGCTAATCTTAACCCTTCACTCAAGTTGACCTAGGATCTCCACCTTGTTCAGAATTGCATTTATTTTCTCCCTAAAATTAGCAAGAAGGGGCAGAGAAGATGGGACAAAGAACAAGCAAGGGTGGATGTGGATGGCGAATAGGCAAGGTTCAACCATATGTTGCAACTAGAAATGAGAACTCTTAGTTTGGCATCAGAAATGAGAAAGTGTAATGGTTTTTTGGATACTGTGAAAATGCATCGAAATAAACTGAATCTAGTTGGTGCACATTGTCATCTTGGACTAAGAATAACTAGAGTGAACATATTTAAGGATGATGTAGTTCTAATGATCTAGTATATTGACCAAATACCTGCTCAAGGATTTGAAAGTATCTAAATATTGGAAGAAGTTTAGGTGTTGATAAGTGATTACCATCACAAGGTTGAAGTGCTTCCGACCCTCATGGATCTTATAAATTATGTGAGAAAGATGGCATTATTTGGAAATATTACACTAAATGATGGGCTTGGGAGATCTCTTTTCACAAACTCTCGTGTTCTTATGAGTCGAGTTTTTGGAGTCAAAACAAAAAGTAGCAAGAACTTCATTGTGATTAATTATAGCATGGTAGAGCTTATTTAGCCTAGCCTCTCTGGAGCTTACCAACAAATTGAGATAATTTGATCTCCACTTGTTCCAAAGGAAAAAAAATCAGCTTTTGATGTTGTTGGGCTTGTCTTTCAATCTCAAACTTTTTAGGAAAGGATATGGAACTTCCAACTCCGGCAATGTAGGTAGGAATCCGGTAAAAAAATAATGAAGTCCATGAATATATAACGAATCCATGTTATAGATGAGATGAACCATGTGCACAAGTTATGTTAAAGGTGTAGCATATAGGGAGATGTTAAAGCTCATACACAAGAGGTGACTATCACTTCCAACACACATGGAAGTTGTATCTTCTAGTCTTGCTCAATTTATATCGAAGAATGTACAGACAATTTATATCAAAGAATGCATAGTCTTGCTCAATTTATATCGAAGAATGTACAGACAATTTATATCAAAGAATGCAGAGAAGGAAGAATAAATACACCAAGGAAAGAGTACATCCATTCATAATCATACGTAGACTTTTGCACGTCTAGGAGCACAAGTTTACCATGCAGAATTTAGACTATATTTTAATAAAATGCAGAATTTAAAGTGTACCATGAACACAAGTTTGAGTATATTTTAACAAGTAGATGTGTGTATATTTTAACATGGCTTCCAGGTGGAACAAACAGATGGTTGCCAGGATGAAGGAACAGATAGATTCCGAACAGATGGTTACAAGAGGGATGTCGAAAAGATGGATGCAGGACGGACACAGATATAGGGTGAAGGATGCCCAGGTGACAGATATAGGGTGCAGGAGGGGTAACAGATGGATCCAAAACAGATGGATAGGTGGCCACAGACTGGTGAAATGAACAACACGATAGAGAGTATTGAAATATATAGACATTATTTTGTCCGAACAAGTTTTCAGCTCCTATTAAACTTTGCATTAAATTCGTCTACGGACTCGTTTTCGTTTCTTCTTGCAGAACTGAAGACATTCAAAAGGAATTCTGGGTCCTCCTTTTCTTGCCATTTAGGAAGCAAAGTGCTTTTTGACCTGTCATAAGCTTTTATGCTATTATCAGGTAGGGATTTAAACCATTTTCGTGTATCTTTCTTTAATGACAAGGCAAAGATCTTGAATAGGAAATCAAGGTGCTAAATGCTTTGTTCATCAACACAACACTCAAAAGCATCCCAATGATATCCCCAAAAGTTTCTAATAGATTTTCAATCTTAGGCATAGTGTTTGGGTGACCAGTAATTGTTAAAAAAATGGAAAAGGCTTGTATGAGTTATTCAACCAAGGAGTTTTCATGGTTGTGGAAGTACAAAGGCTAGATTGATTTGAAGAACTTCCTTGTGAAGGAATATTTTGGATAATTGATTGAATTACTCTTCTCTTGTCCCTATAATATCTCTCAATTCCATTATTGAAAGGAATAAGTTTTGGAGGATGCTCTTATGGAGCAACCTTTTGGCACAAATTGTTTCAATGGAGTCACCATATGATATACTTAGATTATGAAAATAAAAAGAAATCTCACCAAAATTCAAGTGTTGTTTCAAGGCTTGGGTTAGAAAGACTTGTTCCCGACAACAATGCCAAAATGTTACAACTTGTTTTAACACCTAAGTAGCAAAGTCCTAATCCACTAATGCTACAAGTGCAACTTTGAAAAACAAATGCCATTGTCACCTTAGCATAAATCTTTCCTATTTTTTTTAAGCCTACTCCCAAGGCCAAGGAAGGATTCCCTATGGATTAATAAAAATAAAATATGAAAGCTAAAGAAAATGATCTTAAACTTGTTTGAGATTTAGATGTGTTTTGCATTAAGTTAAGAATCCCACATGAGTGTGTTAATCAACCATGATTTACCAATAAACAAAAAGTAAAAACACTTCATAAAATAGATTGTTCAAGCCTGAGATATATCATGCATGGACATTTCAAGAGAAACAACATAAGGAAATTTAATGACAATGAACCATAATATCTTTAATATCAAAATGACATCCATTGGTATATGAGATTGTGTTTGAATGAGACTTTCTTGGAAAGATAAAGATCTTTGCAAAAGAGTCACCCAACTTATTAAATGTCCAATTTTCTTGTAGTGATTAGGACCACTTCAACAAATATGGCTCAATCTTAGTGATATTTAATCCCACAAACTTATAATTGATTACTTAACAATCTTGTTATTACATACATAATCTATGTGCAAAATAAATGTTAAAAAAATGTGTCAAATGAGATACACACAACTTTGCACAATAGAAATTTCAAAAATGCCAATAAGCAAATGAGAGTTTAACTTGCATTTAAAGAACAATAGACAATTAAAAATTTAGGTGTTAAATTGTTTAAGGAAAATATTAATAAAACACAACATCAATCTTCGCATGCAATTACCACAAGTTGCTTTTGTTGTTCATAAAGATAACAATAGGACATATTAAACTGTATAATTTCAAAATTAATTAATTTATGTCAACCAATAATTTTAGTGAATTTATCATAAAACGTGAAATTATTAGTCACTATATTTTCCAGAAATTGCCCGTGGGGGGCAGCTCAAGTGGTAAATATGAAAAGTTGTAATCGGTTGTAAATGGAAGATCACATGTTCGAATCCCCCCAAACTTACCTGTACGCCACGGTTGAGGCCCTGTGGATGCGCCTAGGGGTATAGTGGGAGCGAGATTGGATCCTTAGGTTGATTCCCCTAGTATATATATATATATATATATATTCCATAAATTTATTATTATTGTCCTAATGGATTTTGGAACATGAATCAACTAGGAAATGGCAGAATAAACTCATATTATCTCAATATAATTAAAAAAAATGATGGGGCATAAAATCCAAGTTTTCATGTGTTAGATCATCTTAAACTACATTTCCAGATATAATATTTACATAAATTTAATTTTCAAAATTAAAAATTGTGATTTAGATGATCTATAAACTAGTTAAGACATCACAAATAATGGATTAGAGTGCTCAAACATTTTAATAGTTTGTTTTAGCATAGAAATCCCTCATCATAGAAATTTCAAAAATTTTAGTTGTTTTTACTATATAAAATTACAGAAAATAAAAAATTAACCTACATAAAAATTCTAAAAATAGTTGAAAATTAAAATTAACCTAAAAAATTAGATAAAATTGATTTAATCCTGCAACTAGATCTAGAAAATTCAGAAAATATTTTTTGGAAATTTTTCTTTTTTAATTAGTTATATTCTATCCAAATGAAAAAAAGTTATAAGTTTTTTTATGAAGTTTGGTTGTAGAAATTAAGGAAAATTGACTAGCGCCTCCTAGATCATTGAGCAAATGGAACCCCTCCTTGAATCTCGTTTGTATGTCCTTGAATGGAATCCCTACAAAAAAACATGCCAAATTCTTATTCAAGCAATCAATCCTAGCTTGTTATTAATACCAAGGGTAGCTTTGCATACACCTTCAATCTATTCACCTAACTCATACCCTATTCAATGCTACTTGTTAGGTACCGCGCCTAAAACGCCAAATATCTCAAAAATAAAAAATAAATAACATATGAAAAAACATGGAGCAACACTATTCTTCTAAGGACTAGATAAATCGATTTGACAGTGATAAAAATATAACAAGCCTTACCTCAATTAAAATCAACAAACAATGCCTGCAAGGGTGTAGCTCAACCGACAATTCGCTTGATATGAAGGACATGTTGTAAATGGAGGTCTCAAGTTCAAATCACCCCGGCTTACTGGTGCCCCATGCTTGCGAGCTGTTGTAGGGACCCTAGGGATATAGTGGTAGCAGGATTGGATCCCCGGACCCCGTGTCACGCGAGTACCGACCTAGTCCCCAGTTGTCAATTCCCCTTGTACACAAAAAAAGAACCAAACAAAACTCATGTGAAGACACCACTAGAAAACAAGATCCAAAGTCATAGTATTATTCTCCAAGATCAACAGCAAATGACAAATGAGCAGCGAAATGACTAGGAACCTAGATCCAACATAGGGAATCACTAAGACATTGTCAAACATTATAAAATATGTGGTGGTTAGAACTAATATGCTCAAACCCTAACAATACACCCAAGGATAGGGGGTGCTCCAAGAGAAACGAATCATTACAAAACCATCAATATGCAACAAACCTGCCTCAAAGAGAGGGGCACTCAACAAAACCATCAAACCATTCTCAAAACCAAGGTGCTCCATAATACCACATGTTAAAACCACGGGATATCCTCAAAACCACCACATGTGTGGTCAACAAGCCAATGCTTAGCTTCAAAAGTGGTGCATTGGGGTACAAGTGGTTGACAAAGGTCCCAAAAGTGGTCAACAAGCCCAGAGACCTCATCAATAAATTCACACGTGAGGAATATGATCAACGACCTCATTAATAGTCCAACAATCCATCTCCAAGTGGCATAGGTGTCACCTCTCTTCTACAATCTACACCATTTTTTTTTGTAAGGGTGTTGAAGCTAACATAAAGCTTGAAATCCTATACTCTAAGTTTTAATTATGGCCAGCTAGCTTTTAACTACAAGAGTACTATGCTTACTATTACTTAGGTTGATTTTAACCTAAGTGTCAACAGATAAAAGCTCCTATGAAAATCCTGGTGTAAGCTATGCACAATCACGTTCAACATATATAACCTATTCATATACACACCCAAACATAATACCTATATATTAATGGTTATGTGACCATATAATACAGGTGAAAAATCGCATTTTAATGAGCAACACTATGTTAAAATTTAAAGCATTTGAACTATGAAATATAAACGTTTGAAAGTGAATATAAAACCACTTAACATATAATTATATTAATAACATATATACTATATGCTAATATTATAACTTAATCTTAGAATTACCATTGTAAAATCTATGTTCATATAATACCACAAATACACTTTTAATACCCAAGTTTATTAAACGTTGGTTTCGACATGTAATAAAATGTCACAATATTATAAAAAGGATTATGTGAAAATAGGATTTGCACATAATGCTTGACATTGGTTTAACGAAAACCTTAATCTACATAACCAACGAATATATATGCCGAGGTTGATTATTATTTATGCATCGTATTGATTGTGGGTTATAAGCTATGGCACATATATACATAGAGGTTGATCATGGTTTAACCGTCGATATGAAAGTTATAATATATGATATATATATTATCTAATTATCGTGTTAAGACAAAGAGTGTAGCACGTTAACGTTATAAACTGTTGGATAGTAATGCGTTTGATTCCATGGAGGCTTAGCATTGATTTCCCTACGTTTTAAACCCATGGCACTGTCGCCTATTTGGAAGGTCGACTCCACGCTCAGGCTGCACCAATGGACTCATGACTCGGCAACAAAGTTGTGATCATGCTTGCAACACGACTCCAGCTAACTCGTAAGTGTTCCATCCTCATCACACTGTACTAAATGAACTTCACTTGCTCATTTAATACCATGTTGGATCTCGAGCATTGATTGTTATCCGGCATCGCCAACTTGGTAATCGTGAGCCCGTTGGACCATCGATCTCGAGATAGAGATATTCACGCCCATGTGAAAACTCGTGTGAAGGTAGTTAATGCACTTGTTACCGGTTGCAGAGGTCCACCAGCTCCCATCCGGTGGAAAGAGATTTGGTAACGTCACTCTGTCAAAACACTAGTTTAATTTTCTTGGCATTGAGAAGCACTACACATAGCGTATATGCTCTCTGTAGAAGGCTCGCATCTTGTGCATGCTGCAGAACTTCACCACAATGATGAACCAACTAAGTTGTACCGGAGGCAGAGTTTCAGTACCCTAGTTTCCCGCGTTCTCAGGTAACGGAGCTTGCCCACTATATTACTGTCAAATTCCTTGTAAAATATTAGCTTGTGTTTGTTTAAATATTTTCAACATCATGTTTATCAAATGTTTGGTTGACAAGTTTTATGCCGTAACTGATTTCCCTTTTTGTTACTATCGCAGGTAAGAATGCAACAGACAGATGGCGTTGCTCCCTTCGTTCCTAACCGAAAGCATAAGGAGGAAAGCATCACTTGACAGGTAACTCGTTCACTCCTCAAGTCTCGGGAAACCTCACCCGAGATTAGTCATGGGTTACTTAATTCGTTGGGTTTCTTTGTTTCCTGCACGCCTGGTTATAAGGTCATCCACTGCCTGCAACCCCACTGTATATCGTTTCGCCGATGGTCTCTCGACCTGGGTTGTAGGAGTTACAAGGTTTTGATTTAGTTTATCCAAAGAGCGAGCCTGTGGAGCTTCGTCTCGGTTTATTAATGGTTTTGTGTATGTAAAAATTACTATACAGAGTCGAGTCAACTCTTAATGTTTTTTTCATGCCCTGGGCGTAACGTAAATGTCTTTTGTTTGTGGCTTGGAACCACCAGCCAGACCTTCGCGGTCTCGACTATAATAGTTACTCTGTTTTAAGTTGATGTAAAAATCAGAGGTGGTGAAGTAACTCTTGTATACATTCCTATAATGCTGTAAAATGTGATTTCGTTTCAATTTTAAACAGGTCGTGTACTTACACAGAAGTTCGCTTATGCCACTGTTTGTTATTTTTAATTTCATGTAACATATATATATGCATATGTCTAGAAAAGTGTTTAACTCTCGCTTAGCATCATAAACAAAGTTCGTATAAATTACATGAGTCTCTGCCTCTAGTGTTCGGTGTTTGGCATAATGCACAAGGTTACGAACTGGTTAGATTCGCATTCATTCTTTTAATCTGCAAAGTCTTTTATAAGAATATATTGTCTGTGCAAATCATGAAATAAAGGGTTATAACCCTAGCCTATGTATCTATTATTATACAACATTTAAATCGATGGAGAAAACACATTAATATTGTTTTTATCCTTTGTATTCTGTTCTGGGTTTAAACATTAAAGATCGGAGCTCGACCATGGAGTTCGAGCTCATACGCCGATGGTAAAGTCATAAATCATACCCCAATATGAAAACGATTTATGAATGGTTATCTCGAAGATAAACAATAGTTGTAGTTTGATTAGGGTTTCAGGTATCCAAACCCTTCTCGCCTGTATTCAACCTTGCAACATGGTTAATGTGTTCCTAAAACTGTTCGTAACCTTTAAGAAATGAACTTACAGTGTATCAATTCCCTTGTTAATGCATATTTCATTAGGGTTAGTCGCTAACCCTATCTACTTTTGGTTTGACCGAACTTAACCATACGAAAGGTAATAATAAAATATTTAGTATTACTTTGTTTACACTGATGTGGGTATTCAAACCCTATCACATCAATTAATGAATTATTTTCATACTCGGGTCATTCTACTGCATAAACATTGAGTATCATTTTCTTGTTATGCGTTGGTCGATTTCGACCATGGAGCTAACACTCCCATGCCGACACTTAACTGGAATTCGCATATTAAATAAACTGAAATGGAAATCATATTTCTTCTACCGAAATGAATGGCATTAAGAAAAAGTTGTGAACAATGTTTATGCAGGAACTTTGAGTACTGAAACAACTTTGTTTACAGGTGTTTGACGGACAATCTACCAAGAGCGGACTCGAGGCCTGATCTCCCTAGCTTAACGTAAGTCTAGAACAAATAGGACAAAACATAGAATACTTTCCTAGATCTAATTAGAGATCGAGTAGATAGATGCTTTACCTTTCAGATCGCTGATCCTTTCTCCTTGATATTTGCTCCAAGATTGATGGTCTTCAGATCTCAGCTGCAGAACCTGTCAAGACAACACATAACAAAACAAGTAGTAAAATGCACCTAAACAATAATAGATCTAAGTAAGCAGTTAAGCAGGAAAACTACACTAAACATCATCAATGAAATGAGATTTGGTGGAAAGCATTTATATTACTATATAATAAGGGAAAGTACATAGAAGGAAGTGATCAAAACCAATGACTTAACGTAGCAATCCTTCTCCAACCAAGCCAATGCCAAAGCCTCCAAAGGGATGATATATCTATCAAGGGATGAGTAGAGATCTGTCCTAAGCTAATTTCACCAGCATGTAGATATTATAGACTTCCTCCCTTTGGAATGGGAATGAGCTTCACTTATATAGGACTAAGAGGATAGGATAGGTTGAGATATGGTAGGAGCGAGATAGGGGATCTCACCCAAGGGATAGGAAACCAAATGCCAGCTCCCCTACAGGCTAAGGATAGGGATCCACATCACTTAGCTTTGAGAATGGGCTCGAAGATGCTCTTTTATCCAACTAACTGACATCGTCGCAGGCTGCATTAGGACAACCTACGATGTCGGATTTTGCACAAGGGTGAACTGCGACGACCTTGAAAAGTAGGTCAGTTAATCCCTCCAGTCATGGGAAACTTCAAGGATGTATACACTAAGTCTCATGGTAGCAAGATTTAGGTGTAACAGAATCCCCCCCAAAGCACGAAGTTGTTGAAAATTGATAGGTGAAATGCTTTGACAGAAGGAATGGCAATGGACTTGTCGAACAAAGGATGCTGATGTAGTACAACTGACTCTGAGTACACAGTCTCATATGACTCACAACATGGCTGCCGACCAATACAATGCAAATCCATGGTAATAATGACCGACTGAACAAAATCATGGCTACTAGACAAAAGCATAAATCCATGATGAGATGATAATAGATCCACGACCAATACAAAAGTGGATCCGTGTAATATGACTCAAAACAATCTCCATCACAACCTAGGTAAAACATGACTCCCCAGGGTCTTCAAGCCGAACCCACAATGATACGAATCTATCCATGTGATTACAAATGTCTTGACGTCAAACATGGTAGAAACCACTTGATGACTGGTCATTGATGTATACCGTTAACAAGTGCGAGGGAAATCACCATTAATGTCAATGATCCCCAAGGTATCACGGTACATATCATCAAGCGTGAATAATTGAGTTGAGGTCAAACGCTTAACGAAATCTTTCAATCAAGATTCAATGATGTAAACTCATGTTGAAAGAGAGGTAACCTGCCATTGAGGCATGCGGGGCCAAGGTACTTGATTGGTTTCTAGATTCAATCCTTGGATGATGATTTGAAGTCGACAAGGATGAATACGTCGAAGGAGGGCCATGATGAATCCCCCATCATCGACACGAAACACGGCAACAAATGTTTGGAGTAGATCGGATGGTACAGTAACATATAGGACTGACTCAGAGTAGACCGACATGGTGTAAGGTGTACTGACTGCAGATAATGAGTGGTGAAAGTATTCTTGAACATGGGCATGGCATGATGACTTGGCAGTGTTGACATGACGAGTACAACACCAAATCCTAATGCAACTGATGGTGGAATTATTCTTTGGATGACCCAAAGGAGTAACTAGACTCAGGAAGTAGACAAAACTCGAGGACAAACGGATGATCTAAGTGCAGTATGCAAATGCAAATGAATTCCATGTTCAAAAACGACTAGGTACTGCCACAGATAAAAAGTGTAACATAAAAGCTGCCCTTTTTCCCCATCATGAATGATAAGTGGCTCATGTGTTTTTTACGAGCTTGATGAGGGTAACCAGATGCTCGGTATAGCTCATCTCATAGATGAGTCCAATCCCAAATGTCTTCCGAACCTGGGAGAGGAGGGGTTCGTCCCATGGCGGGCCCTTCAATGTCAAAGTTTAACGAGTCCATAAAAGGTAAACTCGGTCGTCATTTCATGTTTAGAGAGTCTGAAAAGAACTAAAGAAAACTCCAATGGTCCTTTTTCGTAAAGTTATCCTCATCGTCCAAAAAAGGGTAAAACAACGCGAGAGAGGACTCTTCCAGTCATGATTGGCTGGAGTATACCTTTTTCATAAATAGTGCCCCCTGGTTCGAAAAAGGGGTAAACTATCACCAGAGAGACAACCGTTCAAACACTTTAGCAAGTGTGAACGCAACAAGTTTGCTTGGCGATCTTTTCGTATTTCGAGAGCCTGAAAAGAGCTTAAAGATAGACTTTGGGGGGGTTCCTTTTCCGTACGAGTTTAACGAGCCCGAAAAAGTGATAAATCATAACTCAGTGACTTATTCTCATGGTTTTTAGTGCACGAGAAAGAACAAAGAGTAAGCTCATCATCATTAAATAATTGAAATCTAATGAGTGAAAATAACAACAAAAACATTCAACAGGCTGTTCATACCTGAGATGATCGCTACGATGCAAAAACGGCGCAAATGAAACACTTAACGTCTCCTACATGCTTGAAAACTAGGTCAAACAGTCGACCGGGCATTCAAATGAAGTAAAATTATCCAAACTATAGCGAATAACCCATAGAGAATCTAAATTTGAAAAAGAATATTCCCTTTTTGTTTATAAAATAGAAAAAATGACCAAATATAGTTACCATTGTTATTTGCCAAATTTGGGGAGAAGAAAGTGCCATTTGGAGCAGATTTTCATTCATCGACTGCCGGAGCTACGAGTGACCATTTCATGAACCGTTCGGAGCAGGTAAACCTAAATCTCAGCCAACATCTTTCTAGTGGTTTACAATTTCATTTTTGTCCATTTTTTAGGTTTTTGGGTTGATTTGTGAGGGGATTTTGCGCCCTCGGGTTGTCGGAGGTCTCCCTTATGGGAACTGCGATGAACTCGAGTCGTCGCAAAACCCGTAAGGATGTCTTGCGACGATGTAGCCCTGTCATCAAAGACAGGGTGCGACGGCAGAAACGTCCATCTCATAAATCAAACCCAGCCCACAAGAAAAACTTTTGATGGTTTGGGTGAGGTCTAAGGGTGTTTAAATGCTTCCTTTGATAGGTTTGTGGCTGCCAACATGGTTCTATAATGGCGCGAGCATGAACATGAGGTGGAGGATGTGCAAGCAGCAAATGATCCACTGTGTGTGGAGGCATTGAGGAACTGTGGTCTATTGAAGTTCTTCCAGATCCAGGGCATGAGGGCTCAAGTCCTACTACTGGAGCATATGCTTCGGAGTTGGGATGCATTGCAACAGCACTTCATGATCGGGGAGCATATATTGACTATAGTTGTTGATGACATCTATTTCTTGACAGGACTATCCCGGAGGGGGGATAATGTATCACTCACCGGATCACGAGGGAGTGACCGGACGATAGACGACTTGATTTCCCAACACTGTACTCGACATGCCCATGCCTCTAGTAGGAAAATACCCATCAAAGAGGTGCGAGATCGTCCACTGCGTGCTATACTCTTCACCATAGTGAGGATAGCAGGGAGCCAAGCGGCTCACTTAGCTACAAAGTCCCAAATGTTGTATGCGGAGGACTGTATGTCTTCGAAGGTGTTCAACTGGTGTGAGGGACGCCTAACCAACCTTCGAGCTCATCTGACCAAGTGTCGGCGTGGAGAGCTCAAGCAGTTTGGGTATGGATCAATAGTGATCTCATTCTTGCTAGAGCGGGTCCCTCTCTTACGCCCATAGGTGACTTTGGATGACGAGGATCCCAGGGATCCACACATGACCCGATGGACGGAGGTGATGGCCTGCCATGGTGGCAGGGGTCCGATCATCGAATACGGTTCTGGATTCTTCACCTGGATGGAAGTCCAACTACTCATGATTGAGGACTATCCGTACAGTGGTACGAACTTCAGGAAGGATCCAGACCTAGTGCTGCCTGAGGGAGCAGAGTGGGGAGAGATCAATAAGAACAATGACACTTGTACTTTTCATTTTGTGTATTTATAATTTTTTTGGATAGTGCTGATGAGTTAATAACATGTGTGTGCAGATGTGGGTCCTTCATGACCAGTGGGAGTTTCGCTTCTCGCGAGGAGAGGAGAGGCACCACTAGTATCCCTAGCCATGCATGATGCCATCATGGAGATGAAGGACGTTTATGAGAACCTTACCAGGTTGAAATTGGGCGTTCCAGATGCAATAGTGCATGAGTTACCGAGGCCCATGCAGAGGTACAAGGTTGGTGTGACCTTGCGCTTCAGTGAGCTGCTCTGCAAGGTAGCGAGAGCGATAGACTGCTTCCACGGTCAACAGGTGAGAGCTACAAGACCTAGGGGTGCACGGGCCAGGAGTTAGGCCTTATGTTATCATGTATGTACTGAGAGCTATGTGAGCCTCAGATTTTGTACTACTGAAAGCTATCAGGCTTCATATTTTGTATAGACTCACTGAAAGCCATCGTGCTTCAGATTTTTGTATTAGCACTACTTTATCTTGATTATATATATACAGAAATTTTGGCGGCTTTATACATTTGTGTTTGATATGCGATCTTGTTTATGTGTTTGATTATGTGATGAATTATTTACATGTTATGTCTACTTTTACAGTTCATGAATATGCTCATGTGTGTGCAATGTACCAATCTAAAATGAAGTTGGCCATGGAGTCAACAACTGTGTTCACGTCTTGTGGAATGTGTAGGTACTGAATGGATTCGAAGGACCTTTCCAGAAGACGAACTCGTCTATAGAGACAGAGACGGAGTAGGGTAGGATCACGGATGTTGTAAACCCGGTTAAGATGAGAGACCACCAGTTGAGAATCCAAATGGATGACAACATGGTCCATACCCAAAGAAATAGCGTCGGTTAGGGTTCCAATGACTACCTGATATTCCGAAACATTGTTGATTGCGAAACCTAGACACATTCCTCCCTAGCTGATAAGCTCGCCAGTAGGTGAATGGAGCACCCAGGCAAGGTTGCGAGTATGCCAGCTGGAGCCGTCCGCGAATACGTAGCAAGTTGCCATCTGCACACGCAGACATAACATGGTATCAATAACGAAACAAGACCTAAACACACAAAAAATCAAAGTGTCACACCACACAAAACACATGCCATGTACAGTATATACAAAGTACTTATGCATGAAAGACTCAGGCATAGTACCTCTTCAAGTAAATCCCATTGCGGGTGTTAACACCGAAAACGTACCCCAAGGTTGTGGAGAGGAAGAATCGAGGTAACCACTAACCACTTTAGCTTGTGCTACTGACCCAGCACAAACAGAGAGTGATCTCTCTTAATATTCATAAAATACTGGAAATACTCAAATATTTTTGCAATGATAAACATACAACATTCTATAGAAGACTGAAAAATGATCAATGAGGAACACACAGCCTTCCAATCCTAGATATTCATTCAAAGCATGCATAGAAGGCCATATTTCTGTCGAAACAGTTTGTTTAAGGTTTGGTAAGACAAATCATAGGAGAAACATTGGGAAATGGAGTCAAGCATAACATCTAAAACAGAGAATAGTGCTGTTGCATGAGATATCCAAACAGAGGCAAGGCAGCCACCCATTTACAGTCAATGAGACTTTTAATTTGATGATAACGAAGAAGATAGAAACAGTCCATCGATGTAGAGCATACAATGATGAATTCTACTCCAACTTTAGCAGAGGTTAATTGTGAAATGTCCGGAATGAAATAAATAGGGCACAATCAATGTGAATCCCATTCAAATGCTACACTAAACCAAACATGAAAAAGCATTGACAAAATGAATTAACAGAGAAAGAAACACATCCACATAAGAGAAAAGGAGTAAACAGACTGTAAGGAGAATGACATAGGAATCTCTGCCCAAAATCCAGCTTCAAACACTATTATTCATTGAAGAAAATATCTCAAAACAGAGCTAAGTTTCCCCAAGGCCTTAGCCAATTGATTTTCCAACCCTTTGTTCATTCAATTACATCCAATTTATAGATGCCCCAAGCCTCATGCTCGACCCATTCAGACCAAAAAATAGTTACAAGTTTGAGTGACACATCATCGGGGCATATTCGCCACAACCATTACAAGACAAAAATGGGCGAGACAGGCCTAATTGCTTTTCACATTTACTGGTACTTTTTTACCAAATGACACTTGAATCATACAAAAAGACAAAAATTACTCTTGGAGATGCTCTCCCAGCTGGCTGCTCCCTCTAACTGACTTCCCCCACTAGCTTCGAACTCTTCATTTTTGTCTATCTTTTAATTTCTAGGTGATATATCACTTAATATTTGAATCATTGAGTTATTTTCCATGCTTTCGGTGAGTTTCATTCCCAGAGATGTAATAGCAGCTGCAAAAACTGATTAGGCTCTTTCAATGTGATAAATCATCTCCTTTTGAAACTTATGAATGACTTAAGTTTATCCAAAGCACTGGTCTCTCTATGGGCAAGCAAAGGCAGTACACATTTCATCATTTCTTGAACAGGTCCCTCTTCAGAAATTATGGCCCTCATGCCAGCTCTGCTACGCTTTGCTACCTTCAACTTCACAATAACCTTCTTGCCACAACCTATCTAAGCATCAGATAAACGATAAGCTGTGAGATTGTGTGTGCTTTCGGTTGGTGCTTGGAATTTAATCAGGACCAACCTTGAGCCATTCTTCACTCTCTCGACAGCATCCTTAACTGCACATTTATCTCCTTAACACTTGCACCAGAACCTTCCAAAGAATCTTGAATAGCTTTGGAAGCAGCAGTGACTGCAGTAGCCTCATCCATGAAACTGACCTTTTTCCAAACCCACACAGTATTAGAGACAGGATCATCAAACAATAACCAATAATTTTCTTCTTTATGGAATGGGAAGTAAGGAGCATGAGGAAGAGCAGTAATAAGACCAATTCTGCGTTTCAATGAAATCCAAGCTCGCATTGTAACAATGTCACCTTCTTGAATGCCTTCTTCACCTTCAGTCTCACATGTAACATCTATCGTTATTGAAGGTATCGTGTCAAGAACTTACTTCCACATCATTTGCCTCTATGTCAGAAAAACCTGTTTGAGTTAGCAAATCCATACGATCGTTGGGAGTCATTTCCCTCAGGTCCTGAAAAGTGTGCACCTTGGCAAAATAAAGAACTTGATTAAATGCTAAATAACCACCTGGAGATGTTTCGTCACCTGCCAAATGTCTCGGATTCTTTGTAGTTAGCTCCACAATTGCCAATATTGCTGCAAAAGCTGCCTTCAGCCCTAGTACCATTTGCAAAACTAGGCTGTGACTGAAAATGGAAAGAATCATCCCATCTTCCTGCTGCAAGTTCGAATGCTGGTTGATTCAACCACAAGCTATTATTTCTTGATATTGAAGCCACATTTTGGTTCAGGATTATATGGGTTGTTTGTTAAGAAAAAGTGCATGGAAAATGGTCTTTTGATTTAAATAGTAGTCGCCCAGTCCTTTGGGGGAGAGGTTTCGTAAAGTCTTTACACTGATCTGAAATGCCATTGCCATTAGATAAATTCCAATTAGATGTCTCCCCTAGAATGTCAATTTCGCACTGACGAACCTGTGGTGTGTCCCACATCTGCCACTCTCCTTGTTCATATGCACGCTTTGGGCCATCCAGTGAAAATGATGATAAATCCCACGGTTGTGTGATCGAAGGAAGTTAATCTCCAGCATTGCGCACTTCATCGACAATTCCCGAAGGAAAAAGTTCCGACAGATGACACTCAGTAAACGCATGTTTATTTATTGGGGCAGAAATAGGGCCATTGCCAGCAGATGGAACGCCAGATTTTACTGTGTCAAAAGAGAGCGCTTGTATTCTTGCAGTCCTGTCGAATGATGTGCTTAAAAGCTTGACTTATTTTTCTCATCCTGTGAACCAGATACCAGCATCTCTCAATCTCGACCAAAATCGGTGCAGAGGACAACATTATTATGCATGCGTCCGTATTACGGAGACAATCATTTCCTCGAGCCATACACAAAAATCAAGATGATTCGTAAGCTCATTTAGCAACAATACTGTAGGGTTCATGAATAATGTTCGCGCCAGTGCTGCTTGCATATGCCAACCACGAGAGAGGTCACTCGTATGGATTGCATTTTTTTATCAAAACCTAAACCAAATAAAACTTTAGCAACTTGCTTTTCTACGATTGCAGAATCCAGGGATTCTAGACGTCTCATATAATTGATCTAATGCTTTTCCACCTCCATCATCTTGTGCAACCAACACTTCCAGCAACGTAACACCTGTGTATCTTTGTGAATTGCTCAACGAGCTATCCAATATTACCATAAAAATTATGTGTATATAAAATAAAATGGTGAGTTTGTCAATAAATAGAGGAGGTTTTTAGGAATGTCAAGGTGGTTTCGCATGCCATTTAAATGGTTTCCAATACTGTCTTTTCTTCATGCGAAATTACACCATATTGACATGTGGCAAGTTGTCTCAATATTTCGCACCAGCAACTAATCCACCTTTTTGTGCATGTGGACAGTGCGATAGATTGTGAGCCGTCCATCTATCTTCTTCATCTTGTCGTTGTTTCTGCCCGCTCTTTTCTCAATGCCCTGGTATGCCGCTGGAGCTCCACGTAATATTCTTTTAGAGATGCATACTTCGTTTCCATTCGCTTGACCCCCTCTGTCACATGGGCGATCGAGCACTTGTGAAAGCAATGTGTCAACAAACGTCCAACTTATTTGTTTTGAACCTGATGCTAGCTGTCGACGAGTGTTAAAATCAAACTCTTAATACTTTTCACTATATATTGTGACAAGACAAAGGGCATCCCGTCGTGGCTCTTTCTCCATGTGACTTGGCATTGTTCTCAGGTGCTTAGCTTAAAGACTTGTATATTGGGCTTGCCCCAATACATTTTAGAAAAATAAACCTTAAACCTTGCTAAACAAAAAGAGAGGCAAACTCAGTTCAAAAAAACCATTTTTTATGTTTTATTTGCATAAATTCACATATCTTTGCAAGAAATTATGAAGTGCTAACAACTGGCTCCTACTGGGGATGCTATCCTCCCTGCGAGGTATCAAAGAACCCCGTAGACCATGTGCCTGACCAATGGGCTGATCCCAATCCTGAAAACTGCAACCTGTAACTTGTACCTTGTAACTGATCCTTCATTTGAAAACTGAAACTGAAAACCACTAATCTGCTAAAGATCGAAAACACTCATGCTGAAACTGAATTGAAAATAACACTGTACATACTGAAAAGATGCTTTCTCAACAAGCTTATTTACCCTGCCTACCTACTCTAATCTGCCAAAGTCTCTTTTCCATCAAGTAATACAGAAATGCCAATGAATCCAATCCATTAGATCCTCAAATCACCTGACTCCTTCATTGTACTTGAAAGAAGTCAATGACATAAAAATTGATGGCATAAGCAACCAACAATACTCTTTATTCTCACAGTAAAAACTTGGCTACCAATTTATATTGAAAACTCCTTCCATATATTCCGCAACAGGATCAAAGACGATAGATTTTGTTTGATGTTCTTTGGAATTTTCTGCGATTTGATTAGAGAATTGAAATGTTCTTTCTTCTTCAATATATGATTTCATATGTGAATGTTTAATCTCATACTCAACATTAAAAAATTCCTCCTCCTTCACAACTAAAGGTAGTCAGAAAGTATCTTCAAAAGATAAAATTTGATAGTGAAAATCCTGGGATTGAATTTGACCTTCTAAATCCTCAAGATCATTCTCAAGTTTTTCAAGAAATTCTTTTAAAAAACTGACTTTATCTTCAAAAGAAAATTTGCATGACTTCAAATATATGGATAAAATTTTTGAAAAAGCTTCTTCAATTTTTTCATCCTCAAACATGTCAAAATATTCATTAAAACCCTCAATAGAAGCAGGATTTGCCACACACCCTGTCATTTTGACCTGATGACGAAACTGAATCAGCACTTCAAACTTTGAAGCTCTCTAATAGTGGAGTCACCATGAAACCTTCAACATTCTGACACGGAGTCACCAATCCTCCCAGTGGAGTCACCTTCATACTGAAATTTGGGTGGGTGGAGTCGCCAGGTGAATAGTACAAGCTTCTAAATGTTTGACTATTGTTCACCATCAACAATCAGATCTGAAACTTTGTCGTTCTCCTCGGGATGATAAGACAATCGTTCCTGGGCTGCGGCACCAATTTGTTAACACCCAAAACATACCCCAAGGTTGTGGAGAGGCAGAATTGGGGTAACCACTAACCACTTTAGCTTGTGCTACTGACCCAGCACAAACAGAGAGGGATCTCTCTTAATATTCGTAAAATACTAGAAATACTCAAAGATGTTTGCAATGATAAACATACAACATTCTATAGAAGACTGAAAAATGATCAATGAGGAACACACAGCCTTACAATCCAAAATATTCATTCAAAGCATGCATAGAAGGTCATATTTCTATTAGAACAGTTTGTTTAAGGTTTGGTAAGACAAATCATAGGAGAAACATTGGGCAATGGAGTCAAGCATAACATCTAAAACAGAGAATAGTGCTGCTGCATGAGATATCCAAACAGAGGAAAGGTAGCCACCCATTTACAGTCAATGAGCTTTTTAATTTGATGATAAGGAAGAAGATAGAAACAGTCCATCGATGTAGAGCATACAATGATGAATTCTACACCAACTTTAGCATAGGTTAATTGTGAAATGTCTGGAATGAAATGAACAGGGCACAATCAATGTGAATCCCATTCAAATGCTACACTGAACCAAACATGAAAAAGAATTCACAGAATGAATTAACAGAGAAAGAAACACATCCACATAAGAGAAAAGGAGTAAACAGACTGTTAGGAGAATGACACAGGAATCTTTGCCCAAAATCCAGCTTCAAACATTGTTATTCATTGAAGAAAATATCTCAAAACAGAGCTAAGTTTCCTGAAGGCCTCAACCAATTGATTTTCCAACCCTTTGTTCATTCAATTACATCCACTTTATAGATGCCTCGAGCCTCATGCTCGACCCATTCAGACCAAAAAACAGTTACAAGTTTGAGTGACACATCATCAGGGCATATTCGCCACTACCATTACAAGATAAAAATGGGCGAGACATGCCTAACTGCTTTTCACATTTATCGGTACTTTTTACCAAATGACACTTGACTCATACAAAAAGACAAAAATTGCTCCCGGAGATGCTCTCCCAGCTCGCTTCTCCCTCTAACTGACTTCCCCCACTAGCTTCGAACTCCTCATTTCTGTCTATCTTTTAATTGCTAGGTGCTATATCACTTAATCTTTGAATCGTTGAGTTATTTTCCAAGCTTTAGGTGAGTTTCATTCCCAGAGATGTAATAGCAGCTGCAAAAACTGATTAGGCTCTTTCAATGTGATAAATCATCTCCTTATGAAACTTATGAATGCCTTAAGTTTATCCAAAGCACTGGTCTCTCTATGGGCCAGCAAAGGCAGTACACATTTCATCATTTCTTGAACAGGTCCCTCTTCAGAAATTATGGCCCTCGTGCCAGCTCTGCTACGCTTTGCTACCTTCAACTTCACAATAACCTTCTTGTCACAACCTATCTAAGCATCAGGTAAACAATAAGCTGTGAGATTGTGTGTGCTTTCGGTTGGTGCTTGGAATTTAACCATGACCAACCTTGAGCCATTCTTCACTCTCTCGACAACATCCTTAATTGCACATTTATCTCCTTAACACTTGCACCAGAACCTTCCAAAGAATCTTGAATAACTTTGGAAGCAACAGTGACTGCAGTAGCCTCATCCATGAAACTGACATTTTTCCAAACCCACACAGTATTAGAGACAGGATCATCAAACAATAACCAATAATTTTCTTCTTTATGGAATGGGAAGTAAGGAGCATGAGGAAGAGCAACAATAAGACCAATTTTGCGTTTCAATGAAATCCTAGCTCACATTGTAACAATGTCACCTTCTTGAATGCCTTCTTCACCTTCAGTCTCACGTGTAACATCTATTGTTATTGAAGGCATCGTGTCAAGAACTTACTTCCACATCATTTGCCTCTATGTCAGAAAAACCTGTTTGAGTTAGCAAATCCATACGATCATTGGGAGTCATTTCCCTCAGGTCCTAAAAAGTGTGCACCTTGGCAAAATAAAGAACTTGATTAAATGCTAAATAACCCCCTGGAGATGTTTCGCCACCTGCCAAATGTCCCGGATTCTTTGTAGTCAGCTCCACAACTGCCAATCCTGCTGCAAAAGCTGCCTTCAACCCTTTCATAGTACCATTTGCAAAACTAGGCCGTGACTGAAAATCGCAAGAATCATCCCTGCTTCCTGCTGCAAGTTCAAATGCTGGTTGATTCAACCACAAGCTATTATTTCTTGATATCGAAGACACATTTTGGTTCAGGATTATATGGGTTGTTTATTGAGAAAAAGTGCATGGAAAATGGTCTTTTGATTTAAATAGTAGTCACCCAGTCCTTTGGGGAAGAGGTTTCGTAAAGTCTTTGCACTGATCTGAAATGTCATTTCCATTAGATAAATTCCAATTAGATGTCTCCCCTAGAATGTCAATTTCGCACTGACCAACTTGTCATGTGTCCCACATCTGCCACTCTCCTTGTTCATATGCATGCTTTTGGCCATCCGGTGAAAATGATGATAAATCCCACAGTTGTGTAATTGAAGGAAGTTAATCTCCAGCATTGGGCAGTTCATCGACAATTCCCGAAGGCAAAAGTTTCGACAGATGACACTCAGTAAACACAGGTTTATTTATTGGGGCAGAAATAGGGCCATTGCCAGCAAATGGAATGCCATATTTTATTGTGTCAAAAGAGAGCGCTTGTATTCTTGCAGTCCTGTCAAATGATGTGTTTAAAAAATTGACTTATTTTTCTCATCTTGTGAACCAGATACCAACATCTCTCAATCTCGACCAAAATCGGTGCAGAGGACAACATTATTATGCATGCGGCCATATTACGGAGACAATCATTTCCTCGAGCCATACACAAAAATCAAGATGATTCGTAAGCTCATTTAGCAACAATACTATAGGGTTCATGAATAATGTTCGCGCCAATGCTGCTTGCATATGCCAACCACAAGAGAGGTCACTCGTATATTGGATTGCATTTTTTATCAAAACCTAAACCAAATAAAACTTTAGCAGCTTGCTTTTCTACGGTTGTAGCATCCAGGGATTCTAGACGTCTCATATAATTGATCTAACGCCTTTCCACCTCCATCATCTTGTGCAGCCAATGCTTCCAGCAACATAACACCTATGTATCTTTGCGAATTGCTCAACGAGCTGTCCAATATTACCATAAAAATTATGTGTATATAAAATAAAATGGTGAGTTTGTCAATAAATAGAAGAGGTTTTTAGGAATGTCAAGGTGGTTTCGCATGCCATTTAAATGGTTTCCAATACCGTCTTTTCTTCATGCGAAATTACACTGTATTGACATGTGGCAAGTGGTCTCAATATTTCGCACCACCAACTAATCCACCTTTTTGTTCATGTGGACAGTGCGATAGATTGTGAGTCGTCCATCTATCTTCTTCATCTCGTCATTGTTTCTGCCCGCTCTTTTCTCAATGCCCTAGTATGCCGCTGGAGCTCCACGTAATCTTGTTTTAGAGATGCATACTTCGTTTCCATTCGCTTGACCCCCTCTAACACCTGGGCAATCGAGCACTTGTGAAAGCAATGTGTCAACAAACGTCCAACTTATTTGTTTTGAACATGATGCTAGCTATCGACGAGTGTTAAAATCAAACTCTTAATACTTTTCACTATATATTGTGACAAGCCAAAGGGCATCCCGTCGTGGCTCTTTCTCCTTGTGACTTGGCGTTCTTCTCGGGTGCTTAGCTTAAAGACTTGTATATTGGGCTTGACCCAATACATTTTATAATAATAAACCTTAAACCTTGCTAAATAAACAGAGAGGAAAACTCAGTTAAAAAAAACCATTTTTTATGTTTTATTTGCATAAATTCACATATCTTTGCAAGAAATTTTGAAGTGCTAACCGCGGGGTTCACCTAAAGATATCCCGTCGTAATCTTCAAGCTCATAGGCTCCCTTCTCTAAAATGCGTTTTACTATGTAGGGTCCATGCCACATGGACTCAAACTTTCTCGCCCCTAGCTTATCATGTCTTTGGTCGTATGTGAGGACCAAATCACCCTCATTATAGACGAGTTCTACCAACTTGTCGTACTACACTTTGATGCGTTTCTTATGAGCCTCGTTGGCAAGAGCGGCATCACGGCAAGTTTCGTCGAGTTTAGCTAGGTAGAGGAAGCATTCTTCCTCAGCAGTAGTGTTAGGGAGAAGTTCAACTGCGAGTTTGAGGGACGGAATCTCGCACTCAATTGGTAGGACTGTCTCCAATCCATAAACTAATTGGAAGGGGGTAAATCCAGTGGCGGTCTTAACGGAAGTTTGATAAGCCCATAGTGTGGAGAAGAACATATTATGCCAGTTGGACTTGTGCGTACCCACCATGCATTAGATCATGGTTTTCAAGACCTTGTTAATGGCCTATACTTGTCCATTGGACTATGGGTAGTACGGTGTTGAGTTTTCATGGCAAAAACCCAATCTAGTGCTCAATTCGTCAACCATATGGTTCATAAAGTGAGAACCATGGTCAGTAACTATAGCTTGGGGAACTCCGAACCACACTATGACATGATTAAACATGAAGAGAGTGGCGGTTTTTCCGTCGTTCGTGTATGTAGGCATAGCCTTGTCCCACTTTGTGAAGTAATCCACGGCTACTATGACGTAACCATTCCCCCTGACCGAGGTAGGACTATAGTGCATGAAGTCAATGCCCCATTTAGCGAAGGGGCCAATGGAAATAACCGAGTGTAATGGGGCTGGGTGGGTGCACTTCTTAGTTTGGAAGTGCTGGCATGGAGGACATTTTTTTACGGCCTCGATACAATCTTTAAAGATAGACAACCAAAAATATCCTGCGCGAAGTATCTTCTAGGCTGTAGCAATCCCAAAGAGATGACCGCCACACGCCCCAGTGTGAAAGTCATTTAAAACGTGTTCAACCTCTTCATGAGTAAGACAATGTCGAAGAATAGAATCAATACCACGGCGGTACAAAGTATCACTGATGATTAGATAATGCTTTGCATGGTGGCGGATTCGACGACGGTCGTCCCTCGAAAGTTGGGGGCTGAAATGTTGGATCTAAAGATATAAAGTGATATCTCCATACCACGGATCAGACGTGCTGATGAGGAACAATGATTCTTCTGGAAGAGAATCATTGGGCTCAAAATCGATATCAACGCGGGGAAGATCACATATCAACTCAACAAACACCAAAGACTTTTTAGACTTAGCCTTTTTGAAAAGGAGATCAAATTCCTGCAGTATCACGATCTAGCATGAATACTTGCCCCCAATCACCTGACGTGTCAAAACGTGGTACATGGGGTTCGAATCAGCAATGATGGTGGTGGTACGAAGCAAGATGTCAATGTTGGAACTTTTGGACGACAATGACTGCCGCGAGAGTGAGTTTCTTGACATGTGAATAACGAGTTTCAGTGTCAATGAGACCCTTACTTGAGTAGTATATCACATGTTCCTGGGCGTTGTTGTCTTCTTGGACCAAGACCATGGCGAACGTGGTGGCAGAAGTGACAAGATAAAGGATATAATCCTTGTAGTAATTGGGCGGTTGGAGCACAGGGGCATGCATGATAGCATGTTTTAGGCTTTCAAAATATTGTTGAGCTTGGTTGTCCCATATGAATGGGACATCCTTCTTCATCAATCTCATGTAACCCTGCGTCTTTTGCGCGAAATTACAGACAAAACGCCTTAAATAAGTTGCCTTCTCTTACAAACTTTGAAGTTCCGTTATGTCAGTAGGAGGTGGGAGAGCAACGATGGTTGCCACCTTCAGGGGATCAATACGGATCCCGTCTTTCGAGACTATGAAAACGAGGAGGCATCCAGACTCGACACAGAAGATGCACTTGTGAGGGTTCAGGTAGATGTTATACCACCTTTATCTGAGGAATATTGCCGTCAGATGGTCAATGTGGTACTCGCGCTGCCGTGAATGGGTAGGTAGATCGTCCAAATAAGGTTCCACAAAGTCCTTCACATCGTGAAAGGCATACGACATGGCCCGCTGGAATGTGGAACCATCATTTTTAAGACCAAAAGGGAGCTTGCGATAAGCAAACATACCCCAAGGACAGATGAAAGCTGTCTTGTGTTGATTAGTCGGGTGGATCTCAATCTGGTTGTAGTAAGAAAAGCCATCCATGAATGAAAATATGACACTTCCCGCACAGTTGTCAATGATCTGGTTGATAAAGGGAGTTGGGTAATTGTCCTTAGGACAAGCCTTGTTGAGATCCCGATAATCGACGCAGACACGAATGGTACCCTGATTTTTAGCTACAGGGACAACGTTTGAGACCCATTCTGTCAACGGGACAGGGTAAATAAAACCAGCGTTCAAGAGCTTTTCAATCTCTGCCTTGATTGCCGCAGTCTTTTGGGGGTGCACCGGTCGCAACTTTTGTCGGACTGGTTTAACGTCAGGATAGGTTTGAATCATGTGTGAGACAATAGCGGGGTCTATCTCGGGCATATCCTCGTAAGTCCAAGCAAACGCATCTCGAAATTGCTTGAACAAGGCCGTGAACGTTGTAATTTCTTCAGGGGAACACTTCTGGCCTAAACGAATGTGTTCCACTACACCAGGAGTAGCCAATATGTCGACCAAAATGGTAGGCTCAATGTTGGCCAAGTTGCCTTCAGAGTCCGTTTGACACATGAGTATTGAGGATTGAGAGCACGGGTAGACATCCGGTGTAAAGATGGTGCTAATGCTATTCTCCACATTATCCAATGAAGGAAGGAAAGACGAACGATGATGGAGGTCTTCCCTTAGAGGATCATCCGCGGTCATGATTTCCATAATGGACTCATCAGAATGAAAAGTCCGGAGCAGAGGATTGGGTAGGGATGATGTCCGCTGCAGAGAATAGGAGGTGGAGGCCATAGCTAAGTGGTCCTCCGGAGCTGACTGGATAGCCTTGTACGTGAGTTCGGTGGTTGAAAGAGGCATAGTGTCTCCAGTCAGGTGTGTGGTGGATTCATCTAGTACAAGCCATTGATTAGTAGAGTTGTGGATAGATGAAATCCAAGAGGAGATCATGTTCACCGTGTCAACATGATTTGGGGGATCCGAAGTTGGAAAAACGCCCATAAGGGATGAGTCCTTGATGATGTCAACCCCCACGCTCTCATAAGGATGCGAAGATTGTCCAAGTAATCCAACATTATCGCCCAGATGAGTAGCGGTGTCAGGTGTACAGAAATCCAGTTGGTCAACAGTAACAATTCGTCCTTGATGAGGGAATTGTACTATGCGGAAGACAGATGATGCGACCGCAGTCATGGCGTAAAACCAATTACGACCAAGCAAAATGTTGTAATCTAACGGGGCAGCGACCACTTCCACGTTAATGTTTGCAGTCTTTCCCCCCAACTTGACTGCTAAAGCTTGTAACAACCCATGAGGTTGAAAGCCACGTCCGTCGAATGCTTTCAAGGTGGTAGGAGAACGGTTCAACTCGGGAGAGCCAATGGCTCTCCAACAGGAAATCGACATGACTGAGGTAGAGGCACCTTCGTCCAAGATGGTACGATGGATTGTCTTCCCAACAATGTTTGTGGCAACTTGAAATGCCAACTGATGGGAAAGCCTTGGTTTAAAGTATTCCATCCGGAACATGATTGTATTTGATGAATCTGGATCAACCGCGCTGATGGCAGCAAGGAGAGTCTTACGCTGGTTAGGACAGTTCTGCAAGAACTCAAGCGTTGACATAGCACAAGGAGCTTGTTCCAGGTCCTCTACAATATCGTAATTCTGAGCATCCCATGCATTGGGATTAAAAACAGATTTTATAATCGTGCTCTTGGGTGGATGCAACACTGACTCAAAAGAGGGCTTCTCAATGGTGAGAGAAGCGGGCGGTACGGTGACGTCGGGAATCGAAGTGGAAGCTTTTTTAATATTACTTCCAACATGTTCCTTTGGCGGGACGGAGTCATACGAACAAGAACGGGTGTAAGTTGACGGTCTCACTACACATCATGAGAACATGTGCGGTGGAGTATGCTTCTCCTTGGGAAGGAGAGGTGTGTGAGATTAGTTGCTGGTTTTGAGTGGGGAAGGGATCGTTGAGAACTGCGGTAGTAGAGTTTCCCTTGAGAAACTTCTGAACTTTGTCTCGGTGGGAACATTCTTTTGAGAAATGGTCTCCACCGCACAGAAAACAAGGATACTTTAACTTCCTCTTCTGTTTAGTGTCTTCCTGAGTGGGTTTGGGCTCCTATTAGTTAGAATATTTCTTAGGTTTCCCTTTATTCTTCTTCTTACCACCAGATTTCTGAGATGAAGCTAATTGCACAGAATTCAACTCTTCAATCGAGGAAAGAGTGGTGGACTTGGTAGTGTTGTTGCCAGCCAGTGGTGGTAATGGGGAAGAACCTTGGGGATTCGATGAGCCACCAGTTTGAATAGAAGGATGGGAGGCAAGGGAACCAATGATGCCATCATTTTGTGGTCCCTTGGGTGGTTTCGCGGGATCATACGTAGGGAGAGGTGCGTCAGGAACAATTTCATATAATGTGTTGGATTGAGCATAGACCAAGTCTAAGTAATGGGCACGGACAATAGCATGTTCCTCAGTGACGGCTCCTCCCATAGCTACGTCTCGAGCTACGACGGGTAAAAGTGACTTTGTGAACCAGTCAGCTAAGAGTTGGTCCGGAATATGAGCCTTAATAAGACGTCATCTTCGCCGCCATTCATGAATATGATCGGAAATATGAGTGGCAGTGTTTTGGCGAAGGGAGGTCAATAATTCTGTACCAGTCTCATAACGAATGGGAAACTGGAAGTGGATAAAAAATGACATAGCAAGAGATCATAAATCAGGAAAAGAATTGGGTGGTAGCTCAATGTACCACTTGGCAGCTGGGCCGGTGAGAGTCCGTTGAAATAACCTAAGACGGATCGAGTCGTCCATCAAGGAGTTTGATGAACACCATAGATGGTATGCATTTGAGAGATTTTGAGGTCAAAAAATGGCCTCCTAAGAGATGTACTACAAAAATATGAGATATATTAAAATATTAGGAATTGGGGGTTTTATGGGGTAGGTATATATGACAAGTCACCTCCCACACTATTTTCTATGCACAATATAAATAACCATGGTTGAGTTAATTTTCAAAAATCACTAGAAATAAAATTAATAAAATAAGTCTACATTGATGTGACTAAGATTTATTGTAAATTCCCAAAAATTTATTGTCCTTTAGCATTTATTTGTTTTGAACTTGCAAATAAAATTAAATAATAAAAAACATTTTTAAGAGTTTTTTTTTAATTCTATGTTGACTTTTTATATTTAGTACTTTTCTCATGAATTTAATATAATGTAATTTAATTGAGAATTTATTTATATGTAAAATGTTAATAATATTATTATAATCCCCATTGCATTATTATTATTATTATTTATTAAATCTATTATTATTCTTTATTAGTTTGACATTATGTTATTAAATAGAGTGGAATGAATATATAATTTAAAATTAAAAACATAAAAATGATAATATATTATTTTATAAACAAATGTGAAAGGACTTTCTTTATGAATTAAGAGTACTTCACTTGAAAATGACAATAATATTATTTTATGAGAAAGTGTGAAAAGACATTCATTATGAGTACTTTACTTGAAAATGACAATAATATTATTTTATGAAAAGACTATCATTATGAGTACTTTACTTTATGACTTAAAAGTACTTACACCACTACCTCGGTTAACTATGTGTTTTCATCCACCATAGAAAATTTGACAAATAAGCATTCTTAACTCATGCAATGCCACCTCAACCAAGGGGGGTGATGTCATCTACTAGAATGTGATTGGTTGTTTTTTATAGTACATTTTCTTTGTTTTGAGGCCATTTTTTGACCTCAAAATTTCTCTAATGTCATCACATGGTTTTTAGGATTCTCACCAGGCTTGCCATCAATTTTGGGGATATCTGATGGTAACTTAACCGGAATGGGCGACCAGTTATGCCCATGGAAAATGGGATCATCCATCAGGCGAGATAGGTCGGGTAAATCCAAAGTAGCCAAAAAGGGCAGTTGTTGATTCAACTGTGGGTACTGATAGTATTGATAAGGCATGTATGGACCGGTAGGACCTTGAATCGACTGATTGTAAGGTGTTCCCGAAGGAAACTGACCGTAAGGGGGTGTGCCACCTGGATCATAAGTAGGTCCGCCACCATAAAAAGGTGGGCCATTACCATAATAAGGTGTCCCGTTACCATAAGGTGGGGGCCCGCCTCTGCCGTCAGGAGGGGGTGGGCCGCTTCCAAATGGTGGGGGTCCTCCACTACCACCGGGATAGGATGGACCTCCACCGCCTCCGCCAAAAGGAGGTGGTGATCCGCCGCTGCCACCAGGATAGGGTGGACCTCTACCACCTCCGCTCGAGGGGGGGGGGTGGTCCATCGCCACTGCCGGAAGGGTAAGAGCCTCCTCCGCCACCTCCACCAAAGTAGGGTGGTCCTCCACCACCACCACCAGGATGGGATGGTCCTCCACCACCACCACTAAGATGGATGGTCCTCCACCACCACCACCAGGATGGGATGGTCCTCCACCACCACCACTAAGATGGATGGTCCTCCACCACCACCACCGGGATGGGATGGTCCTCCACCATAAGGTGGAGGTCCGTTACCACCCACGGGGGTGGTCCTCTGCCTCCACCTGAAGGGGGAGGGCCTCCACCTCTTCCTCTAGGGGGGTGTGGGCCATGATAGCTGGAGTGAGGTGGTCCTCCACCAGAAGGTAGAGATCTGCCTCCTCCAGAGTTGTGTGTGGGCCCGCCGCCTCCAATGGGAGGTGGGGGTGGACCAAACGGGGGTGGTGGAACTTGAGGGACTGTAGGTGGGGGTCCATGTTGTAAAAAAATTTGTTGCCCCCATAGAGTGTATGGATTTTCGGGGTAGGGTACCCCATAGAGTGCGTTTCCAGGATTGAGTTGTCCCGACACAGGGTTAAGCTAACCTGGATACGCTTGACTCCATGGTGGCTGAATTACATTGGATGGTCCCCCAACGTGAGATAATCCCATAGTGGAAGGTACAGGAGGTAAGGAATTTCCAACGGATGGACCGATGGGAACTCCTCCTACAGTATTATGGTTAAGAGACGGGGGTTTCCCCCCAGCAACAACTTGCTGACCACTAATCAAAGGTTGACCTAACACGGGTTGTTGATTATCTACTATAGGATTAACATTACTGGTAAGGAAGGTAGGGGGTAGAGAGTATCCTCCCCACATGTTTTGAGGTGGGGGAGGAATGGGTAATGTAACCGTGGTAGTAACAGGTGTGTTGGACTGTTGTCCTTCAACAGGTTGAGTCGTTCGAGGTGTCGAACTGGTCTCCTGTCTGATGGGTGAATGTGCAGAAAGTGATGGTTGACCAGGTTCAGAAGTGGTCACGTGTTGTGTGGATGATTCCGGTGAATCAAAAGATAAAACATGACTTGGGAGTGGTTGATAAGAATGTAACGTCGGGTCTTCTACCCTTCGTGAGAGACTTTGTCTTCGAATTTCATCACCCCTGACATGTAATCGATCCAAGCGACCACGAATGGGTTCGAAGAGTTCTTCAGGAGTAGGACAACTAGGTTGGGATGCAATGGAAAAATGAGCCATTGGGTGGCCTAGAGATGATGTCCAGTAAGTGACTGAAGGACCAATAGCTGCTATAGGGTCATCCTAGGGTGAATTTAACCATTCCACCGATCCAGGCTCTCCCAGTAAAACGAAAGGTAGGTCTGGTGAAGTAGAAGTGTGCACCTCTTCACCCCATGGGGGGTTGGAGGCAGGTGAATCTGCGGGGAACATATGTGCTCCAACATTCAAAGTAGGGTTTTCGACTTCAGGTGACACGACCATGGCTTTTGGGTCCATTCTTACCCTCAAAATTACCTCCTGGTTAAGGGGATATTTGGGCGGTAAGTTCTGAATCATACGGGACCTTCTCCAAGGAAAGTCAGCCAGAGTGACTGAAACAAAATTTTCTGCTGTTGTTCAGGTTTTCACAGGAAGATGTTTGAGATGAGTTCATATGGAGAGCCCGTGTGGGGTTTTTGTACTCTACGTACGTTTCAGACTGCTCAGTTGAGTCCATCATCAGGAGAATGTGTGGCTCATTATTAAATGTGTGCTTAATGTCCTTTATTAATATTAGTTTTTAATTATTGCTATTAATTTTTTAAATTTATTATTGAGACTAATGTCGGCTGTTTATTATTGTTTGTTGTTGTTTTTAATTTTTTAATTTTTTGTAGATGATACAAACCTCATTTGGACACATGAGAGAGAGAACCTAAACAAATTCCTTACACATCTCAATAACCAGTCCGAACACATAAAATTTACAATGGAGGTCCAAGAAAACAATTGCCTTCCTTTCCTCGACGTTCTTATTACAAAAAATGAGGATGGATCATTGGCACATCAAGTATACAGAAAAAAGACGCATACTGATAGATATTTACATGCAACATCCCATCACCATCCCTCACAAAAATTAGGAATCCTGAACACCCTTGCCATAAGGGCCATAAGAATTTCTGACAAAGAACATCTTAATGAAGAATTGAAACATCTTGCTAAAGTCCTTCAAGAAAATGGTTACAAAACACAAGATATCAACAAAGCATTCAAAAAGGCAAAAAACCTCTTAATAAGAGATTGTAACAACAAAAAGAAAGAACCCGAGAACATAAAAAAGGTGGTCCTCCCATACATCCAAGGTACCACAGACAAAATAGCCAGACTATTAAGAAAGAAACACATCGAAACTACTTTCTCCCCTCCCAACTGTTTAAGAAACATGTTGGACAAAGCAAAAGATCCAGTTGATCCCATGCTCAAAAAAGGAGTTTATTCATTTCCTTGCTCATGCGAGGATGAATACATCGGAGAGACAGGAAGATCAATAAAAACAAGGTTAAAAGAACATTGCGCAGACATAAAACATGAGAGAACAAAAAATTCAGCAGTAGCTAAACACTCCAAAAAAACTAATCACCACATTTGCATAGAGAAGGCTAAAGTCATAGCTGTGGAGGAACATTACAATAAAAGACGAATCCGTGAAGCTGTGGAAATTGAAAAACAACCAAAAATTTTTAACAGGGATGATGGACTAATTCTCAGCGAATCTTGGAAACCAATACTAAACCGTCTAAAAAACAACAACAAGAAGACGACCAACATTAAGCCTCAATAATTATTTTAAAAACGTTTTATCAAAAAATTAAAAAATTAAAAACAACAACAAACAATAATAAACAGCCGACATTAGTCTCAATAATAAATTTAAAAAATTAATAGCAATAATTAAAAACTAATATTAATAAAGGACATTAAGCACACATTTAATAATGAGCCACACATTCTCCTGATGATGGACTCAACTGAGCAGTCCGAAACGTACGTAGAGTACAAAAACCCCACACAGGCTCTCCATATGAACTCATCTCAAACAAAATTTTCTCCTAGGGAAAGATAAACAAAAGAAAAGCAGTCCAAAAAACTTCTACACATACTAAGGCCGCAAGCAAACTTATGTGATAGGAGTGGATTCAAAAGCCTAGAACCTCACATGATTATCAAGGCTTCACAAATCGCTATATACCACGCGGTCCAACAATGAAACACGATAAGGAGGATTGGGACCGTACCCTTTCCTGAATACCTGATTACCTGGACAGTATGTGCGTAGTCATCTCCCCGAGTGTTGTTCTCGGTGTATTGCTCTGCCAAGACGGCCAAATGGTTAACTCAGTTGGTTTCAGGAATCCTAATGGTGTCTCCCGATATACGCAAGGTACATGGGAGGTCAAATCCGTAGTGGTGCTATCTAATGCACAACCGTACAGCATGAGACCTTCCTATATACTACCGAGTATGTGAAACACCTTTCTATATACGCCAAGTACGTAAAACACCTTTCGATATACACCAAGTACACGAAGTACTTGGTGGGTACATGAAAGAGATTCGATATACCTGGTTGGTACGTGAAAGATCTTCGATATACCGATAAGTACTTGGAAGACTACAATACCCCCGGAATATAGTGCTGGCAAGTAACGACAGCTACCACGTTTTACGACACCGGAATACGTCTCTAACTTAACACACAAGTTACTAAAAATTTTACCCTAGTTCTACCGTTAATTTTATCTGGACAGTTAGGTGAATGCATGAGGTGAGTACATAAATGTAAACATAATGCAGGCCCTAACTACATGCAAAAAATGTACTTTTATTTTGATGAACTCTATACATGAAAGGGATAAATTTCTTTCCAAGTGATTTTACCAAAGCAACACAATGCAACACAATCCCAAAATCTACCAAATTTGATAAAAAATACTCTTTTCGCTTTTTCCGTTTTTCCAAGCAAAACTCAAAAAATCAACAAGCATGACAACCAAATCCAAACATTTTCTTTTGTCCTTTCGAATCAAAACTTTAAGAGATGAAAAGAGAGAAATTTCCTATCTAGAGCACTCTAACTTTTCGATTTTCACTATAATGGCTTAAAAGCATAAAAAATCAAGAATGCATACAATCTCTCCAAACATGGAATCACTTTTGTAAAAACTTGATCTCACTCGATTTTTTCAAGAAAATGAATGATTCATAATTCCCAAAAAGCACAAATGATTAATTCTTTCTCTCAAACTTTTGCAAAAGATTAATGAATGACAATTTCCAATGCATGAAGCAATTTCTACAATAATTTTCAAATGTACTCGAAAACAGTAAAAATGATGCACCTTTAACTTTCCAATGATATGCCAAGATAATGACTTGATAGCAATGATATTTTTAAGCACAAAATCTGAAAAGAAAGTTGATTTGCAGCATTCTAAATACTCAAGAAATTCTCAGAAAATGACAAGCACTCATATGGACTGAAAACACTCCAAAACAGTCAATCAAATAACCAAATGCAAACAAAGCTAAAAGACAAGTGCAAAAAGAAGTTTGGGATCATATCTAATGCAAAGATCCGATGAAGTGAGGAAAAGAGGGATAACAAGGTTAAGCGGATGAAGGTGGGGGAGACCAAAATGTCCACCGCTACCAAACTCAAGCTCGTTAAAATGGGACCCAATACAAATCCACAAAAAAATCCAAACACTTTCAACACACAAATAAAAAAGGGGTCTTTGATTGGATCTTGCAGTACAGAGGGGTCTACACACCAAACCAAGACTCAAATCAAAATGGAGGGGGGATGCCCTTATACCAATTTTAACATATCGACGCAGTTTGTGTTCATACACAGAGCAACCATCGCAGGTCACTAGTGCGGGTATTGCGATGATGTCGCAGGACACTAGTGGTAAGGTTGCGATGACAATCCAAAAGACAGAGAGCAGAGATCAAATCAACGCTCTGGTTCCACTGCCCATGTGCGATGGGCGAGATCCAAACTCTAGGATCAATATATCTCCAAGAAATGAGCAATACACTGACTTAAAGATTGTGAATATAGACTCATAGGAGGACTATAGACTCTTCAAAGTCATGATCTGATGGTGAAAAATACTTAGGAGGCAAATAAGATGGCTTGCAAAAGAAATCAACTGAAAATGGCATTCAAATTGAAAACTAAAACAAAGTACTCCCCAGTATGGTCACCAGATTTGTTTGATGGACAATCTACCAAGAGCGGACTCGAGGCCTGATCTCCCTAGCTTAATGTAAGTCTAGAACAAATAGGACAGAACATAGAATACTTTCCTAGATCTAATTAGAGATCGAGTAGATAAATGCTTTACCTTTCAGATCGCTGATCCTTTCTCCTTGATATTTGCACCAACCTTGATGGTCTTCATATCTCAGCTACAGAACCTCTCAAGACAACACATAACAAAACAAGTAGTAAAATGCACCTAAACAATAATAGATCTAAGTAAGCAATTAAGCAGGCAAACTACACAAAACATTATCAATGCAATGAGATTTGGTGGAAATAATTTATATTACTGTATAATAAGGGAAAATACATAGAAGGAAGTGATCACAACCAATGACTTAATGTAGAAACCCTTATCCAACCAAGCCAATGCCAAAGCCTCCAAAGGGATGATGGATATCTCAAGGGATGAGTATAGATCTCTCCTAAGCTAATTTCACTAGCATGTAGATAATATAGAATTCCTCCCTTTGGAATGGGAATGAGCTTCACTTTTATAGGACTAAGAGGATAGGATAGGTTAAGATATGGTAGGAGAGAGATAGGGGATCTCCCCCAATGGCTAGGGAACCGAATTCCAGCTCCCCTACAGGCTAAGGATAGGGATCCACATCACTCAGCTTCGATAATGGGCTCGAAGATGCTCTTTTATCCAACTAAGTGACATCATTGCATGCTGCATTAGGACAACCTGCGACGTCGCATGTTGCACAAGGGTGAACTGCGAGGACCTTGAAAAGTAGGTCAGTTAAGCCCTCCAGTCATGGGAAACTTCACGGATATATACACTGAGTCTCATGGTAGCAAGATTTAGGTGTAACAATAGGTGTATACATTTACTTTAATATACATAAATCATGCATGTCTGTTCAAGATAGAATAATAATTTTATTTATTGCAATTACAGGACATGTAAACCTTAAACATGTCTAGTTCAGTTCTTCCAGAATTATATATAAATATGAAGCGTTCTCTGTATTTTTCATTTTTACGGAATAGATGCATATGATAACCTGACAGGATCTGACCCCAATACTCATATCATTTCTAGCATTGGTATGGAATAATAAATAAGATCTTAATAGCACATATAGGAATCTATTACTTAGGAGATCATTTCTATTCAGATCTAAAGATACAATTTCCTTCATAAAACCTATCAGATTTTTACAATTAAGGCCATCTGAAAATGTGCAATAATAAGATCATTTTTAAATATAATGACATAACATTCTGATAGCAGATACAGGGTTCCTTTACTCCAAAAATCATTCCTGTACAGATCTAATGATACAAAATCCTTCCAGAAACATATCAGAAATGTACAATTAAAACCATCTGTAAATATGCAGTGATAACATTATTTAAATACAATGACATAATACTTATCTGCAATCTCTGATTAACCAATGGAACACAGCCACAAACCTCCCATCCTTAGACCAACAAGTCTCCTTGATCTTGTAGTCACCCCCGAGCTGAGTTCACAGTCCCTCTGGTTCATAGTTTATATTTTATTTTCCCTTAACTTGTTCCCCAAGTTATTTATAAAATTTATGTGGAAACAAACAACCCAACATCCAACTCAGTACTCCTGAGATCCAGGATGCTCCAAGGACTTTTTAGTGTCTACAACTTAAGAGGTCAATAAGTCACATCCTATTCAGAGTATTTGCATTGCTCCTGCAGACTTGTGGTAGTATTCCTACCTGAACACAACTAGTGTTCCAAGCATACCCAGCTGCAATGATTTCTCTTAGTCTGGTTCAGTTTGTGCTCCAAACTGCCCCCATTTCATTGTCTTCATTAGCTCTGGTTATTTTATCCCCTGCTCGCCTTTCTCTCTTGTGTGATAATGATAATGAATTTGAATGGATTCCTTTTTTTTCTCTTTTTATTCTCCTTGGTGTGAGTTTTCTCAATTTTTATTTATTTAATTCCAATATTCTCCCTAAATTTTTCTTTAGGGTTTCCAAGTGTCTCCATAATAATTTACCATTATCATTTTATTTGGTTTTTACTCTCCAAACCCATAGGAACTGTGACTCCCATCTCATTAATGTGCTGGTCCACATGGTCATCAGAAATTAACTTATCAAATTTCTAACGTCATCTAAGTAAAATGAAATAATACTTAACCAAATATAAAAGGGGTTATAAGTTCAAAATTTGGGGTGTTACATTCCCCCTCCCCTTAAGTTTTCACCGTCCTCGGTGTTAAACAGTTTCAAAACAACAAATAAACATAATAACAAAAATCAGTTTGTGTCATTTACTTCTTCGAACAAAAAAGGGTATGTTGCTTGCATTTCCTTTTCCATTTCCCAGGTAGCCTCCCCAAGTTATAGTGCTCCCATTTCACTTTTACCTGGACGATGGTACAATTCCGAAGTGCCACCTCTTTCCGATCCAGTATGCATACATGATATGTCTGGAAGTCTCCTCCTGATTCCACCTGAATCACATGCCAATTCACAATATGCTTAGGATCATACACATATTTCTTTAGCAATGAAACATGAAACACATCATGTACTTTAAATTTTGTTGGTAGAGCTAACTTATAAGCAACAGGTCTTACTCTAGCAAGTATTTGGAAAGGACCACAGTATCTTGGTGCCAGCTTGGCAACCTTGCCCAAACACAAAGAACTTTTATTTGCTTTCACTCTTAGGAATACATCATTCCCAACTTCAAATTCTTTATGTTCTCTATGCAGATTTGCATAGCTTTTCTATTTGTCCTGGGTAGTTTTTAAGTTTGTTTTAACTTTTTGTGCAATGTTTTCTAGTTCTTCTAACAATTCAGGACCCAACAAAATCCGGTTCACCGGATCATCCCAAGTTGTAGGGGTTTTGCATTCTCTGCCATACAAAATTTCGAATGGGTTCATTCCTACAGAAGTTTGATACCCATTATTGTAAGCAATTTCATCCAAGTGCAGGTAATTTTCCCACTGATTTGGGTTATCCATGACATACAACCGAAGCATGTCTTCCAGAATCGGATTCACCCTCTAAGTCTTCCCATCTATTTGAGGGTGGTAGGCTATACTAAAACTCAATTTTGTCCCCAAACCTGTGAATAACTCCTTCCAAAAATGGGAAGTGAAATTTGCATCCCTATCAGATACAATTACCTTCAGAATTCCATGAAGTCGAAAGACTTCTTTCATGAATATTTCTGCAATATGTATTGCTTTGAAGATGGATTTAACTGGTATGAAATGGGTTGCCTTAGTTAGCTTTCCCACCACAACCATGATAACATCATGTTGTTTGTTGTTTTTGGGCAACCCTGTGATGAAATCCATAGAAATAGTCTCCCATTTCAATTACGGTACCAGTATAGGTTGTAATAAACCAACCGTGTGTTGATGTTCCACTTTCACCCTTTGGCAATCCATACACTTTGCTATATATTTAGCAATTTCAGATTTCAATCTGCGCTAGTAATACTAGTTTTTGACAGCTGTTAGCATTTTCTGATAACTTCGATGATCAAAATATGTCCTTTTGTGAAATTCATCAAGAATCAAATGCCTTAACTCTGTCTGATTTGATATATATAATCTGTTTTTGAATAACAACAGCCCATCTTTTGATATGCTATAATCTATTGCTTGCTGTTCTGAATTTTCTGCATGACACTTTTGCGTTAAATTCATATATTTTGGGTCTGTTTCAGTTGCTGTCAGGATTTTCAATACCAAATCAGAGTGAAAACTATTAACTGAAGTCATGGTTAGCATGTGCATTCTTCTACTAAAAGCATCAGCTATTTTGTTTTCTTTTCCTTTAATATGCTGAATTTCAAAATCAAATTCATTTAAGAAAGCTAGCCACCTTGCTTGCCTACCATTCATATTTAGCTGTTCGAAAAGATATTTCAGCCCAATGTGATCAGTTTTAAGAACAAATCTTTTCCCAAAAAGATAATGTTGCCACATCTTCAAAGCATGAATTATGGCAGCCAATTCTAAATCATGTGTTGCATAGTTTACTTCATGCATCTTTAATTTTCTAGATTCATAACCGATTACAGAACCATATTGCGTTAACACGCCTCCCAATCCTTCCTTGCACGCATCTATGCCTACTACAAAGTCACCATAACGATCAACCACCTTTAGAACAAGAGCTGAAGTAAGCAACTGTTTTAGCTTCGCAAAACTATCTTCACATTTGGCTGTCCAAATAAAATTGACTTCCTTCCTCTGAAGGAATGTGATAGGATGAGCCACTTTGGAAAATCCTTCAATGAATTTTCGATAGTATCCGGCTAATCCCATAAAAGAGCAAACATCGCTCACATTTTGGGGAGTAGGCCAGCTCATTATGGCCTTGATTTTATCTGGATCCACCGCAATATCTTGGGCTGATATTATGTGACCCAAATATTGTATTTGGTCTTAGTAAAAATCACACTTAGTTAGCTTTGCGTATAACTGATTTTCGCTTAAGACTTGCAACACTAACTGTAGTGCCCTCACTCGGCACTGGGTCATCTATTCTGTTTAAATGTCTGTTTTCTGTATGTTTATATGTCTCTGAAATTAAATAAGCAAATCTTAAAACTTTTCATGTAAATACCAAGTTTTTTCTCCCTTTTACCTCTAACGAAAAGAATCAGCCGGCTATATTCAGGTTTCTAAAAGTTCATAAATCTGTGCAAATTAATTAAACATCAACTTAAGACTCATCATTCTAACCCAGTTCTTTCAACATACGTAATTTGGAAATAAAAGAAAATTACATGTTACTTAAGCTTGTTCAGTAAAATACCTGGAGTCCGTAGATTTGCAGCAAGGTAAGAAGATCCCTGTAGTGGGTTCTGTAGGTTACCTTCGCAACCCAAAATGATGTGTCCACCCTACCGATCAGCTATTATCGTGCTGACCCTAGGAAATCAACGGATTTCCTAGCCCCCGAGCCCACAGACCGATAATCCCGACAGCCACTTTCCATGGTAATCATCCGTTGAGTTATCCCCCTCCTCAGTCTTTTCTTTTGAGTTTCCCACCTCCTTAAAGCTTCGAGTTAACCCCCTCCTCGGCATTCCTCCTTTTTCACAAAAATCCTCACAGTTCTCCCACAATAACCCCCTTACTACTTTGTTAATTCTCCCCTTTATAGGAATCCACCTCCTTCCAAAGTCAAACTTCCTTATCACTCCACCGCCCTAGCTGTCGTGGTCTTGGAAGTACTAATCATTAATGCATCCCCTTTTAAGGTAAAAAGGTGGATTATATATATTATTTTAAATCATCCAATTTTCTTTTGAGCAGTAGGATTATTTAATAATTCATTTAACAACTCCATTTTACTTACTTGGAATGATTCCGCTAATTAATTAAATGAATAATCTATTTAATAAATTTATTATTATTCAATCCACTATGCTTTATTAAAAGGATTATTAACACTATTATTATTAATTTAATAATAATATTAATAACAATAATGATTAATAATAATAGTGATTAAATTAATTGTGAATAATAATTAAAATATCTATTTGTTTAATTGACAAGTGTCAACCTAATACCCCTAGGTATAAGTAATGAAATATAATTAATGGTTTACTTAACCATAATCAACAATTACATAGTGTACTCTTCTAGTATTAATATTTAACTATCATACTTCATATCGAGGACACCTTCACTTGAGGATACTTGCAATTAATGACACTTATTTTAATCGTTCATTACCATGTTCACACACAAAGACTAATTAACTTCTTTTACACATTGGAACTTGACAATCTTTTACTAATTAAGTCATTCAGTAAATACTTAATTGAGTTACCTATGATAGTTATAACATTGTTAAATCTTGATAAGTATGTTGTAAACCAATACTATTGCGCATGTGCATAATGTGCATGCGTGGCCAGCGTATGCACAAGACAGACATGTACTACAAACATATGTCATATATATATTCTATGCATATCAGCTAACTAATATTCATAATACTTTATGCAAACCGAACAAGTACACATTCATCATAATATTACTAAAACATCATCGTTTATTTTATCATTTAACCTTTAAGATTCCATTTCATTGCTTTTATGATTACGTTTGTTCAATCAATCAGGTTCAAGGTAGGCTACCTACTACCACTAACTCCAGGTCAATGAATGCCCAACCCTCAACAGTACTAACTATCATATCCTCCCATCGTTAACCTACTGCCACAACCTCCCTGTCCTTCCTCTGCTAGTATAAAAGTGGATGTCGGACTCAACGACCTGACCACATAGAACTTGAGAGCGATAGCGTCGGCTGAACAAAAAGCGGACCTATCCTCTCCTAGCAGGCATCCGACCATCGTCATCACACATACATGGGGAGCGTGTCTCAGCACGACCCTCCCACGATCTCGGGTATTATAGGAACATAGGGTGGGCAACACATCCATCCCTCTCAACATACTGGGCCTACGCCCTTATCAAATCATACTCTGCTGCTCTCGAGATTATCGGTCCATGTCATCGTTTCATCAATTTTGGGTTGCTAAGGTTTACTGCATGGATAGGTTCTTCTCCGTATATTAGATCAAGTACCCGGCTATCCCATAGCCCTTGTGTCCTGCAGGTTAGTATTCCGCAAGATACACCCTTTTTTTTTAACAAGCATTTCCATTCGATCACCCATTGATCCATATCATCAACATCATTCATTTCACGTCACAATTTTATCGTATCACAGATATGCATGGAATATAACAGTTCTATCAATTTCATCATAGGATGGCATCCACGTACAACACCATATATTTTACATTCTATCATTGTCTGATCCATATTGTCAGCATCATTTATCTCATCACATAAAATCATTAAATCGATCATAGCATAATTACCACATCATATATATCACATATCCTCCAGGACGATTATCAACATACACTGTCATTATGAAATAAAAGAATCTCATGTTAATCATAACTTAATAACTGCATGAATATAGTAACATCATTAACACAGTAGCAACATATCATCATGTCTATCATGCCGAAAATATAGTTCACTCTGTCTAGCTGAGTCAAATAGATTACAAGCAATTAAAGTGAAAGGGGTCTAACTCGCCAACAGGCCTAGTCAAAATATGGGGCATTACACTAACCTTAAATGTTCCTCATGCTCGCTTTCATTCTTTGAGTAAATGAGTATGTCATCAATAAACACCACAACAAACTTATCAAGGTACTTACTGAAAACATTATTCATAAGACACATGAACGTGGAAGGTGCATTCATCAAACCGAATGGCATCACCACAAATTCATAATGTCCATAACGGGTACAGAAAGCTGTTTTATACACATCTTCTTCTTTAATTCTGATTTGATGATAACCCAACCTCAAATCTATTTTTGAAAAGATGGTAGCACTTCCAACTTGATCAAACAGATCGCCAATCCTTGGAAAGGAATACCGATTTTTTATATTACTTTATTCAGTTGTCTATAATATCTACACAGTTGTAAATTTCCATCCTTCTTTCGTACAAAGATCATTGGTTCTCCCCATGAGGACACACTTGGACGGACATAACCCTTTTCTAACAGCTCCTGCAATTGTACTTTCAATTCTATCAATTCAGGAGTACTCATCCGGTAAGGTGCCTTAGAAATAGGTACTGCTCCTGGAGATAGGTCTATTGTAAAATCAAGTTCTCTCTTGGGTGGTAACTCAAGAATTTCCTCGGGAAACACATCTTCAAATTCAGCCAGCATAGGATGTTTTGTTAAATCTAAAACTTTGTTTTTCTGATTTTCTGCTAAGTGGAAAGCATATAATTTACACCCTTTTCGTGCGTTTCTTTTCAGCTGTAGTGCAGAAATTTCCCTTAAGTTTAGTGTCTGTACTATCCCTTGAATCTTTTCAAACTGTCCAACATCATTCACAAAAGTAACCGATTTTTTATAGCAATCTAGGACAGCTCTATGTTTTTCCATCCAATCCATACCGATAAGTAAATCGTAAGATCCCGATGGCAAAACATTTAAATCTGTACTAGTGTAAGATTCATTTAACTTTAAAGGACATTGATTTACTACTTCAAAAACTTTTCTTTTTGCTCCTGTGGCCATTTGAACCAGACAAGACTGAATGTATTTTTTTTTGCTTAGTTTGCATGGCTCACAAATTTTTGGGTCTATATAACTTTTACATGCGCCATAATCACTCAAGATAGACACAAGTGTCCCAGAAATCATACCTTAAACCTCGATAATAGAGGCTTGATGTTCTGCTTGCCGATTGTTTAATGCAACGTAAATTTTTTGACTCCTTGCTAGGTCTTGAAATGAGAAGCCTCTTGCAGATTGTTCATTGATTTATTTTTCTCCTCCTGATGAGGACATTCATACCATCTATGATTTTCTCCATAGCCCCAACACTTGATTGGTTGTTTAGATGGTGTGTCTTCAGGTCTTTTTTCATTTTCACTGTTCACCTTCTTACTTGGTGGAACAAAGTTTGATTGCGACTTACCGCCATCAAACTTGTTGCTGAAAGGTGCACGCACAACTTGGTTTTTGAAACTATTGGGCTTGTGACCTTTCTGCCTACTTTCAGACTTTGTCTTTTTATTTTCATTCCACCTCTTAGATACTTCATCCTTATTCTGACTCTGTTCAAAACACACTCTATCCTTTCTGAAGGAATCTTCCAAGGTATTTGGATCATCGAACTCTATCCGATCTTTGAAGCTAAAAGGTAAACAATTCAGGAAACGTTGAATTCTGACTTTTTCATCTTGAATATAGGGAACGTACTTGAGTAATTCCAAAAATTTGCTGATTAATTCCTCCATAGTTTGTTTTCCCAGCTTTAGGTTGTAAAAATCCTTTACTTTTATGTCATAATACCTTTCGAACAGATATTTCTATTTGAAGAATGTCACAAAAGCTTTCCATTTCACCTTTTTCTCGTTGATGGCTTCTGTCAGCTTAAGGTCGTCCCACCATGCCGAAGCTTTCCCTTGCAGATTGAAAATAACAATCCTTTCCTTTATGAGACTAGAATAGTCAAACATGAGTAAATGCCTCTCCATGTCCCTAAGCCACAACTTAGCTTCTTCTCCCGTCTTAATTTCCCCATTGAAGATAGGAGGTTTAATCTTTCTCAATTCTAAGTGTAGCTGATTCATTTTTCCAGTTTTCTTTTTCTTTTTAGGAACAAATTCTTCGGAATCTTCGCCAAGTGACTCTTGTTGCTGATATCCATATTATAGCTTACCGAATTTATTGGATGAGCAGTCTTAAACTTGGAATTTCTTTTCGTCACAGACTTTTCTTTATGATGTTCTGCTTGTGTTGGAATATGACTGTTTTTTTTTTTCAGTCAGTTTTTGTAGTAGAATTGCATTTATTTCTCGTTGTTCCTCAAAATTTTTAATATTGTATTCCTTAATACTTAGTATCTCAGCTTTAAGACTTTTGACAGTTTCCAGCATTTCACTAGACGTTGTTTCTCCTTGTGGAGAGTAAAGATTTCTTCCCTGTCTACTCACCATGTCGCCTCGCAGACTAGATGTTTCCACAACAATCCTTCCCTCTTGTTCCGCAGAATTCATTTTTCAGCTACTTACTATTTTCCGCCACACTTCTGTCTATGTGTGATAACCAGTTGTTTGTTAGGAAACAATAAAAAAAACGACATCTACTCCCAAAAAAAAATTAATAGTATGCTATAAAAAACAAAAAAAATGTTATAAAGCAACATTAATGTAAACGAGCTTAAAGGTCCTAGTGTAGTGACCGTAGCTCTGATACCAATTTGTCACGTCTCTTCTACACCATTTTTTTTTTGTAAGGGTATTGAAGCTAACATAAAGCTCGAAATCCTGTACTCTAAGTTTTAATTATGGCCTGCTAGCTTTTAACTACAAGAGTACTATGCTTACTATTACTTAGGTTGATTTTAACCTAAGTGTCAACAGATAAAAGCTCCTATGAAAATCCTAGTGTAAATTATACACAATCACGTTCAACATATATAACCTATTCATATACACACCCAAACATAATACCTATATACTAATGGTTATGTGACCATATAATACAGGTGCAAAATAAAATTTTAATGAGCAATACTATGTTAAAATTTAAAGCATTTTAACTATGAAATCTAAACGTTTAAAAGTGAATATAAAACCACTTAACATATAATTATATGTTATAATTATATTAATAACATATATACTATATGCTAATATTATAACTTAATCTTAGAATTACCCTTGTAAATCTATGTTCATATATTATACCACATATAAACTTTTAATACCCAAGTTTATAAAACGTTGGTTTCGACATGTAATAAAATGTCACATTATTATAAAAAGGATTAAAAAGGATTATGTGCAAATAGGATTTGCACATAATGCTTGACATTGGTTTAACGAAAACCTTAATCTACATAACCAACGAATATATATGCCGAGGTTGATTATTATTTATACATCGTATTGATCGTGGGTTATAAGCTATGGAACATATATACATAGAGGTCGATTATGGTTTAACCGTCGATATGAAGGTTATAATATATGATATATATATTATCTAACTATCGTGCTAAGTCAAAGAGTGTAGCATGTTAACGTTATAAATTGTTGGCCAGTAATGTGTTTGATGCCACGCAGGCTTAGCATTGATTTATTTACATTTTAAACCAGTGGCATTGTCACCTACTTGGCAGGTTGACTCCACGCTCAGGCTGCACCAATGGACTCATGACTCGGCAACAAATTTGTGATCACGCTTGCAACATGACTCCAACTAACTCACAAGTGTTCCATCCTCGTCACACTGTAGTAAATGAACTTTACCTTCTCATTTAATACCATGCTGGCTCTCGAGCGTTGATTGCTATCCGACATCGCCGACTTGGTAATCGTGAGCCCGTGGGACCGTCGATCTCGAGGTAGTGATATTCGCGCCCATGTGCAAACTCGTGTGAAGGTAGTCAATGCACTTGTTACCGGTTTCAGAGGTCTGCCAACTCCCATCTGGTGGAAAGATCTTTGGTAAAGTCACTCTGTCAAAGCACTAGTTTAATTTTCTTGGCATCGGGAAGCTCTACACAGAGCGTATATGCTCTATGCAGCCGGCTCGCATCCTGTGCATGCCGCAAAACTTCACCACGATGATGAAACAACTAAAGTGTACCAGAGGCAGAGTTTCAGTACCCTAGTTTCCCACGTTCTCAGGTGACAGAGCTTGCCCACTATATTACTGTCAAATTCCTTGTAAAATATTAGCTTGTAGTTTGTTTAAATATTTTCAACACCGTGTTTATCAAATGTTTGGTTGACAAGTTTTATGCCGTAACTGATTTCCCTTGTTGTTACTATCGCAGGTGAGAATGCAGCAGACAGATGGCGTCAATCCCTTCGTTCCTAACTGAAAGCATAAGGAGGAAAGCATTGCTTGACAGGTAACCCGTTCACTCCTCAAGTCTCGGGAAACCTCACCCAAGATTAGTGATGGGTTACTTAATTCGTTGGGTTTCTCTATTTGCATGCACGCCTGGTTATAAGGTCGTCTACTTCCTGCAACCCCACTGTATATCGTTTCGCAGATGGTCTCTCGACCTGGGTTGTAGGAGTTACAAGGTTTTGATTTAGTTTATCCAACAAGCGAGCTTGTGGAGCTTCGGCTCGGTTTATTAATGGTTTTGTGTATGTAAAAATTACTATACAGAGTTGAGTCAATTCTTAATGTTTTGTTCACGCCCTAGGCGTAACGTAAATGTCTTTTGTTTGTGGCTTGGAACCACCAGCCAGACCTTTGCGGTCTCGATTGTAATACTTACTATGTTTTAAGTTGATGTAAAACTCAGAGGTGTTGAAGTAACTCTTGTATACATTCCTGTACTGCCGTAAAATGTGATTTCGTTTCAATTTTAAACAGGTCGTGTACTTACACAGAACTTCACTTATGCCATTGTTCGTTATTTTTAATTTCATTTAACATATATATATATGCATATGTCTGGAAAAGCGTTTAACTCTCGCTTAGCATCATATACAGAGTTCGTACAAATTACATGGGTCTCTGTCTCTAGTGTTCGGTGTTTGGAATAATGCACAGGGTTACAAACTGGTTAGATTCGCATTCATTCTTTTAATCTGCAAAGTCGTTTATAAGAATATATTGTCTGTGCAAATCGTGAAATAAAGAGTTATAACCCTAGCCTGTGTATGTATTATTATACAACATTTAAATTGCTGGAGAAAATACATTAATATTGTTTTTATCCTTTGTATTTTGTTCTGGGTTTAAAAATTAAAGGTCAGAGCTCGACCATGGAGTTTGAGTTCATACGCCGACGGTAAAGGCATAAACCATACCCCAATATGAAAACGATTTATGAATGGTTATTCTGAAGATAAACAATAGTTGTAGTTTTATTAGGGTTTCGAGAATCCAAATCCTTCCCACCTGTATTCAGCCTTGCAACAAGGTTAATGTGTTCCTAAAACTATTTGTAATCTTTAAGCAATGAACTTACAGGGTATCAATTCCCTTGTTAATGCATATTGCATTAGGGTTAGTCGCTAACCCTATCTATTTTTGGTTTGACCGAACTTAAACATGCGAAATGTAATAATAAAATATTTACTATTACTTTGTTTATACTCATGTGGGTATTCACACCCTATCGCATCAATTAATGAAGTATTTTCATACTCGGGTCATTCTACTGCATAAACATTGAGTATCATTTTCTTGTTATGCGATGGTCGATTTTGACCATGGAGCTAACACTCCCATGCTGACACTTAACTAGCATTCGCATATTAAATAAACGTAAATGGAAATCGTATTTCTTCTGCCGAAATGAATGGCATTAAGACAAAGTTGTGAACAATGTTTATGAAGTAACTTTCAGTACTGAAACAACTTTGTTTACAGGTGCATAAATTTACTTTAATATACATAAAGCATGCATGTCTGTGCAAGATAGAATAATAATTTTATTTATTGCAATTACTGGACATGTAAACCTATAAAGGTTTACATGTCTAGTTCAGTTATGCCAAAATCATATATAAATATGAAGCATTCTCTGTATTCTTCATTTTTACAGAATAGATGCATATGATAACCTGACATGATCGGACCCCAATACTCATATCATTTCTAGCATTGGTATGGAATAATAAATAAGAACTTAATAGCACATATAGGAATCTATTACTTAGGAGATCATTTTTGTTCAGATCTAAAGATACAATTTCGTTCATAAAACCTATCAGAGTTTTACAATTAAATCCATCTGAAAATGTGCAATAATAAGATCATTTTTAAATATAATGACATAGCATTTTGATAGGACATACAGGGTTCCTTTACTCCTAAAAGCATTCTTGTACAGATCTAATGATAAAAACTCCTTCCAGAAACATATTAGAAATTACAATTAAAACCATCTGTAAATATGCAGTGATAACATTATTTAAATACAATGACATAATACTTATCCGCAATCTCTGATTGACCAGTGGAACACTGCCACAAACCTCTCAGCCTTAGACCAGCAAGTCTCCTTTCTCTTATGGTCACCCCCGAGCTAAGTTCACAGTCCCTCTAGGTCAGAGTTTATATTTTATTTTCCCTTAACTTGTTCCCCAAGTTATTTACAAAATTTCTGTGGCAACATACAACCCAAAATCCAACTCAGTACTCGTGAGCTCTAGGATGCTCTAGGGAATTTTAAGTCTTTTCAACTTAATAGGTCAATCAGTCAGAGCCTATTCAGAGCATTTGCAGTGCTCCTGCAGACTTGTGGTAGTATTCCTACCTGAACACAACTAGTGTTCCAAGCATACCCAACTGCAATGATTTCTCTTATTCTGGTTCAGTTTGTGCTCCAAACTGCCCCCATTTCATTGTCTTCATTAGCTCTGGTTATTTTATCCCCTGCTCTCCTTTCTCTCTTGTGTGATAATGATAATGAATGTGAATGAATTCCTCTTTTCCTCTTTTTATTCTCCTTGGTGTGAGTTTTCTCAATTTTTATTTCTTTAATTCCAATATTCTCCCTAAACTTTTCTTTAGGGTTTCCAAGTGTCTCCATAATAATTTCCCATTATTATTTTAATTGGTATTTACCCTCTAAACCCATAGGAACAATGACTCCCATCTCATTAATGTGCTGGTCCACATGGTCATCAAAACTTAACTTATCAAATCTCTAATGTGATCTAAGTAAAATGATATAATTCTTAACCAAATATAAAAGGGGTTATAAGTTCAAAATTTGGGGTGTTACATTCCCCCTCCCCTTAAGTTTTCACCGTTCTCGGTGTTAAACAGTTTCAAAACAACAAATAAACATAATAACAAAAATCAGTTTGTGTCATTTACTTCTTTGAAAAGAAAAGGGTATGTTTCTCGCATTTCCTTTTCCATTTCCCAGGTAGCCTCCCCAGGTTATAGTTCTGCCATTGCACTTTTACCTGGACGATGGTTCGATTCCGAAGTACCACCTCTTTCCGATCCAGTATGCATAGAGGATCTGTCTGGAAGTCTCCTCCTGAATCCACCTGAATCACATGCCAATTCACAATATGCTTAGGATCATACACATATTTCTTTAGCAATGAAACATGAAACACATCATGTACTTTAAATTTTGCTGGTAGAGCTAACTGATAAGCAACAGGTCCTACTCTAGCAAGTATTTGGAAAGGACTACAGTATCTTGGTTCCGGCTTGGTAACCTTTCCGAAACACAAAAGAACTTTTCTTTGCTTTCACTCTTAGGAATACATGATCCCCAACTTCAAATTCTTTATGTTCTCTATGCAGATCTACATAGCTTTTCTGTCTGTCTTGGGCAGTTTTAAGTTTAGTTTAACTTTTTGCACAATGTTTTCTAGTTCTTCTAACAATTCAGAACCCCAACACAATCCGGTTCACCGGATCATCCCAAGTCATAGGGGTTTTACATTTTCTACCATACAAAATTTCGAATGGGCTCATTCCTGCAGAAGTTTGATACCCATTATTGTAAGCAATTTCACCCAAGTGTAGGTAATTTTCCCACTGATTTGGGTTATCCATGACATACAACCGAAGCATGTCTTCCATAATCTAATTCACCCTCTCAGTCTGCCCATCTGTTTGATAGTGGTAGGCTATACTAAAACTCAATTTTGTCCCCAAACCTGTGAATAACTCCTTCCAAAAATGGGAAGTGAACTTTGCATCCCTGTCGGATACAATTACCTTCGGAATTCCATGAAGTTGAAAGACTTCTTTCATGAATATTTCTGCAATATGTATTGCTTTGAAAGTGGATTTAACTGGTATCAAATGGGCTGCCTTAGTTAGCTTGTCCACCACAACCATGATAGCATCATGTTGTTTGTTTTTTTTGGGCAACCCTGTGATGAAATCCATAGAAATAGTCTCCCATTTCCATTCCAGTACCGGTATAGGTTGTAACAAACTAGCTGAGTGTTGATGTTCCACTTTCACCCTTTGGAAATCCATACACTTTGCTATATATTCAGCAATTTCAGATTTCAATCTGGGCATGTAATACTATTTTTTGACAGCTGTTAGCATTTTCTGATAACATGGATGACCAGAATATGGCCTCTTGTGAAATTCATCAAGAATCAAATGCCTTAACTCTGTCTGAACTGATATATATAATCTGTTTTTGAATAACAACAACCCGTCTTTTGATATGCTGTAATCTGTTGCTTGCTATTCCGAATTTGTTGCATGACACTTTTGCATTGAATTCAGATATTTTGGATTTTTTTCTGCTTCTGTCTGGATTTTTAATACCAAATCAGATTGAAAACTGTTAACTGAAGTCATGGTTAGCATGTGCATTCTTCTACTAAGAGCATCAGCGATTTTGTTTTCTTTTCCTTTAATATGCTGAATTTCAAAATCAAATTCACATAAGAAAGCTAGCCACCTTGCTTGCCTACCATTCAGATTTGGCTGTTCAAAAAGATATTTTAGCCCAATGTGATCAGTTTTAAGAACAAATCTTTTCCCAAGAAGATTATGTTGCCACATCTTCAAAGCATGAATTATGGAAGCCAGTTCTAAATCATGTGTTGCATAGTTTACTCCATGCGTCTTTAATTTTCTAGATTCATACCCGATTACAGAACCATCTTGCATTAACACGCCTACCAATCCTTCCTTGCACGCATCTGTGCATTCTACAAAGTCACCATAAGGATCAGCCACCTTTAGTAAGCAACTGTTTCAGCTTCGCAAAACTATCTTCACATTTGGTTGTCCAAATAAACTTGACTTCCTTCCTCTGAAGGGATGTGATAGGATGAGCCACTTTGGAAAATCCTTCAATGAATTTCCAACAGCATCTGGCTAATCCCATAAAAGAGCGAACATTGCTCACATTTTGGGGAGTAGACCAGCTCATTATGGCCTTGATTTTATCTGGATCCACCGCAATACCTTGGGCTGATATTGTGTGACCCAAATATTGTATTTGGTCTTTGTAAAAATCACACTTAGTTAGCTTTGCGTATAACTGATTTTCCCTTAAGACTTGCAACACTAATCTTAAATGTTCCTCGTGCTTGCTTTCATTCTTTGAGTAAATGAGTATGTCATCAATAAACATCACAACAAACTTATCAAGGTACTTACTGAGAACATTATTCATAAGACACATGAACGTGGCAAGTGTATTATTCAAACCGAATGGCATCACCACAAATTCATAATGTCCATAACGGGTACGGAAAGCTGTATTATCACATCTTCTTCTTTAATTCCGATTTGATGATAACTCGACCTCAAATCTATTTTTGAAAAGACGGTAGCACCTCCAACTTGATCGAACAGATCGTCAATCCTTGGCAAGGGATACCGATTTTTGATAGTTACTTTATTCAGCCGTCTATAATTTATACACACTCGGAAAGTGCCATAACCCTTGGACGGACATAACCCTTTTCTAACAGCTCCTGCAATTGTGCTTTCAATTCTATCAATTCAGGAGTACTCATCCGATAAGGTGCCTTAGAAATAGGTACTGCTCCTGGAGATAGGTCTATTGTAAAATCAAGTTCTCTCTTGGGTGGTAACTCAGAAATTTCCTCGGGAAACACATCTTCAAATTCAGCCAGCACAGGATGTTTTTTTAAATTTGAAACTTTGTTTTTCTTATTTTATGCTAAGTGGACAACATATAATTTACACCCTTTTTGTGTGTTTCTTTTTCAGTTGTAGTGCAGAAATTTCCCTTAACTTTACTGTCTGTACTATCCCTTGAATCTTTTCAAACTATCCAACATCATTCACAAAAGTAACAGATTTTTGATAGCAATCTAGGACAACTCTCTGTTTTTCCAGCCAATCCATACCGATAAGTAAATCGTAAGATCCCAATGGCAAAACATTTAAGTCTGTACTAGTGTAAGCTACATTTAACTTTAAAGGACACTGATTTACTATTTCATAAGCTTTTCTTTTTGCTCCTGTGGCCATTTGAACCAGCTAAGGCTGCATGTATTTGTTTTTGCTTAGTTTGCATGACTCACAAATGTTTGGGTCTATATAACTTTTACATGCGCTAGAATCAATCAAGATAGACACAGATTTCCTGGAAATCATACCTTCAACCTCGAAAATAGAGGCTTGATGTTCTGCTTGCCGATTGTTTAATGCAACATAAATTTTTGGACTCCTTGCTACGTCTTGAACTGTAGAAGCCTCTTGTAGATTGTGCACTGATTTATTTTTCTCCTTCCGATGAGGACATTCATACCATCTATGATTTTCTCCACAACCCCAACACTTGATTGGTTGTTTAGATGGTGTGTTTTCAGGTCTTTTTGCCCTTTTAGTGTTCACCTTCTTACTTGGTGGAAAAAAGTTTAATTGCGACTTATTGCCATCAAACTTGTTGCTGAAAGGTGCACGCACAACTTGGTTTTTGAAACGATTGGGCTTGTGACCTTTCTACCTACTTTCAGACTTCGTCTTTTTCTTTTCATTCCACCTCTTAGATACTTCAACCTTATTCTGACTCTGTTCAAAACACATTCTATCCTTTCTGAAGGCATCTTCCAAGGTCTTTGGATCATCGAACTCTATCCGATCTTTGAAGCTAAAAGGTAAACAATTCAGGAAAAGCTGAATTCTGATTTTTTCATCTTGAATGTAGGGAACGTACTTGAGTAATTCTAGAATTTTGCTAATTAATTCCTCCATAGTTTGTTGTCCCAACTTTAGGTCGTAAAAATCCTTTACTTTTCTGTCATAATACTTTTCGGACAGATATTTCTATTTGAAGAATGTCACAAAAGCTTTCCATTTCACCTTTTTCTCGTTGATGGCTTTTGTCAGCTTAAGGTCGTCCCACCATGCTAAAGCTTTCCCTTGCAGATTGAAAATAGCAATCCTTGCCTTTATGAGACTAGAATAGTCAAACATGCGTAAATACTTCTCCATGTCCCTAAGCCACAGCTCAGCTTCTTCCCCCATCTTAATTTCCCCATTGAAGGTAGGAGGTTTAATCTTTCTCAATTCTGAGCGTAGCTGATTCATTTTTCCAATTTTCTTTTTCTTTTTAGGAACAAATTCTTCAGAATCTTCGCCAAGTGACTCTTCGTTGCTTATATCCATATTATAGCTTACCGAATTTATTGGATGAGCAGTCTTAAACTTGGAATTTATTTTCGTCACTGACTTTTCTGCATCTTGTTTTGCTTGTGTACTTTTTTTTTTTATCAGTTAGCTTTTGTAGCAGAATTGCATTTATTTCTCGTTGTTCCTCAAAAATTTTAATATTGTCTTCCTTAATGCTCAGCAGCTCGACTTTAAGACTTTTGACAGTTTCTAGCATTTCACTAGATGTTGTTGCTCCTTGTAGAGAGTTCATATTTCTTCCTTGTCTACCCGCCATGTTGCCTCGCAGACTAGATGTTTTTACAACAATCCTTCCCTCTTGTTCCGCAGAATTCATTTTTCAGCTACTTACTGTTTCCAGCCACACTTCTGTCTATGTGTGATAACCAGTTGTTTGTTAGGAAACAGTAAAAAAAATGTACATCTGGTCACAAAAAAATTAATAGTGTGCTATAAAATAAAAAAAATTGTTATAAAGCAACATTAACGTAAGCGGGCTTAAAGGTCCTAGTGTAGTGACCGTAGCTCTGATACCAATTTGTCACATCTCTTCTACACCATTTTTTGTTTGTTTGTAAGGGTGTTGAAACTAACATAAAACTCGAAAGCCTGTACTCTAAGTTTTAATTATGGCCTACTAGCTTTTAACTACTACAAGAGTACTATGCTTACTATTACTTAGGTTGATTTTAACCCAAATGTCAACAGATAAAAGCTCCTATCAAAATCTTGGTGTAAACTTTACACAATCACGTTTAACATATATAACTTGTTCATATACATACCCAAACATAATACCTATATACTAATGGTTATGTGACCATATAATACAAGTGCAAAATAGCATTTTAATGAACAACACTATGTTAAAATTTAAAGCATTTGAACTATGAAATATAAACGTTTAAAATGAACATAAAACCACTTAACATATAATTATATTAATAACATATATACTATATGCTAATATTATAACTTAATCTTAGACTTACCTTGTAAAATCTATGTTCATATAATACCACATATACACTTTTAATACCCAAGTTTATAAAACGTTGGTTTTGACATGTAATAAAATGTCACATTATTATAAAAAAGATTATGTGCAAATAGGATTTGCACAAAATGCTTGACATTGGTTCAACGAAAACCTTAATCTACATAACCAATGAATATATATGCCAAGGTTGATTATTATTTATACGTCGTATTGATTGTGGGTTATAAGCTATGGCACATATATACATAGAGGTCAATTATGGTTTAACCTTCGATATGAAGGTTATAATATATGATATATATATTATCTAACTATCATGCTAAGTCAAAGAGTGTAGCACGTTATGATATAAACTATTGGCCAGTAATGCATTTGATGCCAGGCAGGCTTAGCATTGATTTCCCTACATTTTAAACCCGTGGCATTGTCACTTACTTGGCAGGTTGACTCCATGCTCAGGCTGCACCAGTGGACTCATGACTCGGCAACAAAGTTGTGATCACGCTTGCAACATGACTCCAGCTAATTCGCAAGTGTTCCATCCTTGTCACACTGTAGTAAATGAATTTCACCTGCTCATTTAATACCATGCTGGCTCTTGAGCATTGATTGCTATCCGACATCGCCAACTTGGTAATCATGAGCCCGTTGGACCGTCAATCTCGAGGTAGTGATATTCGCGCCCATGTACAAACTCGTGTGAAGGTAGTCAATGCACTTGTTACTAGTTTCAGAGGTCTACCAACTCCCATTTGGTGGAAAGAGCTTTGGTAAAGTCACTCTGCCAAAACACTAGTTTAATTTTCTTGGCATCGGGAAGCTCTACACAGAGCGTATCTACTCTCTGTAGCCGACTCGCATCCTGTGCATGCTGCAGAACTTCACCACGATGATGAACCAACTAAACTGTACCGAAGGCAGAGTTTTAGTACCCGAGTTTCTCGCGTTCTCAAGTAACGGAGCTTGCCCATTATATTACTGTCAAATTCCTTGTAACATATTAGCTTGTAGTTTGTTTAAATATTTTCAACACCATGTTTATCAAATGTTTGGTTGACAAGTTTTATGACGTAATTGATTTCCCTTGTTGTTACTATCACAGGTGAGAATGTAGCAGAAAGATGGCGTCGATCCCTTCGTTCCTAACCGAAATCATAAGGAGGAAAGCATCGCTTGACAGGTAACCTGTTCACTCCTCAAGTCTCAGGCAACCTCACCCGAGATTAGTGATGGGTTACTTAATTCGTTGGGTTTCTCTGTTTGCCTGCACGCATGATTATAAGGCTGTCTGCTGCCTGCAACCCCACTGTAAATTGTTTCGCAGATGGTCTCTCGACCTAGGTTGTAGGAGTTACAAGGTTTTGATTTAGTTTATCCAACGAGCGAGCCTGTGGAGCTTCGGCTCGGTTTATTAATGGTTTTATGTATGTAAAAATTACTATACAGAGTCAAGTCAACTCTTAATGCTTTGTTCATGCCCTGGGCGTAATGTAAATGTCTTTTGTTTATGGTTTGGAACCACCAACCAGACCTTCGCGGTCTCGACTGTAATACTTACTCTATTTTAAGTTGATGTAAAACTTAGAGGTGTTGAAGTAACTCTTGTATTCACTCCCGTAATGCCGTAAAATGTGATTTCGTTTCAATTTTAAACAGGTTGTGTACTTACACATAACTTCGCTTATGCCACTGTTTGTTATTTTTAATTTCATGTAACATATATATATGCATATGTCTGGAAAAGCGTTTAACTCTCGCTTAGCATCATATACAGAGTTCGTATAAATTACATGGGTCTCTGTCTCTAGTGTTCGGTGTTTGGCATAATGCACAAGGTTACGAACTGGTTAGATTCGCATTCATTCTTTTAATCTGCAAAGTCGTTTATAAGAATATACTATCTGTGCAAATTGTGAAATAAAGGGTTATAACCCTAGCCTATGTATGTATTATTATATAACGTTTAAATCGCTGGAGAAAACAAATTAATATTGTTTTTATCCTTTGTATTATGTTCCGGGTTTAAAAATTAAAGGTCGGAGCTCGACCATGGAGTCCGAGCTCATACACCGACGGTAAAGGCATAAACCATACCCCAATATGAAAACGATTTATGAATGGTTATCTTGAAGTTAAACAATAATTGTAGTTTGATTAGGGTTTCGGGTATCCAAACCCTTCCCGCCTGTATTCAACCTTGCAACAGGGTTAACGTGTTCCTAAAATAACTTGCAACCTTTAAGCAATGAACTTACAGGGTATCAATTCCCTTGTTAATGCATATTGCATTAGGGTTAGTCGCTAACCCTATCTACTTTTGGTTTGACCGAACTTAACCATGTGAAAGGTAATAATAAAATATTTAGTATTACTTTGTTTACACTGATGTGGGTATTCACACCTTCTCGCATCAATTAATGAAGTATTTTCATACTCGGGTTGTTCTACTGCATAAACATCGAGTATCATTTTCTTGTTATGCACTGGTCGATTTCGACCATGGAGCAAACACTCCCATCCCGACACTTAACTGGCATTCGCATATTAAATAAACTGAAATGGAAATCGTATTTCTTCTGCTGAAATGAATGGCATTAAGACAAAGTTGTGAACAATGTTTATGCAGGAACTTTGAGTACTGAAACAACTTTGTTTATAGGTGTATAAATTTACTTTAATATACATAAATCATGCATGTCTGTGCAAGATAGAATAATAATTTTATTTATTGCAATTACTGGACATGTAAACCTTTAAGGTTTACATGTCTAGTTCAATTCTGCCAAAATCATATATAAATATTAAGCATTCTCTATATTCTTCATTTTTACAGAATAGATGCATATGATAACCTGACAGGATCTGACCCCAATACTAATATAATTTCTAGCATTGGTATGGAATAATAAATAAGATCTTCATAACACATATAGGAATCTATTACTTAGGAGATTATTTCCGTTCAGATCTAAATATACAATTTCCTTCATAAAACCTATCAAAGTTTTACAATTAAAGCCATATGAAAATGTGCAATAATAAGATCATTTTTAAATGTAGTGACATAACATTTTGATAGCACATACAGGGTTTCCTTTACTCTTAAAAGCATTCCTGTACAGATCTAATGATACAAAATCATTCCAGAAACATATCAGAAATGTACAATTAAAACCATCTGTAAATATGCAGTGATAACATTATTTAAATACAATGACACAATACTTATCTGGAATCTCTGATTGACCAGTGGAACACAGCCACAAACCTCCCAGCCTTAGACCAGCAAGTCTTGTTGCTCTTGTGGACACCCCCGAGCTGAGTTCACAGTCCCTCTGGGTCAGAGTTTATATTTTATTTGCCCTTAACTTGTTTCCCAAGTTATTTATAAAATTTGTGTGGCAGCAGATAACCCAACATCCAACTCAATACTCGTGAGCTCCAGGATGCTCCAGGGACTTTTAAGTCTCTGCAACTTAAGAGGTCAATTAGTCACAACCTATTCAGAATATTTGCAGTGCTCCTGCAGACTTGTGGTAGTATTCCTACCTGAACACAACTAGTGTTCCAAGCATACCCAGCTGCAATGATTTCTCTTATTATGGTTCAGTTTGTGCTCCAAACTACCCCCATTTCATTGTCTTCATTAGCTCTAGTAATTTTATCCCCTGCTCTCCTTTCTCTCTTGTGTGATAATGATAATGAATGTGAATGAATTCCTCTTTTTCTCTTTTTATTCTCTTTGGTGTGAGTTTTCTCAATTTTTATTTCTTTAATTCCAATATTCTACCTAAACTTTTCTTTAGGGTTTCCAAGCGTCTCCATAATAATTTCTCATTATTATTTTATTTGGTATTTACCCTCCAAACCCATAGGAACTGCGACTCCCATCTCATTAATGTGCTGGTCCACATGGTCATCGGAAATTAATTTATCAAATTTCTAATGTCATCTAAATAAAATGAAATAATACTTAACCAAATATAAAAGGGGTTATAAGTTCAAAATTTGAGGTGTTACAATAGGTGATGAAGAAATGGTCCAATGTGCAAATATCCAAGGCTCAACATGTAGGAGGAATCATCCAGCAACATCTCCAAGCCACACATGCCAAGTAATCAAGGGTCTCCATTATGAAAATAGGGTGGCCACTTCTCCTATCTCGGAAAATCAACAAGAAATAGCCTCCAGATATGTAGCGCTCCATGAGATCATGCCTAATAAGAATCGATTATTGTCAAATATCAAAGTATATGTGTAAATAAATCCCTCTAATGTAATAATAATTTCCACAACATCAAAACTTAGACAATGTTAGTCCAATATGATAATGACACATGAGACATACATTACAAGTACACCTTTTCAAATACCTCATTGATTAATAATTTCTACTAACCAGTCTAAAATTGGTGTAACCCTTAGAAACCTTTTACATCTGAGATTCTTAGGTCAACATGCATAGCTCAACTTATCTAAGTCAACCGAGGGTATATGGTGTGAAGTACGTACAGAGGGAAGAAAGGGGTCTATTTTGAATAACCATCATAGCAACATAAAAGTGTCAAGTCTATCCTTAACTTTTCAAGAGTTGGGATATTTTGGATTTTTCTTCCACATGTGTGCCTAGGAAGTGCTATCATGGGTCATCCATCCTAACGCCTTCATGTTGCGATCCTTTTTTTTCTCTTGATTTCTTTGGTGCTTCTTTCCTTCACACTTTTGTTAAGCCCTTTCATTGACTTTGTCCCCTTTACTCTAGATTTGACTTAAACATCCCAAGACAAGGGAACATGTCTTTTGCGATGGGAAATATTTGCGATGATATTTTGCTTTGCATTTAATTTATCAACTTCATTTTTTAAGAGCACAAGACTCTTTTCAACTTTGAATTGAGGCATTCATACATTGGAATAATAATGAGACCATATGTTGTTACTAATAACAAATGATTCACAAAGGGAAAAATGAAGGGAGTGAGAGAAACTAGTTAATGAAATGAAATATGGCTATGTAAAAATGTGTGAAATGGGTGAAATCACATGACTTAGTCCACCAAGGTACACATCAACATTGTAATAACACACTTATTAAGAAAAAAGAGTAACATCAAGGTTTGACTAAATACAAGCAAATAGTTCAAGTATATGAGTTACTATGAAAGAAGATATGTAACATCTCATGTTAACATATTGTCATGCCAAAAAACATTCTAAGTAAATATGAGGTTAGAGATATCAAAACATTAGGGGATGATGAATTAAAGACCATGGTGCTACCGCTAATGCTATCGGAAGGACCTCTGACCAATGATCTATGGTGAATTGACAAATCTCATCTCAAGAATCTTTGATCACATCACCCCTTACTGAAAGAGGGATAACAAGACTATATAATAGTAACGTGTAAATTCATCTCATACATCTTGCTTTTCTCTTTTTCTTTTTTCCAACTACTGACTTCATGATTAAAGAGACCTATTGGATAATATCTATAATAGTAACAGGAAAATTCATCTCATGCATCTTGTTTTTTCCTATTTCTTTTTTTCAACTAATGACTTCATAATTGAAAAGATCATTTCTAATAGCGTCATGCTCTTCTAACTATAAAAATTTCTGTTTTTTCATTAATATAATGTTTTTTTCTTATTCTAAATAAATACCATGCCCAATAATAAATATGATTTAGTTATTTTAAATCATATTTTTTTAATGATGATATAATTTAGATGTTTTAAATCATATTTATTTAATCATTTTCAATATCATTGTAAATTTGACTCATTGAGAAGAATTTGGTCTTACGGTTAGGAATAAAAGCATATTGCCTATAATCCTAAATTTAAATATTATTTAAATTTAAACTTGATTTTTGAATATTATTTTTTAATTACTATTACAATTAAAAGGTTCAAAGAAAACCCCATTTAACAAAAAGCTCCATTGTGTGCACTGAATCTATAACTACATAGGTACATGTGTGTGTTTTGTGTGCACATGCACACATCAATGCATCGTGGTTTAGTTGTTCATGTAATTTTCTCACAAGGTGCATTGCCCATGATGCTCTATATTAACTTACGTGCATTGAAGATTTGAAAAATATTAGCACATGTACTTATCACATTATTCAATGGGATACGAGAATTTGTTAGGATCACCTATTAGTGTGCATTGCTTCATGTAAGTCACATGAATTTGTTAGGGTGCACTATTAGTCTGCATTGCTTGATGTAAGTCATGCATATCTTGATGTAAGTCACATGTTTCCTTATGTTGTTGGTGCATAATATCAAAGAACCAAAATAATGTTAATCTCTAATTTCCACACATTACTTCATACTTAAAATATCAGTGCTAACAGACAAAAGAAATAAATAGGTGCCCCGATATTAGTTTCTATACACAATTAGACACAGGAAACGACTAAAGAGAGCTGCGTAATAGAACAAGAAGAGACTTGATTTTTAATCCCGATAAGATGTAGTGTTATGCACTCAATGTTCAATGTTATTAGAACTAGTCTGGTGATTGAACCTCTAAAAAAACGGGAACCAGAAAAAAATTGTACATACAAATTTGTTTGACCAAAATTCTTGCAAAGTACAATACAATTAGATTGAGGCTCTAAATGTCCTGCACAGTACAAAAATTAATTAATCATACTATAGTTTAAAATAAAATCAAACTAAATAGTCATCCGAATTTTTTGGAAATTTTGGATGAAATGTTTTGCCTCGGTACAAAACCAATCAACACGGCCGGTTGTTAACTGGTTTTGGATTGAACCTACCGGTTCAGACCAGTTCTGCCCGGTTTACGCCAAAATCGGCCTTTTTCGGTTTGGGCACTTGCTTTGGACAGATGGGCTTTCCAAACCAGTAGAACCAGCCAGTTTTGGCGAAACAGGTTCAATTCTAATAACATATTATGCACACTGCGTTGTACATAGCAATTTCAATATTACTACTATGAAGATTGCTTGATTAAGCAATATATAGATTTGACAAATGCTAATCTTTCAATTTTTATAGCTCAGCGAAACTTTATTAGAGTGTAATGTTGTATGTCATGAGATGGGATTTCTATCCAGCCCACAGAGCACATGTTGTAAACATGGCTATCTTCTAAATTGCTACTATTGATGAACTACAACTTGCCATCATCTAGAACCATAAAGACATTGGCATTAAAGTGAACAATGCCAGTTTTAGACGATGACACAGAGAAGACGTTGAGCTCATGCAAAAGAGAATATCAGACTGAGTCAAAAAGCTTATGGAATGACGACCTCAAAGTACCCAAAAGACTATAATTGGTTGTACATACGGGACTTAACAATAAAAGACAGCATATGAAATCGAAGTGTTTTTAACAATAGCGATTAGCTTGCATGATCAATGTTTAGATTCTAGCTCACGACTTCAAAACGTTGGAGAATATAAGGACCAAACGCCAAAATTTTCCAGTGATTACAAAAGGAGATGCTGGACCCAAAAAAGGACCATCATTTGGGTTTAAAAAAATAATAATAACAATGTTTTTAATTTACATTTGAACAAAAGAATTGCCCTACAAAATAATGACAGCCTAAAAATTTCAAGAAAAAAAAGAACAAGGTACTATAGTGTCATGACATAGCAGTGGTAGTGAAGATGTCATGTAGTGAAGAGGTCATGACAGAGCAGTGGTATAATACATTTTGAACCTAAATGGACCGTTACATATTGGAAGGGTTAACAGGATACTTACACATATGTGGCTAACAGGATACTTACACATATGTGGCCAAAACTTGATCCCTAGTTAAATGTTGATAATCTGCTGTAACTAGAAATTTGCCTTTGTAAGATACCATACAATATGCTCGTAGATGAGCTTCTCCTAATGGTTGGGATAACTTCATGTGCCTCATTACTCACAGAATGCATGGTTGATGGAGAAAAACTTTTTGCAAAGACCTTATTGTCAATAATATATGAGCCACTGCACTGCGAAGCATTATGCTTCGTTAACAAGGACTCCAATACAGATACCACCTCCTGGAGAAACATCATAAAGAATTGAAGTTCTACTTCAGAACATTATTTATAAATTATATTTTAACCAGTAAGATTGAAGCTATAGAACCCAAAAGTTCTGCTTTTACTTACTTTCATGGATGGACGTTTAGGCATATCAAATGCAGCACAATTTAGAGCCAATTCTGTCACAGTTTTGACATCCTCACGATTATAGTCATCTTTAAGATTTGGGTCTACAATTGACTTCATGTCACCTTCCTGAAACTTGACCTTAACCTGTCATGCAAGAAGACCATGTAATTGCATAAGAAAACTAAAGAGTTGCATTGAATTTCAACTTGAATGGGAGACAGAGTTCATTCATTTCATAGGGAAAATTATAGGAAGATGGACATGGAGAGGAGATGTTTAAATTTCCTCTGTGCCCCAATGATACTCTTTCTGTAAGAAACAAGCTACCAACAAACCTGCAAACTCTCAGAGAGAAAAATTAGGATACACAACAAGATTGGCATAGAGATGTTGGTTTCTCTAGTACAGGAATGAACGTAGATTTGCATACTAGTATCCCAGAGGAAGTTGAACATCATATCATATGCGTGGAAAGGTTTCCACGTTAAAAATGATTGAGATTTACAGCCTGGTATTGTGCAGAAAGGCACTAGATTTACAGCCAGATATGATAGAGATGCTGTCACATTGGTAACGTTTACATCATCATATGTTGGCTTCAAAAAATATGATACTTATAACAAACAGATGTTGGTTTCTCTAGTACAGGAATGAACGTAGATTTGCATACTAGTATCCCAGAGGAAGTTGAACATCATATCATATGCGTGGAAAGGTTTCCACGTTAAAAATGATTGAGATTTACAGCCTGGTATTGTGCAGAAAGGCACTAGATTTACAGCCAGATATGATAGAGATGCTGTCACATTGGTAACGTTTACATCATCATATGTCGGCTTCAAAAAATATGATACTTATAACAAACAATATTAGTAATACTATATGTTAACCAAATATATATAGAAATGAAAACAGAAATATTTCTATATATATGAAAAAGAAAAAATTGATATATACACCTAATATAAAAAATGGTTCTATAGAAACAAAAGAGATACCAGATTTAGACATAAATCGAACTACTATAGAATTTAGATATGATATTTACATAAAAACAGTGTTACATTGTAAATATATATTTTGAAAATCATCAAAACTATATTTTCACATAAACATATCTGCATAAGTTTTGAGTTTTGAGTTCTCATTTGAGATTACAACTAACCGAGATCCATCTGAAATGATAGAGATGCTGTCAAATATGTTGGTAATGCTTAAGTCATCATATGTCCATTGTCAACTTTAAAAAAATATAATACTTATAACAAATAATAATAGTAATATTATATATCAGCCAAATATATTTACCAATGAAAACATAAATATCTATTTATATATGAAAGAGAGGGATTGGAGATAAACACCAAATACAAAAACTTCTATATAGAGAAAAAAAAAGATGCCATTAGACAAATATAAATATTACAGGTATGCTATCTACATACAAATAATGTTACAATATGTATATATATCTTGAAAATAATGAAAACTATAATTTTACATATCCATATCTAATAAGTTTTGAGTTATGAGTTTTGCTGAGTTGAGTGGGATTACAACCACCCTAAATCCATCTTAAATGATAAAAAATATTACAGTTAAAAGGATTTTCAACCTTTCGGTGCTTGATAGATTGGAGTTAACATGGATCTACGTGACTGTTGTATCAATTAGAGTAAATTATGATTAATCTGAGAGAGATGCCTATCAGTAAAGCCAACAATAAGATAATTGTCTTTCACAAATGAAATTGTGTTGTTTGTTACAATTAAATCAAAAGGTATGGGATCTCAAGTGGTTAAACTCTAATAATTTATACTCGCCATTCCAATCTAGGTGAATATCAGTTTTGATGGGCACTTTCTGATCAAATGACATCTCTTTGAAAATGGGCCATTGGTTTACTAAGTGAGTTCCGATCCATCCACAAGAATTCTTTCCAATTGTGGTCTAACCCCATGAATGACATGAGTTCAAAAAGGATGAGGCCAGATGGAAATCCCATGAAACATCGGCAGAATAGATACACATAAGGGTTGGCTTCTATGCCGAAGGAAATGTGCTAGGAGGTGCAACCCTTCAGGTCGTGCTTCTTGAAGCTTCCATTAAAAAAGGGACATCTCCTCTCATGGAACATTGTCTAAATTTTAAAATAACTTTGCCCAAAATCATATTAATAGCTAAAAGAAAGTAATGGGTCTTAGACAGTTCTTCTACCTCACTCCATTATGTCCCCAAGATATTTTATTTTCTTAATAATATGTTTTATTTTCCTTTGCTTATATATTTTCCCCCAATAAATGTAAGTGAGTGAAAAATGTATTTTACTATTACACCTCTCACATCTTCTAAATATGAACTCGCTCTCTTATTAGTAGCATTCCACAAAGGAGCTCACTAACTTTCTTCTATTTAGGTTCACTCTCGTAGTAGCACTTTCCATTCTTCTATTTAACCCTTTTTGATCCAGGTGGATATTGGTGGCCACCCACCTATTCCACTTGGGGCCCCAACATTGTTCTTTCAGTTCTTTTAGTTTCCTTAATTATAGCACAACTTACTGTTTTTAGCAATTTTTTCGGGTCCTAAACTTCCAAAGCCGTTTTGAGGCCCTAAACGACGTTTTTTGGGAAAGCTTCCTGTGGCAAATGTGAGTCGAAGACTCGACATTCACGGTCATCAGTGTAGTCCTCGGATAGATCTTTCCAATGAGGTATCATGTGCATCAAACGGAGATCGTATGCCAAAGTTACGACGTCGGGAAATTGATGGACCAATTTACCCCAACGGGGCCCATAGTTTGGCATTTTCATCTCCTAGGGTTATGTTTTTGGATGATTAGGGTTTTCCTTTGTTTCTCAATAATAGATAGGCTTCGAGCCCCATTGTAACTCAGAGTTCAGAGGCCGGTGGCCGCCACATCTCTTCTTAGAGATAAGCTACCAATGCCCTAGCTAGTTTATTTCCATTATGTCTGTAAGCATATTTCCATTATGTGATATTAATGAAATGAAGTCTTATTTCTGCTGCATCTCCGTGTTTATGTGTATTTCTGTAATTCCTTGCGTTCCTTCATAAGTCCGGATCACTTTTATTATATATGAGTTTTCCCCTCTTCAATGTTATTACAAGGGAATACATGTGACACCTACTAATACCTACCTCCATTTATAGAAATGACACCGTATGTACTATATAATTCAAGGCAAGTTGAACATGTGAATTTGTAAATGGAGGTTGCCCCCTCCAAGTGGTGATAAATATTTTACTTCTATAGTTCTGTTAATTTCATGTGAGTATTGTGTTACCCCATGTTGCATGAGGCTTTCACTTGTTATTTTCATCACAACACTTGTGAGTATTTGCGACAAGGATTGAACTTTCAGGATCACACTGCTAGATGTTTTGATGGATAGGGGGGTGCATTTGTGTTTTGACTTAGAGATGTTGCTATCTGTGGTTGATTTGATGATGCTAAGTGGGGGATGAGATATTGTAATAGTGTTCTAGTCTATGAGTTAGGATGAGCCTAGTGGTTGGAACTCTTCATGATGTTGTGCACTCCCCTCTCTTTGATAACGCTGGCATGATTGGATGCTTGGTTGCTTGGAATTGATGCAATTATTTAACACTTGGTGCATTTTATGGAGTGGGAACCCATCAGTTTAGGGTCTCCCTAAGTTTTAAGTGTAAATAATTGTGCTCTTATGTGATGATAAAATTAAAGGGGCTTTGCTTTGGTTTCTAAGGATTAAAGGAGATCTGCTATGGTTTCTAAGGTTTGAAGTATTAATAATTTAATCTTCATGAAGATGGAGCTCCCTAGCACTTTGACTCTTTTTGCAAGGTTCCAAGCATAAATTGATATATTTTATAAGTGGAGGACTCTAGTGTGAGTGCTCTAGGTGTTTTGGGTTGTCTTAGCACATGTACCACCTTCTCATGACATTTTTTGATACCCCTTGATGGAGCACTAGCCTTGTACCACATGATGAGAGTGATTTTGGGTTGATTGGCTTTAGTTTGACCATGTGGAAAGCTCAGTAATGGACTGCCCTAGCTCATTTAGCTCCTTTCACACTTAGATGAGGATTATTGCAAGATATAGAATGGTTCTCCATGATGTACCCTCTTATATCTTGGCACATATGTTGAGGCAAGCATGCATTGAAATAACATGTTATGGCTTGGGAGTTTGGCACAATCCCTAGAGTGCACCTCCTTATGTCTATGGAGAGAAACAACTTGATGTATGCAAGTTAAAATTCACAGTATCATCTCCTCGACACTCTTCTCTAGGTGCACTCTTTTTGGAGAATATTATATTATTTGTTGAAGGAAGATCTCATCACCTTCACACATTCTTCAAGGGCGCACTCCTCAAGTTGGTTATTGGCTCGGTCAAGGTGGTTAGAATGGCACATTTCACAAAAGTGCCTCATCTACTTCAAGACCATTATATCATTTTTGCTTGGTCAAGGTTGTGACTCATGCACATGCTGTTAAGATTCAATATGCTAAGCTAGATAACATCAGTATTCAATTCAATTTCACAACAATAGCATATACAAGATCACTGAAAGAATAACAAGCACATCATAAACACAAGAGACATCGATTTATCCTGGGAAACCCTCATGGGGTAGAAAACCCAACAAAACTTCCTTAATATAGATGACCAAAAAGTACAAAGATGAAATCCCCAAACAAGAGCTCCTTCTCCTCCTTTGCAGATCTCTCTCTCTCCTATGCGAGTTCACAAGTGAGTGAGTGTGTGTTCAAATGAGGAACACACCTCCTCTATTTATACTTTACATTCACTTGACTTTTACAATTGACAGGTCGACCTCAATAGTTTATTCTCTTGCTGACTGGGCCGACCCCTCTAGGGGACTTAAACACCCCATTACAAATGACTCTTAGGGGATCTATTGCCCTGACTTACATGGGAGGATTTACCTCAATGACTTTACATAATAATATCCTGACGGAGGAATAAAACATCTCCGGATGAATAATAATAAAGTACAAATTGAATATTCTTTGAAGTTACAATATTTCAACACTCCCCCTTAACGAGAAGGGTATTCAACAACATCTGCAGGAGCACGAAGAGGTCATCAACAACATCATTGTGATACATCTAGAAATCATTGGAAGTTTTCTTTAATCATCATCAGCAATTGGAACAACTGCTGGAACATCTTTAATATCTTCAATACTGGAACATCAACATCTACAGTACTGAGTCTTCATCTTTTGCAGCATTCAATCACTCGATTGTCTACAGCAACATCATCATCTGGATCTCTTCGATCAACAACATCATCTGGATCTCTCAATCAACATCATTTGGATCTCTCGATCAACAGCATCATCAATACCTGCAATACACATGATCCAATTACAGGATGATCAATCCCTCTCACTTTAGGACATAGAGCCAAGGATGATACAATCCTGATCCACTTACGGGATGATCAATCCCTATCACTTTAGGACATACAACCAAGGATGATACAATCCTGATCCACTTACGGGATGATCAATCCCTATCACTTTAGGACATAAAGCCAAGGATGATGCAATCCTGATCCACTTACGGGATGATCAATCCCTATCACTTTAGGACATAAATCCAAGGATGATGCAATCCTGATCCACTTACGGGATGATCAATCCCTATCACTTTAGGACATAAAGCCAAGGATGATGCAATCCTGATCCACTTACGGGATGATCAATCCCAATCACTTTAGGACATAAAGCCAAGGATGATGCAATCCTGATCCACTTACGGGATGATCAATCCCTATCACTTTAGGACATAAAGCCAAGGATGATGCAATCCACTTGTCAACTTAGACCAAGTCTAAGGACCACTCACGAAGACACAAGTCTCCGGATTCATTTAGGACTAGAGTCCAGGGATGATGCAATCCACTCGTCAACTTAGACCAAGTCTAAGGACCACTCATCGACCTCATCGTCGATACAGGCATCCTCATCATTGACCTCATCGTCTCGTCGGTACAGGCATCCTCATCATCAACCTCATCATCGGTACAGGCATCCTCATCATCGACCTCATCGTCGGTACAAGCATCCTCATCATCGACCTCATCGTCGGTACAAGTATCCTCATCATCGATACAGGTATCCTCATCATCAATACAAGTATCCTCATCATCAATACATATCACTCCCCCTTTTGAGGAGGGTCCTTTTGAACTACACCAAGCTTGTCTCGGAAATACTCAAACTTTACTTGAGACAGAGGTTTGGTCAATACATCAGCAACTTGCTCATCAGTGCTCACATACTCGAGCTTTATAGCTCCTTTCTGCACCATATCCCGTATATAGAAATATCGGATCTCTATGTGCTTTGACTTATCATGGAACACTGGATTCTCCGTCATCTTGATACAACTCTGGTTGTCACACAAGATCACAGTGGAGTCCATCTCTAAGTCAAATAGTCCTAACAACAGCTTCCGAAGCCATATGGCTTCACAACTAGCAGAGCAAGCTGCTATATATTCCGCTTCAGTTGTGCTGAGAGCCACACTAGGATGCTTCCTGCTAAACCATGAGATCATAGTAGATCCTAGACGATAACATCCACCCGATGTGCTTTTTCTGTCTAAGACACTTCCAGCCCAATCTGCATCTATATAACCATACAGCTGAAGTCATGATCTCCAAGATAATATAGACCAAAATCTATCGTACCTTTTAGGTACCTCATCACATGCTTTGCAGTTACCAAGTGAACACATCTAGACTCAACTAGATACTGACTCAGGGTGTTCACAGCAAAGCATATATCTGGCCTGGTATTTGTCAAATACATCAATGAACCAACCATCTGTCTGTAAACTGTAGAAACCACTGTCCATCATCCCAAATCTCTACTTCACATTTTCCTTGGCTAAGGAAAAATCTCATCTGATCTCAGCCACATATCTAATCACAAGAATCATGCCAAGATTCTTTAACTCTGAGATCTACTCCCTCTGTGACTGGACATCATTCACACTCTGCATTGAGTGATCTTCTGCATATCTATCCGTGCCATCTCCCGTCAGATGGGTCTACTGATATGAGCCTCAAGATCACTCGAACTCTATGGTGAGTTCCTTCTTGCATCCATCTAAGAGAAGAATGTCATCTATATATAGAAACCATCTTCAACCTTGTAGTAAAGGTTGAAATCCGCATCACCCGTGGTGATCATCAAGCTCATCAAATGACTATCGATTCGGGGTACATGTTGAACCCGTACAAAGCCTTCTTCAATCATGTGATTCTCTATCGAATCCTGGGAGTTTGCTCGATATGCACTTCTTCTTCAATTACACCATTCAAGAGAACGATCTTGTCATCCATGGGTGTAATCTATCTCTGGAAGTGTGTTTAGCCACATGGAGCAAACATCTCATCATGATCCTTTCCCTTTTTCTAAGAGAGTCCTCTAGCCATGAGCCTTCCTTTGTACTTCTATAGTATGTTTGATTTGTAAGTCTTCTTGTTGAACAGTCATCACTTGTTCTTTGGAACAAGTGTTCATCATCACACGATCTTTCCTACAAATCAAATTTAATTACATGATTAGTAACACTTCGTAATCATCAGATCATGTTGACATTTCAATGGTAACCTATTATGCATACTGATATGATTCACATAGTTATGCATCTATCTTGACCAACACTTTGGCACAACACTTTTCCATATCCTGTATGCATACAGTGGCTATCTAGATGCCTTCCATCTCTACCAAAACATACTATCAGGAGCGTGCACAGCTCCCAGCATGTTAGCAAAGAGGTTTCATTCTAGACAAGCAATAATGGAATGTTTGTCCAACTTACCTATTATATGCATATTAGTAGGATACTGTTCAATGCTATATGAATGCTTACACTATGCATGATATATTTCCTGATTCTAGGAATACAAATATGCATACAACGAGCCATATCATTAACTATTCAGAGATTCAAGAAGTAATTCAAATAACAACTCAAATACTTATCTTTTATGTTTGTGTGGTTGCCTCCCTCTTGATCTCTCTTTTCCCTTTATGATAGCATCATGATTATATGTCTTTGAACTTCTATCCATCCTGGACCACTATGCATTCTTAAGTGTGCACTAGTTTCATCATTGTGTCATCCTCAAGATCTCATACATAATCATACATTCATTAGTATAATCTCAGTACTATCAAAACATTATGATCCTAATTAATCTTAAACATGTATGGTCATGATCATCTCATACACAGGTAATTTATCACAAGCGTTAGTATTCAAGGTTTCAGGGAGTACTTTTACTCATGCATATTCTTATTTGAACATAGGACTCTTCTAGTTTGTCATATCATTAATCAAACTAAGAAGCATAATATGCACAAACCCTTGATTACTCAAACTTATAACTTCATGAATAATCATCATCAATCATACAAAAGTATACTTATATAAGATCCTAACACAAAGTAGGATTCTATCTCGATATAGGAAAACATACCTGGATTAACATGATTGCTAGTTATGTCTAACATACCCAAACAATATCTTCTTTGCTAGTAACCTGCATATCTCATAAGTTAAGCATAGTAGAACCAAATCATACATACCTCATAAGTAGAGCTTCTATGTGATCAAAGACTATGGACGAGTCTTTGTCCTCATGTCATCATGGTCATATATTCTTGATCTAGAACTTGATTTGTCTTTCTTGATGTACCTTTCATGTTAGCAGACAACATCATCCTCATACAACACCACAAGTACATTAGTACAATCATAAGTGTCATAACCCTAATCAATGAATGTCTTACATCATTCATATGCATTCATACTTTTACTAAGGTGATCAGACAAGTCTAAAATTAATCATGATTGTACTAATCCTGAATAATATGAAGACAAACATATCATGAACTTAATCATGAAACAGATTTCAAAACATATCTGTATCTCCTCAAGTCATACATGTCGAGATTGCTTGTAGTTTTCTCTATAAGGGTAAAACCCTAACCATCCAAAGTAGATCACTTGTAAGCATATTATATAGGTTCATGGTGCTAGGATGATAGAATATAGTGCCATTTAAACCTCCTTCATTGCTGCCCTATGAGTCTCCCAACTTTGCTAGGGTTTCTTCTTGCTTGGAAACCCTAATTTTCAATCTCCTTCCTCCCACAACATTTTGATGGAAGATTAATATCTATGATGAATGGATTCCAAATTCATCTTCAAAGTTTCCAATGTTGCATCAGGTGTCTCAAACATTGTATCAGGTCTTGCCATACCTAAAGAACTGAAAACCCTAAGTGAGAGCTTTTTCCTCCTCTTCTTTGATTTATTTTGTTGAGCAATTTCAGATGGGCCGTATTGTTTATGGTGTATATCTGAAATTTCGGATCCTTAGGGTCTGAAACTTCGGCCTGTGGTAGCCTGACCTATCATCTTTCCAACCCCACGGATTTGAGCTTCATTGGATTCTTCATGAGAGAGAGATGCTAATTTTCCCAACATGACATGTTTATGGGATGAAACAGCATAGCGAACTTGTACGGAGTGCCACTTGTCACTGTTTCAACTTCGGCCTCTGATACTCAGACCTGTGAAACTAAAGTCCGTGCCCTAACTTCCACTTTTTACGGAATTCCATTTCGAGCTTCCTAGCCCAAGATATGACCTTTTTTCCTACGTCACTTGTTTAGGGCTGCATTCTGAAAGAGGCAGAAACCCTAACTTGTATGGATCATATCTCACAAAGTACAACGAATCTGAGGCTGAAACTCGAACACAAGGTACATGAACATGTCATCCTCGGCCTGTCCAAGTTTTAGAGCCTGAACCTTCGCCAAAAGTGATTTATAGCGAAAGTTCCACGATGACTAGGTTTTGCTATACAAAGCCCTAGCTTTCAAATTGTCGCAAGTGAAACAAGTGTCGTAAGTGCCATACATTGCCTTCCTTCAGGCTAGCTCTAATACCATGTTAAGATTCAATATGCTAAGATAGATAACATCAGTATTCAATTCAATTTCACAACAATAGCATATACAAGATCACTGAAAGAATAACTAGCACAGCATAAACACAAGAGACAGATTTATCCTAGGAAACCCTCATGGGGTAGAAAACCTACCAAAACTTCCTCAATATAGATGACCAAAAAGTGCAAAGATGAAATCCCCAAACAAGAGCTCCTTCTCCTCCTTTGCAGATCTCTCTCTCTCTCCTATGTGAGTTCACAAGTGAGTGAGTGTGTGTTCAAATGAGGAACACACCTCCTCTATTTATACTTTACATTCACTTGACTTTTACACTTGACAAGTCGACCTCAATAGTTTATTCTCTTGCTGACTGGGCCGACCCCTATAGGGGACTTAAACACCCCATTACAAATGACTCTTAGGGGATCTATTGCCCCGACTTACATGGGAGGATTTACCTCAATGACTTTACATAATAATAACATCCCGACGGAGGAATAAAACATCTCTGGATGAATAATAATAAAGTACAAATAGAATATTCTTTGAAGTTACAATATTTCAACACATGCTTCAAGGATTATTCAAAGATGTGTGGACTCATTATACCTCGAATCACACATGGGAGGTTGGTTATACTTTGAATAACATGCTAAAGGGTTTGTTATGAGGAATTTATTAGAGCTACACATGCATCAAGAGATCTTTGTGGCACATTCTCCAACTGTGCATTGCTTGAAGGATAATATGCTATGATGGTCAAACCCTAATTCGCCCACTTTGAACCTTTTCACATGTGGGAATATCCTCTTTCTTTAAGGGCACACTTATGGAGTTGTTATCACATTTATAGTAGCCGGGGCTACCATATCTTCAGATTAGATTCCAGTCCTTTACATTGAGATGCTTGAGATCAACATCAGATGAGCATTCATTCTAGGATCACTCTTATTTTCAGAGCAACCCCTGAGCAAACAGTACAGCCTTATGTCACGACTGAGCCTCATGATCTCAGATTCGATGACCGATGTAGCCATTTTACTATACAGAGCAGTATGCAGTGCCTAGATGTGCAGTAGCAGTATTTCAGTTGAGAGTTGATGGTTCAAATGGTTGGTACAGGTATATTGATATACATTGGTTATGATGTCTTGCTCCTTAGCTCATTATGATAGCTTAGCTTGTTATCTTGTAGTTATGATCTGGCAGTCTCTATATGTTACATAGATATGTATCTTTCAATGGTTATCTTAAATGATCTAACTCACTCTGAATATGAAATTCTTGTTAATTGTTAATTCTTATTAATGGTTATATAAACTGGTCTAACTTACCCTCCTTAGGAGAATGGACGTGATCATTCCACCTTTCATGACTTGCTAGTTTTGGCATCACCTTTCACTTTCCCCATCCATCCGTTCTCTTCCACTTCTAGTTTTACCTTGACTTACACTTTAGCCTGTGATATTGAGGACCTCCCCGCTTTTGCCTCTTTGTTGGATAAGCATCCCTGTTAGTTTGTATCTCGGCTCTGAGTTGTTGATTGAGTTATGTTGGCTAAAACCTGAAGCGAATAGTACTACCATCATTACATGTATATGGAAATTATTATATATCTCTTTAGCAAGCCCATTGAAATTAAACTAAAACTGTGCTTCTAAGCACAATGGAAAGAGGGCTATGAAATCAATGAAATGAAATAAAAGTACCCTAGATGAAAGCCTTAGTGGTTGTTCTTCTTAGCACATGTAAAATCCCCAAAAGGGTCAATAAAGGCCTAAAGAAAACAATGGTTAAATATATGCTAAATCCAAAGACTGTTGGCCTGGAAATTAAAATGTAATGATTAATTCCTCACGGAGCCTACGGGTTGTGAGGTGAGATGGAGTAAGGGACAACTAATTATAAGTGTCCCCTAGAACCTTGAGTTACGGTTGGTCAGGCACCTAGTCATGGAGGTTCTAGAAAAGATTCTCACGGAGCTGTTTCAGCTTGGATGTGAGCAGTAGACATTTGCCAAGGTTGAATATACACTTCTCTAAATAACTTACCCATTTGTGAGACACTGGTGACTGCCATCCCCTGTGTATATTTTTATCCAACATAAGCTTAAGTGAGTATTCCATTTCCCCTTATCCAAAGTATCACAGTGTTAAGTCAATATAGTCATCCCCTTAGCCTAGCCTTGCATTTTTCACCTTCACCCAATCCTAGAAAAATTATTACGGCCATGAAGTGAGTATTTTCTTGAAATTCTATTTAAAGTAATTGATTGTTTTTATATATTGGATGTTATTATTATTGCTTAAACCGCCAATGATATGCTACTTTGTACTTTGAGCTTTGCTATTAGAATGATTTGGAGGAGCATACTTTAACCATTTGCATTTGCAACAAGCAGTTTAGGCCTGAGTCATATTTTGGTAAGTTTTGACCTGGTCAAACTTAGTTTGACCGAGTCAACCAAAGGACCTAAGGTGAGTTGGACCAGTGATGTGTGAGTTTGATGATCTATGGTCCTTATATACCCATTCGATGGATCCATGCAGCAGACACAACTTTCAGATGATGGTTTGATGATTTTCATGGTTATTATTATTATTACAGACCATTTATTTTTATTTTGTCAGAGCATGGTCATGGTTACAGATGATTATATAGATGGTCATATGGTGTATGGGTACTCATCCTTAGTGCATTTGGACCTTCTGAGTCCATTGGGATACTCAGTTTGCAGTTTCAGGTATTTTTAGTTGAGATATTTTTCAGTTTACCACTTTATTGCAGATTTGCCATTTAAAATGGCCTGGGGGCACAGTTTGACATTTTATTTGTTTCATGTAGGGCGCTATAGAGGAAGGATGGGATCCCGCCACTTGTTATTACTATATTGCCATGCTTCCAGACAGTTTGGTGCAGTTAGTTTTGGCCCCCAGCCTACTAGGCAATGAGCTACAAGCATTTAATTGTTTCACAAGTGATTTTCTGAGGAATAAAAAATGGTAAAAATGGCCACAGGGGAATTCCATTTGGGCTACTGAGGTAAGGATATGGCATGAGGTTGATTTTGATGATGTGTATGATGCTTCCCACACCTTCCAGAGTAGGTTGCAGCATTTAGTGGGATCCACACACTCTCCGGGCTCATATATTATGATTTTATTGTGTCATTGAGTGGGCACGATTTGGCCATGTAGCCACAGTATTGTACTTTGATGATGTTATTATATGTTAATTGTGCCATGGGTACATGCTAGAGAAGGATGAGTACACCTCCTAGCCCCACCATGAGCTTGTGTCATGTTGTCTAGTCACTTTTAGGTGGTATGCCCCACCTAGGGTGACTTAGCTAGTGCGCCCTCTCTATTTTTGAGTTGATCCATGTACTTTCTATTTGAGCTCATCTTAGCCGTTGATTTTCACTTATGTATCTTTTGATCTCAACCACTCGTTAAAAAGGTGGTTAGGTTTTTGGTCTCTCCCATTCCTATTTAAAGGAGAGACCCCCCTCATTGTAGAGGGGTATTTTGGCTCTTGGCTACTGGAATAGAAAAACATTTTGCAAACCTCGTGATCTGGTTCTGGGTGATTGATATATCAATTGAAACTACTTTTCCATTGCATTGAGGATATTGGTGATTATTTTGCACATATTTCGATCCACGTTTTTATCTGCAAGTGAAGAGGGCGAATTGAAGGAGGGACGCACTAGATGAGGAGACTCACCTTGTCTCTCTCTCTTGTGTTGGTTTGGTTTAGGGAGTGTTACTGTCTTTGTACCTTTCATTCTTTGTTATCATTCTCGTCATTTGCGTTTACCTTCATTGTTGCTTGCTAATTGAGTTTATCTCCTTGGTTTTGCAGGAAGAGAGGGGCGCATCAGTGGAACTAGGCAAATTCGTAGAGGCAAGATAAAGCATCAAATCTTCACTTGATCTTTACGGGAGCAATCCTTGACATACTCTCATCAATTTCCATGATCCAGGTAGGATTGTAAGGTACGCTATCTATTCTTTTATCTTACCCATTTGTCATTTTCATTCAAACCCTAACTCTAAATCTTTTGGAAAATTCCCTAGGTTTCATTTCTTGGTTTACTAGCAAACCATTTCTGGGTTTGTATCTTACGACCAAACCCCAGGTGGGTTCTCAAGGGCGTCATGCTATGAGGACTCCATCTACCCTTTATGCCTAGGCACTGGTCTCTAACCCTTGCGCCCTCCCTGGATAGCTTGTTTTCCGGGTTGTGTAACCCTCGTCTGTTGAGCTTGCATACTTTGATACTGTCAGATCTCTCATCCAAGCTGTGCTAGAAATCCTAAACCATCAGATCTACTCCTTGGGCCACTTTCCCTGTTTTGAGGGTCACGTTTCCCAAGGCAGCTGATTTTGATCATTTGTCCTAGCACTTGAATTCTGGAATCATACTTAATATCAAGTCACCATGTTTAAATACTCACAAGACAAATCTTATCTCTCTTAAGCCTCCACAGTGACCTTGTTTCCTTAAATCTAGGGTTCTCCACTCTTCACCTCACGTACCCTATTTCATAGCTTGATCTGGTGATTGGGTTAGATCTCTCCTGTCGAGAGTAGATCAGGGTCTCCCCCTTTACTATCTGTCGCTTGGATAGTACAAAGTGAAGAGTGCCTCTATTGGTGTGACAACCAATCCATCTTGGGGATCGAGGCCCTCTTGTGTCACCTCTTTGGTTTCCCGTCCCCTCTGCCATCTTGTATAGGATTATCCACTGGGGCAACTACGAGTTGTGTGATAACATGAGTTATTTATCATTTCAAGGAGTTGATTGCTTGGTCAAACCACAATTCATCCACCTTGGAGCCTCTCACATGTGCAAACATTCTCTCTCTCTTAAAGGGCGTACTTTTGGAAGGAATTGTTTATTATTTCATGAAGGTTATTTCCTAGTCAATCACTCAAAAGGAGGCACCCTACCTTCTTGGCTATTTTTTGAAGGTGGTTCCTACCTAACTTGTTATTTTTAATATTTTTGAATTGCCTCAAAGAGTTGGTTAGATGAGAAACATCATTTTATTGTAAAGGAAGTTGAGCTAGACTCTATATAAAGCGTATCCTTTTCTCATATTTTTGAAGGTGGTTCCTACCCAACTCATTATTTTTAATATTTTTGAATTGCCTCAAAGAGATGGTTAGATGAGAAACATTATTTTATTGTAAAGGAAGTTGAGCTAGACTCTAAATAAAGAGTAGCCCTTTTTCATGGTTGGATTTGGGGAGAAATCCTTTTGAGCTTAGTTGAATACCTATTGGACGTGCCTTTGGAGGAATAATAAAGTGCCTTATGGATAAAAAATCTTCTAGATCTTAATGCTATATTTCTTCTTGATATTTATTGACATATTCTTATATAGTATTGAGTTAGGTATCATCTTTCCTTGTTCATTTGTGTTTATCATTGGCATGCTATTTATGGAAGCATGTTTCTCTAAGCTTGGTGATGTGCACATAAATATCATTCCTAATAGACAGCTTCATAAGTGTTGGAGTTCATCTATTTTTGGGATTGCCCTAGTCATATTTCTGCAATTTGGGACAGCAAGGAAAAGGCTTTTGTAGCTTGTATGCTTCAGCCTCAATTGCCCTCTTTTCCTAAATAGGATAGTCTCCCACGAGGTTTGATTTGACCCCATATGCCCAATGGAAAGAAACCAATCTCCAGTCCATTCATCCACTTTCATTTCCTAAACTTTTAAAACTGTTTTGCTGGAATTAACTCTGTTACTCCCCATATTGACATGGGTGTCCACATGCGAAATGCTTTCACATCTTTCAGCAGGGAGTTTCTAGATGCAGATTAACAGCAAAACCATTGTGCGGACTTTAAAAAAAGGGGCAGCCTTTGTCAATGCACAGAGAATGGATGAGCTGGAAAAGTCCAGCAATATCTCTTCAGATACGGCCATGGAACAATTGATCAGGACTTTGCAGGGCTGAGAGCAATGCTTGTAAAAGGTCTTGAAAGTGGTCTGAGGAATGATGCTCCTGACACTGCTATAACTACCCGTCAAAAGTGGCGCCTCTCTGAAATTGGCCTGGAAGACTACTCCTCTGTATTACTGAGCAGGCTTGTGAATGCTCTAGAAGCTGGAGGAGTCCCATCTTGGATGGATCGGGAAGAAAGATTCAGAAATACAACTAGCAGGGATCATCCTTTAAGAGCACTTGTGACTGGGACTCGTCAGCTTGGGTTGTCTGGTTGGCAGCAAAATGAATGCACAACAATTGAAAATGAGCTGCAGTGCTGGCAGAAAAGGGGAATTCCTAAGATAGAAAGAAATGAGAATGGTATCGTTGTCTGGGCTTTGAGAGTAAAGGCTACACTGGATAGAGCACACTGTTTTGCTGAAGCATATTCAGATTCTCTCCTACAAGTTTTCCCTACTAAAGTTCAGAAACTGGGAAATGATGTTCCTCAGAAGAACATGGGCACAATCAAACTAAACCCAGTTTGTATTATCAATCAGATGATATATCTAGAAATAAGAATGCAAACTGAGTGAAACAGAAGCAGATGGTGGATCCTGTCCCGAGGCCATTAAAGAACCTTTTTACTTCTAAGACGAGGAATCCATAGTCAGGTCATGTTCATGATGGCTTTTCTGAAGTTGAAACAGATACATGGATTATTGGTTCTTGCTTTCTTCAAGGTGGCTATGGCTCTGGAAATTCGCAGGGCTTTTTGTCCCTTTGCTTACACGATGCTCATGCTCATTATGAAGGGCACCTCGAAGATGTCTATGGTGTGACTATCCGGCAAACAAATCTCAACAAACGCCGACTGTGTTTCATCAGGGATTACGAAAGAATAGAAGCCCGGGAGTCCATCTATCATATCCCACGCAATTTATGGATTGCCCGTGAGATGATTTTTGTTGCCAACATCTGTCATAATCGGTGGGTTCTGTTATCACCAATCTTGTAGTTGTGCAGGATTCTAAAACAACCTCAGGAATCTTCTCCTAGCCAATGCCATCAAAGAACTCCTCTACTTGGCTTCTAACAGAGGGCACTTTCATTAGCTCAGTGACAGGGATATTACACATTATCTTGCTTAACTCTTTCTTCATGTCAATTTTTAGATCATAATCATTAATAGCAAGATCTTCTTCCTCTTTATCTTCATTAGTCTTTTGGCGTTTATCAAGGAAAGAAGGTTGGGAGTTATTTCCTCGTTTGTAAATTTGATACTTTGGTTGTTCTTTAGGTTCTGGGAGATCTATGGCACAACATGGTGAGCTATGTTCTTCAATTATTTCTTCTTCTTGCTCCCATGGCTCTTCTTCTAGAAGGATTCTTCCAAAATCTTCATCAAAAGCTAAGTCATTAATGAAATTGATGTTATATGGTTGGTCATCAGGATAATTGGTGTTAGAAGGCTCTCCTTCTGTTTCATCACACCAATTCACATTCTTCTTTTCAGAACTTTCTGGATATTCAGGTTGTCGTGTATCTCTATCCCCCTCGGGCCTTCTATTGTTGTTCCAATAAGGTTTAGGGCCATAAGGGTTTCTGTGTCTCTCAGGGTCATTCAAACTTGCGACACTCTTAGTCAGGACAGTTAGTTGTCTCATCATTTCTTGCATAGTTTCTAACGTGTCCTTTGATTCCTTTGGCTCACTTACAGGTTCCTTGGGCTTTCGGAGTTTAGGGTCAGATCTAGAAGTGGATGGGGTAAAGTGATCGAAATTTTTTTGTTTCTCCATAGATGCTGCATTCTGCTCAGCCATCTTTGCATTAAATTGGGCAGTCTTTAAGTAAGTGGGATTTTTATCCTTCAAGTGATAACCAAGCCATCCTTCGAATGCATTCAAGTAATGAATAACAATTGCTTGATCTTTTGGTTTAATCTCTTCAGGGATATTAGCTACAGTCTTATCAAATCTTATGTTAAACTCATGGACTGTTTCATTTTCTCTTTTCTTGATATCAAACAGTTGATGTAAGAGAAACTTCCCATCGAACTCTCAGGACCACTCACTATTAAGTTTGTTGACAAAATTGTCATACCCATCAATGGATGAGGCAGCCAACCTGTCGAACCACTTCCAGACATCTCCTTCCAAAGATGCCAGGAGACCCCTCATGAAAACATCTTCCTCAGATGCTCCATATTCTTCCATGTGTTCCCATACTTTTATCAATATGATCTTCAATGGAGATAGAAGACACTCCATCAAACTTGGGAACCTTTTCAAAATACTTCTCAGGCATATCATGGGGTGCTCCCTGAATTTGAGAAAAATCTAAAGGAGATGGCTTAGCCTTCCTTCCGAAGATCCTAGGATTTTGTGGGGGACGAGGAACATTCTGGTTTCCAGAGTTTGTTCCGACTATTGGAATAGATGAGGTTGAAGGAGATCCCAAAGAGTGATTCAGAGAAGAAGAGTGATTATAGATCTTCCAAAGAAAATTGGATGAAGCTTCTTTGATTAGTCTTCTGTTCCGAATGTAAGTTATAGGGGATCTTTCAAGATAAAGACGTTCTAAGAACTTAGGATTTATACGTGGGGTTCGATCCTCAGTAGAGTCGTGGGGTGGAGTCGCCAAGTGAACCACACAAGTAATTCACTGAAATGAAATATGTCATAGGAGAGGTGAGATGAGTGAATTAAATTGGTGATTGAAATAATTATGGAATTGAAAATGCAATCACCAAGGAAAAATACCAGATGCGATAAGATATGGATTAACGCACGGACACTCGCAGACACTGAAGGTATGCCTCTACCTCCTCGGCAATGGCGCCAAAATGTTATCACCAATCTTGTAGTTGCCCCTACAGATGGATCCAAGGTGGATGGTAGAGGGGACAGGCAACTAAAGTGGTGAACCAAGAGGGCCTTAGTTCCCAAAAGGATGGTTGTCACGCCAACCAAGGCACTCTTCGCTTTAGCTATCAAAGCCAAGATAGCAAGGGGGAGACCCAGATCTACTCCCGATAGGAGATATCAACCCAATCACCAGATCAAATCAATCAGATGAAGTACATAGGGTGACAGGTATGGGACCCTAGAATTGAGGAAAGTAGGACCATTGTGGAGGCTTAGGAAAGGTGTGATATGATAGTGAAAGATGACACACAGTGATTCAAGGATTAAGTATGATTCCAAGATTCAAAGCTAGCTTCAAATGGTCAAAATTAACTGCCTTGGGAAACGTGACCCTTAAAACAGGGAAAGTGTCCCAAATCAGAGATCTAACAGTTAGGGCTTTCTAGCTGTGCTTGATGAAAGGTTATGACAATGTCTAGGTGTGCAAGCAACCAGACAGAGATCAAACCCCAAGCAAACTCAACAACTCAGGAAAGTCGTGAGGGCTTGGAGAAGGATCAGTGCCTTGGTAAATGGGCCAAATGGAGTCAGATGTCCACCAAACTGTAGATCAGGGATGTCAAGGTGTAAAGGAAGGTGGGTTTTGAAGATCAAGTGCATCCAATGGCTAGATCTCAGTAGATCTGAGATTCAAAATGCATCACCAAGTGACCCAAGTGGGGCTCAACCCTCAAAATGAGGAATGGGGCCCACAAGGTGAAGCACTAGGTCCACAAGGTGAAGCACTGGGTCCACAAGGTGAAGCACTAGGGGTAGGTTATCAGGTGAGGAGAGTGTGAATCAAGTGGGATCTCACCTACCCAGGTCTTAGAACTAGCAGAACTCACTCAACCAAGGAGTGCGACCTCACTTGGAGAGGCTAAGGTGCCTTGGGAAAGGGAAAGGGGTCAAATGGAAGCCAATCCACACCAAACTATAGATCCGAATTGTCATGGATGCTATAGAGGTGGGTTTTCAATATCTTACCCAAAAGGCCACTAGATCTAAGTAGATCTGAAAAATTGTAAAATGAGGGTTTTAACTTATGAGGGTTTTAATGACTTAGACAAATGGATAGATCATGGAATGAGAAATTTACCTTGAGATCATACCTGAGTGATGGATGAGGTTGCCTTGTTGAGGAAAGTCCCCGCAGAGATCAAATGGGATATCTTCGATTTCACTTGCCTTGAGATGATGCCATAGTACACACGTGCGCCCTCCTCTACCTGTCAAACCAAGGAAAGTCGATTCAATTAGAATGATCAAGCATGGAGGAAATACAAGTATAAGCGAATGATAACATGAAGTAGAAGGTACAAAGACAGTAATACTCCCTGTTACCGACGAAGAAACCCAAAGAAGAGGTAGGGAGAGTCTTCCCCTACCAATGCGTCCTCCTTGAACCAATTCGGCCTCCACCTGTAGATGAAAAATACATGGACAAAAAGTATAACAAGATAATCTCTAATAACCCAGTGCAAAGGAAGAACCAACGAACGAACTCCAAAAGCATTCACCACAACACAACAAGTAGATGCAATAGTATTTTTCTATTCCAATAATCCAGAGCCAAAAGTCCCTTTACAATGAGGAGCTCTCTCCTTTAAATAGGATGGAGAGACACCAAAACCCTAACCACTTTTTGAATGAGTGACTAAGATTAAAAGATCAAAGTGATCTAATTAATGGTTGAGATGAGCTCAACAATAAAGTACATGGATCAATATAACAATATAACACAACAATGGACCAAATTGCCCTAGGAGAGGGGGGTCCCACCAAATCTCAATGATAAAATATAAGATCTAGCTCATGGTGGGTCCAAGGGGTAATTTCTAACACCCTTGGTCAATCCCCATGGCACAATAATAATAAAATAATGCTCTAAGCACCAAATCGTGCCTCTCTGGGAAAGTTGTGAGCCTTAAGAGGCTCTAGAAATCAATATAAAATGCCGGAAGTGATGGGTGTGGATCCCACTGAAAGCTGAAACTGCTGGAGGTGTGGAAGACATCCCACTCATCATCACAAGTCATCCCATGCCAATCCCTTGCCTTAGTATCCCAAATCGAATCCTTCAGTAGCCATTTTTACCATTTTTTAACTGCCTCAGGAAATGTGAACATGCCCAAACTGCCTCCTGGAGTGCCTGCGCTGTCAAGGTGAGGCCACCAGGCTCTCTGGGAGGGGGGTAATATGGTAATATCAAGTGGCTGGACCACCCCCTCCATGCACAACGCCCTAGGTGAACTCATCAAATCTCATCACTGCTCTGACAAGGCCTCTGATAGGCCAAAACTCCACTAGGATAGGCAACTAAGGCTAAAAATCACTGTAACTACCCGAAACTGAAAACAGACTGTCTCATTGGACTCAGAGAGCCCAAATCCATCGAAGATGTGTACTCATACACCATGTAGACCTCTGCATGGTCAAAAATAAATGTCCATCATATCCAGAAGGCCAAATAATAATAATTTGTAAAAGTGTTGAAAAGCACAAATCATCATCATAAGCCTGAAACCACTGCATAGAACCATCATGGTGACCTGTACCAGACCATATATCATATCTCTGTATCATCTGAGGTCTGCCACCTCATGTCCTGTGGTTGAATTTTGGTCAAACTGGGTTTGACCAAGTCAACATGACCAAAATATAACTCAAGGTGCCATCAAACTGCTGCAAGTGTCAAGGTTAATGCAATGCTCTACAATTCATTCAAGTAACAATTATAGCAATAAGTAATCATTTCACTGGCGATCTAAAACCAAATTTATAAAGGTATTCGATATTATTTATGACTCAGACTAGACTTTCAAGAACATACTCACTTCATAGTTGTTATCAATTTGTTAGTGAAGGGTGAAGGCAAAAAATAAAATGGCTAGGCCAAGGGATGACTATTGACTTGACATCATGACACTTTGGAAATGGAAAAGGAATACACACTAGTAACATATGTTGGACAAGCAGATAACACAGGGGATGGCAGTGTCTCACAGATGGGTAAGTTGTTTAAAGAGTGCTTATTCAACTTAGGCACCATGTCTACTTTTATAAAAGATGATCCAGTTTCATTAGGATCCATTGATTTCATTTCATGGCCTTTTTGGCCTACATAACCCTTCGGATCTAAGGTGTGTTGATAAGCACAACTAATTGCAGCTTGCATCTAGGGAATGTTCATATACATAAGGTCAACAATCTTTTAGATATAGAGTTTAAGAACCATTGCTTTTTTGGACCTTTCATTATACGCTTCAAGGAGTACTTTTAGCTTTTCATTGCTCTTGCCCTTTACTCACGTGTGTTGATAAACACATTCTAGAGTTTACATTTCCATGGGCGAATTTACATAAGTTTCCATAAGTAGTACATGAGCTTTCAGTTTTAGCCAACACATCTTAAGTGACTCAAGGGAGTTCATACCAGTGCCAAACATCGGGACAACCGACCAAAATGATTTAGGACTACAATCCAACTCACCATAGGTAAGTTTTGTCACCAACTCAGAGTCGAGACACAAATATACATGGAATCTTATCCAACACAAAGGCTACAGTGGGGGAAGGTCCTCCATGCCACTAGTCAAGTAGTAAGTCGGGGTAATGAACAAACTGGGAGGTAATGGATGGATGAAGACAGTGAATAATGAGACCAACACTAGCAAGCCAAAGTATGGTGGGAATGATCACCTCTATTCTCCCTAGGGAGGGTAAGACCAATGAGTATATGTAGTGAACTTCTAAGTCTGAGTGGGGACAAATATATATATATATATATATATATATATATATATATAAAAGTACAACCAGGTCCACATATCTATATGATCACCAGATCATGATACTAAATGCCAAGACATGCTACAAGAATGAATATAAAAGCAATATAACCATAACACAAAAATATACCTGCTGAGTCATATACCTGAATGCATAATATCTGAACCATCATCTGTCCTTTGAAACTGTTACTGTAACTTTGGGCAGTACTAACTGCTCTATATCAATTGGCTAAATGGCTACATCGGTCATCTCTCTGAGTGTCCTGAAACTCAGTCATGGCATGGGGAATAAAACTGTTGTCCATATAATAATCATGATCCATAATAGATGCTCATTTCAGCATCTCAATGTAAGGGAACTAGCTGAAAAGTGTACTGGAATCAGAAAAATAATGTATGGTAGCCTAGCTACTATATATGTGATAACAACTACCAAGTTCAACAACATAACTCAAAACATAAGTAGAAAATCCAAATAGACAATGTCTCGGTCTCCTTATCAAGCCAACTCAAATCATCATCACAAGATTCATCCTACAAGACCCAATCAGAGACTAGATTGATCTTCTTCTAGTGATCTTGAGCTGATTGATCTTTTTCCAATGATCACTATCGAATCTTGATCCCTAAATCACTTCATTTCCCTCCCACATTTCCCTCGAAACACAAGTTGACTAGTCAAACGACCTCACACGTGTGGATGAGGCGATGGAGACTAAGTAAAAACTCTAAAAACCCTCTTGTAACAACTAGTTGGAATCAAAAGCTGTGTAATGTCCCTTTCTGAATGATCACTCTAGGCAGATGACTTATTAGCCTATTTAATTTTCGTAGGCTATAGTTGGTGAAAAAGGGAATTAATTAATTAATTATTTAATGTCGTTTGGATGAAAGAGCAACATTAAAAGTGACATTGAGTAATTATTTTAAAAGAGACTTTATAAAAGTCACTTTTATTAATTAATTAATGGAGGAAAAGGGTGAAAAGGAGCATAAAAGGGCAAATCGATCCATTCTCTCATTCATTCATTCATGACTTATTTTCAAAAAAGGGATTTGGAGAGCTCTTGTGGCTTTTGGATCTTGGTCCAGAAACCCTAAGAGAGATCGGGTTTGGTGGTTATCCACCCTAGCTGATCGAGAGAGGAAAGATCACGCAGATCTTTCACTGTGCTTCAGATTTATGAAGATACACAGGGTTCTCGGCCATTATGTGGAGGGCACATTGGTCTATAAGGGCACATTGGGTTGAGAAGAACCGTAAACTTCCAGTCGTTCTGTGTCTCTTGGTTCTCCTACTATGCACTGCCGTTATGAGGGGCAATTGGATTTTATTGGCAGAGATTCATTGAGGAGTAGGGAGGGCTCATCTTGTGGCCAAGGGCGTGAGCTTTTAGAAGAGTTTGGAAAAATTCTTGAGGGGGGCGCACTGCTCATTAGAAGAGGGAGTCGTTCCCTATCAGTTGTAGGGACAGCGAGCTATAATAACTTAGAAAGGTGTGCCAAGGGGAGGACAGTCCATTAGTTACCAAATCGTGGACCCTAGTTGGAGGGTGTTGCTTCTTGGGAGAGGCACTAACCTTTAAATATACCATTCTTTTGCTGTGTTGGACAAGTTGGGACTGTTGTCCATCCATATTATTGCAAATCCCAGTGGGCTGTGGCTATTTACAGCGTTTTGAGGCTTTCTTCCGGAGGGGAAACACCATATTCAAAGAAGGCTGCCACATACCTTCTGCTACAGGCAAAACAGTGACCAACTAGGAGGGCATTTGACTGTCTAAACGCAGCAACCTACAGTTCCTACAGATCTCAAAAGGTACTGTTTTAAATCTGATTTTTGTGACTTGTATACTGCTGTTATAGCTGTAAGAGATTGACTGTAACTCTCATCTAATTCTGAAGTATGCTTTGAGTTTGGATATTTTTTTTTTTACAAAAACGAGTAAGAGGTTTTATATTAAAAAAGGAAGATCTGATACAAAAATGGGAAGACTAAACCCATCAAAAAGAGGGAATTGGGCACCTTGATTCCAGTCTTTACACTTCGCAGGATACTTAGATACATATATTTCTTAAAAGAGAGGAGTTGACTGACTGTTTAGAACAACTGTTTATACAAAATTCATATAGATAAGTAGTAACTAGAAGAAAAACCAGTAGTTAGTTCTCTGCTGAGCGGCGTGGCTTTTTCTTGCTGCTTGAGGCCAGATTCACATTATCCTCCATTCCCAGAATGACCGACGGGCTGTTGCTCTTGCTGGTCCTGATACAGTCTACCTTGGCTTCTACAATCTTGAGGCAGCTGTGCATGGTCTCCATCCTGCCAGCAATGCTTTCAAAGTACTCTTTCACTTTGTTGTTGTTGTTCCTTACCTCAGAGATTTCAATTTGAACAAAAGTAGCTAGATGAGAAACAGATTTCTTGAGGTCTTTCTGTTCACCTCTCAGCACTCCAACCTGAGCTTCAATGTCTTGCAGATGAGAGAGGAGACTAGGGGGAGGGCTTTCTGGTCCATTAGGGGAGTCGAGGTTCACCACACCTACTTTATCTTCTGTCACATTCCAGAGTTTGTCCATAACATTTTCCCCAGTGTTTCCACCCAACTGTTGCAAAGAGTTTAGATGCGCAGAGTTGCCGAGAAGCTGGTTGTTGGTCTCCAACAAGCGCCAGAGTTTCCAAGTTTCTTGCTCAAGAACATTTGGCAGGCTGGCCTGGTTCACCAAATGGCCACCACCCTGTGGAACCCAACCTCTATTGATTTCCATTGCATTAGGTCGGCGAACATGCTTCTATTTGTTCACGATGCCTTCATTTTCGCTGAGACCATTCCCTTGTAACGCTTCCAGAGCAGTGATGTATTGGCTCAGCCCAATGCCCTCTGTGACTTGAATGGACGTCTTGCATTGCTTGCACTTCAGCGCAGGGAGGCATAAACCTGGGGAGCTTCCATTATCCATATTGAAACACGCTGAATGCCTGCAGACCAAATCTTCTTCCCAGAATGTTCCAAATTGCATCGAATGAGGATTGTTAACAGCCAAGTGTTTGAAATAGGCCTTCACTGCCAAGCGTATGCTGAGTAATGAATTTTCGCATGTTGGGCGTGGGGATCTAAGTTGCAAACGCCGTCGATTTTCCCTGCAACGCAATCTTGAAGGGATTATGGCATTTACCTTCGCATCCATCAGCCAGGTGGATGATACGTTGGGAAAGTTGCCAATTAATAGGTGTACATTCCGATGTTGCCACCCAAATCCAGATTGTAATGTGGGGATTTTGTTTCCCATTCCAATTTGATTGTTTCCCAAACCTTGAGGAGAGAAGTGGGAGTTATGGAACCCATTTCATTGTCGGAGGTTGCCCATTTTTTATCAGGATGCCGCAATTCAGTCCAACTCCTATATTTGCCATGGAGTCAGCTTGTTCATTATTGCTTCTTAGAATGTGATAGAGAGAGATGGAGTTGAGATCCTTTATCTTTTGAAAGAAATGAATTTGGAATTTGGAGGAGGGTTGATGATTATTCTTTGCAATTGCCCTTGCTTCTTTGATCACAAGGAGAGAGTCGCCAATTGCGACCAGATCTTGGACGTTGTTCTCCTTTGCGATATCAATTCCTTGAAGAAGCGCAATCCATTCTGCATCGTTGTTGGTCTTTTTTCCTATTCCCCATGCATAGTCCATCAGTTTGTTCCCTTCGGAGTCTAGTAGGACTCCCTCCACACCTAGCAACCCAGGATTGCCTTTCGAGGCTCCATCAAAGAAGAGTTTGTGTTTCTGACAATTTGTCTTCCAATCCTAAAATTCTTTTGGCTCGATTCTGATTTTCCATTTTGAAGTATTTTGATTTTTGTGGACGGAGGGGATGGGATAGTGGAAGGGAACTAGAAGATCTGCCACCCAAACTCTTTCTTCCACGCTTAGAGGTTCTTTTGCCAAGTTCTTCATTCCTTTTGTCTTTAAAGTATCCACCCATAGAGCTTTGGCAAATGAGAGTACCTTGCCAGTGGTGAGTCTGTTCTCCTCAAAGATCTCTTTATTCTGGGCATTCCAAATTTTCCAGCAAACAAACTTGGGGAAGGCGATCCAGGCTCGCTTGAAATCAGGTTTCTTGGCAAACGAATTAGAGTAGTAAAGATGCCAATTGCCGAAGAGGTCATTCCAGTTGGTGGGGAGGGTGAGATCAAGTTGTATGGTTAGAAAAGCCTGATGCCATACCTCTTTTGTGTAGCTGCACTCAATGAATAAGTGATCAATTGTTTCCTCTGCATTTTTGCATAGAATGCATCTAGCTGGACCTTCGATTCCTCTTTTCTTTAAGTTCTCGTTTGTAAGGATCTTTCTGTGAGACAAAAGCCAATTGAAAGTGTTGACTTTTGGAAGCCCGTCGTTATTCCAAACTCTGTCCCATTTCCTGTCTTTGCTGCTTGAATTGTTGATTGAGTCTAGATGATTGTATCCTTCCTTTACTGTGTATGAACCAGAGCTCCCCCAACTCCGATAGTCTTTTATGGAGAGATGGATGGGAGTGGCTCCACGAAAAAGTGTAAGGAGAAGGTTGTAGTCTTGAATAAGATGATCTAGAAGTTCGAGGTTCCTCCATCCCTTCCAGGCACCGCTCTCCGACCAGCTAGATATGTCATGAAGAGTGCGAATTCCTTTTGGATCCATCCAGTTTTTTAGTTCACGGAAGCTATGGATGATTGTCATTGGGGAGTTTGAGCAAAACTTGTCTTCCCAGATTTTTATTTGCTTGCCATTCCCAAGAGACCAATAGAGATTACTTTGAATGATAAGAGCATCTTTCTTGCATAGTTGCCAGATGGAGGTGCCTTTTCTCTCGTGGTCAACTGTATCAACACATCTTTTTCTGTTTCCCTGCATATACTTTTTTTTTAAAATCTCTTTCCACCATGCCGACTTCCCAGAGATGATTCTCCACAGTATTTTGGCGCCTAGTGCCAAATTCATTTGAGTGGGATCTTTTATTCCAGTTCCCCCATGGCTCTTAGGCCTGCAAACCGTCTCCCACTTGATGAGATGGAATTTTTTATTTTTGTTTTTCCCACCTTGCCACAGAAAGTGTCTTAGTTCTTTAGTGATTTTTGACATAACTGTTTTTGGAGCGAGTGATATGGAGCAGTTGTATAAGGGGTAGGCTAAGAGATAGACTTGATGAGAACAAGTTTGCCAGCAATATTTAGCCACCTAGAACCCCAGACATTGATTTTAGTTTTTATTTTTTCAATGAGACTTTGCCAGTCTGTGACTTTCTTTTTCCCTTTGAAAATGGGAATTCCCAGATAAGAGAAAGAGTTCCAATCCTCCACTTCCTCGAAGACGAGGATCCTAGAGATTCTCGCCAGGGTTCCCAAGGGGCAGTTCCAACTGTAGATTTTGGATTTGTCAACACTAACCTTGCCATCAGAAGCTCTGAGGAAAGAAGACAACACATTATTAAAGCGCTCAGCTACAGTTGTGGATGCCCCTCCGAGCAGAATCGTATCATTGGCGAACTGAGAGTGATTGACTGATTTTACTCCACGGACCACTCTGATTCCTTTGAGATCTCCCATATCTTGTAAAGATTGGAGCTTCCTACTCATAGATTCTGCTACTAGAAGGTAGAGGAAGGGCGAAAGAGGGCAGCCTTGTCGTAGACCTCTAGTTGCCATGAAAAAGTCCGTCGGTCTTCCATTAACAAGCAGGGAGATCCAAGGGTTATGAATACAGGCCTTGATCCATCTTACAAATCTATTAGAGAAGCCAAATTTGAGCATAATGTCAAAGAGAACTTGATGGTTTACTCTGTCAAAGGCGTTGGCCATGTCCAACTTTATGGCCATGCCTTGGTGTTTTTTTTCAATGCTCGAATGAAAAGCTTCTTGAACCATGATGATGTTGTCGAGAATTTGATGACCTGCAAGGAAACCCCCTTGGGTTTCAGAGATAATGTTTCCCATGATCTTTTTCATTCTGGTAGAGAGGATTTTTGTAAGGATTTTGTAGGAGGAGTTACAAAGTGAGATCGGTCTGAAGCGTCCAAAGGAGCAGGGGGCTTTGTTTTTAGGAATGAGGGCTAGGAAAGAGGAGTTGGTGGCTCCTCCGATCTTGTCTTTTTTTCTAGTCCAGTTGAGCATTCTTTTTAGGTCGTCTTTTATGATGCTTGAGGCTGCTCTGTAGAAGTTTATGGTAAACCCATTGGGACCTGGTGCTTTGTCAAGGTGTAGGGACCAAATGGCATTCATTATTTCATTTTCTAAGATAGCCTTTGTAAGATATTTGTTGATGTCCTCCGTAATTAAGTGTGGGATGCCTTCAATCAGGTCGGCTTGGGCTGCTGGGTCGGTGTCTCCACTATCCGTGAAGAGCTCTTTAAAATGATTGTAGGCATGAGTTTGGAGGTTTTCTTGTCCACTGATTTTTTCTCCATTTCTGATATTTATTTCTTTGATAGCATTGTAGCTGCGTCGGGCTTTGGCTTGGTTGTGGAAGTACTTGGTGTTGCTATCCCCCCCCTGAGCCAAAGTTGCCTCGACTTGATTCTCCAAGTTTCCTCTTCTTTCTTGGCCGCTGTGAGGATTTCTTGTTCTAGAATAGATTCAAGACGGAGGAGAGAATGGGAGATTTCCTCAGATTCCATCCTTTGTTGGAGATTGACGAGCTTGGTTTGACAACTTATTTTGTGGTGACTTGGATTTTGAAAGGTCTTAGCCCAATGCTTAAGGCCTGACTTTACTGCACGGAGTTTGGACTCCCAAATAAAGCTGGGGGAGCCTTCGAAATTTTTAGACCAAGAGTGTGAGACAATGCCCAGGAAATCTTGGTGTTGAGACCAAAGATGGTTGAAGCGAAAGGGAATGGGTCCGAGAATGGCAGGCGGCGAGATGTCAAGACAGATGGGTTTGTGGTCCGAGGATGAGCAAGGAAAAGTAGTAGCATTAAGCAAAAGATCTGAATTAAAAAAGGAAGCACTTACCAAAAAGCGATCCAGTCTTGCGGCTATATGTCCCACTCCGCATCTTCTGTTGTTCCAAGTGTATTTGGCATTTTTGAGAGGAATGTCCACGAGATCCAGTTCAGCAAGGAGATCTTCCGGCTTTTCTCCAAATGGATCACGGACTATGCTTCTGCCTCTTTTTTCCTGACCAGATTTTGTGACATTGAAGTCACCGGCTATTATGAGTTTTTTCCCATTCATACTGTTTTTGAGGTTGCTAAGATCATTCCAAAAGTTGATCTTATCCCTGTGGTGGTTCGGTCCGTAGACATTACATACGGAGAAGAGATCGTTGTTGTCATTGTCTTTGATTTCAGTTAACAACCAGTGCATGTTTACATAAGTGGAGATGATTGAGAATTTGTTAGAGCACAATGTGGCAATACCACCAGATGCCCCACGAGCACACAGAGCCGAGCCTTGGCTATCTTTCCACAGAGAACGGGAGAGAGCCAAAATATCCACGTCCTGCATTTTGGTCTCTTGGATCAGCATAAGATTGGGTTTTTTTTATTTCAACAAATTTTTTAATGCTTCGGGCTTGTTTAATCCACCCATATCTCTGCAATTCCAAGAGACAATCAACATTATTTCCTAGTGGATTGAGATCCTGCTCGAGATCTTCCTTCCTTGGCGCTAACTTGATTTTTGGGATTTGCAGTATCTTCATATCCTCCAGGCTTTTCTATCTGCCCAGCTCTAGTTCTCTTTCTGTCTCAATTTCTCTATGATATTTCTGAGATTTCCTTCCTCTTGTGTTGGGAGGCTGTGATGAATATGGTTGTCTATGGTTGTCATTGATGACAAGCCATTAATGACAAAGGTCATGAAGCCCATTGCTTGCATGATGGCATGATGAAGGCACCCACACACATGTGATGACACTTGGACACTTGCTTGCATGTTATGGGTTGATATTGTGGTGGACACACTTGCTTGCACTTGATGATGGGGTGAAGGTATTGTGACTTACAAATCCTAAGAAGTGATGCCACTTTGACACCATTATGTGTGGGGTCTTTGACATCCTATACAAATTGAAGATTTTAAAAATGACGGATCATGTATTTGCAAATAAGCCCGCCATAAGATGATAACCCTCGTCATGCCGTTTCCAACAATAGGTGGCATGTCACGTGGCTCCTCATGGTTGAAAAGATATGAATTTTTGAAGTTGGTTTGGTGTCTATACCCAATCTTTTGGGTAAGCCGACCAAACAAATAAAAATAAAAACTAAAATTAAAAGATAAAAATAAATAAAAATTCAAATGACAAGTCAGTCTCATAAAATTGGGGTTCAAATCTATATAAATAAATTATAGTGCCTTCATTTGTAGGGTGTAAATTCGTGGAAAGCAGAGAGCTCTGAAATTCGATCAGTCTGAGGAAGTTCGGCACTGTAGCAGCTACAGTACACAGGAAACATTTTTTTATATTTCTGGGCATATTCAGCAGCAACAAACTGACATTTTTAGGTCTGTTTTTGGGTAGCAGCAGATGTGTTTTTTTTTAAGCTTCTGATCTGAGTCTCAAGGAGCCCACAGTCCTGAGGTTGAGAGAGGCTTGTGACAGATTTGAGTTTTGCAAGTGTGCATAATGTGGTAACAATGGCATGTATATAAATCCAATGTGAGATGTATACAATGGTACAATAATATGACATAACAGAAATATATACAAGCAGTGACCATGATACAGAATGATCACATTTGCATGAAAGTGATAGCATACTTTAGATGACATTTCCAGAGGACTATTTGATTTGAACAGCAGCATGAATTGAAGAACATACAGGCTGATTGACATGGACAACAGTAAAACAATTATGGCTTATTTCTGGGCTAGCTGAAATAATGTATGAGTTGGAAGAAGACTAGATGTTGACTGAAGACAGTAATGATATGCTTGATATATTGGTGATGTTGATAAAGTTTGCATAAACTTGGGCATGATAAGTCATGATACAATAGTATCCCTGATATGATAATACAGTGAGATGTTCAAAGTGAAGAATGAAATGGTTTATGAACTGTCATGAAGATGTATGTATGATATTGATAATGCTGTGGACAGTTTGATGAAGTTTTCTGGGGCTACATAATGTTGACATACTCTACAGTATTATGATAGAAAACACGTGCTGCTAAAGGACAGATTGATGATCTTATGCACAAAATATAGATGTGCCCAGAATAGACAGAATGATGATGAATAGAATGCCAATATGCTGGACAGAATTATGATGTACACTTGGTCAGAAAAGATGTGTTGAATGATGTGAATTTGGGCTTGATGATGATCAATGCTGGTGACAGTATGAAGATGGAGAAGAGACAAGTGCTGACCTATGATGACATGTAGATCTTGTTACAGATTGATATGACAGTGTGACCAGCCAATGACTTGGAATGATCAGTGAACAGCAGAGCAAAAGATGATGATCTCCAGCTGATTGAGTTAATGACAGTGATGTTGAGCAGGAGCAGTGTATTGAGCAGTGGTTGACCAACAACATGACACACCTACAGCAGAAGACATGATGACAAGTGACACAGTAGCAGCAATGATTGACTGACTTGGACAGTGGCAGCAGTGATTAATTGGTGTCATAAAGGTGTATAGACTTTACAAGCAGGGTCTTGTACTAAAATGTACTTGTAAATACAAGCAGGTTCTTGTATCCTTTTCTTAGTAGGATCTAAGAAAAACTAGGCTGGGTCCTAGATAAGGAGTTGGTGCTCTTTGTTTCAGTTGGTGTTGAATTGCCTCACTGTTGTAGCCGTTGAACCAAATACAAAAAGATTACAACTATATCTTGGTGTCTTTTGTGCAATGTGTTGTTGATTATGTGTCTTATTTTGATGAATGACTAATGATGTAGATTATTGATGAATATGATAAAAGTAAATGTTTGAATTAAGGAATAAGGTTTGATTGAAGTTGAAAATTGAATTAGGAGTAGGCTCACTTATTCACCCCCCTCCCTCTCAGTGAGAAGTGTGCCTAACAATTGGTATCAGACCGGGCCTTCAGCAGAAGCCTAACAAGCTTGAAGGAAATCAGTAGACACAATGGAAGCACAAACAGTAATAACAAACAATGAGGTTCCAGTTTTTGACATGAAAGATTATTTTGGTTGGAGGAGCAAGATGAAGGCTTACTTGAAGAAATTTGGTGTATGGGAGATAGTGATCAACCCACCTATTCTCTCAACCAAGAAGACAAAGTCATCTACTCAAAAAGATGCTGAGAAGAACAACTCCATTGCATTAAAGTTTCTGTTGGATGGACTCCCAAGCCCTATCAAAGAAAGTGTAAAAGATTACACTTCTGCCAAGGATCTCTGGTTCAAGTTGGAAGAAGAAAGTCAAAAGAGAAGTCAAGGCGAAGAGGAACAAGTCTCAAATACAAGTAAAGGTAAGATCTCTTCAGTTGATGATAACTTTGAATGTAATGATACTAAAATTATTCTTACTGAAGATGAAAGTCAAGGAGAGAAGATGGCACAAACCTTGAATGGAAGCGAAGGTAAGAATCTTATTGATCTGAGTAATAACATATTTTTAAGATACAAGATATCAAGCATGATCGAATGCCTAAAAAGAAGATAGAGAAGCTCATTGAAGAGTACCATGAGAAGTCAATGGAGTTGCTTAGTAAACTCATGGATGAGATGATAAGACTTCAAGACTCAGCTGAAACTATGAAGATCCAGCTAGAAGAAAAAGAGAAGACCATGGACCTACTCAAGACAAGCTTATAATGTGAGCCAAATAATCAAAATCTTAAGGAGATTTGTGAAGATCATAACGAGCTTGAAGAGACAAGAAGAAATAATATTGGCCTGAAGACTCAACTAGAAGAAGCCAAGAAGATAGAAGAAGTATTGAAAAATCACTTGGATGAAAAGGAGAAGGAAATTCAAAAGCTTGAAATGGAGGTAGTTGAATTGAGAAGGAAAAATAAAAAATTCGATGCATATGACAAGTTCCAACGAAACTCAGCTATCCTAGACGAAATTTTAGATTGTCAAAGGTCACCACTTGACAAATCTGGCCTTGGGTATAAAAAGGAAGAAGACAAATTGGAAGAAGGCACTTGGTCCCCCAAGACTCCTAAAGTTGGATCCACATCCTCCCAGGAAGATAGCAAAGCTCCTTATGTACTTGCACATGACAACAAAAAAGGTGAAAAATCACAAATGACTCATGAAGCTGCTCCCATTCATCAAAGCAATTCATTTGGAAGAAGAAGGACAACTCCAAGATGGATCCAAACATCAAAGTATGAAAATGGTTTTAATGGTTATTGTTTTTCTTGCTCTAATTATGGTCATAAGGCTTTGCAATGTATATCATATGGAAGAAGAAGTGTTGGAAGTACTAATGGCAAAGTTAGGTGTTGGGACTGCAATCATATTGGACATGTGGCTGCTAACTGTCACACCATGAGGTGCTACTCTTGTAGTGGTTTTGGTCACAAAGACCAAGAATGCCCAAGTCAAAGGAGTCAACCTAGGAGGAGTTCTTCATACACATCAGCAAGAAGATCTAGTGATTTGTGGAAAGGAAAGAGTGCAAAAAGAATTGAAGATCCAAGGATAAATGATCAAGATCATGGACACTCCCAGGTTTGGGTAAGGAAGAACATTTTGCTAGACTTAAATGAAGTTGATGATCAATCCAAAAATGAAGGTGGCTGCCATACGGCAAGCCAAGTTTAAGGTCTTTTAAAGACCTTGGCACACCATGAGTCCATGGAGTTGGAGGATGGACTCAAAAGTATGTGATAGTCACTCCAAAGTAATTTAAAAGGCAGTCCTATGATCATAAAGAAGAGGACATTGACAGTATATGGGCAGCATCCTGACATGACAGCGACAATTGATGAAGGACTAAAAGTAAGGGGGAGCATGTGAACAATTGATTGATTGAAGGAATACAAATGACCACTTCAAGCAAAATTCAGGTCCAAGGATCGTGGTTGTTGAATTATAGAACAGTGATGTACAGTCAATGAACGATAAAATCACTTCAAACACTATATGATGCACACTTGATGATTGATTCTTGAACAAATCCAAGCTTGAAGGAAGTAAACAAAGTTGAGGTCTTCTATAGTTCACACAGAAGTCTGGGTTGGCATATATACACAAACTTGCAGCATAAGAAGATGATTCCATACATAATGTATGCTGTGATGATGCCTTGTACACAATGATGCAAATCCTACAACGATATTTCAGACCTTAATGAAGATGAACATACATATATAAATACAGTGATATGTTTGATGAGCAAAATAGATGAGCAGTTTGACGTTGATTGTCAAGACCTTATGATGAGTATGTGAACAATATATGAGCAGACTTGAAATTGACAGTGATATACATACAATAAAGGGACAGCAATACAGTGGTATTTCACAGCCATAATTTGACTTTAGCAGTCACACGATTATCTGCAGATCTGGCCATCTACAGAAGAAACAAAAGCATATGGCTCAGTAACATGATTGCTTAAATATATACAGTTATGAATTAATAATGATGATGGTGCCTTGATGCCTATTGCTCGGTATATGATGCTCACACTATAAAGTGTTGAAAGTTTGTTACAACATGCATGGTCGAAGTTTGAAACAAACACCATGATGAAGTACACTTGTGAATGATGACACTATAGCTTATTTGGTTAAAGATTTGAAGCAGCTTGAGGACTGTTTGAAACATGGCAACTTGGAGCACCATGGAACACAAAAATTAGATGGTGTATGGCATATAGAGCATCAAAAGTTAGTAGAAGTAAGCTAGAATCGAGACCATTATGAATCTTTGGACAAACTCAGTGCCTTTAAGTTCTAAATGAAGAATGTGTTTGAGAAGTCCAAAAGGAGAAGTTATTATACAACATGCTACAATTATTCAAAGGTACATCAGCATATTTAATAAGGGGAGTATGGCAAAACTAATACATACTCTGATTTTTGGACTCCCAAAAAGACAGGAGCAACACCAGAATGTTATTTTCTGTTTGATAACAAACTAAGAAATGATATGAGATCTGAACTATGTGAGGTGGCAGAATGATAGGGGGAGCAAGAAATCTATTTGAAGAAATCAAGTATGTGACAAGTTGTGAATTTATTAGACAAATCCTTGATGAAGTTTGAAGCAGTAATATCTCAGGGAGAGCATTTTGACATGAAAAAACCAGCAGCAAGGATTTAATGTGCAGTATAAAAGGATGATCTCAAAAGGGCATACCCAGCTCAGACAAAGGGGGAGGGTCTATGAAAATTTGAAGATGGCAAACTCAGAAAATGATTTCATAAAAGCTTTCAAGAATTTTTTTTGGACATTGTGAAGCCTTTGAAGGCTGCTCAACCCTTTGTCATTAATGTCAAAGGGGGAGAAGAAGAAGTTGGATGGTTTCCATCAATGACAAAGGGGGAGATTGATGAATATGGTTGTCTATGGTTGTCATTGATGACAAGCCATTAATGACAAAGGTCATGAAGCCCATTGCTTGCATGATGAAGGCACCCACACCCATATGATGACACTTGGACACTTGCTTGCATGTTATGGGTTGATATTGTGGTGGACACACTTGCTTGCACTTGATGATGGGGTGAAGGTATGATGATGGGGTGAAGGTATTGTGACTTACAAATCCTAAGAAGTGATGCCACTTTGACACCATTATGTGTGGGGTCTTTGACGTCCTATACAAATTGAAGATTTTAAAAATGACGGATCATGTATTTGCAAATAAGCCCACCATAAGATGATAGCCCTCGTCATGCCGTTTCCAACGATAGGTGCCATGTCACGTGCCTCCTCACGGTTGAAAAGATATGAATTTTTTAAGTTGGTTTGGTGTCTATACCCCATCTTTTGGGTAAGCCAACCAAACAAATAAAAATAAAAACTAAAATTAAAAGATAAAAATAAATAAAAATTCAAATGACAAATTGGCCTCATAAAATTGGGGTTCAAATCTATATAAATAAATTATAGTGCCTTCATTTGTAGGGTGTAAATTCGTGGAAAGCAGAGAGCTCTGAAATTCGATCAGTCTGAGGAAGTTCGGCACTGTAGCAGCTACAGTACACAGGAAACTTTTTTTTATATTTCTGGGCATATTCAGCAGCAACAAACTGACATTTTTTGGTCTATTTGTGGGTAGCAGCAGATGTGTTTTTTTTTTAAGCTTCTGATCTGAGTCTCAAGGAGCCCACAGTCCTGAGGTTGAGAGAGGCTTGTGACAGATTTGAGTTTTGCAAGTGTGCATAGTGTGGTAACAATGGCATGTATATAAATCCAATGTGAGATGTGTACAATGGTACAATAATATGACATAACAGAAATATATACAAGCAGTGACCATGATACAGAATGATCACATTTGCATGAAAGTGATAGCATACTTTAGATGACATTTCCAGAGGACTATTTGACTTGGACAGCAGCATGAATTGAAGAACATACAGGCTGATTGACATGGACAACAGTAAAACAATTATGGCTTATTTCTGGGCTGACTGAAATAATGTATGAGTTGGAAGAAGACTAGATGTTGACTGAAGACAGTAATGATATGCTTGATATATTGGTGATGTTGATAAAGTTTGCATAAAATTGGGCATGATAAGTCATGATACAATAGTATCCCTGATATGATAATACAGTGAGATGTTCAAAGTGAAGAATGAAATGGTTTATGAACTGTCATGAAGATGTATGTATGATATTGATAATGCTGTGGACAGTTTGATGAAGTTTACTGGGGCTACATAATGTTGACATACTCTACAGTATTATGATAGAAAACACGTGCTGCTAAAGGACAGATTGATGATCTTATGCACAAAATATAGATGTGCCCAGAATAGACAGAATGATGATGAATAGAATGCTAATATGCTGGACAGAATTATGATGTACACTTGGTCAAAAAAGATGTGCTGAATGATGTGAATTTGGGCTTGATGATGATCAATGCTGGTGACAGTATGAAGATGGAGAAGAGACAAGTGCTGACCTATGATGACATGTAGATCTTGTTACAGATTGATATGACAGTGTGACCAGCCAGTGACTTGGAATGATCAGTGAACAGCAGAGCAGAAGATGATGATCTCCAGCTGATTGAGTTAATGACAGTGATGTTGAGCAGGAGCAGTGTATTGAGCATTGGTTGACCAACAACATGACACACCTACAGCAGAAGACATGATGACAAGTGACACAGTAGCAGCAATGATTGACTGACCTGGACAGTGGCAACAGTGATTAATCGGTGTCATAAATGTGTATAGACTTTACAAGCAGGGTATTGTACTAAAATGTACTTGTAAATACAAGCAGGTTTTTGTATCCTTTTTTTAGTAGGATCTAAGAAAAACTAGGCTGGGTCCTAATAAGGAGTTGGTTCTCTTTGCTTCAGTTGGTGCTGAATTGCCTCACGGTTGTAGCCGTTGAACCAAATACAAAAAGATTACAACTATATCTTGGTGTCTCTTGTGCAATGTGTTGTTGATTATGTGCCTTATTTTGATGAATGACTAATGATGTAGATTATTGATGAATATGATAAAAGTAAATGTTTGAATCAAGGAATAAGGTTTGATTGAAGTTGAAAATTGGATTAGGAGTAGGCTCACTGATTCACCCCCCCCTAACAGGCTGCACTTCTTCTACTTCTTCCATTGATTCCATGGAGGTGTCCATATTTGATGAAGGGATAAATTTGCTTTTTACCTTGTCAGCCCAAGAGCCACCGGGAGTGGTGGAGAATTCTGCGATAGGTTTGGCTGCCGCTCCATTGTTTGGGGGAATGGGATTGGTGTTTTCACCAGTTCTAGGACCTGTTGGTTCTTGTGCGGGTTCTATTTCTCCTTCTTCAGTAGAGAGATTTGAAAACTGATTTGCTGTAATGACTTCTTGAGTTTCTGGTGGAGTTCCGGAGGAGATTAAGGATGGAAATCCAGCTGAAGTGTGGGTGCTTTTTTTCCCTTTTTTAACTTGTTGCCATCCTTCTTCAGGGGCTTTCTTAGGGTTTTCTTGGACCGATTTGGGGCAGTTTTTAACGAAATGCCCATATTCGTGGCATTTTTTACACTTAAATGGCAATTGTTCGTAATCCACCTTCTGTAAGTGTTCGCAACCACCCATAGATAGGATTACTTCTTCTGGTAAACCTTTTTCAAGATCTACTTCCACACAAATTTTGGCACAAGAGAAGAGGGGTCCTTTAGGTTCTGCTTTATCAATGTATTTGCCGAGAGAGTTCCCGATGGACTGTAGGGTGTCGTCATTCCAACAATGGAGTGGGAGATGAGGCAGACGCACCCATATAGGGACTGCCGACGGGACATCCTTTTCTGGATCAAAGGCTAGACTCCATCGATTCAGATAGAGACCCCGTGGTCCCATGAAATAAGGCCCGCTTCTAAAGATGAGATCCCGATCAGATTTATGCTCAAAGAGAAAGGTGAAGAAGCCCTTACCACAATAGCAGTGCTACAGTCCTCTAGAGATCAGGGGCATCCAGTTTTTGTTGATCCATGCATCCATGGATTTTTGAGAGGGCCATATTCCGGTGAATTGACCAATCAGTCCGCGCTCATTTAATGCCAAGGCTTTGAGTTTGGAAGCTGTCGACAGGATCTGGATGCGAGGAGAGGCTGCTCGCTTAATGAAACTGAGATCAGAGGGGTCAGAGGGGGCAGGGGGGAGGAGGGCTGGAATCGACCAACACGCGGAAAGCAGCGTCCAACAAACGCCGTCGTTCGCCGGGGGAGGGAGGCGCCTGCTCAGAGGCGGCCATAGCAGGCCCGCGGGGGCCGAGCACGAGGGCTCACGCTGCATAGTGCATGCAGGTCGCAACCCTAGCTCAGACGCTCTTCCCTTGTGGTATCGCTTTGAGTTTGGATATTAAATGCTGATGAATATCCCTTTATGTGAGCACATTTTTGGGTTGAATATTATGATGTATGCAATTTGAAATAAACCATTAAAACAAACATACGAACCTACCAAAAAAATCAGCGATTGTATGAAGGGGTCATTTTCAATGGTTCCAAAGCACTGTTACCCAACTGTTTGACAAAAGTCCCAAACCAAAATACATAAGCACTTAACTCAAAAATCAGTCCATATCTAGTAGGGGACTTTACAAGCTGAGCAAAACAGCATGAAAAGCCCCTGGAGACTAGGTGACACTGATTGTTGCTATTGGAAATAAATGGGATCAACAGAGAAACTTTTGGGTGTGATATTGGCTGTTTTAACTGCTATAAACCCTTGTTGGAAACATTCATTTGCTATTTTAAAATGGTTGCAAAATAAAAAGTGAAATGAAGTTTTTTAATTCCTATCTATATCAGCACCCAACAATTTTTTCACTCAGGCTTGCCAAGAACTAGACAGGATAATTAATACTTGCCCACTTTTTGTTGAGTATCACTCGTAAGGACATGTAATTGTAGAATCAAATAAAGACACCCTTTGCACCTCAACATTCCCAACATACTCAACAAGCCATGGATCTATGTTGTATCTAATTGCTCTCTTTCCATTTGGTAGCTCTACCCAATCCTTTGTTTGACTCCTTTCAATTACATAAATAAAATATTTCATCACTTGCAGCCTTATCCCATTCAATTTTGTGTTTTTCTTCTTCAACTGTAATTTCAGCCAAGTCTCTAGTGAGTTTGCCAGACGAATCTCTACTGAGTACTCATTTCACAGCAAACTCATGTAGACTCGCCAGACTCGGCAAGTCTTTGGCGAGTCTAGCAACATGCACACACACACACACACACACATATGATGTGCTATTTTATAAACATCACATTATATTGTAGATTCAAAGGAAAGGCATTATGAATAAATGAGCAAAGAACATTTAAATGACAAGCAATGTTCCACCAATGCATATATTGAGATCCTCATCATTAGTATCATCCTCTGCTTCCTCATCTAGCCTATGCCTTTATCTTGATCCTCCAGGTACATCAGCTAACACCATCCAATTTTGATGAAACTACGTAACCCAAGCCTTAAAATATAGTAGAAATATCTTGGCATGCCTAATCAATGATTTTGGCCAGAGGAAAGGGTACATTCTTGCTAAGGCCATGACAAAGGAGTTCAGCAATCAATGCCACCAACATCGGGGTACATGAAGGGATTGGTGCTCTTGATTAAATGCCAATCCCATACCCTCATACATGATAGAATCCAATGAAAATGTTGCAATCCTGCCAAATCCTGAACTCTTGAAAACTATTACGTCTATTGAATTTTGAATGGAATATGAAATTCTACTTTCTCTGTATGAAGTTCGATGAGGTTGGAACCACTCTCAAACATCCTGAAACAATTAATGGTAATGTTAAAAATTTAAGTAAAAAGATAGAAAATGAAAGATAAAGGAAATGTCACTTTTAAAATTTTAAGTAGAAAGATAGAAAAAAAAAAGCTAAAGAAAATGCCACTTTTACCATTAATTACCAACATTTTTGGTCAACCCTAGTACAAAACAAAGTAAAACCAAGTCAAAATAGGTATATTTATTCTTGGAAATACATCATACAGACGCGGATATGGCTTGGAAACATGTTTCTAGTCATAGGGAACGTGTTTACCACATGTGGGACATCTCTATGCCTGGAAACGAGTTTCCATGCTGTACAGAACACGTTTCTGCATTTCAATACAGAAACGCAAGGGGTAGGGCAATATACCCCACGTTTCCTGCAACATAGCTAGACACAAGGATCGATTGCTAGATATAAACCAAGTGTGATCTTTGTCACATTGAGTTTTGCTAATTTTCTTAAGCTACAACACTTTTAAAATCATTTCAACAATAGATATGAAGAAGAGTTTGCATCTGGTAATATGGAACCACCTCTTGATGGTGATATTAACTAGTAATAGCAAGAAATTTTGAAGATATTCCTCAGAGGCACCCACTAGATCAAGATAAAGACCATTGAATAGAGCTTGTATTAAATGTCTCCATCATGGGGCTGCCCATCAAAATCTGCAATATCATCATGAGAAACCTCAAGGAGAGAGAGACTAGGCTTCTCCAACACCACAATATATCCAACCAAACATGAAGATGAAGAAGATGCATTTTTGTGTTTGAACATGAATCCTCAAACAAAAGAAGATGGCTAGAAATGACTATGAAAACATGAAATAAGAATAGCTTGCTGCCCCATGTCATTTCTAGCAGCTAAACAAGAGGGATTAATTGAAGAACACCATGCAAATTCCAGAAATTTAGATGTGGAGGAACTATCATGCATGCCCTTCCATGTTACTTCCATGAAATTTAGAGGCATGCATGATAATCAAAGATAGGCATGCATGATAATCAAAGATAGGCATGCATGAAATTTAGATGTGGAGTAGAGCGTTTCTTAAATAATCATAGTCAACGGTGCCAAGGTTGAACTCAGGAAACACATCTCAATCATCCAAATAGAAAGCTGCAAACATGTGCTAAAATGGCTCAAAAACCAGAAACAAATTCCCCAAAAGAAATTGCGACAGCTCCAATGCTCTAGGGAACTAGGGAGAGCGTTTTACACCACTAGAAAGCCCTCGAGATAAGATTTCCAACCATATATCACACTCCTCATCTGACCTAGGTCATTTGAGAACAACTCTTCTCAAGATAGGCTACCAAAACTACAGAAAACAGCTCACAAACTAGAATCCTTTGCTCAAAAAGAATGCCCAAATGCTCCAACGCCCTGGGGAAATAAGGGGAGCTTTCACCACCATGAGATAGCCCACGAAGCAAGCCTTCCATCCATATAGAAAAATCCTTCATATGACTTAGGGCATTAGAGATATAGCGCTCCCAAGTCAGACCATCAAAACTGCACAATTGACCTCAAAACAGCAAGAAAGAAAGGTACATGAGGTGAGACTATACCAAGCACTCTATGCCATCATGGATGTCATCAAGGAAATGTGCCAAGATATCTACCAATGAACCCAAATCATCTAGGAGGTTCTCACAAGGCTCCCACAAGGCATCAAGCTCACCATCAACCATGGAGGACCTACAACACACGATCAAGTGCCATCACAAGAAAATACATCATCAAAACTATCCAAGGCACCAACATGAAGTGCAAGAATCATATCTTGCCCATCCATAGTCTCAACAAGGCTGCAACCCCTGCTTTTCTGATGAAAATCACAAGTGAAAAAACTGTATACAATATATGGGGTAACACCCCTTACGTCTTCTTCTGAACAAAAACTCTCTTCATAGTAACTTTTCTCATAGGAACTCACATACTTCCATTTAAGTTCATTCTCTTGTTTAAAAATTTTAATTCTTCTAATTAACACTGTTATTAGCAATAAGTTTTTCCTTTTACACATGTCATCATGGGAAAATGCCTACTACCACTACCTACCTCCATCTATATAAATGGCATTGTATGTAATCGAAGGCATAGTGAATATTGTGAAGCTGTAATTGGAGGTTGCCCCTTGGAGGTGGCATCGTATTGGGAAGATGTCCCTTTGAAGTGGGAATAAATAAAGATTATTCTCCTATAAAACCTTAGCCAAGTCTTCTACCTCACTCTTAAAAACTAAATGTTTCTTACTATCTCCAAACATATAGTTATAAAACAACAGATAACCCTTTTACTTGTATCTAAAATTTCCTGCCACCAATCTGGTTGGATGGCTGAGTTCAAGAAAGAGTTACAAAATAGAGTGGAAATCAATTAATGCCTGTTGTTTTTTCTTATTCCCATGATGGATGTCTCTCTTACATGCATACCTGGCAAGAAGTTGGATCTGGTTCATAGAGCAGAATACATGCCTTCATTGTGCCAATGTTAAGATGTATAAGAAATTTTCAGAAGAAAAGCATTAGTTACATCATAAAGGTTCAACTTATTAAGGATATTGTTTATACCCATTCCACAAGATTAAATTCATCTATGCGATTATGATCAATGGCCCTTTGTCCTGAAACAAGCACAAGCAAAACAACCCCAAAGCTGTACACGTCACTTGCTGGCGTTAGTTGCTGTCTCAAAAAGTATTGTGGGTCGAAATACCTGTAAAGACAAAATATCAAATGTTAGAGTATACACTCATCTGATTACAGATAGGAAAGAAGCTATATGTATGTTTTTTAATATAAGTATGCTATGTCACATGACATTGGGACACAAGACACACAAACACGAGTATCCAACATGGGACACATTGATCACCAAAATGCAACACAAGGGACACACACACACACTATATATATATATAAGTTACAAATTACAAATACTAAAAATGAAATATAGACATAAAGATCCATAAAATTTAGAACATTTAGAAAATATTGGTACAATTAGTTACTAAATCAGTGACGATCAAACAAGCAAGTTATTTGAATATTCAATACACAAAATACAGGTTTAGAAATTCGAACTATAAACTGCAATTTTCTCTTTGAATCATTTGCTGTCATCAAAATCAAAATGTATTACGTAGATACTGAATCACTAATACCATAGGTGGGAATCAGGAATGCTATTGGAAAATACAAAATAGGGTAGATACTAGAACTACAGATGGAAGAATCTCATTGTTTGTTAGTCATACTCCTCCATGTCAAAATCAGCAAGATCACCACCATTGCCAATGCTCTTTCCTCCATTCTCCTCTATATCCAAACCAAGATCTGTATCTGCTGGTGTGGAAGATGACCCCTTGAGAGGATCACCATCATCGAAAGTGACCAGCTTTAGCATTGGTCCATTAAGACCCAAGTTGGCTAATGCCAACTCAGTGTTTCTATCCAAACCCATATCATCAGAAAATACATCCCCACATCTTTGTCTTTCACTTCAACTACTCATCCCTTTGTTAGATTTTCAGGTTACTCCGAAAGTTTTTACACCATGTTTGGGGGTGCTTCATGAGATTTGGGGTACATTGTATGTTCAGCCCATGGATGGTTAGAGATGGATTGCAGCATAGGAGATGGTCCTGTTATCACATCTATAGTAGCCGGGGCTACCATAACTTCAGATCATATTCCAGTCCCTTACATTGAGATGCTTGAGATCAACATCAGATGAGCATTCATTCCAGGATCACTCTTATTTTCAGAGCAGCCCCTGAGCAGACAGTACAGCCTTATGTCATGACTGAGCCTCATGATCTCAGATTCGATGACCGATGTAGCCATTTTACCATACAGAGCAGTATGCAGTGCCCAGATGTGCAGTAGTAGTATTCCAGTTGACATTTGATGGTTCAGATGGTTGGTACAGGTATATTGACCCAGCAGGTATATTGATATGCATTGGTTATGATGTCTAGCTCCTTTTCTCATTATGATAGCTTAGCTTGGTATCTTGTAGTTATGATCTGGCGGTCTATATCTGTTACATAGATATGTGTGTTTCAATGGTTATCTAAAATGATCTAACTTACTCTGAATATGAAATTCTTGTTAATACTCATTGGTTTACCCTCCATAGGAGAATGGACGTGATTGTTCCACCTTTCATGGCTTGCTAGTTTGGCATCACCTTTCACTTTCCCCATCCATCCGTTCTCTTCCACTTTTTGTTTTTACTTTGACTTATACTTTAGCCTGTGATATGGAGGACCTCCCCGTTTTTGCCTCTTTGTTGGATAAGCATCCCTGTTAGTTTGTGTCTCGGCTCTGAGTTGTTGATTGAGTTGTGTTGGATAAAACCTGAAGCGAATAGTACTACCATCGTTACATGTATATGGCAATTATTGTATATCTCTTGTGCAGGCCCAATGAAATTAAACTAAAAATGTGCTTCTAAGCACAATGGAAAGAGGGTTATGAAATGAATGAAGTGAATGAAATGAAATACCCTAGATGAAAGCTTGGGTAGTTGTGCTTCTAAGCACATGCAAAATCCCCAAAAGGGTCATCAAATGAAATGAACTAAAAGCACACTGGATGAAAGACTTAGTGGTTATGCTTCTGAGCACATGTAAAATCCCCAAAAGGGTCAATAAAGGCCTAAAGAAAGCAGTGGTTAAATATATGCTAAATCCAAATACTATTGGCCTGGAAACTAAAATGTAATGATTAATTCCTCACGGAGCCTACGGGTTGTGATGTGAGATGGAGTAAGGGACAGCTAATTCTAAGTGTCCCCTAGAACCTTAAGTTACGGTTGGTAGGGCACCTAGTCATGGAAGTTCTAGAAAAGATCCTCACGGAGCTATTTCAGCTTGGATGTGAGCAGTAGACATTTGTCAAGGTTGAATAAACACTTCTCTAAATAACTTACCCATTTGTGAGACACTGCCATCCCCTGTGTATATTTTTATCCAATATAAGCTTAAGTGTGTATTCCATTTCCCCTTATCCAAAGCATCACAGTGTTGAGTCAGTATAGTCATCCCCTTAGCTTAGCCTTGCATTTTTCACCTTCACCCAATCCTAGAAAAATGATCACGACCATGAAGTGAGTATTTTCTTGAAATTCTATTTAGAGTAATTGATTTTTTTATATATTGGATGTTGTTATTATTGCTTAAACCGCCAGTGATATGCTACTTTATACTTTGAGTTTTGCAATTAGAATGATTGGAAAGAGCATGCTTTAACCATTTGCATTTACAGCAGCAGGCAGTATAAGCCTGGGTCACATTTTGATCAGTTTTGACCTAGTCAAACCTAGCTTGACCAAGACAACCGGAGGACCTAAGGTGAGTTTGACCAGTGATGTGTGAGATTGATGATCTATGGTCCTTATATGCCCATTTGATAGCTCCATGCAACAGACACAGGTTTCAGATGATGGTTTGATGATTTTCATGATTATTATTATTATTACAGACCATTTATTTTTATTTGTCCAAGCATGGTCATGATTTCAGATGATTATTCAGATGATCACATGGTGCATGGGTACTCACACTTAGTGCATTTGGACCTTTTGAGTCCATTGGGATACTCAATTTTCAGTTTTGGGCACTTCCAGTTGGGATATTATTCAAATTATCATTTTCTTGCAGATTTGCCATTTAAAATGGCCTGGCAGCACAGTTTGACTTTTTATCTTGTTCACCTAGGGCGCTACAGAGGAATCATGAGGTCCAGCCACTTGTTATTACTATATTGCCATGCTTCCAGGCATTTTGGTGCAGTCAGTTTTGGCCCCCAAGTACCAGGCAGCGAGCTATAGGCATTTTATTCTTTCACAGGTGATTTTCTAAGGAATAAAAAATGGTAAAATGGCTACAAAGGAATTCGATTTGGGCTATTGAGGTAAGGAAATGGCATGAGATTAATTTTGATGATGTGTGTGATGCTTCCCACACCTTCCAGAGTAGGTTGCGGCATTTAATGGGACCCACACACTCTCCGGGCTTATATATTATGATTCTATTATGTCATTGAGGGGGCATGATTTGGCCATGTGGTCACAGTATTGTATCATGATGATGTTATATTGTGCCATGGGGACACACTAGAGAAGGAATATTTCACCTCCTAGACCCACCATGAGCTTATGTTATGACTTTAGTCACTTCTATGTGGTATGTCCCCACTAGGGCGACTTAGCTAGTGCGCCCTCTCTATTTTTGAGTTGATCCATGTACTTTATATTTGGGCTCATCTTAGCCATTGATTTTCACTTATGTATCTTTTGATCTCAACCAGTCATTCAAAAGGTGGTTAGGGTTTTGATCTCTCCCATTCCTATTTAAAGGAGAACCCCCTCATTGTAAAGGGACTTTGGCTCTTGGAATTTGATAATAGAAGAAATATTTGCAGAGACTCTTGGATCTTCTTTGTTGGATGTTCTTAGATGTTGATTGGAAAGTCTATTTCTCCTAGCATTTGAGATTTTGTGGTAAATCCAAATATTTTTGTAGAAACAGTGTTTACCTGTAGGAGGACAATTTCACTTGGGACGTTTTTGCAGGGGGCTCCTCAACTCGTTTCTCTTGAAGCTGCTAATATCAGGGGTTTTCAATAGTATCATTTGATCTTTGATTTCCATTTGATCTTTGTTTTTACAGTCATTTTCTCTTGATGCATCGAATCTAACTTTTGTAGTTTGCTTGTGCAGGAGAGGAGGGCACACTTGGTTCTCTGGGTAAATCTATTTCACTTGGACACTCACTCAAATCACCTCAAATTGATCGGGAAGGCATAGATCATCATCATCAAGGCATTTGCAAGACTATCCAGGTAAGATCTACTCTTCATTCATTTATTTTGGGTTCCAATCCATTGGCCATTTCATTTACTGTTAAAACCCTAAGCTATTTTTCCTTCTAAAAATTCCCTGGCTCAAACAATTTAAAATCTTGGCGAAAGATTTATGGGTTTTCCACCTTAAGCCTAACCCAAGGTGGGTTCCCAAGGGCTTCACCCTTGAGGGACTCCTTCTGACCCATTTCCTTAGGCACTGATCTCTTGCCCATGCGCACTTCCTGTTTTTGCCTGTTTTCTTGGTTGTTTGATGCCGATTTTTTACTTGTGTGCTAAGATATTGCCATACCCTCTATCAAGTCTAATCTAAAGGTACTAGATAGCTCCATCTCTTTTCTAAGCACTTCTACCTTGGACACGTTTCCCAAGGCTGGAGAAATTTATGTCATTTGCTAGTGCATTGATCCTGGATCCTTCTGTAAAACTCATAAGTCACTTGTACTACCGCATTGGGTCAATATTTGTATTTCATAAGCCTCTTGATCCAACCTTAATTCATCTTGTGACTTCATCCTTATATCTAGGGTTCACTATACCTCGCACCTTACGTACTTCTTTCATTTGATTTGACTTGGTGTTTTGGTTAGATCTCTCCTGTCGGGAGTTGATCTGGGTCTCCCCTTTTGTTATCTAGGGCTTGGATAACATAAAGCGAAGAGTGCCTTGATTGGCGCGATAACCAATCCATCTTGGGAATCGAGGCCCTCTTGGTTCACCACTTTGGTTGCATATCCCTTCTACCATCCTGTATAGGATCCATCATTTAGGGCAACTACAAGTTGTGTGATAACATTTTGGCGTAGTTGTCGGGGAACATAGAGGCTTACCTTCGGTGTCTGCGAGTGTCCGTGCGTTATCTCATATCTTGTCACATCCGATATTTCAGTTTGGTGATTGCATTTTTCCTTAATTATTTCAATCACCATCTTAATTCACTCATCTCACCTCTCCTACGACATTTATCTTTTGGTGAATTACTTGTGTGGTTCACCTGGCGACTCCACCCTGCGACTCTATTGAGGAACGAACCAAACATATAAATCTTAAGTTTTTAGATCGTCCAAGAAATCCTGAAGGAATCCCCTTAACTTATACTCGGAACCGAAGACAAATTAAAGAGAACCCATCCAACTTCTTTTGGAAGATTTCTATTCGTAATTCTTCACCGAGTCATCTTTTAGGATCTCCTTCATCTTCATCTAGTCCAATGGCCGGTACAAATGTTGGTGGAAACCAAAACAATCCTCCGCAAAATACTCCGCAGAATCCTGGAATTTTCGGAAGAAAGGCTAGAGCTTCTCCTTTAGATTTTTCCCAAATCCAGGGAGCGCCCATGACATGCCCGAAAAGTATTTTGAGAAAGTTCCCAAGTTTGATAGAAACTCTGCTATAACTATACAAGACCATATAGATAAGGTTTGGGAACACATGGATATGGAGCATCTAATGAAGATGTTGTCATGAGGGGCCTTCTGGCATCTTTGGAAGGAGATGCTCGAAAGTGGTTTGATCGGTTACTTGCTTCATCCATTAATGGATATGACAATTTTGTCACGAAGCTAACCAGTGAGTGGTCACGGAAGTTAGATGGGAAGTTTCTCTTACATCAACTTTTTGACATTAAGAAGAAAGAGAATGAAACAATCCATGACTTTAACCTTAGATTTGACAAGACTGTAGCAAATATCCCAGATGACATCAAACCTTAAGACCAAGCAATCATCATTCATTATCTCAATTCTTTCGAAGGATGGCTTGGATATCATTTAAAGGATAAAAGTACGAATGACCTAAAGACCACACAATTAAATGCTAAAACTGTTGAATCAAATGTGACATCCATGGGGAAACAAAACTCTTTTGATCATTATTCCCCCTCCACTTCCAAATCTGATCCTAGAATCCGAAAGGCCAAGGAACCTGTGGTTGAGCCAAAGGACACAAAGGATACGTTGGAAACTATGCAAGACATGATGAGACAGTTAACTATCCTAACTAAAAATGTAATGAGAACTCATGAATCTTGTTGCCATCTAAGTTGTACTTAGTTGGACTATCAAGTGAGCGGGCAAAGTTGAACATGTCACATGTTGATTTTCAATGATTGTTGTCCAACAGGCCTTTTAAGGGCCCTTTTTTTATTTTTTTTTCCACATGTCCATGCCCTGCGGGGTTTGTAATAAAATGTTCTAGCATGGTTTTTTGTAAAGGACTTGGTTCCTGTTGAAATATTGTAACTTCTAAGAATATTCTATTTGTACTTTATTATTCTGGAGATGTTTCATTCCTCCGTCAGGACTTTATCATATATCCAGAGATGTTTATTCCTCCATCGAGATGTTGTAACTAGGGTTATTAGACCTCCCTAGTGGGGTCGGCCCTGAGTTAGTTGTTTAGGGGTTATTAGACTCTCCTAGGAGAAGTCGGCTCAGTTAGGGTGAAATTTCAAGTAGGACTAGAGTATAAATAGAGGAGGTGTGTTCCTCATTTATACTCACTCATTCATTCACTTGTGAATTGCACATAGGAGAGAGAAAGAGATCTGCAAAGGAGGAGAAGGAGCTCTTGTTTGGGGATTACATCTTTGTATTTGTTGGTCATCTATATTGAGGAAGCTTTGTTGGGTTTTCTACCCCATGAGGGTTTCCCAGGATAAATTGTCTCGTGTTTATACTGTGCTTGTTTTTCTTTCAATGATCATGTATATGCTATTGTTGTGAAATTGAATGGAATACTGATGTTATCTATCTTAGCATATTGAATCTTAACATGGTATCAGAGCTATCCTGAAGGAAGGCAATGTATGGCACTTACGACACTTGTTTCACTTGCGACAATTTGAAAGTTAGGGTTTTGTATAGCAAAACCTAGTCATCGTGGAACTTTCACTATAAATCCATTTTGGCAAAGGTTCAGGATCTGAGACTTGGACAGGTCGAAGATGAAATTTTCCTGTACTTTATGTTCGAGTTTCAGCCTCAGATTCGTTGTACTTTGTGAGATATGATCCATACAAGTTAGGGTTTATGCCTCTTCCAAAATGAAGCCCTAAACAGGTGACCTAGGTAAAAAGGTCATATCTCAGGTTAGGAAGCTCCAAATGGAATTCCGTAAAAACTGACAATTAGGGCACGAACTATAGTTTCAGAGGCCAAAGTTGAAACAGTGACACATGGCACTCAGTACAAGTTCGCTATGCTGTTTCATCCCTTAAATAGGTCATGTTGGGAAACTGAGCATATCTCTCTGATGGAAAATCCAATGAAGCTCAAACCTGTGGGGTTGGAAAGATGACAGGTCCGGCTACCACAGGCTAAAGTTTCAGACCCTGCAAATCTGAAATTTCAGAGATACACTAGAAACAATACGGCACATCTGAAATGGCTCAACAGAGGAAATCAAGGAAGAGGAGGAAGAAGCTCTCACTTAGGGTTTTCAGTTTTTTTAGGTATGGAAGGACCTGATACAATGTTGGAGACACCTGATGCAACATTGGAAACTTTGATAATGGATTTGGAATCCATTCATCATAGATATTGATCCTCCATCAAAATGTTGTGGGAGGAAGGAGATTGAAAATTAGGGTTTCCAAGTAAGAAGAAACCCTAGCAAAGTTGGGAGACTCATAGGGCAGCAATGAAGGAGGTTTAAATGGCACTGATATTTATTAACCTAGCACCATAAACCTATATAAGATGTTTACAAGAGATCTACCTTGGATGGTTAGGGTTTTACCCTTATAGAGAAGACTACAAGCAATCTCGACAGGTATGACTTGAGGAGATACAGGTATGTTTTATGATTAAATTCATGATATGTTTGTCTTCATATTATTGAGGTTAGTACAATCATGACTAATTTTAGATTGTCTGATCACCTTAGTAAAAATATGAATGCATGTGAAAAATAGAAGACATTCATTGATTAGGGTTATGACACTTATGATTGTACTAATGCACTTGTGGTGTTGTATGAAGATGATGTTGTCTGCTAACATAAAAGGTACATCAAGAAAGACAAATCCATATGACCATGATAACATGAAGACAAAGACTCATCCATAGTCTTTGATCACATAGAAGCTCTACTTACGAGGTATGTATGATTTGTTTCTACTATGCTTAACTTATGAGATATGCAGGTTACTAGCACAAGGTCTCTAAATCATTGAAGGGAACAAAGAAGATATTGTTTGGGTATGTTAGACATAACTAAGCATGCATACTAATCCAGGTATGTTTTTCCTATATCTAGTTAGTATCCTACTTTGTGTTAGGATCTTAGATAAGTATACCTGTGTATAAAATGATCATGACCATACATGCTTAAGATTATTTAGAATCATTATGTTTTGATAATATTGAGATTATACTAATGTATGTATGATTATATATGAGATCTTGAGGATGACACAATGACGACACTAGTGCACACTCAAGCATGCATAGTGGTCCAGGATGGATAGAAGTTCAAAGACATATAATCATGATGCTATCATAAAGGGGGCAACCACACAAACATAAAAGATAAGTATTTGAGTTGTTATTTGAATTATCTCTTGAATCTCTGAATAGTTAATGATATTGCTTGTAATAGTTGTATGCATATTTGTATTCCTAGAATCAGGAAATATATCATGCATAGTGTAAGCATTCATATAGCATTGAACAATATACTACTAATATGCATATGATGGGTAAGTTGGACAAACATTCCATTGTTGCTTGTCTCGAATGAAACCTCTTTGTTATAAAATGCCCACAGCCCACTTTTACGTCATCAACAAAAGTGCCCGCAGTGGTAAGAATGCCCGCAAGGGCTATACCTACAAACTTATGCCCGCAGGGGTAAGCATTCCCGCAAGGGTCATCTTTGATGCCCGCAAGGCCTAAAAGAAATGCCCGCAAGATGGGCCATTTCTATGCCCGCATGAGGGTCTCCACAAATATGCCCACAAGGGCTTGTCCTTAGCCATGTCACTTTGTCTTGTCACCTTTTCATACTTGTCCTTGTCTTCATGCTTCTTTGTCCTTCAACATGTCAATGTCCTTGTCCACTACTTCATGCTTGCTAAGTCATTGATTTAACCTTTGTCTTGTTTGCTCTTCATGCCATGTGTTCTCCAAGTCATCATTGCTTGCCTAGTCACATTGGCACTTTGTCTTACATCTTCATGTTTGTCTTCTTTGCCATTTACACCTTGCCATGTCATCATACTTAACCTTTGTCATTAATGTTGTCATCAATGACAATCATATTCATCAATCTCCCCCTTTGTTATTGATGGCAATCTAACTTTCTTTTTCTCTCCCTTTGACATTAATGACAAAGGGCCAATTAACCATCAAAGGCTTCACAATACCCCAAAAAAAAAAATTGTATCTTTAAACAATTCACAAGATCATCTGTTGAGTTAGATCTTCCATCATTTTCCAATTTCAAATTTTTTATAAGTATATGTAGATACTCCCCCTTTCAAATAGACTGTTGAGATTATACTTCAAAAATATTCAGCACCTTGCTTCACTAAGGCTTCCTTTCACCAAGAGTAATAAGCCCGAGCTTGTCCATTTTAGCCTTGCCAAAACTGATCTGACCTTCTTTGGATACTTTGTAACTTCATACGCCTTTTGAACTCTGTCAAGACAGCCAACTGTTGAAGATGATTTGCCAATCCTGTAGCCTTCACTAAACTCCATGTCACTCATTTCCAAACCGTCATGCAATTTTTGTTTATCAACTCTGATTTACCAGACTTGTCCTGGATGTCAAGTCATGATTGTTGGTCCAGTCTTCAGGAATGGTCCTGAATTAATTCAATGGGTGCCTTAATAACTGCTTAATATGCTCCCCTATGAAAACTTCTTTACATGACTCCTGCAGCTTCATGTTGCTTCATTCGTTTGCCAATCGTACTCCCTCTATCATCAAGTTCTTTTCTGAATCTGGCTGAATAGTATTTTCATCAATATAGTTATTTCAAGTTTTCTAAACTCCCCTGAGCTTATGCTGTTGTCATCATCAAAATTCTGTCTAATACTAATTTATACCAATTGATTGTTCAAGTAATTTTGCATACTTCCTTTTGGCTGCTCATCAATAAAAAAATTACTGTTGTTCGTCAAACCAAATTGCTTCTGAGTTTGTGTTGTAGATGATTTTCTTGACATCACAGCTTTATCATTGACTTCCTTCTCATTTTGATAACCTTTTGTTCTACAATATTGTCTCCTAGTAAATTCATAAAAGGTAAGCCCTTATCAATCATATCAAATAAATCAGCTTGTCATCATCTCAATTTCAGCATATACTCGGATCTAATCATCAATATTGCTGGTCAATCTTCTCTGCTCATTAAAGGTCTGCTCATCATATCATGGCATACTCATAAGGCATCATCTTCATCATATAGTAGGGTCAACAAATTTACATCATTATGTTTATGTCTTCAAGGACAAGTCACTCATTTAGTGTCTGTTGTTCAAACCAAGGTCACTGTACATTTGCATCATCCTTCATCACCGAGATATCATTTTATACAGTAGTGTAAACAAATATAGGGTAGCATCATCATCAAAAGGTGTATGCATCATACAAGACATCATCCTCATGCATGCATCGGATAAGGTTCGAAGCCTGAGTTTGGACCACTGAAAATTAGGAGATAAGCCTTCGAGATGCTCCAGCATACATACTTTTGATTTACCAAACTTCATACCAATTGTTAATGTCAGCAATCCAATCCTAGGACCTATTTGGAGCGACCACCATATACCTTTGAGTCCATCCTCCAACTCACCATGAACTCAAGGTGTACTTAAAGTCTTCAAGAGACCTCAAGTATGGCTTGCCACATGGCAGCCATCTCCACTTGTGTACTTATCATCTACTTCATTTAGATCCAGCAAAATATTTTTCCTTACCCATACCTTAGGGAGTCCTTGGCTGTGATTATTGATCTCTTGGTATTCAAATCTGCTGGTGTCATTCTTCTTCCAAGATTCATTGACCTTCCTTGCTAATGGGTATGAGAAGCTTCTCAAGAACTATCTTCTTAAACTTGCACACACTAGGGCTTTATGGCCAACTCCACCACAGTTCTAACATTTCATAGTGTGACAGTTTGCAGCAGTGTGCCCAATACGGTTACAAGTCCAACATCTAATGGTGCCACCACTTCTTCTCCCATAGGATCTACAATCCATAGCCTTGTGACCAAAATCAGAACAAGAAAAACAATAGCCATTAAATCTAGTTTCATACCTAGGACTTTGGTTCCATCTTGGAGTTGTTTCTTTTCGTAGATTGCTTTGATGACTGGGCCTAGCTTTTTGATGCATACTTGGTCCTTCAAACGTTTTGTTGTCTTGTGCAAGTGCATGGGGAGCTTTGCTTTCTCCTTTGAGAGATGTGGATCCAACTTCAAGAGTCTTAAGGGACCTCATGTCTTCTTCAAGTTTGTCTTCTAACTTTTTGTACCCGAGGACAGATTTGTCAAATGGGGACCTTTGACAATCTAATATCTCATCTAGGTTGTGTTTGAACTTGCCATATGCATTAGACTTCTCATTTTTCTTCTTGAGTCCAACTACTTCCATTTCAAGGTGCTCACAAATATTCTCCTTTTCATCCAAGAGATTTTGCAAGACCTCTTCCATTCTTTTGGCTTCTTCAAGTTGAGTCTTCAGATTAACATTGTCCCTTCTTCTTTCTTCAAGCTCTTTTGAGTCAGCCACTCTTTGATTGATAAGTTCAGACTTTAGTCTTTTGAATTAATTATCCTTGTCTTGTAGCCCTGATTGTAAGCTTGTCTTGAGAAGGTCCATAGTCTTCTCTTTATCTTCTAGCTGGATCTTCATAGTTTCTTCTCTTCTTTTAGCTTCCTCCAACTCGATTTTTAGATCAAAATTAGCCCATATTGTTCTTCAAGTTCTTTAGGATCTACACCAATCTCTTCTTGCTCTCTTGCTAATCCAATCTTCAATTCTTTGATTTCATCATTTTGATCTTCCAGCTTATCTTGCAAGTCTTTGTTCTTGAGTTTCAATTTCATGAACAAGGCCTTTGTCTCCTTTTGGTATTTTTCAAATGCTCCCATAATCTTCTTTCTAAGCCTTGAGTTGGATTTGACATCCCTATCCAATAGGGTACATGCATATGCCTCTTTGACTTTCAATAAGTCTTCCTTCTCATCTTCTGTAAGTAAAGTTTCAACATTGTCACATTCAAAATTATCACTGGCAGAAGTGTCCTTACCTTCACTTACATTTGAAACTTGTTCCTTCTTTTCTCCTTGTTTTTCATCTTCAGAGGCCTTGACATTTGTTTCCTCGTCCATGTCTTGAACTTTTCTTCGTTGGTATTCTTCTTCTAGATTGACCCAAAGATCTTTGGCTAAAGTGTACTTACCAATGTTTAGTCTTTCCTTCTCTGATTGAGACAAACCCCTCATGATCAAGCTTAGTGCCTTTACATTGCTTTCATGTGGCTTCTTAGTTGTTGCTCCCTTTGATCTTCCTTCAATTGATTCCCAGATATCATACCCTTGTGCCTATATATAAACTCTCATTCTGATGCTCCAGAATTCATAATTTGATCCATTAAACAATGGATCTCCATCTTCCGAATAAGCATCCATGATCTGCCTTCCACTTGTGTCTATGGATCCCTTCAAGCTTGTTAGGCTTATGATGAATGCCAGCTCTGATACCAATTGTTAGACACAATGGCTCACTGAGAGGGGGGGGTGAATCAGTGAGCTAGGACTTAATTCAATTTCAACTTCTTCTTATCTTATATCATCATTCACTTCGATATCACATTCATCAATGAATTATATTTCAGTAATCAACTAAACACATGTCATTCAGCAAGTAAAACACATATTCATCAACACATTGCAAGAGAAACAAGATATTTTGTAATCTTTTGTATTTGTTCAACCGGCTACAACCGTGAGGTAGATCAGCTCCAACTGAATCAGAAGCACAAAATTCTATTCCAAGACTCTGCTTGGTCTTTTCTTAGATCCTACTAAGAAAATTAGTTACAAGGCCCTGCTTGTATTTACATACACAAATCTTTACATCATTGTTACATTATAACAATTTACCCTTGTCAACGTAATCATGTCTTCACTATTAGCAACAAATCATCATCATTGATCCATCCATCATACACATCACAGTCATGTCATTACTGCTGCCATATCACTCTGTCCAAGCACATCATTATCTTCTGCTGTATTATCATGTCAACACCATGTCCATCAACATGTCATCGTCAATCTGATCAATTCACGTGTTTCATAACTTGTCACTGTTCTGTCAATCCTGTCTACTTAAATCAAGTTGTCATATATCTGGACTGTCAATGAATAGCATGTCTTCTATAACCACATCTTCATTTTGTCCATCATCAAGCTGCTGCCCTAAAAGGAAATATCTTCTATATGCTGGTGCTATGTCATCAACCAAGCATCGAGTCTTCATCAATCAGCCAAACCAAAAATAAAAGATAAAATGAGAGTTTTGCTGCTACTCCTGCTGTTGGATACCGAACCTGTTCTTATCTTCCCGAACCCCCAAAATCAGAGCTTAATTCACTTGTCCAAATTCTCCACCCTCCATCTCCTTAGAAATAGAACTTGTCTTCTTTATTTATACTTGTTCTTTCCATGATATTAGGAGGTCGACTTGTTAATTCCATTTTATTTTATTCTTTCAAATAATACTTTTATTTCAATGTTATCCTTAACAATATATATATATATATATATATATATATATATATATATATATATTAACATGGTCTTCATGCCCATACTTTTATGCCCTCAAGGACCTTCCAGGATGCCCGCAAGGGTTACATCGAGATGCCCGCAACTCCATCTAGAAATGCCCGCAAAGGCATGGATTATGCCCACAATTGGATTCCTGGAGATGCCCGCAGCTCTCCATATTATGCCCGCAAGCTCCACATCAACATGCCCGCAATGGGCTCCATTTTGATGCCCGCAAATGACTTTGAGAAATGCCCGTAGGGCTCTTTTCTCATGCTTGCAAGGGTTATAAAATGCCCACAGCCCACTTTTAAGTCATCAACAAAAGTGCCCGCAATGGTAAGAATGCTAGCAAGGGCTATACCTTCAAACTTATGCCCGCGGGGTTAAGCATGCCTGCAAGGGTCATCTTTGATGCCCGCAAGGCCTAAAAGAAATGCCCGCAGGATGGGCCATTTCTATGCCCTCATGAGGGTCTCCACAACTATGCCCGCAGGGGCTTGTCCTTAGCCATGTCACTTTGTCTTGTCACCTTGTTATACTTGTCCTTGTCTTCATGCTTCTTTTTCCTTCAACATGTCAATGGCTAGCATGTAAAAAATACATAGACATATAGACTTTAATAACCTCCCTAGGTTCGACCATCATGAGAATACTCCAGCTTTGGAGGTGTGAGTGAAAAACTCAGGAATTATACGCCACTGAAGAGTAGCGCATAATTCTCAAGGAAAAACACTCTAGAGTATCCCCCTAATAACCAATCCTAAGGTAGACCAAGTATTTTACAAAATAATCATGCTTAGACCAACTTATTACAATTCCCCTGTAGGGGTCTAGACATGCAAATTATTACAAAGGGCAAAAAATTTTGCTTGATGAACACTGAACTCTGGCGAATGAACAATGACATTGTTCAAGTCTTCTGTGGTTCACAAGTTGTCCACCATGGTGCAACTTCAGTGGACAACATCTGGCTCCAACTGAGGGACACGTGATTGATATGTTCTTTAGAGCTGGAAATCATGCAAGAATCTAGAATCTTTTGTTTTCTGCATGACACCAAAAGTGTATTAATCACATGTTATATAAAAATAAGCCAAATGAAGCATGCAGTTGCATAATAATATACAAAGCATAATATACAAAAACTAATATACATGCTATGATACAAAACTAATGTACAAAAGTATTATACAGAAATAATGTACAAAATGAAAGAGTATAGGGTTTAGAAAAGCTCTGATACACAGATGCCCTTTAGGCATCAGATATTATCTCCGAAGAATAGTTTCAAGAACTGCCCATTAACTAGCAAGTTGAGCTGTTCTGCGTCCATGTCATTGAGAAAGAAAGAATGGGCACCAGCCAAGTCATATATGATAAAGGGCCCCATCCAAAGGCTGTCAAACTTTCCATGCAAGCATGGTTTCTCTCTTCTCTTATCCCAAAGTAACACTGTGTCACCCTTCTGAAAAGCTCTAGGTCTGGATGACTTATTGAAGTTTTTCTTTATCTTTTCCTGATTCTTAATGCTTTTATCAACAGCCTTCCTTCTGCTCTCATCCAACTCAACAATCTGATTGATTTTGTTTTGAATGGCGTCCTGATCTGAACTGGAAGGTTGAAGTAACTGATATGCTAGCAACTTAAGATGAATAGGTAATTGAACCTCCATGCCATACACCAACTCAAAAGGAGACTTCCCAGTGGAACTCTTCTTGGTAATACGGTCAGCCCATAAAGCAAATTTTATTTTGCTATCCCATGATTTTTTATTATCCCTAACACTTTTCTTAATAATTGTCATTAAGTTCTTATTGTTGGATTCAGCAAGGCCATTTCCTTGGGGTTAATAGTTTGATGAATGGGATAAAATAATGCCATACTTGAAACATAATGTTGTGAATTTTGCTAAGCTAAATGCTTTGGCATTATCGGTTGTTATCTTAGCGGGCACACCAAATCTCGTGATAATTTATCTTCAAGAAAATCTATGATCACAGTTTCGGTAGCCTTTTTGGTGGGAATTGCCTATACCCACTCAGTGAAATAATCGGTAGCAACAAGGATCCATGAATAGCCATTGCTTGAGTTATCCTTAAACTGGCCGATGAAATCAAGCCCCCACTGCTGGAAAGGGGCTTGGACTATTATTGGTTTCAAAGGTAAGGCTGTTAGGTTTTGTTTTCCGACAAAAAATTGACATTCTTGACAATTCCTAACATACTTGTGCACATCTGAAAAAATACTTGGCCAGTAATAGTCGGCTCGGAGGACCTTGTGGGCTGTAGTTCTAGCTGCATAGTAGCCACCATAAAATCCCGAGTGAAAGTCAACCAAGAGTTTTTTGGACTCTAGTTCATCAACACACCTAAGTATCAATCCGTCGCGGTTTCTGCAACCCAGTCCATCTTGAGTGATGCAATACTTAGTGGTCCTTAACCTCAATGCTCTTCTCTTATGTCCTATTAGGTGGCTTGGGCATGTGAGGTTGTTTAGGAAGAAAATGATATCTGTATACCATTCACACTGTTCTAACCACTGAAGCTCTGCTAACTTGACCTGTTTTGACAAACTGTTCTGGCACACCATTCCCAAGGCTTCCTCATTCCCCTGAGTTAACATATTTGCAAGGCCTTGTCCCTTAATGAGTTTAGTGGGTCTAATTTCTAAGCCATATTCTTGTATTTTAGACACCCACTTCCCTCTTATCCCTAAGCAATCTTGCTAGGATAATATATCCTTTACTGCCGCATGTGGTACATAACCAATTATCTTAGAATAGCCAACATACGTTCTGAAATGTTTAAGGGATTTTACCAATGCATAGGCTTGCTTTTCCATTAGGGTATAGTTTAACTCAAAGTTTTGTAATGCTCTACTCATGAATGCGATGGGTTGCTCGAAACCTTCATTATTATTTTGTAGCAACACCCCCGCAATCGTGTCCTCTGATGCAAATGAGAAGATTTGAAAATCTTTTGTGTAAGCAGGGCTAACCAAAACCGGTGCTTTTGCTATGTTGTCCTTGATGCATTTAAATGCATTTCTACCTTCATCTAACCATACAAACTTAGCATCTTTCTTTAAAAGTTTCTGTAATGGTTTCATTAATTCTGCTAAGTTCGAAATGAACCTCCTTATGAAGTTAATATGACCGTTGAATGACAAGAGGGCTTTCAAATCTTTTGGCAAAGGTACTCTTTTTATGGCCTCTACTCTTTCAAGGTCCACTTTAACTCCAACTTTAGTTATTATGTGGCCTAACAGTTTGCCTTCATCAATACCAAGTACTGATTTAACTGGGCTGAGTGATATGCCAAATTTTCGACATTTCTCGAAAACTTGTCTTAAGTGTTTAACATGATCAGTCCTTTCCTTGGAAAAGACAGTCAAGTCATCCTGATATATCTCAATTATTTTCCAACCAGCTCTTTAAAAGCATAATCCATGGCACACTAAAAAGTAGCTCCTGCATTTGTTAAACCAAAAGGGATTCTGCTGTACTCAAAAGTACCCCATGGGGTTGTGAAGGTAGTCTTATGTCGATCCTCCTTATTAATTAACACTTGGTTATATCCGGAGAATCCGTCCAACATGGACATTATTCATGAACTTGTTACTCTCTGGAGAAGATTTTACATGTTCGGCAATGGGTAGTTATCTTTTAGGCAAGATGTATTTAGATTTCTGAAATCAATGCAAATCCTGATTGAGCCATTTTTCTTTCTAACTACCACCAAATTTGAATACCAAGTCGAATGTCTTGTTGGCTGGATGATTCCTGCTGCCAACATCTTTTCTAATTCCTTCTTGACTATTGGTGCCATTTTTGGGTTTATTTGTCTCAGTTTTTGCCGGAATGGCTTAACTTCTTTGAATTCTTGTTTCAAGGGGATGACATGTTGCAATACATCATCCCGGTAGGACTTAAGTTCATCATATGTGAATGCAAAAACATCCCTATATTCCCATACCAAGTTAATTAACTCATTTCGTTCTTTTTCTAAAGTTTCTTTTTCTAATTTTTATTAATTTTGGATCTTTATTTGTTCTGATGTTTACTTCTATGTATTCCCCAGGTTTGATCGTTTCCTTCTTATTCTTATGTCTGTCATGCCGATCAAAACCATGCTCTAATTCCACAAATCCCCTAGGGATAGGATTCAACTGATTATCTTTTTCCTAATACTCTTTACCTTCCTCTTGGAAGCTGACCTGAAAATCTGAAAATTCTTCCACATTGTGGATGAATCTCAAAATAAGTTCATCATTCTGAAAAACCTGCCAATGGTGTACATTATCTGGAACTGATGGTCTAAAGTTCTTTTGTAGGTTGAAGTGTTGATGCAGCTACTTCTAGTCTATCTGCCATGCAATTCTGATCTCGAGGAATCTCAATAAGGTTTAATGCATCAAATATTTCCATTGTATCCCATATTGCATTCCTATATCTTTTTAGTCTTTCACATTTGCATGCATACTTGTTCTTTACTTGAAGGATTTTAAGTTTGAGTCTCCCTTAATACTAAGCAGTTTAATTCCCATGTCTTTAGCAATCTCCAATCCTAGAAGTAATGCCTCATATTCAGCCACATTGTTCGTTGCCTCAAACTCTAACCTATAAGCAAAGTTGAAAATTTGCCCACTAGGTGAGGTGATGACAACTCCTGCCCCTTTTCCCACTCTAGAATGTGCTCCATCAAAATTCATTCTCCATATCTCACTAACTTTCTCATTTTTTATTTGTTCTTTTACAGGGGCTAGAAAGTTGGAGAAAATTGCATAATTTCCGTTATTATAAGTGTTGAAGACATACTCGTTTTTCAAATTCTTAGGATCCTCAACATGATATTTCTTAGCTTTTTCTGTATGCAATTTAACAAGAGAATCTTCTGATGCAGGTACCGTGGTGTTGTCTCCCAAAACTGGCATGTGTGTGTTGAATCCCAAAAAGTGAACACACCAGCGCGATTGACAAGTCTCAGGAGAGAGGCCAATGTCACCACACTCCTCTCCTCTAACTTCAGGTTGGCTCTTCTCCAACTCAAGGGGGGTATCCCCGAGATAGGATCGCTAAGGCAAGTGCAAAGGAGGGCAAGGTGAACAGAAGAGGTTGCCTTAGGAAACGATTGTAACAGAAAAATGTATCTTGATTTGATTGATGGGAAAGATGGGAGGATCAGTCCTCGAGGAAAGGCCAGTGCCAGTATATCAGAGGGGCGAATGGAGTCAAAAGAGAGTTCAACGTGGCCTTGTGTCATATGTGACTGAGGGGGAAAGATCGCATGATTGAGCAAGCCCTGCTCAGTTTAGTGTTTGACAATCAGAAAGAGTACTTCTTCTCTAGCTGCGGGAGGTGCGCTATGCAAACAAAAGATTAATACCCGTGGATGCATGCTCACAAAGGGAAAAAGAAAGCAGATGCTAAGAGTTCTTCACCAAAGGGAAGAAGAAAGCAGGCTGCTAAGAATTCTTCACCTTCCAACGTGGTGGATTGTCACCCTTCTATGGCCTCTTACACAAATGCCGAAAAAAAAAACACAAAATCTTAAAAGTATTCACACTTATCAGAAATTCACAAGATCATGCCAAGAGATTGCTCAGTTTTCCCAAAAAATGTCCATGGTATTTTTCATTAAGCTCAAGGAGAGGAAAACTCCCAAATTTTTCCATTATTACAATGAGGAGGCTAGCTTCTTTTATAGGCCTAAAAGGCTCTCTTAAAATTAAAAGAGGAATATAAAATAATAAAAAATTAAGAAAAAGGTGGGATCCTAGATCCCCTTTTTTTCTCCAACGCATGACTAAAACTTTATCACATTACAATCGAGATTGCACTTTTTTAAAACTCCAAATCACACGTATACCCCAACCAGGAGTTGACTGCCCTACCTTTTACGAAAATGGCTGCGTAGCCTGCCATCGAAGCAATCAACTTTCAAATGAACATGTGACCGTGACCTGTTGTAAGCTCGGCTGAAGTTAGTTGCCATGCAATTGTCAGTTAATGAAAGGATGATACGTGGACTGCTCTATAACATAAACCCCAGTGGAACCCGATATTCAGTTGCCATGGAGAAACCGAAAATTAGGGTCCACTCTTCACGCGGCACCCTTCTATTTAAACCTGGACCTGGCATTGTATCTATCAATTTGGATGCCACCTGTGGTGATACAAACCGAGTGATTGCCCTTTTTAATTGCTCCAAGACTCTCAAACAGTCGGAGCTACCCCCAAACATAACGAAAAAGTGGATCTGCCACATGAAACATTCGCCGATACTGAGTTGTGGCCTGCAACAAGGAAACACGGCCAGCATAAGAGGAACGCTTCCAGTTCATTACCGTGAAACGAACAAGCCAATGCATAAAGATCTTCCCGTAACCAACCATAAACGTCAAGGTGGATGTCTCATCGCAGAATTCGTGGTTTTTCTAGTCAATCACAAATCTTTATGTGATCCTGGCGTCAATCACGAACTAGTGTCGAACACTGGCCACCATGAGATTAAAGGAGAGCCCCGCGCAAATTGGTGTAAATGGCTGCCAGGATGACAAATGATCCATGGCAAACAATGGCGGCTCCATGCTCGGGCTGTCTCCATTCGAAATGATAAACGGGAAAAACAACAACCATTTCAAACCTGCTGCTTATTTGAGTTTCGGGTTTGCCTGCTCCCTCAAATGACATTCCTTATTACTCCTAAATCCTTCGGACCTCTATCAGAAAATAAACAACGGCCTTGTCCATCGCATGTGCACAAAGTCTGGCACTGGCTTGTATCTGTAATTTACAACAACTTGTTTTGATAGTTTTTGTCTAGAACATGAATTCTTGTTACGGGTTTCAAACATTGAATTGACAGATTTCCAAGTTAATTCTGCACAGCTATCAATAAATTTCGATCTCGCAACAAGAGACTCATCCAAGTTTCCTCGGGCCCTCTTAAACCTGCTCTTCCGGGCACTTTAAAACTGTATGAAGGTTCCCCAACAACTCAAATTTTGTTCTCTAGCTGGCATATGCGAGCTAGCATTCACATCTGTTTGGTTACTGTCTTCAGTATGGAGTCTCTCTTCTTCCTCAGTGTGTGCCTGATGCACAAGCTGGTCTGAAAGCAAATATTCCACTGACATGACGACTATTATGTAGAGCTATCACACAGCTTCGTGATAACAATGATAAAGATGAAGGTGTTGGTGTGTGAGCCATGGTGTCTGGCCTTCTATTGTTGCCTGCCCTGCTAATAGTGATGAAAGCGTTGCAACAGCAGCTGCAGAAGCTGTGAAGAATCTTTGCAAAAAACTCGTGGTCTTGATCTTATTTTCCCTGGTAAAGCTGAGGAAGTCACACTCCTGAAGGAATTTTCTATGAATAGTTCTTCAATTTTGTACATTCGAAATTTGGCTATTACTGCTGCACCATTTGGTATCTTGGATGAGGCAGCTTCTGCAGTTCACCAAATTAGGTCTTCCTGGCATGTCTGAACAAGAGCTTAACAGCTCGATTGATATGCTTGCTACAATTATCTGAAGATGGCAGTATGTTGCTTTTAAAACAGTCTCTCTTTATACTTCTTTTGTCAGTCAAAACAGACATACTAACTGCTGCAAAAATGATGCTCTGGCCTGTCGGCTAACCTGTCAAAAAAGGACGTGGCATAACTCCAATCCATTTGGATAGAGCCCCCTAGATTAGCAGCCCACTTTCTCGAAAGGATCATGCCCCACTTGTCAGGTACATCGATCACTAGAACATCCATGGTGATATGGATATCAGGGTATTTGGCCAATTTCACAGGTAGATTCAAAATGATGCCAATCACATCAACTTGTCTAGAATCCATGGCACAAACATTTGAATATTGTCTAGTGATCTTTAAATCCAGCTTTTCCATGACCGTCCTGGTCATGATATTTAATAAGGCCCCAGAGTCCAACATATAGTTGTGTAGAAGAAGACCTGTTATCACCTAACTTGTAGTTGCCCCTAGAGATGGATCCAAGATGGATGGCAGAAGGGATCGGCAACCAAAAAGGTGCAAGCAAGATAGCCTCGATTCCCAATGGATGGTTGTCACGCCAATCGAGGCAATCTTCACTTTATGTCATCTAGCCCAAGACAACAAAGGGGGAGACCCAGATCTACTCCCGACAGGAGAGATCAGACCAAGACACCAGATCAAATCAAGTGTAGATGAAGTACGTAAGGTGTATGGCAAACCCTAGATCTATGGATGAAGTCACAAGGTGAGTAAATAGGTTGGATCAAGAGGTTTAAACAATGTAGATTTGGTCCAACATGATTATGTGAGTGACTTATGAGGTTTTGAATAAGATCAAGGATTAGGGTACTAGTCAATTATGAGAAAATCCACTACCTTGGGAACCGTGTCCAATGCAGGGTAGTTAAGGACCAAATTGGGGCTAACCAGTACCAAAGATGAGCTTGATGAATAGATGTGACAGTGATTAGGTGTTCAAGCATGCAAGACAAAGGTCAAACCCTAGCCAACCCAACAATCTAAGAAAGTCGATTTAGCTTGGAGAAGATTAGTGCCTTGGGAAATGGGCCAAATGGAGTCGGATGTCCACCAAATTATAGATCAGGGATGTTGAGGTGTCAAGCTAGGTGGATCTTGAAAATTAGGATCATCCAATGGCTAGATCTCAGTAGATCTGAGATTGAAATGTGCCACAAAGTGACCCAAGTGGGGCTCAACCCTCAAAATGAGGAATGGGGCCCACAAGGTGAAAATCACTAAAGAGACACAGTAGGGGTAGGTTATCGAATGTGTAGATCAAGAATCAAGTGGGATCGCACCTACCCAAGTGCTAGATCATACCAAACTCACCTGTCCAAGAAATGTGACCTCACTTGGAGAGGCTAATTTGCCTTGGGAAATGGGTCGGATGAAGGCCAATCCACACCAAAATATAGATCCAAATTGTCGTGGATGCTATAGAGGTGGGTCTTAAATATTATACTCAAAAGCCAAGTAGATCTTGGTAGATTTGAAAAAATGTAAAATGAGGGTTTTGAAAATATGAAGGTTTGAAGCATTTAGACAAACGGATAGATCATGGAAAGAGAAATTACCTTGAGATCATACCTAAGTGATGAAGAGAGATGCCTTGTTGTTGAGGAAGACTCCCGCAGAGATCAAATGAGAAATTGTTGAATTTGCTTGCCGAAATGATGCCCTAGCGCACAAGTGCGACCTCCTCTACCTATCAAACCAAGGAAATCGATTCAATCAGAAAGATCAAGTATGGAGGAAATACAAGCGAAATGCAATGATAACATGAAATAGAAAGCTCTGGGACAGTAATACTCCCTGTTACCAACGAAGAGATCCAAAGAAGAAGTAGGGAGGGTCCTCCCCTACCAATACGTCATCCTCAAACCAAATCGGCCTCCACCTGTAGATGCAAAAACGTGGTACAAAAATATGGCAAGACAAAATCTCCAATAATCCAGAGCCAAAAGTCCCCTTTACAATGAGAAGCTTTCTCCTTTAAATAGGAAGGAGTGAGTCCACAATCTAACCACTTTTTGAATGAGTGGCTAAGATTAAAAGATCAAAAGATCTAATCAATGGTTGAGATGAGATCAACAATACAATACATGGATCAATAATAAAATATAACAATAAGTGGACAAAATTGCCCTAAGAGAGGGGATCCCACCAAATCATGATGATAAAATAATAGATCTAGCTTATGGTGGGTCCAAGGGGTAATTTTAGACACCCTTGGTCAATCCCCATAGCACAATATCAATAAAATAATCATCAAAGTACCAAATCGTGCCTCTATGGACAAATCGTGAGCCTTGGGAGGCTCCATAAATCATCAGAAAGTGCCATAAGTGATGGGTGTGGGTCCCGATGAAGCTGAAATTGCTAGAGAAGGTGTGGAAGACATCCCACTCATCATCACTGATCATCCCATGCCATAACTTTGCCTCAATAGCCCAAATCGAATTCATTTGTAGCCATTTTTACCATTTCTGGACTGCCTCGGGAAGTGTGAAGCTGCCCAAACTGCCACCTGGAGTGCCTGGCTCCAAAAATAAAAATCACCAGATTGTCTGGGAGGGGGGTAATATGGTAATAACAAGTGGCTGGACCACCCCCTCCAAAAATAGCGCTCTAGATCAACCAAACAAATCTCTACTCTGCTCTGACGGGGCCTCCGACAAGCCAAAACTGCACTAGGATAGCCAACTGAGGCTAAAAATCATCGTAACTGCCCGTAACTGAAAATAGACTGTCTCATTGGACTCAGAAGGTCTAAATCCATCTAAAGTGTGTACTCATACACCATATAAACCTCTGCATGGTCCAAAATAAATACTCATCATATCCGACAGACTAAATAATAATAATCTGTAAGAGTGCTGAAAAGCACAAATCATCATCATAAGCCTGAAACCACTGCATAAGCCCACCATGGTGAACTGTACCAGACCATACATCATCTATCTGTAACATCTGAGGTCTGCCACCTCATATCCTGTGGTTGACTTTTGGTCAAACTGAGGTTTGACCAAGTCAACATGACCAAAATATGACTCAAACTGTGATCAAGCTGCTACAAGGTGTCAAAAGTTAAAACATGCTTTACAATCCATTCAAATAGCAATTATAACAAATAGCAATCATTACTGGCAATCTAAATCCAACTATAATAGGTCATTAATTATTATCTATTACTCAGACAAGACCTTCAAGGTCAGACTCACTTCATAGTTGTGATCAATTTGCTAGTGAAGGGTGAAGGCTAAGAATCAGTGAAGCACCACTCGTCCCATACTCGCGAGTCTGGACGAGTGGGCTCCCAAAACGCATAATCGCCATGGACTCGCGGGCAAACTCGCCACGCACTAGTACTCGCCGAAAACCGGGAACTCGGCTGGACTCGGGAAAAACTCGGGCAACTCGGCCGTGCACTTTCCCACAAAAGCTAGGGCAGACGGGAAGTTTTTTTGGCACCAATTTTTCTCTGGGGCCCACGTTGTGTGACTTTGGAGGGAAACTGACTGTGTGGGAGGCTATAAACAGACCCGACAACGATTCCCGACAATCATTCCTAACAGTCATTCTTGCTCGTGACTTGTGAGTTCTGAGTCATTCTTGCTCTTGAGATTTGAGAAGTGGAGGAGTTCGAACTTCAGGGTCGTGGAGGAGTTCTGGCCATGGAGTAGTTCCGGCTCTGAGTCCTGAGTCGTGGAGGAGTTCCGACAGTCAACGTTTGTGGAGCAGCTCAAGCATCCAGGTTAGTAATTTTTTGTTTTTTTGTTTTAATTTAATCAAATTTTAATACAGGATTAACATTGTATTACAGTATTAATACTATAATACAGTATTAATACAATCGTTATTACAGCGATGTCTGTATTACAGCATCACTGTAATAACGATTGTATTAATACAATACAGTGTTACATAATCCGTGTTATAAACTTATATGCCAATTCGTGTTATAAACTTATATCAAATTTCAATATGCCAATCCGTTTTTTATTTATATTTTAATTTTTTTAATAGATTTTTTATAATTTTTTTATATTTTTTTTATTTTAAAGTTAAACAGACTATGTTTTTAATTTTATGAGGTTTTTTAATGTTTTTTATATTTTTATATTTTAAAGTTAAACGAACTATGTTTTTAATTTTATGCGGTTTTTTTTTATGCTTTTTTATGTTTTTTTATATTTTTTTATATTAAACAGACTATGTTTTTATGCGGCTTTTTTTATGTTTTTTTATATTTTTTATATTAAACAGACTATGTTTTTATGCGTTTTTTTATGTTTTTTTTATATATTTTTTATTTTAATTAATTTATGTATTTTTTTTTATTTTTTTTTTTTTTATTATGTAATATTTATTATTTTGTTTTGCTATAAATTTGTTAAAATTTATTTTTATTTATATTTTTTATTATATAATATTTGACATTTATTAGATTTTTTTTTTTATTTATCTTTTCTTATATATATTTTATTTTGATTTTAATTAATCTAAAATCTCTATATTTTTTTTTTAATTTTGTTTTGCTATATTTTTCTATATATTTTTTATTTATGTTTATATATATTTTTTTTAATTCTGTTTTGTTATATTTTTTTTATGTTTATATATATATATTTTTAATTCTGTTTAATGTTATACATATATATATATATATATATTTTTAATTCCGTTTTGCATGCAAAAATTGATTGTGTTATGTCGTATAATCATAGTTTATGCGACAATGTTATGAATTATTGCATAAATTGTAGTTTTATAGCTTATATGGATTGAAAATGCTTTTAAACTATTTTTTGTGCCAAAAATGTACAATATTTTTATTTTTTTCCTATTTGCCGAGTCTTGCCGAGTCTGTCCCGAGTCTACGAGTCATATGCCAGCCGAGTATTTGCCGAGTCCGAGTGGTGCAACATTGCTAAGAATAACATGGCTAGGTCAAGGGATGACTTACTGACTTAACACTGTGACACTTTGGAAATGGAAAAGGGAATAGACACCATAGCATATAGTGGACAAGCAACTACACAGGGAATGGTGGTGTCTTACAAATGGGTAAGTTGTTCAAAGAGTGTTTATTCACTTTCACAGATGCGCATAATCCATAATACAAATGAGGCCAGCAATCTTTTTGATATAGAGTTTAAGTTCCATTGCTTTTTGGGCCTAAAGTTTCCATATCCTTTGATCCATGTGTGTTTATAAACACATTGCATAGATTTACATTTCACGAGGCTTCTTGCTGCAAGCGTGTTTTTAAGGCACTTGTTTACCTGAGCACTTCTAGGTGTGTCATAGACAACTTGTTTACCTAGGTATTTACATTTCACAATAGATATAACATTTGATATTTCATAGCCATTTTCATTTGGCTTTATTTCATTCATACAAAATACAACATTTGATTTCCATACTTTGTATTCATGGCAGCACTAAAAGTTTCAGGTTTAGCCAACAATATCTTTAGTGACTAGGGGGCATTCACAAGGAACACCAACTTCACCAAAGGCAAGTTTTGTCACCAACTCGGAGCCGAGACACAATAAACAGGGAAGCTTATCTAGGATAGAGGCTATAGTGGGGGAAGGTCCTCCATGCCACTAGTCAAGTAGTAAGTCAAGGTAATGAACAAATTGGGTAAGTCATGGATGGGTGAAGATAGTGAATAATGAAACCAACACTAGCAAGCCAAAGTATGGCGGAAATGATCACCTCTATTCTCCCTGGGGAGGGTAAAACCAATGAGTATAGGCCAAGAACTTCTAAGGCTGAGTAGGGACAAATATAATATATATATATAATACAACCAGGTCCACATATCTATATGATCACCAGATCATGATACTAAATGCTAAGACATGCTAAGAGAATGGAAATAAAAGCAATATAACCACAACACCATAATATACCTGCTGAGTCATATACCTGAATGCTCATCATCTACACCATCATCTGTCCTCTGAAACTGCTATTGTAACTCTGGGCACTACTGACTGCTCTGTACAAATGGCTAAATAGCTACATCCATCATCTCTCTGAGTGTCTTGAGACTCAGTCATGGCATGGGAAATCAAACTGCTGTCCATAAATTGATAGTGATCCATAATAGATGCTCATCTCAACATCTCAATGCAAGGGAACTGGCTGAATAGTGTACTGGAATCAAAAAAATAATGTATGGTATCCAGGCTACTATATATGTGATAACAAGACCATTTATCATCAATGATACATAAAAGGGCGGGTGATCTTCTTTACTTGAGTCCATAGTATGTAGGACTACCGAGGGATCTTTCTCAACAATTTTCTTTTGAAAAGGGGTTCTTTCTTTCTGATGTTGTTCTTGATTTATCTCTTCTGGAGGATCAATTACATTCATTAATTTCTCCCTTTGGTAAGGGATCTTAAGGGCTTTGGTACATGTTATTGTTTAGCTTTGGAGGCTCCAGCATAATCCCGCCTCTGATAGGTAACTCCTTTGAATTTAGGCATCTCTTTGATCTACTCCAGAGTAGGCATTTCACCATAAGCATTAGCTAATCTATCCTTTTCTTGGGAATGCGCTCTAGCTTGTTTCCAAGTGTCTTTAGAGAGAGGGTGAACATGTCCTACTGTGTTGATGAACTCAAGCTCACTTGTGAAGACATCATTGCTGCTACTTCCCAGATACTCTTGTTCTAAGGCTTGACAGGCTACATAACATGTAGATTCTTTGTGTAATGCATCACAAGGTCTACAATATGGAGGAATTTCTTCAACCATATTGGCGGTTTCAAGTTGATGAGGCATTTTGTCTTCCTAAGGAGGTCCTTTCTTTTGCCACTTTCCTTTTTGATGAAAAGGCTTATGATTGGAATATGATCTTTCTACAGCAACCACCCTATTTTGCATGGTTTTAAGTTGAGTGACATAGTTGGCTTCCATTGCCTCCATACGTTCACTCATCTCCTTCATTTGATTTTCATAAGCTTCTTGCATTTTATCCATGGGTGATTTATCCTTAGGTTCATGATGCTTGACAATAGCCCTTGTGAACCCAGGGATGTTTGATTTACCTGTTGACTGCATGTTAAGATCAATTTTTACAGCCATGTCTTAAGCAGCTTTCAAAGTAGGTGGTTCTTTATCCATTAACATGAATCTGATCTCTCCACTTAAATCCTCCATATAGTAAATTAACATAGATTTATCAGTGGGCTTAATGTCATCATCAAAACTAGAGACCAAATCTCTAAACTTTTTATTAAACTCCTCCATGGTTTCATTCTCGTTTCTTCGGATGGAATGGAGAGCATTCAACAGGTGACGTGGCTCTTTCTTTTCTCCCCATCTTGCCATGAAACCTTTGATCAAGGCATCATAAGAATCATAGGTATTATCTGCTAATCCTCTGAACCACTCAGTTGCATCATCTTCTAAAGATAAGGCAAAAAGCCTCATGTAGACATCATCATGTTGTTAGGCAGGAGTTCGGCACCAGATCAGGTTCCTATCAAATTTCTGAAGGTGGACTATTTCCAAGATGGCATTGTTTCCTTGAAAGAAGGGTAACTTCTCAATAGCTCTTTTAAGGAGCTCATGTGGATATCCTGCAATCTGAGTGAAGTCAAGGGGTTTGAAAATTTTATCCATCGGAGACAATTCTTTATTTGTAAACAAAAACTGGATGTCTGAGAGGGACTCGGATCCTAAATGTTCAAGGACCCCACGAGAAGTAAGTCTAGCCTGCCTCCTTCGATAAACCCTTTCAGGTTCAGGAATGAAACTGACTAAACCGTCAGAAGTTCTTGTAGAATACCTAATTGTGTTATTAGACAGTGGAGTTGCCAAGTGGATCGAGTGAATCTCAAAAGTGTTCAACTAGACACACCAAAGGTAAAAAACAAAAAGAAGTTTAAAATGTCATACCCAGGGATAGTAGATTTATCCCCGGCAACGATGCCAAAAAATGTTGTTGTCGGGTTAGCACACCTGGTTAACGCAGCAGAAATCTATGCTACTGCTCAGTGTGCCCTTGGGGGCAAGTCTCGAGTCAAAGCTATCACTTGATCTTGACTCCTCTGTTTAGGCAAAACTCCCAACGAAGCCAAGGGGGGTAGTCCCTAAGGAATGTTTCTAAGGTTATTAGAGTTTCCGTGATAAATGATTAAAGTGTTTTATGTTTTAGGAGTTGTTTTTGGGTAGTGATTAAAAGGTTCCAAGATATGTTTGCAACAAAGTTTAAATAGTGTTTCGCCAGCATAAATTAAATATCACTGTAAAAATAAAGATGCACGATAATTTGAGATGATAATAAGCAAATGAAAGTGCAAAAAGGACCAGTGCCTTATGGAGTCAAAACAGTGTAAAAATAGATATTGTTGACTGAAAGAGAAATGTTGTGCAAGTGTCTCGTGGTTAATTTTAGATTATTAATGTTGTGAAACTTGTTTAGGAAAAAAGGGAAAACTCCCGATATACCGTGAGGTAAAGGGAAAACTCCCGATATACCGTGAGGTACAGGGAGGAATGTCCGGAAATCAAGATTTGGTGGCTCCGTACAAGGACATGTGGGCTGGCCAGAGTCTCAAGAGCGATGTCCAACACTACACCAACAAGGATGTAGCCAAACTGGTGCCCCAAGGTCTCATCCCAGTGGTTCCCACGTCCTTCGACAAAATTTCCCCACACAAAAATTGTCGAAGTGTCGGATTTTCACTTATCTTAAGGGTGGTTGATTTTATTAAGTGTGAGAGTGTGAGGGCGCACTAGCTAAATCGCCCTAGGGGGGACATACCACATAAAAGTGACTTAAGTCACAACATAAGCTCATGGTGGTTCTAGGAGGTGAAATATTCCTCCTAGTATGTCCCCATGACACAATAACATAATATAATATCATCAAGGTACAATACTGTGACCACAAGGCCGAATCGTGCCCCCTCAGTGACACCATAAAATCATGAAAAATAAGCTCGGAGAGTGTGTGGGCCCCACTGGTTGTTGTAATCTACTCTGGAAGCTGTGGGAAGCATCACGCAAATCATCAAAATCAACCTCATGCCATTTCCTTGCCTCAGTAGCCCAAATCGAATTCCTCTGTAGCCATTTTACCATTTTTAATTCCTCTGTAAATCACCTGAAAAAAGACAAAAATGCTTGTAGCTCACTGCTTGGTCATCCAGGGCCAAATCTGACTGCACCAAAATGTCTGGGAGTATGGCAATATAGTAAAAACAAGTGATTGGACCCCATACTCCCTCTATAGCACCCTAGGTGAAACAAATAGAAAGTCAAACTGCTCTGCCAAGCCATTTTTTAATGGCAAATCTGCACTGAAGTGATAAACTGAAAAATATCTCCACTAAAAGTGCCCGAAACTGTAAACTGAGTATCCCAATGGACTTAGAAGATCCAAATGCTAGGAATGAGTACCAATACATCATGTGGATAACTGTATCATCATATATATCCATAACCATGCTCGGACAGATAAAAAATAATAATCTGTAAATGATCAAAATCATAAAAATATCACAAATCACCATCTAAAACCTGTAACTGCTGCATGGAACCACCTAATGGGCAATGAAAGACCATATATAATCAATCTATAGCATCATTGGTCTAACTCATCTCATGTCCTATGGTTGACCAATAGCAAGACTTTAATCATAAAGTAGTATTTCACTAGCAGTGTAAACACAATAGATATTCAACATAAATTTATAAATAATAATAATAGCTCAGAACAGAACCTCAAGAATATACTCATTTCATGGCTGTGACCAATTTGCTAGTAATGGGTGAAGGTGAATGGATGAGAAGCAAGGCTAAGGGATGACTATACTAACTTAACACCATGATACTTTGGAAGTAGGAAAGGGAATACACACACAAGCATATGTTGGATAAAGATAACACAGGGGATGGCAGTGTCTCACAAATGGGATAAGTTGTTTGGGAAGTGCTTATTCAACCTTGGCAGAAGTCTACAACTCACATCCAAGCTAACTCAGCTCCATGAGGATCTTTTCTAGAGCCGCCATGACTAGGTGCCCAGCAAACCGTAACTCGAGACTCTAGGGGACACTTAGAATTAGTTGTCCCTTACTCTGTCTCACATCACAACCTATAGGCTCCGTGAGGAATTAATCATTACATTCTAAGGTCAGCAGTCATTGGATATAACATAGCCCTTCTTTTGTTGTGTTTAGAAACACAATTTTGAATTTCATCTCAATGGGCTTTCACAATAAATATACAATAATTTCCACATACATGTAATGATGGCAGTCTTATCTGCTTCAGGTTTTAGCCAACGCAACTTACACAACTAAACAGGGATGCTATCCAACAAAGAGGCTAGAGTGGGGGGGTCCTCCATATCATAGGCTAAGGTGTAAGTCAAGGTAAACAAATGAAACTGGATGGTGACCAATGGATGAGGAAAGTGAGAAGTGGTGTCAACACTAGCAAGCCATATAATGGTGGGAATGATCACCTCCATTCTCCTATGGAGGGTGAAACCAATGAGTATAAACAAGGAAGTTCATAATTCTGAGCAAACTAGACCATATAGATATAATTTAATAGCCATGTCCATAATAAATAAATATAACTCCAAATCATGACCACTAAATGCTAAATAAAGCTACCAAAATGACCAAAAGAGCAATATTACAAACCAATACACATCCATATACCTCCTGGGTCATATACCTGTACGAACCATCTGAACCATCATCTGTCAACTGGAAACCTGTTGCTGCATATCTGGGCACTGCATACTGCTCTATATGGCAAAAATGGCTACATCGGTCATCAAACCTGAGTTCCTGAGACTCAGTCATGGCATAAGGCTGAACAAACTGCTCATGGGTTGCTCTGAAATCATAAGTGATCCTGGAATGAATGCTCATCTGATGCTGATCTCAAGCATCTCAATGTAAAGGACTGGCTGAAAAAAGGACTGGAATCTGATCTTAAGATATGGTAGTCCCAGCTACTATAAATGTGATAACAGGAACCTGAGAGCCTCCTGCATATAGAGGGCCAAACATCTCTGATCGGGGTACCTGAAAAACTCGACGAGAGTCTGAGAATCTCTAAACAAACAATGGAATCGTCCTCTGATCTCGTAGTAAATGGGGCATCTAAAAATGAAGTGTGCCTCGGTCTCCACTTCCTGTAGATGACATACTTGGAAGATTCTATCCGGTCTATCAATCTAGTGGTCCGTCTCTACCCGAAGTCTATGAGAACTGACTATGTACTGGCCTAGAGGGATGCGAAGAGCATGCATCCAGTGATGAAACGTATACTGGGGTCGGACAATGGGCCCATCTCTCAGCTCTAGGAAGTGCTCTGCGTAAAAGGCCATCTTTGGGCGTAACCCTCCCGAAGGATTGACCCAGGTGACCTGGACGAACTGCCTGTAGATGTCTTCCCGGATAATCTTGTTCAGTTCCTATCTAGTAGGTAAAAGGTGACCAGGAGCATCCAATGAATATCGGAAAGGGGGGAGACAATACACCTGAATACTCACTGCCTCTAGGAGATCTGAAACCTTGTAAACCGACATCGGATCCGACCAGAATGAGTAGAACGGGCAATAGCCTCGGAAGATAAGTATGCTAGGTAAGGGTACTGGTCTCTGCCCTTCATCGAGTCTGCAAAGCCCCGGACACGATGCAAGAATGAACCAAACTGAAAACCGTCTCGAGCCTAAAGGAATGAGCTCTGAACTCGGCGAGGATGATGTGCTGAGGTACTGTCTGCTTACATCTAATAATGCGGCAAAGAAGAAGAGTCTAGACTCTCTCAACTGAGGCCCAGTCTGACTCAAGTAAAGACGACCCCCATATCTCCGAGCCATATAAAACAGTGGGATGGATCAAGGTGTCCATGAGGCTCATCTTGGACGAGATGTCCTGGAAGTGATGTCGAAAGCACTGTCTCTCGAGAAGGACTAAGGATCCGTAACCTTTCTTGATCCGAGGCTAAAGAGCAGGTCGCAAACTGAAGCGAGGGCCTGAGAATTGCACCCCCAAGTAAGTATAGGTGCTGGTGATCTCAATCTCCTCTCCTCTGAATAGGAAGTGAAGGTCTGAAGTTTTCTTCACCCCATTGAAGATCATAACCTTGGTTTTACCTAGGTTGACCATCAACAGTCGATCTATTAGTACTTTAAGAGATCTATTAGTACTTTAAGTTATAAATTAGTTTTGTTTGTGATCTTCTATGCCAAAGAGAAGCAGGGCTTGTTTGGCTTATAGAGACTCAAAGTCATTGAGATCTCAGGGTTCCCAGATCGAGTAGTGACATCTAGGACATAAATTAACACAAGTAAGGTGAATGCTCTCCATGAAAAGGATCCAAAAGGCACACGCAGCAAAAATACAGTGTAGCTATTTAAACGACAATTTTGGAATAGCTAACTTCCTCACTATTTATCAAATTTTATAACATAACCCCTTTTCGGAAATCTCGTAGCCACTCTGTATCTAATGGCATTGAGATGGCACAATTTTGGGCACTCTATCAAAAGATAATTGCTCTTGAAGTTAGGACGCCCTTACAAAAACATCTCATCAAAAACAACCTAGATGACTATGTAAGCAACCCTCCATAGGGTAGGTAGTGACAGGTACTAATCCAGGGAAAACCAATGAATGTAGAACAAGTCAACAAGCGCGAAGGTTGCTTCCATACATCAAGGGGTCAAACCCTTAACCAACAAATAGATCTATGTGCAATACACCCTCAAGTGGGGAACAACCTCAACATATGTGCAATGAATGTCCACATAACAACCAAACCCCAACCTCCATACCAACTCATCAATCCATGAACCAAGGAGACCTTCAATCAAACATGGGAAAGTCCAACTCAAAAACAAGTGTCTACAATAGATAACCAACCCATGTGGAAGGGGATGACCCCTTCTACAACCCACTAGAATGCCACCACATATGCCACAAGAGAGAAACAAGGAGACCGCTTAACCAAAAATGCTACCCAAAAGTGCTATGATGCCATCTATGTGCCAAGGATCAAGAATGCTCCACAAGAAAAGGTCTCCACAAGCTTCAATATCGGGCCATCTAAATCTCCATCAACATGTAACACCCTACTGAAAATGTGTTAAAAAACACAAGTGGATACCCATGCAAAATGGGGGTAACAATCACCATTCAACTATTACTAATTTCTCTCCAAACCATTTCATCCTCACAAATGGAGAGAGCAAACCATTATATAGGTTTGAGCTCAACTACTTGACAACTAAAACCTTCCCAACAACCATACCCAAAATAGCAATGAGTTGTTGAGATCCACTTTCTTCTCAAAAAGAAAACAATAAAATATGTTTAATACATCCCTATCTCCAAAGTGAACACTATAATAATACAACCAACTCCTATAACAATTCAACAATGACTAAAATGGTGAATTGTTTACACCAAATAAGACTTTCCAAAATGGTTGACCAAGTCTATAAGCTCCAACCACCTTCATAGATGTGCAACAATCACCAGATGCATGGATCAACTTGATTATATGTGCCCAACGACTTGCACTCATGACAAAATTGGTCCCACCAAAGCAAACGGCTAGCACAATAGCAAGGATAGTTCTATATGAATGTTGTACGTGAGCCAATAAGAAAACTAGCCCACGTCCGTGATGGGTCAATGCCATGCCTCATCAACACTAACAGTAAGCAACACGTACAAACCATTAGGAAGAGGTGTCAAACTGAAATGTGGGCCCATGCATGTATCTCCAAGGAGTCAGCTACATGAATATGGGCGACTGGTCAACATATATAATATGAAGAAAAACAACTATAGGTAATATGTGAAATACGATGCCGTATGTAGTCATCATCTCCACAATACGTGACACAAGCTATGTAACCAAGGTGTCGACCCTATCCACATACTAAAATACATAACACTTGCGTCCAAGTGATGAATGATGATGTTATGTGTGTCGTCCCATAATTTGTGAGCCCACGTTCAATCGTATCAAGAGAAGGCAACGCCGTGTAATGTATGCTTCATATAATGAGGGCGTCTCTTATGTGAAAATGTCATCCCCGTGTCCTACCCATCTTAAAAAAATTAATGCCCATCTAACAAAGCAGGTCCATGATGTGGAACGATTTAATTTTCACATTAATGAATGTTAGTCTCCTGAACGGAATGGACGACCAAAATATTGTGACAGCCCGCATATCATATGTGATGTACATACAACAAGGCGTGAACGACTACATCAATGCATTGACCTCTCCATAATATGTCTTCAAGAGGGCGGCTCTATGAGGACCCACGGTTTAGGTAGACAATGATATAATCATGTGTGCACTCGGCCCAATAAGGCAATCACTCCTGAGCCCAATGGCAGTTGTCCACGCATCATGAGAAATCAATTTTAAAGAACTTGGCTCGATGATAAATGAACAGGTCGTTCCATGCAATAGTTCAACGTTCAACAAAGGTATGAACATGAGGACCCATTCTCAATATAATGTTTTATCTTGTGCACTAATGGACAAGAATGGCAGAAAATATCGACCTTATGCTAGAAGAATGCTCACATAATAAAATAAAAAATGAGAAGGGTCCATCATATATATTAATGTAGTGCCATACATATGTGGATATAAGCTCAAGCTCAAGGAAAGACATATGTGATTAGCTCCTTATAATATTAAGGATTCCATATCAATACCATCCAATGGGGACGATGTGGAACATCCCTTGTAAGTGACAAACAAATAACATCATCATGCAACAAAATAATACCATGTCAATTGTTCATCCATCAATAATCATTAGGGTGATCCACTTTGTCATCATCTCATCATCATCTAACTGTTGGAAGTACGGCTGCCGTTACACCAAAACCCGCAGGTGATTGATAAACTCACCACCATCACCACCACCAGATTTCAAGGATCCACGAGAGGCGATTAGTCCCTTGTCACGATACACCGAAGAGCGCTGACTACTTGCAATTTCGTGCAACAATCTCCCCCTCAGCGCGAGCCGAGTGTGTATCGAACTCGTGACCTTTGGCTCTGATACCAATTGTTGGAAGTACAGCTGTCGTTACACCAAAACCCGCAGGTGATTGGTAAACTCACCACCGCCAGATTTCAAGGATCCATGAGAGGCAATTAGTCCCTTGTCACGATACACCGGAGAGCGCTAACTACTTGCAATTTCGTGCAACACTAACTACCACATGTGCTAGGAGAAATACCATCTGAGGGACATACCATGATGCAATTTACATGAAGTAGCAAGCATCACCATCAACTATCCACTGACATGCCTATCCATCAACCGAATATATGCAACCAATAAAAGAGAACCAAGCCATGATAATCCATCATAACATGAGAAATAAGTCTCCGACACCAAAGGCAATGAAGAAGCCAAATGGAACCACCATCTCCAAGTCAAGCAGAACTCATGAAGCTATCATCCTGCAAATTCCTGCAATGTGTGATGAAAATCACAGATGTAATCCTCACGCAATATGAGGGGTAGCACACAAAATGATGTTTTCTTGTTCAAGGGTTTTAATAGAAGAAAACGAGGTGAAGAAAACACCAAATGATCCCAAAATTGCTAGTACAGCAAGTAAAAATGGGCAAACTCATTTAGGATCATGGGACTAGCCACACTGGTGAGTATTGGCCAATATTCATGAGTATCATGGGTTTTGGTCAGACTAGTCATCCATCATCCATCCTTGCCATACTGTCAATTTCTTAAAATTATTGCATTGGCATCATCTTGCTATTATGAGCTTTCTTTGTGACAATTTCCAAGTATCTAGGATAGAACGTATAACAACTATGGTGTAATTTCTGCATGATTCTTCCTAAGGATATCACTTAGAGATACTATGTTATCTAGCTACTAAGACATATATCTTTAATATGTTGAACCTTGTGAGCATTGAACGGTGGCAGGATTATTCCTCACAATGATCACCCATTTCAACATAATATGCATGGTTTGATGTTTGAGTAAGCATTATATGTTTGGCTAAGGCATAATATCTGGAAGTGTTATCCATCATATAATATGAAATACAAGGGATCCACGGAAAAATAAAATGTATCCATCCAAATCACATCCTAGAAAATGGAGAGTTCATATATTGGGTATGTTGGACGAGAGAATGGGTAATTCAACAAGTTTCTAACAATGAGGGAATTGGTAGAAATGCTGACTGATAGGAACCCTGGTGTATGAAACCTCAACCAAAAATAGCAGACTTTAGGGTAATCCTCACGCTTGGTGTCTCATATTCTAATTTTACTGTTCAGAACTTGATATATTTTAGCTTTTTATTAATTATTTTCATAAGCAACCACACGTTGAATAATAATTCTTGTTTCCCATTTTAAACTTAATTATGTACTCTCATCCCTAACCTTTTTACAATGACACTAAATTGCATCCAAGATATCTCTAGTTGAATCAAATATATACAACACAAGTTAATAGATTAGAAGCTCATACCCAAAGGTCCCAGCTGGCCCAGTAGAAACGTGAGTCTTAACAAGTTCTTCTGTGCTCTTAGAGATGCCAAAATCTGACAATTTAGCATTGAAGTGATCATCCAGTAATATATTACTTGGCTTGACATCCCTATGTATCACAGGAGGTTCCTACACATCCAAAGAACAGACCAATATTTTATTAGTAGCCAGGATCTGAATGAATTGCATCTGTATGGTAATTCCATTTGTACCATCCTTTTCTGGAAAATGATAGTGTGTGTCAGTTTGATTGCTACTAACATTTTGTTCTAAATCGTCAAGTATTCACGTAATAAAGTATAGATGCATAATATAGAAGCAATCTGGTGGAGCTAGATTGACCAGCAAACTGGAAGTTGCTCCATGGGCAACTAGTGCTGCCCAGATTCTAATTTCTACTCAATTACAGAGCTTGACTTGTCATTAATTGAGCATGCTTATATGGACTAATGAGGTTATATTGATTAAATAAAGCAACTTTGTATCCTAGGTTTTCTATTGATTAAATAATGTCACTTCTTGTGTATGGATTACACGCCATTAAGACAAACTCTAAAGTTTGTAAAAACTCAACTTGGTACTGAGTACTGAATGAATGATAATGTTTTGTTAGGAGCATATAAGAGTAAATGAATCACTCTTTTCACATTGAGATAAATGCATAAAACATCCTACAAGTCTAGAAGATAGTACAAAATTAAAATAGCTGAATAGAAAAGGATGGATGTTTTTGTTCTCTGAAGTAATATATGAAGCGTTTTCCAAAGAAAAGGATGGACGTCCTCTTTTCGCATTGAGATAAATGCATTAAACATCTTACAAGTCTAGAAGATAGTTCAGAATTAAAATAGCTGAATAGAAAAGGATGGATGTTTTTGTTCTCTGAAGTAATATATGAAGCGTTTTCCAAAGAAAAGGATGGACGTCCTAGAAGTTCAAATGTTGATAAGTAAGAAACTAAGACAGCATTTATCGAAAAAGAAATAACTTTCCATTCTTCTTTCCTAGAATGTTTACTTTTAACATCAGAACTGATGATTAACACTAAAGAAATAAGGCATTAACTGATGCATAATGTATGTTGTCCTGTTCATATTTGAATTCTTGCAAAGATCTGAAACATAACAAGGCTGAGCTCATTACATTAAATTACATTGTGTTTTCAGTAATGGACCATGTCTGAATATTTCTCCTTGGAATCTCAGGGTTTTTCCCTCTTGGAAAGAATTTAGTATACACTATTCTACTATAGACAAAATCTATTTTTTTTGGTATTTCTTTCGTACTTTACAGACCTAGTTTTGGTCCACAGAAAATCCTTCATTAATGCACAAGTAACTTTTGTGATGTTGGAATTTATCAATGAGGACTTGGATATAAGCTGAGAGGATATCCCTAGTTATCCATAATGATGTCATAGGTGCTACCTATGATATAAAGGCTTCTTATTTGGCAGGCAGTGTGTGGTAGGAGCCACTTTACAGAAGTAAAATGTTTCAAGCCAAGGTGATAAAAAAATGGACATTGTTCACACCAGATTTAACCTTATAAACCCGAGTGTTAATCTACAGTACATATTCATATATATCATTCAGGGAGAGCTTATTGTTACAGAGTTCATATGGCATCGAAGGTTCGTAAATACATTACGGTGTGCATTGGTTAGTCAGTCCACTAACGCAGCATCTGTTGGAATTTGTGCAACTTCAGAAGTTATTCTTATTGTATTTTATTATAATTGATTGTACCTCCTAAGGGAGTTGAACTTGATGTAATTAATCATGAAAACCCTAGAAAGAATAATGTAAACCTTGGGGAGAACTTCAAGTAAAGAAATTAATTATTAAATGCATTTTTATATTCCCCCAAGTCAGGTCGTCCCAGTCAAGTTAGACAAGTCGGCCCTGTTGAGGAAAAAGCCAGTTTGGCACTTGTATAAATAGAGGGAAAGTTCACCTCATTATTCACTCATTCACTCAACACAAGTTCGCATCACTTAGAGAGAGATTCGCACCTGCAGCTAGGAGAAGACATTTTGTGGTTTCTACTTGGAAAGTATTTCCACCTTTTCTCTCTCGTCATTGTACTCTGTTCTCAAAATTATTCATCTCTATACGAAGGTTGTTGGGTTTTCTCCCGATTGGGTTTCCCGGGATAAATTCTCGTGTTCTTTGTTTTTGTGCTTTGTCTTTCTTCTAGTGCTCCTATTGATTTTATGCTATAGAATTATTATGCTATAATTGTATGAAACACTAACATGGTATCAAAGCGGTACTAGAAGAAGCCATTGCCGAAACTAGGGTTTCATTTTTCAAGGCCTTCACTCAACATTTTGGCGGAAAAAGTGCCTTGAGAATTTCGCTCTAAGGAGGGTTCATCTTTTGGTGAAGGTAGAATACAATTTTGAGAATTTTCAATTTTTGACCTAATTCTACGTCTGCAGCAGAAATTAGGGTTTCAGTTTTTGACCTACTTGATCCACAGTTTTGGCTCAGCCTCACCTTTTCTCAACTCGCCTTGCTAGGGCACATCTCCCTGTGGAGTCAGTTTTCCAAGAATTCAACTTTCATTTTTTTCCTAGCTCATGCTAGGGTTTCTGCATTAGATCTACAGTCAGGATGATTGGAATAAAGGTTGAAGATCGTCTGGAAGGGGCTTCCAAGTTCATCTCTTAGTAGTCTAGGGTTCTTCTCTTACCAAAAGAAAATGATCTCTTACAGTTCGTCAATGAGAAGGTCCTAGATCCAGAAGCCGAAGAAGACCATCTTCACAAGAAGCAAAGGAATGAAGATTGTTCAGAATTCTTCTTCATATAAGCATAATCAGGTATTGTTCCCACCACTAGTGATACTTGGCTCATAGATAGTGGTGCTTCTAGACATATGACAGGTTATAAAGAAAATCCTTCAAAATTAGTTGAGAAAGATTCCCATCTCTGTGTTGTACTTGGAGATGATGCTAACTACACTGTGAAGGGATCTGGGGCCACCTCCCTTCAACTAGAATCTAGTGATACACTACACTTGAGTGATGTGCTCTATGTACCTGGTATGAAAAGAAACCTTGTCTCCATCTCAGCCATGGAGGACAAGGGATATAAAGTTGCATTTTCAGATGGGAAAGTGCTTGCTTGGCGCAAGAACTTAAGCATGGATATAGCCAAGGTAATTGGTGTTAGAGAGGAGAGCTTGTACCGGTTGAACACCCCACCAGCTCAAGCCCTAGTCCATGACTCTACAAGTATGGGTGAGCTATGGCACAGAAGACTAGCTCATCTAAATTATAGAGCTCTCCCAACATTGAAGAATATAGTGACAGGTTTACCAGTGCTTCAGGTAGACCATGATTGAACATGTAGAGGATGTGCACTTGGCAAAAACACCAAGAGATCTTTCCCAAATAGTGAGAGCAGATCTAAAGGAATTTTGGATCTAGTACACTCTGACTTGTGTGCGGACCCATGACGGTTGCATCATTGGGCGGATATTATTATTATATAACATTTATTGATGACTACTCACGAAAGACTTGGATATACTTTCTCAAGACAAAGGAATCCGAGGAAGTACTCAGGAAAGAGGATCAAGACTCTGGGATCAGATAATAGTGGAGAATACACCTCTACAGAATTCAATGATTTCAACAAGGAAGCAGGAATTAAGAGGGAGCTCACAGTTTCCCACAACCCTCAACAAAATGGGGTTGCGAAAAGAAAGAACGGATCAATTGTGGAGACAGTCAAAGCCATGATACATGACCAGAGCCTACCGATGTTCTTATGGGAAGAAGCATCCAGAACAGCTGAATATGTACAAAACAGATGCCCACATAAGATAGTGAAGAACACGACTCTGGAAGAAGCATTCATAGGTGTGAAACCAGAAGTGAGCCACCTCCGGATCTTTGGCTGTCCAGTCTATATACATGTGCCACAGGAGAAAAGGACGAAGTTAGAACCTTCAGGCAAGAAGGGAACTTTCGTGGGATACAGTGAGTCTTCAAAGGCGTATAGAATCTACATCCAAGGATCCAGACAGATTGAAGTCAGTAGGGATGTGTCCTTTGAAGAAGAAATGGCTGTCAGGAAAGGCAAAGGATCAGACATGGAGATCGATGATGAGGAAAAGCTAGAACCAAAGGAGATGAGATCGTCTCCCCCTCCAGTTCAGAGGGAGTTAGCAGAAGAGGATGAACTTGTTATCACACCATAGTAGTTGGGCTACTATTCTTGCTGAGCAGATATCTGCACATTTCAGAGCTTTGCTTTTACAGAGATCAGCTATGATGAGCTTGTTATTTGTGATCACTCATGGATCAGAGCAGTACATTGTATCAGACTTTTATTAGACCTTGTGCCAAGGATGAACCTTAAGAGCTTAGATTTGATGACCGATGTGACCCTTTGTTCCATACAGTTTCAGTTCAGTTCCCAATGATTATATTGCAGCAGTGTTTCAGAGGTTTATTAATGATTATTATGATGTGATGTGACCTATGGACTTCTGATAATTGACTTTGCATTATTATCTTGTTGTTTTAGTCATCTTCATAGCATTAACTTGGTATATGATTCATGATGTGGCAGTACTATTTAAAATAAAATGAAATATCTTGGATGATGTTATAATTATAAAATGGATGTATTACTTGCACACTTAGGTTTTCTGACAACACTCACCAGTTTTATACCCTCCTATGAGCATAGATATGATCTTTCCTGACATCCTTGTCTGCTAGCTTAGGCTCCATTTTCACTTGACTCCATCCATCCATGACCTTCCTTATTTGGCTTTCACCCTTGACTTCTTGATAATGAGGACTTCCCCATTTCTACCTTTGTGTTGGACCGCATCCATGTTTGGTTTGTGTCTCGGCTCTGATTTGGTGACAGAACTTGCCTTTGGTAAGTTGGATTGTATGCCTAAATCATTCTGGTCGGTTGTCCCGATGTTTGGCATTGTGCAGGAGTCCCCCTAGTCACTTGAGATGTTGTTGGCTAAAACTGAAAGCTCATGTACTAGTTATATTGGAAATGTATTATGAAAGCCTGTGAAATTAAAATCCTAGAATGTGTTTCTTAACACACATGAATAAAGGCTATAGCGATGAACTGCTAAAAGACCCCTCGAAGGGTATAGAAAAGGTCCAAAAAGCAAATCTTACTCAAAAGTTATATCTATTATTGTTGACCTTGTATATGTGAATATTCCCTGGATGCAAGCTGCGATTAGTTGTGCTTCTTAGCACATTTGAAATCCCAGAGGAGTCATATAGGCTAAAAAGTCCATGGAAATGAAATGAATGATCCTAATGAACCTGGATCAGCTTGATGTAGACATGATGCCTAAGTTGAATAAGCACTCTCTAAACAATTTATCCATTTGTGAAGCACAACCCTTCCCTTTGTTATTTTGTCCAGCACAGAGTGTAGCTCCCCCTTTCCTCGTCCAAAGTGTCACTTAGTTGAGCTTGGTCAAGTCATCCCATTTTGACTAGCCTTGTCCTTAGCCTTCATCCTTAGCTAGCAGTTAGGCCATATCCAATGGGTGAGTCTGTCATTAAAGCTTTTGTGCAAGTAAAATATAAATAACATTGAAATATATATATATATATATGTATTGAAATATATATATATGTATTAACTGCCACGGAATGATGTTTATACTTTAAGTTAAGCTGTGAATATGATCTAAAGGAACATGTCTTAGTCTTTGTCATAATTTTGTCCTTGGTTATATTTTGACCTAGCCAAACATAGTTTGACCATGGTCATTCTTGGGATCCGTGATGATGTGGACCATGTATGCTTATGGATGATGATTGATGGTCCCACATACTCTTGTTGATGACTCCATATGGTGGACATATGCTTTAGATGATGGTTGATGGAGTTCAGCAGTTTTATTATTATTTCCAAATCATCAAATTTTACACTGTCCGGATATGGTGGACCCTACTGTTGACCGCTTAGGTCAACCCATGGTGTATGAGTACATATTTTTAGTAGATTTGGGTCTTTTGGATCCGTTGAGACACTTGTCTTTCAGTTATGGGCACTTCTGACAGTGATAGATGCAGTTTTCCACGTGTTGACCAGTTTTGGGCATGCTGCCCCAGCCTGTCCAGCAGAGGCTTGGAGGCCAGTCATTGCCTAGGGCGCTGTGTCTAAAGGGGGTGGTCCAACAACTTGATTTTACCTTTATACCCCCCTTCCAGACACCCTAGTGCCCTCAGTTTGACAGCACAGGAACCCTAGGTGGAAGTTTGAGTAGTTTCGGGGTTTTTTAGGAGGATTAAAAATGGAATAAAAGGGTCACTAAGGAATTTGATTTGGGAAATTGAGGCAAGGTTTTGGCACTTGGTCTTCAAAGGGGTCTTACAGGGTGAACCCCCATCTTCCAGTCAGTTGGCATCAGTTAGTGGGGTCCACAGTGGCCACAGGAAGCCTTTTACTGCATGTCTCTCACAGATTTTGAGGACAGGATTTGATCATTCGTGTTATTTGGACATGTCATGGTCCTATTATATTATTGTGCCATGGGGATAAGCTAGTAAGGATTGATGCCTCATAGCCCCACCATGAGCTTCTTGAGTCATGTCCATGTCAGATTAGGTGGGCCCATGTATATTTAGCCCCCTTTGAGGGATGACGTCACCCTCCTTAGTCTTTTTGAGGGATGACGTCACCTTACTTTTGAGTGATCCATGTGATATTATGTTTGGCTCATCTTAGCCATTGATTAGATTTTGAGATCTTTTAATCTCAACCACTCATTTCAAAAAGTGGTTTTTGAGGTCTAGGGTTTTGGTCTTTATTATCCTATATGAGGAGACCCCCCTCATTGTAAAGCACCTTTGGGCTCTGGAAAACTTGGAATGAAAATATTATTTTGGAGATCTACTTCTTGGCTTTGATTGGGTTACTCTTATATATGTTCTTGTATCTCTTGCTTTTAGACATTGTTTGCTTTTTAGGTGAAATCGACATCAAGGGAGGGAGGCCGAATTGCTTGAAGCTAGAGCACGATTTTGCTTGATGGGAAGATTGTAGGGGTTGCTCACACCCCCCATGGGCAAGACGTCTTCATCTTGAGGGAGTTTTTCAATTGTGCTTTGTCCATTGATTGCTTCTTTGACATGACATGCTTAGATCTCATTGATTTGTGGATCAAATCTCACTTTTGGTAGTTTAATTTACAGGTTGCATGGGACATATCTCCTCCTAGGGCTTGGACGATTTGGGATGAAGACACTTGGATCAAGCTTGGAATTGTAACTAAGGGCAAGAATCATCCATAGGCTAAGAGGCCGCAAGCTTTTGAGGTAAGATCAACAAGGTACGTGTTGATTTCGCTTGTTCTCCATCCTATTGGTCACACAAACAATTAAAATCAAAACCCTCATTTTTATTTTTTCCTATATCTACTTGGATCTAGCTTGGCTTTGGGGATAATATTGAAAACCCACCTCTACAGCATCGACGACAATTCGGATCTATAGTTTGGTGGTGATTGGGCTTCATTTGACACACTTTCCAAAGCTCCTAGCCCTCTTTGAGGCAAATCGCACTCCTTGACGAAGGCTAGTTGGGCTAGTTCCAAGTTGTGGGTAGGTGAGATCCCACTTGATTTGCATAGATCCATCTTGATAACCTACCCCTAGTGCTTCACCTCTTTGATTTTTGCCTTGTGGGCCCCATTCCTCATTTTGAGGGTTTAGCCCCAATTGGGTCATTGGGTGATGCATTTTAAACCTTAGATCTATGGAGATCTAGGTCATATTTGGGCATGCCATCCTAAACCTACCTTGATAATTGCCTAAACTACCCCGATCTACATTTTGGCATTATTTGGACTCCATTTGCCCCCTCATCTCAAGGAACTAGTCTCCCTTGGGCAATTCGCACTCCTTGGGTTAGTGGCCTTTTTCCTAGATCCCATATGTTGGTGTTGTCTATCTTGTCTTAGATCCATAGATCTACCTCATCTCACCCACTTAGTACCATCTCACCCCTAATCCAACCAAGTGGGCCCTATTTGGACCATTTTCCACTTTTTAAGGATTGAGCCCCACTTGTGTATTTTCATGGTGCTAGATCTATCCATTTGGTCTCCATAAGCGGAATTCGTCATTCATTGGTTGAAACACTTGTCACTTCTTAAGCCTTTTCAACCACATCTTAAACTCTTTGGTCCACTTAATCCTCACGCATTGGTTTTCGTAACCTAAGTTACACATTTCCCTAGGACACATTTCCCTAGGAACCTTTGTGTTAGCTAGTCTTCATTGATTGGCTAGGGTCTCCCCCTTGGTCTTGATTCTTCTTGATCTAAAGTGAAGAGTGCCTCGGTTATCGTGACACCCAGCTTGCATTGGGAACCGTTGAACTTCTTGGGTCACATCTTTAGTTGTCCATCTCCTCTACCGTCCCGGATGGGATACCTTTAGGGACAGCTACAAGTTGTGTGATAACATTTTGGCGTCGTTGCTGGGGAGGTAGAGGCTTACCTTAGGTGTCTGCGAGTATCCATGCATCATATCTTATCGCATCCGGATTAATCTAGATGGTTATCATTCCAATCATTAATTTAACCATAGCCATCTTTTTGTCGCTCATCTCTCCCCGCTATTTTAACGACATATCTTTTGGTAGAAGAGATTTAAAATCTACCTGGCGACTCCACATAAGCGACTCCACTGGTGATCAATCCTATAATTATCTAAAACCCATGGGGTGCATCATCTTGTATTTACGTTTTTATTTTTGTTTTTATTTAAAAATAAATAAATAAAAATTTTGCCATCCATGGCTGCTTCCGAGCGGCCTAGGACTTTCGGTCGATTAAAAGTTTTTGACTTCTCAAAAATTGTTGGGTATCCTCATCATATTCCTCACCAGGCCCATGAAAGGTTGCCTAAATTCGATGGAAGTTATGAGGTGTCTGCTAAAGGGCACCTTAATCTCTTTAAAGAAGTTATTAACAAATTATCTATAACCGATGAGGATGTATGTATGAAAGGATGTATGTATGAAACTATTGGCCTCATCTTTCCAGGGAAGAGCTGAGCTTTGGTTCTTAAATTTAAAGGCCAATAGCATTTTCGGATATGACATGTTTGAAAATAAATTCTTAGAAGAATGGGAAAGTGAATACGATGATATATATTCTTCAAATCAAATCCAAGATCGAAACCTTCCCCTTTCTGATCCTATCATTGAATCAATTAATAATCAAATATCAAGAGAATTGTCAACATCCGGAGATGACACCTCCTACCCAATTTCTTTTGAGGATAAGTCTTCCACTTCTGAGTCAATCGAAAGTCAAATCCTTAATCATTGTATAAATCATAGGTTTTCAAATTTCTTTTTAGGTAGTCCTGATCCTGAGGAAATTTCTGAGGATGAGCCTTTAGTCTGCAAGACTGTTGAGGTTCCTCCCTTAGAGAAACTCATTAGTCATTCTATCTTTATTGATCATTCAATTCCTTATCACCTTTTGATGATTTAATCCCTAATCAATTAAATGAAAATGATCATTTATCCTCTAGTGAATTTGATGATGAATCAATAGAAGATGAGGGTGAATCAATGAATCACACTAGATGCTCTAATCCTTGTTCCACTTTTTATAGTGAGTCTTTAACTTTTCCTTTTTCCATCCTTAGTCAAGATAGCTTCATCCAATTCTTAGAATTAGAATCTTGTTCTCAGTTTGTAAATACAGGACTTGATCAAAAGCTTGAAGTCATTCCTAGTGCTATTTTCAAAGGCCTTTCCTTTTGTCAAATTCCAAGGCCAAATTTTTCTATCCATCTAGGAGACTCTGCATATTTTCAATCCACCCTCCTTGCCCAACTTTTTCAATCTTCTTGGGGTTGGTGGTCTAATCAGTCTTTTGCTTTTGAGATTTTCAATAGGAAGTATAAGCATGATCACATAATTGGAGAAAAGGTACTGCATTTCCCTTTTCAGTCACTTTGGAACAATAATGCTTGTTGTCAAGTTATCAATCATTCTTGGTGGCTGGAAAAGGTGTTTAAAGATCAATTTCATCTTTTCTCTATTTTTGAGCAACAAGTGGGCTTGATTTTGATTTTTCTAAGCTTTAATTTATCCCCACTTGGTTTTTTGATCATCAGTCCCAGGGAGAGCCAAATTGAATGTGCGAGAGAAGTGAGTAAGGAAAGTAGTTTGTGTAAAAAGAAGTCGAACCAAGTGCCATGTGTTCTCCCTCCAATTTTAAATAATAACTTGCATAGATTGTATGATCCTATCAGTTCTTTAATGGAGGATGTTTGCATCAGTCAGTCTTCTCCTTGGCATGATTTCATTTTGCACCATTCAAACCTTTCTTCAATTTTTGAACAAGTCAAGAAGATTGTGCTATCAAATCCATTAATCTTTAACCCAATCTTGACTCGTTCTATTAACAAAAATCAAAGAAGAATCATTGATCTGTTTGATGAATGGTTGCACTGGATCTATGATTTTACCTAGCATTTGTGTAGACTGGTTAGAGTAGGAGTAGGTAGGTTTTCGAATAAGCTCTCTTGAGTAGTAGGTTTTGTGTGCTTTTTGCTTTTCTGTGTGTTGGGTATTGCGATTTTCTTTTCTTTTTCTACGTGTTGAGTATTGCCATTTTTCTTTTCTTGACTGATTTGTTGATTGAGTTGAGCCTTGCTCCTTCCTAAGCTTGTCTCAGCTCCTGCATGCATTTGAAGAGTAGTTAGACGTTTTCAAGTATTTGTTGTTCTTCTATGTTAGTTGAGTTGAGTATGCCTGCTTGAAAAAGTTCTTCCTCATTCTACACATTAAAGAAAATAAAACTTATATGTTATATCACATTAGTGTTTCTATTATGCATTTCAGTTTCTGTTATAGAATAGATTTCATTTTCATTTTTATTTTATATTTTTCCCATACATGCTTCATGTGGTATTCTAGTGGCTATGAGCGCAGATACAGGTGCAAAATAAAAGTTGAAAGCAAGGATGATGAGGTGTTGGATTGAAGATTGATGCAGAGCAGTTCGAGACCAGAGATTCTGAGGTTCTCAATCGCTCTCTCCCTTAGAGCACTTGTCCCAACTGAAGCCAAATGTTATCACACCATAGTAGTTGGGCTACTATTCTTGCTGAGCAGATATCTGCACATTTCAGAGCTTTGATTTTACAGAGATTAGCTATGATGAGCTTGTTCTTTGTGATCACTCATGGATCAAAGCCGTATATTGTATCAGACTTTTATTAGACCTTGTGCCAAGGCTAAACCTTGAGAGCTTAGATTTGATGACCGATGTGACCCTTTGTTCGATACAGTTTCAATTCATTGCCCATTGATTATATTGCGGCAGTGTTTTAAAGGTTTATTGATGATTATTATGATATGATGTGACCTACGGACTTCTGATTATTGACTTTGGATTATTATCTTGTTGTTTTAGTCATCTTCATAACATTAACTTGGTATATGATTCATGATGTGGCAGTACTATTTAAAATAAAATGAAATATCTTGGATGATGTTATAATTATAAAATGGATGTATTACTTGCACACTTAGGTTTTCTGACAACACTCACCGTTTTTATTACCCTCATATGAGCATAGATATGGTCTTTCCTAACATCCTTGCTTGCTAGCTTAGGCACCATTTTCACTTGACTCCATCCATCCATTACCTTCCTTATTTGGCTTTCACCCTTGACTTGCCTTCTTGACTTCTTGATACTGAGGACTTCCCCATTTCTACCTCTGTGTTGGACCGCATCCATGTTTGTTTTGTATCTCGGCTCTGAGTTGGTGACAGAACTTGCCTTTGGTAAGTTGGATTGTATGCCTAAATCATTTTGGTCGGTTGTCCCGATGTTTGGCACTTGTTATCACATACATAGTAGCCGGGCTACCATACATTATTTTTCTGATGCCAGTACACTATTCATCCAGTTCCCTTACATTGAGATGCTGAGATGAGCATCTATATTGGATCACTATCAGATTGTGGACAGCAGTATATATTCCCCATGCCATGACTGAGTCTCAGGACACTCAGAGAGATGACCGATGTAGCCATTATACCATTGGTACAGAGCAGTCAGTAGTGCCCAGAGTTACAGCAGCAGTTCCAGAGGACAGATGATGGTACAGGTTGATGAGCATTCAGGTATATGACTCAGCATGTATATCATTGTGTTATGGTTATATTGCTTTTATACTTATTCTCATAGCATGTCTTAGCACCTAGTGTCATGATCTGGCGATCATATAGATATATGGACCTGGTTGAAGCTTATTATATATATTATATTGTCCCTACTCAGACTTAGAAGTTCACTACTCATACTCATTGGTTTTACCCTCCTTAGGGAGAATAGAGGTGATCATTCCACCATACCTTGGCTTGCTAGTGTTGGCTCCATTATTCATTGTCTTCATCCATCCACTGCCTACCTTTTAGTTGATCACCCTGACTTACTACTTGACTAGTGACATGGAGGATCTTTTCCCCACTGTAGCCTCTGTATTGGATGAGCTTACCTGTTTATTGTGTCTCGGCTCTGAGTTGGTGACAAAACTTACCTATGGTGAGTTGGAGCTCCTTGTGAATTTCCCCCAGTCACTAAAGTTGTGTTGGCTAAACCTGAAACTTTTAGTGCTGCCATGAATACAAAATCTGGAAAATGAAATGCTATATCTTGTATGAAAAGCCCATTCATGCAATGTGTTTCTAAACACACATGAATGAAGGGCATGCCAAATGAAAATGGCCATGAAAATAAAATGTTATATCTTTTGGAAATGTAAATACCTAGGTAAACAAGCTGTCCATGACACACCTAGAAGTGCTCAGATAAACAAATGCCTTAAAAACACACCTCCAGCAGAAAGCCTAAAATAAATGTAAATCTATGCAATGTGTTTATAAACACACATAGACCAAGGCTATGGAAACTTCAGGCCCAAAAAGCAATGGAACTTAAATGCTATATCAAAACAATTGCTAGCCTTATTTGTATTATGGATTGTGTGCATCTATTAAAGGTGAATAAACCCTCTTTGAACAACTCATCCATCTGTGAGACACCGCCATTCCCTGTGTTATTGCTCATTCAGTATATACTATGGTGTGTATTCCCTTTCCCTTTACCAAAGTGTCACAAAGTTAAGTCAGTCAAGTCATCCCTTAGCCTAGCCAGTTATTTTAGCCTTCACCCTTCACTAGCAAATTTATTACAGCTATGAAGTGAGTATGATCTTGAAAGTCTAGTCTGAGTAATAATAATAATTAATGACATTATATATTTGGATTTAGATCGCCAATAATGATTACTTTGTGTTATAATTGTTATTTGAATAAGTTGTAGAGCATGCATTAACCTTTGACACTTTGCAGCAACTTCCGATGATGGTCTGAGTTATATTTGGTCATGTTGACTTGGTTAGACCTAGTTTGACCAAGGTCAACCTTAGGACATGAGATGGTTGGACCTTGTGATGATATGGATTGATGATATATGGTCTATGTACATGTACATGATGATTCTATGCAGCAGCTACAGGGTTATGATGATGATTCATGGTTTACAGCAGTATTTGATCATTTACAGATTATTATTATTTGCCCTGTTCCGGTATATTGGATATATATATTGATCATGCAGAAACTCATATGGTGTATGAGTACACATCTTAGATGGATTTGGACCTTCTGAGTCCAATGAGACAGTCTGTTTTTAGTTCCGAGCACTTACAGTGATGATTGAGCCTCAATAGGCTATCCCAGTGCAGTTTTGGTCTGTCGGAGGCCCTGTCAGAGCAGATGTGATTTTTATCCGGTTGACCTAGGGCGCTGTGCTTGGAGGGGGTGGTCCAGCCACTTGTTTTTACCATATTACCCCCCTCCCGGACACACTGGTGCCCTCACCTTGACAGCGCAAGCACTCCAGGAGGCAGTTTGGGGCAGTTTCACGCTTCCCGAGGCATTTCAAGATTGGTAGAAATGGTTATTGAGGAAATCGATTTGGGCTACTGAGGCAATGTTATGGCATGGGATTATCAGTGATGATGGATCGATGTCTTCCACACCTCCTCCAGCAGTTTCAGCTTCATCGGGGCCCGCATCCATCACTTATGGCACTTTCTGATGATTTCTGAGGTCTTTTGAGGCCTACGATTTGACCATGGAGGCACGATTTGGTATATTGATGACTATTTTATTATTATTGTGCTATGGGGATTGACCAAGAGTGGCTAAAATTACCCCTTGGACCCACCATAAGCTTCTTATTATATTTTGTCATCATGATTTGGTGGGATTCCCCTCTTCTAGGGCAATTTTGTCCACTCATATTATATTTTATTAGTGATCCATGTATTTTATTGTTGAGCTCATCTCAACCATTGATTAGACATTTGTATCTTTTAATCTTAGCCACTCATTCAAAAAGTGGTTAGGATTTTGATTCCTCTCCTTCCTATTTAAAGGAGAGAGCTTCTCATTGTAAGGGGTCTTTGGCTCTTGGATTATTGGTATAGAAAAACTTTCTTGTGGAAATTCTTGTGGTCTCCATTGCATCTGGTGTTCTTAGATGGTGATTGGAAAGTCTATTGCACCTAGCATTTGGAATTTGTGGTAAGATCTATCTATTTTGGAAATCATTGTCTTGTCTACGGGAGGGCGACTTCAACAAGGGCGATTTTGTAAGGCTTCTTCAAATCGACTTTCTTGGCATTTGCTTGTATCAAGGGGTTATCATTAGTATCATTGTGATCTATGCTATCTTTCTGTTACTTCTCTTGTGGCATTAGTCTTATCTCTTGATTACATCAAATCTGATATTGTTGACGTTTGTTGTGCAGGAGAGAGGGCGCACTGGCTTCTTGGACTAAATCGATTGCATAGAAAACTACCTCAAAGCTTCTCAAATTGATCGGGTTTGCATAGATCATCATCATCAAGGAATCTACAAAGTTACCCAGGTAAAATCCACAGGTTTGTTTCTCTTATCTTGATCCAATCCATTGACATAGCTCATAAATTGATAAAACCCTAATTTCTTCAAAAACCTCATTTTACATTTTTTCAAATCTACTAAGATCTAGTGGCTTCTTGGGTAAGATTTTGAAAACCCACCTGTATAGTATCCACGGCATCCCGGATCTATAGTTAGGTGAGGATTGGCTTCCATTTGACCCTCTTCCCAAGGCATTTAGCCTTCTCCAAACAAGGGCACACTTCCTAGTTTGGTGAGTTGACCTAGATCTAGTATGTGGGTAGGTGAGATCCCGCTTGATTCATGATCTACACATCCAATAACCTACCGCCAGATTGTCACTTTTCTGATTTCTACCTTGTGGGCCCTATTCCACGTTTTAAGGGATTTAATCCCCATTTTGGACCACTTGGTATTTTCAAACTCAATCTAATAAGATCTAGCCATCGGATTGCTTTGAAATTGTAGATCCACACTCCTACTTGATTAACCTACCTGGATCTAAAGTTTGGATGCCATCGGACTTGTCTTGACCCATTTAACCCACCTTTTAGCCTCCTTGGGTAAAGTCGCACCACCTTGGAGAAGTGAGTTGACTCACTTCTAGGACATGGGTACTTGAGATTTCAGTGGATTTGGAACGAGAATAATTTAAAACCTAGGTCTAGTAGGTCACCTTGTCAAATCTTGCCTTGGGGATAGCATTCCTTGTTTGAAGGGATTGTGGTCCACTTAGGTCAAACCTAGATCTAGACTGATTCATCCATCAAGACTTTAATTGCCCACTTGTCTCATGCAATAGGAGTCCTTAACCACAAGTTGACTTTACTTTGACTCCATTATCCCAATTCCCAAGGCACTGGTCTCTCTCCAAGTCAATTCGACTTTCCTAGATTGTTGGATTAACTTGTGGTTTGACTCATGTGTGGTGAACTAAACCCTTTGATGCCATCATACTTCATGATCAAGCTTGTCACTTGTACTAGTTAGCCCTAATTCAACCCCTAAACTACCCTGAATTGGACACAGTTCCCAAGGCAGTGGATTTTCTCACATTGAACTAGTACTTTAATCCTGGATCCTATTTCACAAATCATAAGTCACTTTCACATCAAGAATGAACCAAAGCTATACTCATTGAACCCCTCACTTGTCTTGTGACTTTATCCTAAGGTCTAGGATAAACCATACACCTTACTTCACTTAGAATTAACTTGATTTGGTGTCTTGGTTTTGATCTCTCCTGTCGGGAGTAGATCGGGTCTCCCCCTTTATTGTCTGGGCTAGATAACATAAAGCGAAGGTTGCCTCAACTGGCGTGACAACCATATTTTGGAGGTCGAGGTGATCGTGGTTGCACCTTTTGAGTTGCCCTTCCCTATTGCCATCCATGAATGGATACATCCATAGGGGTAACTACAGTTTAGGTGATAACAGCACTGTGCAGAAGTCCCCCTAGTCACTTAAGATATTGTTGGCTAAAACTGAAAGCTCATGTACTACTTATATTGGAAATGTATTATGAAAGCCTATGAACTTAAAATTCTAGAATGTGTTTCTTAACACACGTGAATAAAGGCTATAGCGATGAACTACTAAAATACCCCTCGAAGGGTATAGAAAAGGTCCAAAAAGCAAATGCTACTCAAAAGTTATATCTATTATTGCTGACCTTGTATATGTGAATATGCCCCGGATGCAAGCTGCAATTAGTTGTGCTTTATTAGCACATGTGAAATCCCAGAGGGGTCATGTATCCAGAAAGGCCATGGAAATGAAATGAATGATCCTAAGGAACTTGGATCAACTTGATGTAGACATGATGCCTAAGCTGAATAAGCACTCTCTAAACAACTTATCCATTTCTGAGGCATAGCCCTTCCCTTTGTTATTTTGTCCAGCACAAAGTGTAGCTCCCCCTTTCCCCGTCCAAAGTGTCACTTAGTTGAGCTTGGTCAAGTCATCCCCTTTTGCCTAGCCTTGTCCTTAGCCTTCATCCTTAGCTAGCAGTTAGGCCATATCCAATGGGTGAGTCTGTCATTAAAGCTTTTGTGCAAATAAAATATAAATAACATTGAAATATATATATATGTATTAACTGCCACAGAATGATGTTTATACTTTAAGTTAAGCTGTGAATATGATCTAAAGGAACATGTCTTAGTCTTTGTCATAATTTTGTCCTTGGTTATATTTTGACCTAGTCAAACATAGTTTGACCATGGTCATTCTTGGGATCTGTGATGATGTGGACCATGTATGCTTATGGATGATGATTGATGGTCCCACATACTCTTGTTTATGACTCCATATGGTGGACATATGCTTCAGATGATGGTTGATGCAGTTCAGTAGTTTTATTATTATTTCCAGATCATCAAATTTTACACTGTCTGGATATGGTGGACCCTACTATTGACCCCTCAGGTCAATCCATGGTGTATGAGTACATATGTTTAGTAGATTTGGGTCTTCTGGATCCATTGAGACACTTGTCTTTCAATTCTGGGCACTTCTGACAGTGATAGATGCAGTTTTCCGCCTGTTAACCAGTTTTGGGCATGCTGCCCCAGCCTGTCCAGCAGAGGCTTGGAGGCCAGTCGTTGCCTAGGGCGCTGTGTCTGAAGGTGGTGGTCCAGCCACTTGATTTTACTATTATACCCCCCTTCCAGACACCCTGGTGCCCTCAGTTTGACAGCGCGGGCATCCTGGGTGGCAGTTTGAGAAGTTTCAGTGTTTTTTAGGAGGATTAAAAATGGAATAAAAGGGTGGCAGTTTGAGCAGAGCTGACTTGTATCTTTGAAGTATTATTGTTCAAATTTGTTAGAAATCTGTTCATTCTACAACTTTTGATAATAAATAAGTTTTCTTGGCAACAACTACAGCTTCTTTATGTGAGAAACTTCTATTTTCATAGGCTTTTAGTGTTACTAACCTTAATCTTGACAGGGTTTGGGTGAATAGGCCTAGGATTATTTTTTTATCAATTCATTTTTTCCTGTTCTTATCTCTTTGACTCTCCATTAAAAGGCACTGGTTTACTTAATTCTATGCTCTTTGTTTCTCATTTACAACAAATTTTCACGATTAAGAAAGTGGATAATGTGCATAAGGCATATATAATTAGGCATTTTTAGATAAGTTTAATTCAATTTTTGTTAAATTATAACAAGATTAACTTGCTGTAGTTTTATTTTTAGCACAGAGATAGAGAGAAACTTTAGAATTTTTTAGTCTATAATTGCATTGGGTTATTTGTGCAACACTTAGATAAAGTTTTGCATCGTTTTCCATGCAGTTTTGCAGTTATTAGGTCATGTTTTGTTTGCTGTTTTTATATTTATTTACAGAATTATTCATGACATCAAGCTTTTATTTTGATTTAAGTGATGTTGAAATCAGTGTTGTCATTGATGTCAAACAGGGTTAAAGAGATGACCAGCATGCATGACCATGATCAGATTTGAGACCAAACACCTAGCCAAAGCTAACAAGTCAATGTCAAAGCCAAGTGAAGAAGCCCCTGAAACTTTGAAGTGCAGTAGTGAAGAAGAAACCTTGAAGCCAAGTAAAGACGCCCTATGAAGGAATAAAGACTCTAATTGCTATGATGATGTGTTAATGATATTGAAGAAAAATAAAGGCCAGCTCCAAATGAAAATACCATATGTTTCATAAAGATGAAACATAATAATTAAAGAAGGAAAACATATTGGTCGGCTCAATAAACAAACATAAAAAGAGGGAAAACTATATATATAAATATGAAACGCACAACATTTGGTTGAGTAGCGAGATATATGTGAAACATGGAATAAAGTAAAACATTGATCGAGGATAGCAGTGAGCGAAGATAACAGCAAAGAGTAAAAATGGGAGATTGAAGAAAGAGATAACTGGGTGAAAGAATTAATCTGAGAAAAGTTGCATAGAGGTGTGAGATCAACATCTTGTTGATCTAATATAAAATTTGAAAGCAAGGAGAGCAGCAAAGATTGTTTGGAGATCTGGGAGGCACTCTTGATGAGGATTTGATTACAGATGGGAGAGCTATCATCAGTTTGATTGAAGACACAAAACAGAGCTTTGGTGGGCAGAAGCTATTATTAGGTAGAAGCTAAACAGTGAGGCAGACATCTCTTGTGGGTAGCAATGTTCATGGGACAAGAAGTTTAAGCAATGAGAAATCATTGCTCGTGGGATAAGAAGAATGTGCATTGGGAATCCATTGCTTGTGGGCTAAGAAGGATAAACAGTACTACTGTTCGTGGGTAGAAAACCAATGGTGGTTTACCATCATTAGAGGTTAAGAAGAGGGAAGAAGACAATCAGAGATTACCACTGACCATGGCTAACCAGAAGACTGAGATGTTCACAAACCTAATGTAATCTATTGAATTTACCAATATATATTACTGAATTTCATATATATCCTATGACCACATTTGTATTATTTGTTGATGTGATGGTCACTTGCGTTGATTGGTTAATGAATGCTTATAGGTTATAACTGTTAATGAAGTCATAAATGTGTTTGGTGAAATTCTAGATTAAAAGAAAAATTTAGTAAAGTGTAGGACACTAATTCACCCCCCCCTCTCAGTGTCCCTGGTGTGTTCAACAAGTGTTACTGATCATTTTTTTAATGATAGTCGACTCCTAAAGTCACTAGGGATTCACCTCAAGAAAAGAACTTAGCCATTCATTACTACATTCACTTGGATCGACCCTCTTGCTCAAATCGTATGGCTCAACGATTTGCTCATTGACGGCTAGTGTGACCAATGCTTGTATCAAGGAAGGCAATCCATAGTTATGGCACATTGTTTTAGCTCCTCCCATGGTTTTTGCTTATGGTTTTGGAGAAGACCCATGGTATTGGGATATTTTATCAGTATTTACAAGTCCAGAGTTGAATTCACTCCACTAAGGCAAAACGACTTGGCTTGTTGGAATTAATTGTCGTAAAGGTGTGATCTAGACCATTGATCTAGCACAACCTATTCTTGAGATGATGACTCACTTGTAACTACTTTTAAACCACCTCATGAGCTAATTCACCTTCTTAAGCTCTAAAAGAGAGGCTTGAGTTCATTGGTAAGGGTCGAAAATTCTTAGAATGAAATAATACTCTACTTGAACATTTGTTGTTGTATCTTAGGCTCTTCTTGTTGTTGCATGTATTGTTAGCTCATCTCTTTGTGGAAGGAGGCTCTTCACAAGGAACTTGGGTAACTATTGGTGTTTTATGTTGTAATTGGTAAAGTAGGAAATAATTGTTGCAACCTTGTTTCTTATGAATGAATGTTGGTTTGTTTGAATGGATTGCTACAACCTCTTTTCATTTATCATAATTTCATTCACTAGTACATTTACTAATTTTTTAATGGTTTGTTGTTTAGGAATAGATTGCTTTGCCTCTTGATCTTTATAGGAATCCATCATAGGTTGGAGTAGGAAATCAATTGTCATCCTTGGATAGCAAAGGAGAGGGATTGCTAGTCCTCCACTCTCCATTGAAAACTACTCATCTATATTTAGCGATTGTTAATGACTCCATTGCCCAACAAATGTTTTCTTTTTAAGGCACTAGATACTGATATATGTTTAGTAGTTTTAATTTATTTTTATTTTCAAGATTTCTTCCATCTTTAATTTTCTAATCACTTCCCTGAACTTTTAGGTACTTGGATTTATCCATCTCAAGAGACTCCTAGGGGAGCTATTCACTCCCACTCCTTGGTTCATGATTTCCTAAACATTAAACATTAGGGAGCATAAGCTCAACACACCATAATAACTACTAAACCAGCAACATCTAATTAATTTCTTGTGGTGTTTTAAGTCTCTAGTTTTGATAATTCAAGTTCTCAACTAATAGGTTTCCTTAAATCTCTTAAAACCTTGATCCTATTAGTTTTATTTGTTGTTATATCCTTGCATTTTCAGATCTGAAATCTACAGCAATATTCTAGTGTTGAATGGTTTATATGAAGGCATACTAACATTGTACATTTGGGTTTTTGTTCACAAATTTAATAACTTGGATGTATGCTCACTATTGTTAGTAATTAACTCAAGTAATCGACACTAGCTAAATCAAATTGGCCTTCTTCTTAAGATCAACTAGTTGCTTATGAGATATCTTTAGGTTGGTCTATTTCGAAGCATATTTTGATAATATTTCTTGTTAACATTGGCTATTCGCTACATTGGATAATTTTGATGGTTAATGTTTAATGCTACATATGTTATGTCTTTATTTATTCACATGTACTTAAATTCCATTTGCTACATCTAAGAACCCTAATAACAATTCGCATATATTGGTACTTGGTTGATTAATCTCAAAATCACATGTTAACGGATTTATTTAATCCACATGCAATAACTCTTGGACAATCTCTTGCAATATATTGGCAAACTAGCAATTCACACTTTTAGTTTTCCTAATGTCATGAGTTGTTACTAAATGCTATCTAGATGGTTCTTAATGATTCATGAATGACAATATCTTGATTAATTTCCTCTTGCTTCAACAGTGGATGCCATGATTATATGAATGCTTATGTGGTACATTGATTAAATGTCTAATCATATTTTGTCCATGATCAAGTTTACTTATGTATCATGCTTTACCTTTCTATGGTCATTTACTTCATCCTCGAATTGTTAGCTTAGAGTGTCTTGAATGTAATCAAACACCTATAGCTAGGCACCTCTTAATAAAAATAATAGCTAGATCATTATCTTTGGTGAATCAAATCCTTGTAGTTTGCCTTAGAGAATATTTGGCTAGGGTCTCTCCCTTGGTTAGTCTAGGCTTGATCATCTTTAAGCTTAGGAAACCTAAAAGATGAGTTTCCTCTGTTAGTGACACATTGGGAGGAAAGTCCATAGTTATGCCGGGTTAGTGGTTGATTTCTTCCCAATCAGTTGGCCGCTAGTTTGCACATAAACAGGTTTGAGGATTGGACAATTTTTTTAGGCACTCATACTCGCATCCAGAAGAAACATCGCACTCATACTCGCATATTAGTTGGATAGGTTCTTCAATTGGTAATAGGTTCCCGATACATGTAGATTTCTTACAATGCCTAGAGCAAGGGTGGCAGGTTGAAAACTCCTAAAGGGCATGATCAGATCAGCGAGATCAAGGCTGTTTGGAGTGGGGAGCGAGCGCAAAAAGTGAATTTTTCAAAAGCTTTCGTTACGGGAGCATTTTTTATATAATACATATTTTAATATATTTAATATTTTGATGCATATATATTAAAAACATGCAAAATGCCAAATTAGCTATAAAAAACATGAAAACATACATCTAAATATTGGATTAATGATGATCTGTGCGTCAAAATGTGTAGAGACGTCCCCTCTCACTCCAACACCCTAGCCTTTTGCATTTTCTAATGGTAACACTAGAAACTCGAGAAAACTGCAAACATCTTCACCAAGTCTCTTGGTCTAGATAAGTTTGTAAAGCTTAGGGAATAAGCTTGGTGTAGTTACACATATGACCCTTGAGGAAGGGCGATAGAGTATACATAGTATAATGGTCATATTATAATGTACATTATTTAGCATAGTGCTTTTTGAGTTGCTGTCAAATAACATAAAGTAAGTTATTAATTAAGTCACATGTGCACTTTAGTGACATAATATTGGTTACAAATGTACATCTCTCTCACAAGACATTACTTTTGTATCTCATTTTACACATTGAATATTAATCAAGTAACTCCTCTCTACAACTTTTCTACGTAATATTGTGTGTGTGCAAATTTATATACTTCTTGATCTATTATTTATTGTTCAATAATGAAATATAAGATTCATTTTCCAAAATAAAAGAAAAGGAAAAACTATATTGTAAATATCTTCCTCACACTCACACTAAAAGAGTGTAAATAATCTAGTCCTTGTGCAACGGCAAGTGAAATTTCAATACGTTTGGACCAACTTAAAATCTCCTTTCTGTATTCCCCTGTAAACCATCAAATGAAAACCACATCCTTGGTTATTAGACAAAGATAAAATACCTAAGAAGAAAACATGAATATAGGTAATGCATCATATAAAGTTTCAAATAAAATTTTAGCAATGCAAAAAACAACTTAAACTATCATAGGTTCAAGGTTAGTATGATGACAAAAGATAAAAGTAATTGGATGTTGAGAATTCAAGCTCATTTCCATGAACCATGGCATTTTAGTACTATATGTTTCCCTCGTATATAGAATTACATCCAAGAATACTGTATAACTGGTTGTCAAGCTACAATTGCAAGAATAACACTGAGTATGCTGATGTGGTAATCATCTTTAAGTGAGCATACATCACATACCTAATTATGCAATATTAAATTCACCATTGGCATTACAATTATTTTTCATACCTTTTTCACCATAGAAATTCTTATCACTTAAATGAACAAAGTTCATCTGAATTGTTTCCATATCAATGGTTCATGTGTGATTCATTCAACATTGAGGGTTCATGGATATATTAATGATTGATTCGGCATTGGCATTGATGGCTCATCCATGCTTTACCTAGAGTTAGCATGTGGTCCCAAATCTTCATTCCTAGAGTTGAAAATTGAATAGGTTTCTTGCATGAGATCTTTAGAGCAATTTTCTTCAAGGATCAGTGCACACTCATATTAGTACAGACTCTAAAATTTTCTTTAGTTCAACAGATTTCCCATGCTTGCATCTGACCTGGAATACTCGGCACATGCATTGGAAGGAGAGAGCTTCAAAAGAGTAAATTTCAGATTTCCAAGCTGCTATTTTGGGAAATTTTCTATTTTTAGAATGTTCATATGATCATATTTTTGGATACCCTTTATCGAGAAGTGCATATGCTTCAATTTTGGTGGTGATCGAAGAAAGTGGGAAATTAGGTCAAAATTAGGGTTTTTCTTGTTAGGAAACCAATTAGGTTCCAGAGACCCTTTATGGAGGAGAGCATGTGTGCAAATTTTGGTGATGATAGAAGAACATGAAAAATTAGGTCAAAATTAAGGTTTTTATTTTTAGAAAATCCTACACATGGATGAGTTTGTATGGTGATGGAGAAGAAAACCCAAAAATTTCAAGTGATTTCAACAAAGTGGAAAATTAGGTTAGTGTTTATGCCAATTCTAAAAAATAGCAGATACCTCAACATTGATTTTCTAGCCCTGAAGATGGCTTTCTGTTTTCAAATGATTTAAAGCACTTTGTAATTTTTGGATGCAATCTATTTTTAGCAGTGGAAATGAGCACCTTTATTTATTTTAGGCATGTGCTTTTTCATGGTCATATCTTGTATTTTGACCTAGGTGAAGCGCACCCTACTTGCAAATTGATTATGGGCTATTTTGAGCTAAGAAGTGTGCACCCCACTTGAGAAGTTTCTTAGAGGATGAAGTTGCTTCTGTTTCAAGTGATAGGCCTATGTCTTCTATTGTTGGCTAGTGTGCCCAACTTGAGAACTTCATCTTTGACTTGACTTGTACTTCATGCATTTTTCAGGTTGCTTTCAGTCTAAGCAATCTCCAGGGTGACTTACACTTCAAGTAAGGTCTTGTTTAGGTTGACTTGTGTACTCCAAGTAAGGTTTTATTCTAGGAAGTTGCTTTTGTTAACTTGCTCTTCAAGCATGATCTATCTATTCAAAGGAGGGCATTGACTTGGAGAAGTGCATGAATGTTCTATTTCAAGTCTAAAGAGGGCCACTTGGATAGTATTCATCTAGATGCTTTTCTTGGAGAAGACTCTTTTTATTCTCATAGCACAAGGAGAGTTCTTTTATGGACCCTTGCATTGCTATATCTTACGCTAGTTTTCTCCAAGTTGAGTACATGGGTCGAAGAGGCTTTTACCTTCTATTTTCAAGTTTTCTTGACTATTTTAAGGATTGTGCCTCACTCAGGAGATCTGTTGAGGATGCATCTAGGTTATTCATAACAAGAGGGGGATGCTCCCACTTGTGAGATTCCAAGTAGATCCCAAAGCTTTTTCAGTGCATGAGGGTGCTTTACATTGCATGCATTTGTGCTTTTCTCGACCAGTTGATGCACCCTAGTTGAGTGTGCATGTAGCCCTACAGAGTGCACTCTCTTCTATTTTTAGGCTACTTCCAGATCAAATTCAGTTATATTCTTGGTCTTTCTCTAGTTTTAGAATTTTTGTTGGCTAGAAGAAATAGTGCAAGAAAAGGAGATGATCATCAGTGTCTTCATCCTTTTCCCTACTTCAATCCATTCTTTTCACTTCATGCTCAGATTTTTGAGCAAGCATTTCCTGCTATTGTACAAGTTGAATTTCCTGTATTCACTACCATAGTTGAACTTAGAGTCCTGTGAGGAGATTATAAGAGTCTTGCCATGATTCTTCCTATTCCCCAAGATCCTTGAGTTTGTTGACTTGTATCCAATTTGCTTGGAACATTGTTCTTTCTACAATACTGAGTAAAGAAGATCAAATCAGCATCTCTTGGCACAAAGCATATGCTTTTCCAAAAGTATCCACCTCCAGAATTAGCAACTTACTCTTCTAAAAATGGCCCCTGCCTCCCGAAATAGCATTGGCCTCATCTAAAATAGCCACATATCCTCCTAAAAGTGCTTAGCATTGTTTAGAGTATATGCATGCACTGGTACATTAAACTGCTTGTGAAGGTTCAAGTGTTAATAGGAGGGAAACTTTGTACCTACTCTAATACCATTGTTGTGGATCGGTCTCCTTGGCACACTACAACCACCACTACATATACATGCATATTTATAGGAAAGCAAAATTGATTAGCAAGCAAGCATCCTACTCAGATTCTTGGAGCAATTGATGATCATCCATTATACTAGGAGGTTAGGAACCTTGAGTGATGGAATGAGGCATGCCCATCACAGAATGTACCATGTGAGGGAGACAGACATTGTGAATGACTCAAAGCCACTTGACATTCATCACCATTATCAATGCAGCCAAAAAAAATCCTGGCTCACTAATGTATGGTTCATAGAGATCTTTGATCTATTAACAAAATAACATGATTATTCATAACTCTCTGTTTTTGTCACTAAATAGAATATTGTTCATGCTTGTCCACTATTTCAAGTATTTACTTATTTATTTCTAACATGGACCACACTTTAAGAAGCAGCATACTAAGGACATCAGTTTTGATAAACAAAGTTGCGGATCTGTGTATAGAGGGGAATATGAATCATACCCCGAAGCAAATCGTTTAGATTGCCATTTTTCATGAACTCGTACACCAGGATCTGCAAGATACACCATAGAATATCAGCTACTAATGACATTGCTATATAAGTTTATAACAATAGAATAATTACACTGCCTGCATGGACATAAATTTACATGTAGGAAATACTCTTAAGATGCATGCTTAGAAGTTAATTGTGCTTTCTTATAAAGAAGCAGAAAAAATAAACAGTTCTTCTATGTATTTCATGATAAACCTGTTCTCCAGCTTCATAACAAAATCCTTCAAGCTTCACAAGACAACGATGATGCAACCTACTAAGAATGATTATCTCATTCTGAAATTGCTTATCCCCTTGAATGCGGGAAGGCAATGCTCGCTTGATTGCCACTATTGATCCACAATCAAGAGAAGCTTTGTAGACTCTCCCAAAACCTCCGACACCAATCTCATAGGTCTTATCAAATCCTCCTGTGGCCTTTGAAAGCTCTTTCAGTTCAAACTGCCGTACTCCAATAGGAGGTTCCCACAGTTCAGTGGTTTCATTCTCTACAGGTTTTTTTTAGCCAGTGGGCATAAAATAGAGAAATAATTAGTAAATTTAAATGCTTTATCTTCTTGCTAATATAGACATATGAGCAAAACAGATGGAAAGTAATAAAAAGGATTTTATTTCTATCATATCCCTCCATAAACCTAGTTTTAGTTGGGGCAGCCCTGTACCTGAGAGAATCCCTAAAAGCATTTGTCTGTTTTTGTTTTGATTCCTCTTCTTCTTTGTGATATAGATACCAACAAATATGATTGCCAGCAGTAAAATAGAAGATACAGAAACTGCTGTTATAGTCCCTTTTTTGTCTTGTGAGCTTTTGGAAAGAGGATGATACCCAGATTGAGCTACATTCATTATAAAAAAATGTCATTCCTCACAGTCCATAAATGCCATAGGACATACAAATGAACATAATATCAAATGTATTACTGCTTAGAGACAACCAAGCAAGCATATGCACTATTGTAATCAGTATGCATGCATCCAGATGAAAACCTCAAAAACGACTGAGACAACCTTAGTATTGAACAGTGAAATACTGATTCAGAGAAACAAATGAAATACCGAAGCTAGATCTAGATTCCAGAAATGTCATTGTAGCAAAGTGTATGCATGCACAAGTGCATGTTTGTCTGTTTGTATTTGTCTCTTTATGGCTTGTTAAGAAAATTATACTTGCTTTTATCCTGAACCAAAAACTTGCCAATAGACCTAAAATGTCTCAAAATATGTGTAACAGTGTTAAAAAAGTGAAATTATTTGTAATAATTATCTGGTGAAAGTTTGTAGAAAAAAATATGAACATACAGAGACAAGTATTTACCATTTTCAGGCTGAGAATAAAAGAACACACAATTAGGCGTATTTGAGCAAAATTCCATGTGACTATCCAAGTCTGATTCTAAACAATTCCCTGTATAGCTAAACAGACAAACAAGAATTTACTTTATCCTCCAATCGGATACCTATCGTATGAACAAATGACAAGTGCAATGAACCAGTATTAAAACCATAAAATTCCACATAAATTCTGAAAATATTCACCTTATGCAGGTATATGACTACAATCAACATATTATTAATCATAATATTAAAGAAATACTCACAGGTATTCAGCAAGGCCGATTGGCTCTGGACCTGTGAAGTAGTTGCAATGCAAATCTCTGGAGAAACAATGAAACATGGCAATGAATGCCATTGCTGAAGATTTGAAATGAAACATCAACCAAAAGATTTTATCAATTTCCTAAAACCTTTCTACATAACAACCATTCTAATAGATTATAAAACACGATAGCTCACATTGTTGCATTGAGTCTTAAAAGCGAGGTGGGAAAGCTTCCACTGAGGTAATTGTTGAAAAGACTTCTGCAAGACAGACATTAAACTTTGTTAAACAAAACATTAACAATTACTGAGGAGAAGAGGCTAGAATGAGGATAAGTTTCCATGACCAATTACTTATGACCAAGATAATTTCACGTTTTGAACACTTTAGGTTCTAGTATATTGTGTAGTACACAATAAAAAATCTATATCATAATTTGTCCTTCAAACTATGTTTTTCAGCTTAAACCCTATAGTTTCTGATGATTAACCATGGAACTCCATAACTTACCAGACTCGGAATTGGCAATAAATCGGCGAGGCAAAAGAGCGAAGAGTTTGAATCGGATCGGGAAAAAATCGGCAAATACAAAAAATTAAATATATACACGTATTTTGAATTAAAAAAACATTTTCCGTAGATATTCGAAATAGCCATGTCAATATACTGCAAAATATCAATAGATGTCCAAAAGATATCAAGATGTCCAAATTTCAAAATATATCAATTCTCACGGCCATATGTATTTCAAAATTTTCAAAATATTTAAAACTGTATATTTAATTATTATATATATATATATATAACAACTAATAACATTTATTGATGTATAATATATATATTATATGTGAGTTTTATAACATATATTATATATATATTAAAATTGAACTAAGCTTTATTATTTTAATTTTTAAATATATAAGCTTTATAACATAGCTAATGCTAATGGAATTTTGAAATAAGCTTTAATTTTTAATTTTTAAGCTTTATTTTAACATATAGTCAATTAATACATTCATATATTTACATTAACACCCCTCTCGAAAATTTGTAACCCATAACTTTGTAACTGCAAATTTTTGAATGGTTGAACTTGACGGCGACATCTGCGTGATTGGCCCTTGCCCTTTTCCTTGCCCGAAACTCGGATCCCGCACACAGAAGCAGAACCCGGAAACCAGCGTTGTGTGCCCTCGTCGAAGACTAGAGATTGCTCGATGCTCCTGTTGAGAAGTGGGAGGAGGGCGCTTCTGCTGAGAGTGTTTCTGCCCGAAAATGAAAGGATAAAGAGCCAAATAAAAAACCACCAGGAAATGAAAACCAAAAAAAAAAAAACGCGCAAAGCACTATCGTAGGCATCTGAAAAACGAAAAAACGCGCCGAAAAAAAAACGATGGAGAAAGCGGCGGTAAAGGGTGGGATTTAAAGGCTTGTAGCAGTCGCAGTCGACAGGTGGCCGAGTGCCCGATTTCCGCGTTGAATCTGCTCGGATAGCCTCCGATCCGAGTCAAACTCGGAATACTCGCGTTTTTTCCCGATTCCTGTTACTTTGGATAAACTAACATAGTCCCAAAGTGATTTTGGGCATTTTTCTATGATTTTTGCTTGCTAGTTTTTAGCAGGTCTGCACACACTCAAGAAGGATATGCTACCCAAAATCAGCCATCTCCAAGCATAAAGGGCCTCCACAAGTCACCAATTTGGCCACTTTGGTAAAAACGGTCAAAATCACTATTTAATATTTTCCACTCTTTTCTTGCTTAATATCTAGTGCTGAAATATTATCATTGTAACAAGCCCAAAAGAGTCTCTTGGGCTTGATTTTATTGCACTTCATTTCAAGTTTTCAGTTCTTAGTTAGTTAGTTTTTAGTTGCATGCAAGAGAAAAGAATTTGTCCATCCTTGCATGGTTTTGTTAGTTACTTGGGTTTAGCATTTACTTCCTTGTTTATTTTCTTTTGCCCGCACCTCACAAGTGAAGAGGCTCTGCCCATCCTTGTGAAATCGCACTTGGCTTGCATTTTATTTCTAGTAATTTGCTTGAGTTGTTTTGTTTTTCCCACACCTCACAAGTGAAGAGGCTCTGCCCATCCTTGTGATATCGCGCTTGGCTTGCGTTTATTTTTCAGTAATTTGCTTTAAGTTGTTTTATTTTGCCCGCACCTCACAAGCAAAGAGGCTCTGCCCATCCTTGTGAAATCGCGCTTGGCTTGCATTACTTTGTAATTTTTGCTTAAAGGATTAAAATTTAACTTAAGCCCTATTTTTGCCCCATATTCTCTCCCGTCATCGGTTCGACCAATCTTGGGTTACAAGAAAGGGCAAAGATTTGTGTTGGCTAGTTTAATAGGCACCCAAAAATAGATCTTCATTAGAGCAGAGAAAAAGAGGCTTGACCTGTGGAGCTAGTGGGGTAGAGGCTTTGGGGAGCCTCGTGGCACTTTGTGTCCTCCAATTGAGCACCCAGCAAGTTTCGGGATTGACCCGTGGAGCTAGTTGGGAACCTTGTGTTCTCAGGTAGAGCACCCGACATTCTCTCTCTAATCAAAGGAGATAGTCTCTTGGGGTAGACACTTAGATTAGTTCATTTTTCATTACAGCAAAAAACCTTAAATTCCCTAAGTTAAAGAGAAACCTAAAATCTATTAAACTTTACAGGACCACTTGCACAACATTGTACTATTGTTCACAATATTTGCTTCCAAAGTATTTCATTTACAGCTTAATCTTATTTTATGTATCTTTGATTCATTAAGTTGTTCGTGTTCTACATTTTAATGCTTATGTGATATATTGATCATCTTGTTGCAAGCATTTACGTTTATTTGTTCATTTATTGGAAGTCATTATTTCTTGTTATATTTTGTCAGTGAATGAGTTAACACTTTTGGAAAAAGTACTTGTTTAATTGATTATTGTGACTCCATAGCCCGAATAGAGACGGCACTAGTCTTATTGATTAATTGATTATTTCTCTCTTACACACATCATTGGTTGATTGTTAAAAGGTTTGCTTGTCATTGAAATAATTGCATCATTGTACGTTGACTGTCATTTTCAATTCTTAGTAATAGGGACAACCCCCCTTGACCTTTAGGAGCTGTGGTCTAAACGGAGGAGTTTAGGACCGAGGTGACATTGGGTTCATAACTCGTAGTTGCCATCAAGAACACACACAGCGGTTGGGAGACTTACCCGTGTTCAAGTGTGTTTTAGGCGGCAACATGCAGTAGGGAGAGTGAGGTGATCTGAGTTGGATCAGACATCACTTGATCAAAGGCACTTGGCACCTAGTTCTGTGGATAGAGAGAGAGTTCATCGGAGTGGTTTTTGCAGAGATTGAGGAGGGCAACTTTCAAAGGAGAGAGGGGCGCATTACTAGAGGTTAGAGGAGCTCATTCTAGATCTGATTGACCGATTGAGGAGCTGAGACTTTCGGAGTATCCTTGCCTCAGAGTTTTGAGGAAGGACTGTGACGATCAGAGCGTAGATATGTTGAGATCTGATTCCGTACGAGAATCTGACATCTTGAGGGAGGGCACACCTTTCCATGTAGAGGAAGGGCGCATTCATCAGATCTAGCGATTGGCCTTCTTCTTTGGCTGAGCATATCACAGCAGTACTGGGAGAGAGACAATACCGACAGAGTTACCTGCAGACAGGTCCAGATCCAGTTGACAGTTAGGGCACATTTCCTCTGTGCATGCATCAGTTGCTGCATGCAGATCTAGGGTTTTGACCCCGTGAGATTCAATTGTTCCTTCTGAGGTATTTTGTATGTACTTGTATTATGGTTACTTTGCTCTGGGCTCGAGATAGAAGAAATCCCTACAGATAGCTGGTTTTCCCTGTTTGGGGTTTCCAGGGTAAATACTGAGTTGTGTGATTGTTGTGTTTTTTCATTGTGAAAGTGTTAGGAGATCTATAATGTTTGTATCTTAAATCATTATTGTATTTCTAATTTATAGAGACTCAAACCGCTTGAGATCTCAGGGCATCCAGAGGGAGTAGTGATCTCTGGATAAATTAACATTGTAACAGAGCCGTGGTAAGGGTCAGGGAGAAGCAATCACACTCAGATCTGCGAACAGTATACCAGATCTGTGTGGTGACTTAGGTTGATTTTTAGATCTGTATAGAGGGAGACCGGATCTACCAGATCTGAAGTGTAGGGTTCATATCTGTGATAGTAGAGGTCAGATCTAACAGATCTGAGAAGTTGGAGACTAGATCTGAGATAGATCTAGTAGATCAGTGAAGATAGAGACCAGATCTGAAGAGCAGAGTTCAGATCTATGGTTGTAGAGGTCAGATCTGTGATTTTGGTGGATAGATATGAGATAGATCTATCAGATATGAAGAGCAGAGTTCAGATCTGTGAGTGCATACATCGGATCTGTGAGGATAGATATCAGATCTATCAAATCTGTGAGTGTAGACATCAGATCTATTAGGATAGACACCAGATCTATCAGGTCTGCTAGGGCAGAGACCATATATGTGAGAACAAAGATCAGATTTGGGAGAGCGAACCCTAGATCTGAGAAAGAGAGGGTTAGCTTGTTCACCAAGGCACAAACCTACAGGTTGGTTTTAATTCAGAGATTTTGTATCAGCAGTGTTACCAGATTTACAGAGTCATGGCTTCAGGACTGTGTACAATTATGTATCTAGCTATATGACGAGAATATTAGAAGTGTTCCTTAGTGTTTCAGAAACAGACTCAGACTGCTATGAGAGGCTAGAAGTGAGGAGAGTTGGTTCGATGATGCTCCAGCCGGAGTCAGAAGGTTTACTGAGGATGGCAGGAGGGATGCATGTACCAGAGCAGACAGATTTACCCTCCGTATCAACTATGGAGGATGAGGGATATAGTATTGTGTTCCGAGATGGATAGAGGCCTCTTTATTTAAAGAGAGAGACCTTGGATGCAATTTCAGTATCAATGACAGAGGGAGAGCATGATGCTTCTCTCAAGATGACACTGATAGAGGAGGAGCGTAGATCTTCATATCAGAGTACAGCAAATGCAGTCGGGAAGTCTTCCAGTTCAGAGGGAGCAGCTGCAGCAGCAGGGGATGTGTTTGATCCTGGTGGATGCTTCTCCAAAAGTACCTTCCTCGCTAAGAGGGAGTGTTACTGTAGAGATGTGCATGAGATATGCATGTGCATGAGGTCTTGCATGATGCATGTTGCATGTGCATGAGATATGCATGTGCATGTGCATGAGATATGCATGTGCATGTGCATGAGGACTAAGTATTTGGTCACAGGAGTGGGTAGAGTTCGTTTTCTACTTGACCTTGGAGAACTCCTAGAGGTATCAGGAGTATTGTTCATTCCAGGACTGAGAGGGAGTATACTCTCAGTGGTAGCATTGGGTGTTGTCGGTTACTCACTGTTGTTCCAGAGGGATCTGATATTCACTTATCCAGAGGGAGTTGATTCAGTCATGATGGGTCACAGGATCGACGGTGAGGACTTGGTTCAAGGACAGCCCACATCCGGCACATCAGGTTGGTTGAGTGCATCTTCTTCAGATTCAGAGGGGGATAGTGAGCGACATGCTCACAACAGGGATGGTGCTTAGAGGAGTGAGTCCTCTCAGCAGATGGGTGAGCGAGATGCTCACCATGATGATGAGGATCATAGGAGTGATTCATTTTATCCGATGGATGAGCGAGATGCTCATGATGTAGATGAGACACAGGGGAGTGAATCCTTGGACTCATATCAAATGGATGAGCATGATGCCCATACAGGTACCAGTCGGAGACTTAGTTGGTATGAGATGACTGAGATGGACTTAGCTCAGAAGAGAGCTGAGTCAGCTCAGAGACAGAGGGATATCACCTACAGGGCAGTAGATTCGCTTGATGGCAGATTGGGTGATTGGTTACAATAGAGATTCAGAGGGAGTCTGAATCGGAGTTCAGTGACAGAGTCAGTGGTTGATCAGGGAGCTTCTTCTAGAGCCACATTTATGGAGTTTGATCAGGGTACTACAGGTCAAAAGGCAGCAGTGACAGATAAAACAGTTGGGCCAGTATCAACAGCAGGGCACTTGTTGGATCCAGGCATCAATGGTTGGACTTCCCTCGATAAGAGGGAGTGTTAGAGATAGTGGTATCTCGGGATGTCCTCCATGATTCAGATTCCTTACATGGAGGTACATCAGCAGTATAGCATCATGATGGAGTAGAGGGTGAGATGCACTATACTCAGTGGCATGAATCCATTGGCAGATGCATGTGGACCTTCTGGGGTGTTTTTCCTCATGCATGCATGAGTTTTGCATGTACAAATGTTAATTAAAAGATGCATGCAAAAGTGACTTTTTGCATGCACTCATATTAGGTTTTTGGTAAACCTAATTGATCAGTGAGATTATATAAGGAGGCAGGAGGTCCCCGGATGAGGTTACTCAGTTGGTTTATCAGAGAGAGATCAGTCAAAGTGAGGAGGGCGCATTGTGCATGCAGAGGGCGGCTTTCTGAGAGAGAGAGGAGCTTCTGTAGTAGGGAGAGTGAGGTGATCTAAGTTGGATCAGAGATCACTTGATTAGAGGCACTTCGCACCCAGTTCTATGGATAGAGAGAGTTCACAAAAGTGGTTTCTGGAGATATTGAAGGGAGCGACTTTTAGAGGAGAGAGGGGCACATTACCAGAGGAGAGAGGAGCTCGTTCTGGATCTAATTGACCGATTGAGCAGCTGAGACTTTCGGAGTATCCTTGCCTCAGAGTTTGAGGAAGGACTGTGACGATCAGAGCTTAGATCTGTTGAGATCTGACTCCGTACGAGCATCTGAAATCTTGAGGGACGGCGCACTTTTACATGCAGAGGAAGGGCGCATTCATCAGATCTAGCAGTTGACCTTCTTCTTTGGCTGAGCAAATCAAAGCAATGTTGTGAGAGAGACAGTACCGACAGAGTTACCTGCAGACAGATCCAGATCCAGTTGACAGTTAGGGCACATTTCCTCTGTTCATGCATCAGTTGTTGCATGCAGATCTAAGGTTTTGACCCTGTCAGGGTTAGTTGTTCCTTCTGAGGTATTTTGTATGTACTTGTATTTTGCTTACTTTGGTCTGGGATCGAGATAGAAGAAAGCCCCACAGATAATTGGTTTTCCTCGTTTGGGGTTTCCAGGGTAAATACTGAGTTGTGTGATTGCTGTGTTTTTTCATTGTGAAAGTGTTAAGAGATCTATAGTGTTTGTATCTTAAATCATTATTGTATTTCTGATTTATAGAGACTCAAACCACTTGAGATCTCAAGGCATCCAGAGGGAGTGTGATCTCTTGATAAATTAACAATGAAAACTATGTCTTTTTCACAAAGGCCATGGAACCATTCAAACGCATCCCCTTCTAGAGTGTTGGCAAAAATGGTCATCGGATCATCCTCATGACAAATATTGAAATCAACCACCAATTTGAAGAAAGAAGCAACATAATGAATAGCCAAATCACCAATTCCATTGAAGGATGGAGCAACATCATAGAGTTCCTCATGGTCATAGCAATCATTAGGAAAACTATGGATGCGTGAAAAATCAATTGTAGGAAAAGTATCCTCAAACCTAAAAGCCATATCCATTTCATCACTTCAAACAATGAGGTACAAGTCTGAAATATGCATGTAATCATACCTCATACCAAGATGTGGAGTTGCCAAGGTGAGCTTGAAAGTCTTTCAATTTATGAGTGTGCTCACCTCTACACTCAATAAAATCTTCAAATCTGCAAAGGAACAAGGGCTTTGTCCCTTCATGGAGTTGCCATGCGAGAGTCAAGATCTACAATATAATCTCCCACAAACGTCAATGAAGCATAGTCTTCAAATTTCGGGAACTGGACTTCAATCCCGGGCAACGGTGCCAAAATGTTACCCCCCCGATGCTTTCATGTGTAAGTTTATGCCCAAAAGAGACACGGTAGCCCAAGGGGAACTCCAAGAGGTAAAGGCCACTAACCCTTCCTCTTCACACTTCTTGTTGGCTCTTCTCCAAGTCAAGGGGGGCTTCCCTAAGGTAGGATCACTAAGGCAAAGGCAATAAGGGGCAAAGTGAACTGAAGAGGTTGCCTTAGCAAAATGGTTGTAGTATAGAAAGTAACTAAACAGGTGATGGGATTGCAAGTTAATTGGCCATATGGAAATGTCTGTGGCATTGATTCCAAGCAAATCCCAGTGCATGGCCTTATCAAGAACCTTAAGGCTGACCTTTTTGCATGTCCTGATATATCCACTTTGATGGATGTGGTAGTCATTGATTTACTTCCGATCTATGAGATGTTGCTTTGCCAAAAATGGTCTGCTGGGATTGGAGGCTACATTCAAATAGATTTATCTTATGCCTCCATCCCTAATTCTGAGTTCTAGATGGTCAGGAAATACAAAGAATCATTTTACGACTACCACCTCGAGGAGATAAAGGAAGGTCTGGACAAGACCTTTGGTTATGATGAGCCTATCCTTGACGAGATGTTCATGGTCATGAATGCTCTTGATGATGATCCTTCTAATGACCGGGATAGAGATGATAGGGGAAACGGCCCTTTACGTGTTCCTGATACTTATGAAGTAGGTTTGTCCAGTGATGAGCCCACTTCTAATGATGGAATAGATCGTACTTCACAGTTTTATCAATACATGTATAGGATGATAGATAAGGTCCCTTTCTGTCCATCTGGAAGTGGCTCATCTAGTGGTGGATCGAGTTCTGTAGATGGAGTAAATCCTACTTCACGTTTGCACCAAATATTGTATGGAATGATAGACGGGGGTGCTAGCTCTCCACCTAAAGTGAATTTTGAAGAGCACCCTATCGACCCCCCAATTTCCATGATTATGTGGAACCATCAAGTAGTCCTTTGCCTAGTTCAAAAGCAGAGACAGAGAGACCTACTTGTTCTGCAGCCCCTGTTGTTGGGGATTTGGGATCCGTGAATGATTTACATTTTGGCTCTTATCCATGTGAGCCTGCAAGTGTTCTTGGCACTTCTTCAAATGAACCTCACCCACTTTATAAGAATTTTGAGCCAATTGGTTGGGATAGTGTAGTAGAGAACTAGAGTCAAGTCCCTTCTTGAGTTACATCCAGCACAAGAATAATGGAAAATCTTCTTTCTCGAGATCCTCCCAGGGAGGATTTCCAGCTGGTGATTACTTCTAACTCTGATGATGATGAGGATGATGAGGATCGGCCTCCTTATCATTTAGACGTGATGACTCGGCAGGAGGAGGCGATATAGGATACTCTTTCATTTGCGAGGAACCCCCCATCATGTGAAGATGCTAGGAGATCCAGACCCCCTGATGCTTGGATTAATTATATCCTTTCACATGATGCATGTGAGGAAGAGTATTCCTTGAATAATTTAACTATCTTTCAGGAACATGAGGGAGAAGATCCAAATCCCCCCATACCTCTAGAGAGAACCATTGGGTTTTATGAACATCCGCTTAGTCTCTATGTGCATAGTATTGAGAATGGTACTGGTCAGAGAGCGACTCATATTACCACCTCATCATGAGCTACTTATGCAGATGTTGCTCCCTAGGGAAGTGCATGTACCAATGGGTGAAAGAACTAGCAAACAAAATGAAGATATACCTCCATCTTTACCCGAACCTAGATCACGAGATGATAGGCTTAGGAGTTCTTGGACTACTAATGAGGTTCCTCGGGAAGTTTCTTTGATGCAGTTATCTAAGTTGTATTGAGGGGGAATGTGACTTGGCCTTGGCATCAACGAGAAGAGGTTAGGGAGATTTTGGTAGGACGAGTGGCCATTCCATTAAATGGTGGGCCACCTAGGTTTGAGTCGGACTCCCTAAAGGGGGGTTATAGTCGGTATATAGTTGGACATCCAGTGGCTCAGGGTAACGCTGATGTTGACTTGGTTGAGTTCCGTGACATTGGGTGCATTCTGATGATGGTTAATCGTTGGAGATTTGATTATCAAGATTAAGTTGTCATGTGGAACCCTGCTTATCAATTCATGTTGAAGCCTCATGAAAATCTATGGGTTGGTCCATTCACGGTGGAACGGATTGAAGGTCATATGTATCATTTGTCCACCGGGAACACCTATACACGACATCTTTTTGAGGCATTACATACCTGATCAAATGTAGTCATTTTTGTTCTTCTAGCCTGTTAGCATAGGATCAATTTTGTGCCTTTGCTTTCTTAGTTTAGATTTTGCTTTCTTGCATTTTTCTTTCACAGTTTTGAGCTTGTGTGTGTTTGTTTCATTTATGTCAGTAGTTAGATTTCATTTATGTCAGTAGTTAGATTTCATTTCTTTCAATTATGTTTATTTTTATATATATCAAGTACTAATGATTGATTTGTGAGAGGGGTATAGTTTTTGCTTTTTGCAGGTGTTTTGTTTGTTGATAGTTGTTGTGGACCAAAGATTCTATGGTTCTCAAGTGCTCTCTTCCTCAGAGCACTTGTCCCCCGTGGAGCCAAATGTTGTACCACCAGTTGTATGGATGTATTATGCCTCATTTTTGCGAGAGCAAATCAGAGCTAGAGCAATTTTGTTGAGCAGGGAAATGTTACAGAGTAGTGATGCCTTGAGATTTTTGGGGTTGGGTATTGGTTGGCACTTTTGGATTATGTTTCCTATGGACTACTTCAATCTATATCAAATGCATGCCTAGAGGATGTTATGTATGGAATATATGATTTATAATATATACTGACTGATTTATTAGTTGTAGATTCTATTTTAGACTTGTAATCTTCTGATGAGCATGGTGAGTAGGATTTTTGTATAACATTACATCTAGTAGTAGTTGTTGTTTTATATACATACTTGCATTTGGAATGGTTTCTAAAGTATTGCATGAATCACAAACTATCCCTTGGTTCCATCTATTGGCCTTATCCATCTTCCATCCATTCACCCTTTGTTAAAAAAAAATCCCAATGATTTGGATATGATTAAGTAACTCAAGGACCTCCCCCTTTATGACCTCTTTGTTAGGACGGCCTCCATGTTGTCCCCTGGTGTCTTGGCTCTGATGTGTGCGACAAAACTCTCTGAAGTCTTAGTGATTATTGTCAAATCGTCACCGATGTTTCGCTCTGAACCTAGGTTGGCTAGTCACTAGATCGTGTGATCTCTAAAGTCCTGAAGCATGAAAGGTTCTTCCCCTCTTCAGTGTTGAATTTTTAGATTAGCAGTATAATTTTCATCTCTTTCAACTTTGATTTCATAATTCATTTCATCCCACAATTATAGCATCATTCAGTTGCAGTAGAAAATAAAAACAAGGATCACTGAAAGATAACCATGCACAAGAGACACAAAGATTTATCCTGGGAAACCCTAACGGAAGAAAACCCAACAAACTTTTCTCAGATGAAATTAATCCAATACAAGAACAATACCAAACATGAATATTAAGCCCTTGCACAAGAGTGTGCTCTTCTTCCACATGAAACCCTAGCGAGGGTAGATAATCTTCCAAGAGAATAAGGGAATAAGAGAAACCCCAAAATTATGCTTCTAGTGAAATTCACTTGCCCTCCTTGAGAAGTGCGCACCAATTGAGAGAGATGAGCTTGTTTTAATGTGACAAATGAAGTGTGAGAACACTTCTATTTATATTCTTCAATTGACTTGATTTTTTACTCTTGAGGCCAACTTGTACTTTTATTTATTCTTTATTTATCTTTTATTTATCTTTCAAGCCGACTGGTCATTTTGTCTTCTAGGGTCAATTTACCCCTTTTAGTAGAGCAGTTGTGCTCTTTCTTGCTTTCCACTTTCTCTGGGACTTCTTCAATGGATTGTCTTGACCCCTTGGTTATTTCTTCATCATAGAAAATTTCTCCTTGTTGATATCTCCCCACATGTGGTCACATTCTTTCATTAGAGCTCTAATGTTGATTTGACCATGCTCGAAGAAGTCTCGGACACTTCTTAGAGCCAATTGTCAAATTCAACATTAGATTAGACTTTGTCTAATATACAAGGAGATTAGATCTCCTTGTAATATAGACAAGTCATCTCACTCTATAAGAATAGATCACTCCCACTACGGAGCACTCCCACCTAGAGTACACAATGTGACCACTAACCTACTACCACTCCAGTTAACACATGACTGGACGAGGCTAAGCATCTGAGCCATAAGACACACAGCCAAGGGCTGCGATGGGGCCATTCTCTATGGGTCGCGAACCCATCCAAGAGAATGATCTGCAGAATGTTTGCCCAATGATGGAACCATGGAGAACATCAACATTTAGTGCCTAAAAAGGGCACATGGAGCAGCTCCTGGTCCTAGGCTCCCTGTACCTGCATGAAGAAAGAAATGAAGACCAAGTCTAAATTGAATAATCAAGCAAAGAAAGAAAAGAAGCAAGTCTAAACTTGTGCGGGCCAAAAAGTAAAATAAAAGACCAAGGCCTTATAAAAGACAAAAAAAAAGTCAAAGAAAGTACAAGAAGATGTCCAAGAAAGCAAATGAAGACAAGTTCAAGAGGGAACCTAAAACTAAGAGTCAAAGAATCAAGGGGGGTTGAGTCTTAGTGTTAAGTTCTAAGGGCTACCATCCATCTAGCACATCATCCATTTGTAAGACACTCTTTTCCCTACTGTTTGCTTGAATAACAAATGTCACAACCCCTGATTTCCCCTCCTCTCCAAGAGTAACTCAAGTCTTCCATGACCAATATCTCACTTGACTAGCCTTTGACTTGTTTACCATCCACTCCACCTAAGAGAAGGTTGATCTATGCAATACTATATGATGGTTGAACTAGATATTGATATGTATATAAGACACCAGCTGCATGTTATATGTTTTGTAGTTTTATATGTGACTTGGTTATCTTTCAATATTTATCATTATAAGTGATATTTCATCCTCATTTAGGCTTTGGATGAGTCCTTGTACCTTTGGACTTGATTGCAGAGTTTTGACTAAGAGTTGACTTTTTAAGTTGGTCAACCCCAACTTTGACTTGGTCAATAGGACCAGCCAGCAATATGGGTGCTTCATGATCTACATTTCAACATGCTACAGCCATTGGAGGCCAATTGGACCCCTCCAAGTGTTGTTTTCAGCCAATTTTGCATTATTGGCTTTATTTATGGAATTTTCCTAAGTATTGATTAAAAAGCCTAAGGTTGGAAATTATTTAATTGGAGCATCCATCAAATGAAGAATTCAGATTGGTTTTTGGTGTGTACTTGGTTTGTACTTTGTACTTCATCTCATATCACATTGGATCCATCTTGAGGTATTTGGAGCTGTTGAGATTCAATATGCTAAGACAGAAAATATCAGCATTACATTTCATTTCACAACAATAGCATATACAGGATCACTGAAGAAACAACAAGCACAACATAAATACAAGAGACATAGATTTATCCTGGGAAACCCTCATGGGGTAGAAAACCCAGCAAAGCTTCCTCAATATAGATGACCAGCAAATACAAAGATGCAAACCCTAGACATGAGCTCCTCCTCCTCCATAGCAGACCTCTCTCACACAAGTGCACCATTCACAAGTGAATGAATGAGTGAGATAAGTGAGGAACATCCTCCTCTACTTATACTTGTTTCCTAACTGACTTTTACACAAGCTAGGTTGGCCCCAACTTAATTACTGGGTTAAACACCCCACTACAATTGACTGGACCGACCCCTCTAGGGTGGTCTAATAACCCTTTGACCCACATAACACATACAGGGCCGACCCCCACTAGGGAAGTCTAATAACCCAAGTTACCACAATCCGACGGAGGAATAAACATCTCCGGATATACAATAAGATCTTCACGGAGGAATGAAACATCTCCGGAATAATAAAGTACAAATATAATATTCTTAGAAGTTACAATATCTCAACACTCCCCCTTAACGAGAAGGATATTATAACAACATCTGCAGGAGCAAGGAGTCATCAACATCATACATGATACATTTATAAATCATTGGAAGCTTTCTCAACATCATCAGTAACTCAAGCAGTTACTGGAACATCTTCAATACTGGAACATCAACATCTTCAGTACTGAATCTTCTGCAGCACTTGAACAGCTACAGCAATATCATCATCTGAATCCTCACGATCAACAGCATCGTCGTCACACGATCATCAGCGTCGATCATCAGCATCGTCATCATACGAGCATCAGCATCGTCATCACACGATCATCAGCATCTGGATCATCTCGATCTACAGCATCTGAATCATCTCGATCTACAGCATCTGGATCATCTCAATCTACAGCATCTGGATCATCATCTCGATCTACAGCATCTGGATCATCATCGTAGCATACTCTGCAATACACACGATCCAATTACAGAATGATCAATCCCGCTCTCTTTAGGACATAGGTCCATGGATGATACAATCCAGATCAAGTTCCAAGATGATCAATCCTTATCTCTTTAAGACAAGTCTCATGTCTAGGGACGATGCAATCCCGATCAACTTCCAGGAGGATCATTCCTTATCACTTTAAGACAAGTCTCATGTCTAGGGACGATGCAATCCCGATCAACTTCCACGAGGATCATTCCTTATCACTTTAAGACAAGTCTCATGTCTAGGGGCAATGCAATCCCGATCAACTTCCAGGAGGATCATTCCTTATCACTTTAAGACAAGTCTCATGTCTAGGGACGATGCAATCCCATCACGTACATTTTGAACCAAAGGCTCACGGACGATGCAGTCCTCTCACGTACCTTTTGAACCAACTGTTCACGGACGATGCAGTCCTCTCACGTACCTTTTGAACCAACTGTTCACGGACAATGCAGTCCTCTCACGTACCTTTTGAACCAAGGTTCAGGGACAATGCAGTCCTATCACGTACCTTTTGAACCAACTATTCACGGACGATGCAGTCCTCTCACGTACCTTTTGAACCGAGGTCCAGGGACGATGCAATCCTATCACGTACCTTTTGAACCAACTATTCACGGACGATGCATTCCTCTCACGTACCTTTTGAACCGAAGTCCAGGGACGATGCAGTCCTATCACATACCTTTTGAACCGAGGTCCAAGGACGATGCAGTCCTATCTTCAATTCTCGGAGACATCTGTCTACAGATCAATTATGGGACCAAAGTCCGGGGAAGATACAATCCCCACCTGTCCACTCAGGACTTCATTCTCGGAGACATCTATTTACGAATCAATTCTGGGACCGAAGTCCGGGGAAGATGCAATCCCCACTTGTCCACTCAGGACTTCATTCTCGGAGACATCTGTCTACGGATCAATTCTGGGACCGAAGTCTAGGGAAGATACAATCCCCACCTGTCCACTCAGGACTTCATTCTCAAAGACATCTGTCTACGGATCCTTTTAGAACATGTGTTCAAGGATGATGCAATCCCTCTTCTTTCTCGGAGACATATGTCTACGGATCCTTTTAGAACATTTGTTCAAGGATGATGCAATCCCCTTGTCAACTTAGACCCTGTTTAAGGAACATCCACCAACCTCTCTGTCGGCATCACCAATATAAGTTCCCTCATCAATACATGTATACATATCATCAATACAAGTAAGCATATCATCGATACATGTATCCTCATCATCGACTTCACTGTCGATGCGGGCAATCTCATCATCAGTGTCTACATCACTCCCCCTTTCGAGGAGGGTCCTACCAAGCTTGTCTCGGAAATACTCAAACTTTACTTGAGGTAGAGGTTTGGTTAGTACATCGGTAACTTGTTCACTTGAGGTAGAGGTTTGGTTAGTACATCGGCAACTTGTTACAAATTCGAACTTTATAGTTCCTTTCTGCACCATATTTTGTATATAGAAATGTCAGATCTCTATGTGCTTTAACTTATCATGGAACACTGGATTCTCTGTCATCTTGATACAACTCTGGTTGTCACACAGGATCTCAGTGGGTTCCATCTCTAAGTCAAATAAACCAGATAATAACTTCTGAAGCCATATCGCTTCGTAATTAGCAGAGCAAGCAACTATATATTCCGCTTCGATTGTGCTGTGAGCCTCACTAGACTGCTTCCTGCTAAACCACGAGATCATGGCAGATCCAAGACAATAACATCCACCTGATGTACTCTTCCTGTCTGAGACACTTCCTGCCAATCAACATCTGAGTAGCCATGTAATCTTAAGTCATGATCTCCAAGATAATATAGACCAAAATCTATCATACCCTTTAGATACCTCATCACATGCTTTGCAGCTATTAAGTGAACTCTTCTAGGTTCCACTAAATACTGACTCAAGGTATTTACGGCAAAGCATATGTCTGGTCTAGTATTTGTCAAATACATCAATGACCCAATAATCTGTCTGTATAGAGTCACATCCACTAACTCTGATGAGTCATCAACTAATAGCTTCAAGTCGGAACCCATGAGAGTGGCCATGGTTGTACATTCCAACATATCAAATCTTCTCAAGATTTCCACAGCATACTTTCCCATGTTGAGAAAGATTCCTTCTGGGCCTTACCATTCTTCCAGACCTAGGAAGTAATGCATCAATATGAGATCTTTCATCTCAAATTCTGTAGCCATCTTCTTCTTGCTTTCCATGATCTGTTTCTCATTCCCTGTCAGAAAGAGATCATCCTCATACAATAATAATATGATAGGTTCATCATCCATAACCTTAAGGTAAAGGTTAGGATCAGCTTTACTTATGGTAAAGCCCAAGCTTGTCAAGAAGCTATCAATTCTCCCTCTGTGACTGAACATCATTCACACTCTACATTGAGTGATTTTCTGCATATCTATCCGAGCCATCTCTCGTCAGATGGGTCTACAGATATGAGCCTCAATATCATTCGAATTCTGTGGTGAGTTCCTTCTTGCATCCATGTCATATGTATATAGAAACCATCTTCAACCTTGTAGCAAGGGTTGAGATCCACATTACCCATGGTGATCATTAAGCTCATCAAATGACTATCGATCCTGAGTACCCATACAAAGCCTAATTCACACTTCTTCTTCAATTACACCATTAAGAGAATGGTCTTATCTAGCCACTTGGAGCAAACATCTTGTCATGATCCTCTTCCTCTTTCTAAGAGAATCTTCTAGCCACGAGCTTGCTATAGTATGTTTGATTTGTAAGTCTTCTTGTTGAACATCCATCACTAGTTCAGTGTTCATCATTCTTCATGATCTTTCCTACAAATCAAGATTAAGTACATGATTAGTAATGCTTCATAATCATCAAATCATGTTGACATGATAACCTATTATGCATACAGATATCATTTACATAGTTATGCAACTATTTTGACCAATACTTTGGCACAACACTTTTCCATATCCTGTATGCATACAGTGGCTATCTAGATGCCTTCCATCTCTACCAAAACATACTATCGAGAGTGTGCACAGCTCTCAGCATGTCAACAAAGAGGTTTCATTCTAGACAAGCAACAATGGAATGTTTGTCCAACTTACCAATCATATGCATATTAGTAGTATACTGTTCAATGCTATATGAATGTTTACACTCAACATGATATATATGCATGCAATCTATTACAAGCAATATCATAGACTATTCAGTAATTCAAATAACTATTCAAATACTTATCTTTTTATGTCTTGTGAGGTTGCATCCTTCTTGGTCTCGACTTCCCTTCCATGTCATGAGCTTTTATCCATCCTGTACCACTATGCATGCTCAAGTGTGCACTAGTGTCAACCTCATGATCTCATACACAAACATACATTTATTAGTATAATCTCAATATTATCAGAACATTATAATTCTAAATAATCTTAAATATGTATGGTCATGATCATTCAATAAATGGGTATACTAAGATCCTAGCACAAAGTAGGATTCTAACTTGACATAGGAAAACATACCTGGATTAGTATGCCTGCTTAGTTATGTCTAACATACCTAAACAATATCTTCTTTGTTCTCTTCAATGATTTAGAAATCCTGTGCTAGAACCTGCATAACACATAGGTTAAGCATAATAGAACAAAGTCATACATACCTCGTAAGTAGAACTTCTATGGATGAGTCTTTGTCTTCATGTTGTCATGGTCATGGAACTTGATTTGTCTTTCGTGATGTACCTGTATCTTGTTAGCAAACAACATCGACCTCATACAACACCACAATGCATTAGTACAATCATATAGCCCTAATCAATAAATGTCTTCTATCATTCACATTATTTTACTAGGGTGTTAAGACAATTCTAACATTAATCAAGATTGTACTAATAAATAATATGAAGACAAACATATTATGAACTTTAACCAAGAATCAGATTTCAAGACATACCTGTATCTTCTTAAATCATACCTGTTGAGACTTCTTGTAGTCTTCTTATGTAAGGCCTTAGCCTCATCTCCCCCTGAAACTGGATTTGCAGCTCGATTAGGGTTTGTCAGAGAAACCCTAAAAATTCAAACTTTGACTTTCACACTTCTGAATGTATGGAAGGATGTGTCTTGCTGAGCTGATCAAACTATCATACTTCAATTTTGAAATCTCCAAAATTTGACCCCTCAAAATTGCCTTCGAAACTTCTGGATCTTCTGGACAGGATCCCGAACTAGGGTTTGATGAAGCCCACCCTTCTGCCCAATCAAAAGGTTCGATCCAAGGCTCTAAACTCTTATTTTTCTGAGGAGCTTCCAGTCGTGGTCACAGACTTCAAGAATTCCAACTTTTGCTGAAGCCCTAATTCTCCACCTTTCCGATCAAAATCCCGAACTGGGGTTTGATCAAGCCCGATCTTCTACCCAACCAAAAAAATCAATCTTGGTCTCTAAATTTCGATTTTTCTAAGTAGCATCCAGCCGTGGACTCCGATTCCAAAAATTCCAACTTTCTCTGAAACCCTAAATTCAGGAAGCCATGAATGAAGGTGCTCCAAAAATAATTCTGTTTTGACAGAAATATGTACCTGATTGTTTTTGCTGTAACTCCTAACTTTTCGATCCACAGGGTCTGAAAACTTTTTATGTGGTAACCTGACCTGTCATCTTTCCATCCTGACAGGTCTGACCTCAATTGAATTTTCTGAGAGAGAGTTATGCCAAGTGTCGCAACGTGACCTGTTTATGGGATAAAACAGGACCGAACTTGTACGGTGTGCCACGTGTCACTGGTTCAACTTCGGCCTCTGAAAAAGTTTCCTGAGATAGTATAGTCTGTGTACTACCTGTCACTTTTTATGAAATTTCATTTGGAGCTTCCTAGCCCAAGTTATGACCTTTTGCCTAAGTCACCTGATTATGACTGAGATCTGGAAGAGGCAGAAACCCTAACTTGTACTGACCATAACTCACAAAGTACAACGAATCTGAGGGTGTCCTTTGGACACAAGGTACATGGGGATGTTATCTACGCCCTGTAAACTTTTCAGATCCTGAACCTTCGCAAAAATGGATTTATAGCGAAAGTTCCACGATGACTGGTTTTTGCTATATAAAACCCAAACCTTCAAATTGTCGCAAGTGAAGCAAGTGTCGTAAGTGCCATACATTTCCTTCCTTCAGGTTAGCTCTGATACCATGTTGAGATTCAATATGCTAAGACAGAAAATATCAGCATTACATTTCATTTCACAACAATAGCATATACAGGATCACTGAAGAAACAACAAGCACAGCATAAATACAAGAGACACAAATTTATCCTGGGAAACCCTCATGGGGTAGAAAACCCAGCAAAGCTTCCTCAATATAGATGACCAGCAAATACAAAGATGCAAACCCTAGACATGAGCTTCTCCTCCTCCATAGCAGACCTCTCTCACACAAGTGCACCATTCACAAGTGAATGAATGAGTGAGATAAGTGAGGAACATCCTCCTCTACTTATACTTGTTTCCCGATTGACTTTTACACAAGCTAGGTCGGCCCCAACTTAATTACTGGGTTAAACACCCCACTACAACTGACTAGGCCGACCCCTCTAGGGTGGTCTAATAACCCTTTGACCCACATAACACATTCAGGGCCGACCCCCACTAGGGAAGTCTAATAACCCAAGTTACCACAATCCGACGGAGGAATAAACATCTCCGGATATACAATAAGATCTTCACGGAGGAATGAAACATCTCCGGAATAATAAAGTACAAATATAATATTCTTAGAAGTTACAATATCTCGACAGGAGCTGATTGGAACATCAATCTCACACTTGAGGATTAATTAAAATAATTAACAGGCTTTTCCTAAGTCTAACATTAAAAATGCCTAAGTCAAGCGGAATTTCAGATATTGCCATTTTGGAAAAAGTGGCAACTTAAGCCCTTATGAAAAAAATTTCCTAACAATACCCAAGTCTCAGAATCTCAACTTGGCATATCATGTGGGCCCGGCATGTTCTCTCCACCAAGGGGTGCACATTACGCTTCCTAAGGGCGAATTTGAGCCAAACAACAAAAATAAAACACGTTAATGGTGTCAAAACTCAAATGTAATGTATAGGAGATCTCCCTTGTGATCCCCCCATGTCTCCTAGGCATCTAACTTAGCACAACATTGTAACTTATGGGTTGTAAGAGGCAATTCACCCCCCTCGCCATTTTCAGGTATTTTTGTAAAATCTAATTGTTGAGATTAATCTCAACCCTTGATTTGATTGAGGAGGGACTTAATCTCAGCCCTCAATCCTTTTGGATTAGGGATTGAGACTCCCTCACTAATTCCATAAGAGCAAGGGCAACCCCATTGTACAAAGGAGGAATTTCTGAGTAATAGAATTGAATCGTCATTTCCAGCAAATCAATTTTTGTCTCTTGGTTTCTTGTGGAGCTTGATTTAGCAATATTGGCTCTTCCCGTGGATGCTTCCTATGGTTTGTTCTTCATGGTTGAGGTGATTTTATTCTAGTTCTATGTGGATTTGATCTCAGACCATGGTAAAAACTTCTGAAATTTAACTTGGAGAGATAGCATCATAGCTAAGCTGCTAATCTCTGTAAATCAATTTCATCTTTTATTGTAGTGTGTTATTTCTCCTATTCACATAGATTTCTCAACTTGTTCAGGTGGGGCAAATTCGGTGAGATTGTACCATCAATTTGGCTTCATTCTCGCTATTCTTTTTTTCTCTTGTGCAGGTTGGAGTCAGGATTATCAAGGGTGCACTTGACTATTGAGGGCTTCCGAATAGCCACACAACTTCTGGCCCCCAGGAGTGGACTAAGCAACCATTTGGGGTGCTGCAAGTTGAGGGGCAAGCTGACTCCTTCACCCAAGCATCTAAGGCTCTGGAACTAGGTTCTGTTGTTCAGACTTTCTCACTTTTTTCGCAAAATCTGAATTTTTCCTTCAAGTTTAGTTGGTTTTCCAAACACTCTAGGATCTACATTTGGTAATTTGCATTTAGCCATTTAAATCTGAAAACATTTGCATCAAGAAAATCCAAAAAGACTTAGAGTAGACCCTAGCTGCAATCCATCATCTCATATAGTTTTTGCATTTGCGTTTTAATAGATTTTTTTGGTTGTTGTATGCATTTTATCACTGTTGTAACTAACTTTCACCTACAGCCATATAAAAACCAGCACATTAAAATTTGAATGTTGATCCAAATAACACCAATCCAACACATATTTAACTTAATCAACATCACATCAATACATAAACTAGTGTTGGAGACATTTACCTCAACATTTTCAGCCACCAAAGTGACATCAGAACTCAGACTTAAGCACATTTACAGCACTGTCCCGTTACCATTCATTTTCAGCTTCTTAAACATTGGGTGGGTAGCCTTAAACATTAAGCCTAAGATAAACTATAAGTGTCACTGTGTCAAATCAGCTTCCTTCTTTAGCCTTTATCATATTTGACTGTGATTGGGAAGCCTAGTCATTGGGGTTGTTTTCACATTTGCTTTAACTTAAGACCTCTTAGCACCCATTCCCCTAGGGATCCAATTTTGCCAAGCACTCCTGTTTTAACCAAATCTGTCAGATTAGTAATTGAGAAAGCTGGTTTCACCGGCAAGTATCTAGGAAAGTCTGACTGAGGACACCTTCCGTGGTTAGTCTGGGTCTACCCTTGGTGGACTTGGGAAACCTAAAGAGAGGGGACCCTACCTCGCGTGACACTTGTTAGTTTTTCAAAATTTACTTCAATCTGATCTAGGATCTTAACTGAGAGAACAACATGTACAGCATATCTACAGCATATTAATCATGGACACAATAATGCAAGCACACAAGAGACACAGAGTTTCACCGGGGAAAACCAAGAAGGTGAAAAACCCCACAACTTCCTCAGAGATAGATAGAGCCATGATACAAAACCCAAGCATAAGAGATATACTCCTAGCAGCAGCTTCTCCTCCTCCACTAGTGCATCACTCTCCAATGAGTGTATGAGTGAGAAGTGAATAATCAAATAGAGTGCCTCCCGCACTCTATTTATACTTGACTTGACTTGCCTAATAACCTTTACTAGGTCGGCCTTAACTTAACCACATAACATAATGCCGACAGGGCCGACCCCCAATAGGGTGGTCTAATAACCCTTTAACCCACATGACTTATACAGGGCCGACCCCAACAAGGTGGTCTAATAACCCATCAAGTATAAGTTACGACACTTACAATATAAATGACGACACTTCCGTATAGAGGAATAATAACATCTCTATAGGAATACAATATACATATGTGAAAAATATTCCGAAGTTACAAATACATCAACACTCCCTCTTAACTAGGAAGGTATTTCTCGACACAGATCTGCTAGCACAAGTCTTCTTCTCTGGATCATTGTCACTGGATCATCGTCATCAAATCATCATCATCGAATCATTGTCATCGTCACTGTTGCTGCTATCTCAATCAATCTCCAATCTACTCATCATAGGAAGTTCTACAGAGCCAGTCCTTTTTCATACTGGATGTAGGCCCACCACCTGCAGGTCTTCATCATCTACAGAGCCAACCCTTTTTCATGCTAGATGTAGGCCTAGCTCCATGTAGGTCTTCAACATCTCTGCGAGCAAGCCATCAAGTAGGTACACCTCAAGACTGATTACACTGCCTCTGCAAAACCTGCAAGATCTCCCAGGACTGATTACACTGCCTCTACAAAACCTGCAAGAGCATTTCAGGACTGATCATATGCCTCTGTAAAACCTGTGTACCATACTGTCACATCATCGTCTTCAGATCACCTCATCGTCCACGGAGCACAACCCAGATGCACATCACACAGCACTTACACTCACTGGCATGGGAAGACACACCTCAACCATCCGTGAAAGGCTCAGCCCTTATATCTACGCCATGGGAAGACACACCTCAACCATGCGAGAATGGCACCGCACTTATATCCATAGCCATGGGAAGACACACCTCAACCATGCTAGGAATGGCACAGCACTTATATCGCAGCGATGGGAAGACACACCTCAACCATGCTCGAATGGCACAGCACTTATATCGCAGCCATGGGAAGACACACCTCAACCATGCTCGAATGGCCCAGCACTTATATCGCAGCCATGGGAAGACACACCTCAACCATGCTCGAATGGCCCAACCCTTACATCAACGACCATGCTAAGACAAACTTCAACCATGTCGGAATGGCTCATGTGCATCTGTGTCTCCGGACTCATCACTTCCCCTTGGAAGACATATCAATCTGAAGTACACCAATTCTCCCTCTGAAGTATTCAAACTTCACTCTGGCCAGTGGCTTAGTCAACACATCGGCTATCTGCTCGTCCATCGCAACATACAAGAGCTTCACTGCTCCTCTCTGCACCATATCCCTGATATAGTGATACTTGATCTCAATGTGCTTCGACTTGTCATGGAACACTGGGTTCTCTGACAACTTCACACAACTCTGGTTGTCGCAATATATACAAGTAGCACTCAGCTGGAGATCAAACAAATCAGACAGTAGCTTCCTAAGCCATACTGCTTCACAACTGGTCGAACAAGCTGCAACATACTCTGCTTCGGCTGTACTCAGTGCCACACAGGATTGCTTCCTGCTAAACCAAGAGATCATACCGGATCCCATACTGAAGCAGCACCCCGAAGTGCTCTTCTGATCAATGGCACTGCCTGCCCAATCTGAATCAACATAACCCTCCATGTTAAACTTTTGATTCGCCTCATACTTGAGACCATAGTCAACTGTACCCTTCAGGTACCTCAAAATATGCTTTGCAACTATCAAGTGAACATGTCTCGGATCTGTCAAATACTTGCTCAAGGTGTTCACCTCAAAGCAGATATCTAGTCTCGTATTCGTCAGGTACATCAAGGACCCAATCATCTGATGATACATCATCACATGATCATCCTGATCATCATCACAGCATCATCCCGATGCATATCATCTGGAGCAACACCGTGAAGCTCATCATCCATGATCATCCTGATCATACACTGCATCCACCTGATGCATACACAGTATCTACCTGATACATGTCATCATACACGATCCACCTGATCATACAATGTATCCACCTGATACATATACAAGTACATGATCGAACTGATCATGTCAAGCATCCAACATGATGCATATACAAATACACGATCCAACTGATCATATCAAGCATCCAACACGATGCATATACAAATACAGTAACTGGAGCATCATCCTGATGCTCATCACACAACGCTTACATCCACAGCCATGGGAAGGATCCTCCTCTCACCATGCTTGGAATGGCTCCTGCAAATGTGTCCCATCACTTCTTCCTCGAAGTATCATCAATCTGAAGAACACCAAGCAAGAAAGTTGTCTTGACATCTATCTGGTGTATCTTCCATTTCATCACTTGCTTTGTATTTCTCTATGTTACCATCTGCGGCATGCTTGATCTTATAGATCCACTTCGAAGTCACAACAGACTTCCCTTCTAGTCTCGGGACCACATCCCAGACATCATTCTTCATGATCGACTGGTACTCCTCGATCATGGCATCCTTCCATTACCGCATCCCGAATCCTGGGAACTTCAGATTCTTCAATATCTTCAATAGATAGTTTTCTTTAACTTCATTGCTGGAGCAAATGTTGTAGTCCTTCTTTTGTAGGTGATTGTACATGATCTTTCCTACAAAACAAGTTAAATTGCATGATTAGAAACATCTCATGGTTTTCAGAACAAATTCTTACACAAAGAAATATGTCATACAGTCATGCAATCATCTTAGCCAATGCTTCAATACAACATTTATCCATATTCGTAACTTTCTAGACGCCTTCCAATCTCTACCAGAACATTGTTAAGAGTGTGCACAACTCCCAACATGTCAACAAAGAGGTTTCATTCTAGATAAGTACATCTTAGCCAATGCTTAAATACAACATTTATCCGTATCCGTAACTTTCTAGACGCCTTACAATCTCTACCAGAACATTGTTAAGAGTGTGCACAACTCCCAACATGTCAGCAAAGAGGTTTCATTCTAGATAAGTAGCAATGGAATGTTGTACAGTGCCATAGGCCACTTACCCATCATATGCATATTAGTAGTATACTGTTCATTAATGCAATTATTCTAATATGCATAATACACATCCTAAGTCTAGGAACATAAGCATGTACATCATTGAACAATATTATTTAAACAAACAAATATGCAAGAAATGACAATTAAAATACTTATCTTTGTTTGGTTGTAGGGTGGACTCCCTCTCAATATTTGCTTCCTTGCAGGAACTACTGGAGTGTGCTCCCTCTTGATCTTTGCTTCCTGGATTACCGTCCTTTGAACTTATATCCATCCTTGATCACTATGCATGCTTACTAGTATCATTATTGTGTTATCCTCGAGATCTCATACATAATCATACATTCATTAGTATAATATCAATACTATCAAAACACAATAATCTTAAACATGTATAGTCATGATCATTTCAAACACAAATAATAAACATTAGTATTCAAAGTTTCAGGGAGAACTTCTCTTACTCATGCATATTCATATTTGACCATAGAACTCTTCTGGTTAGTCATATCGTTAATCAAGGTAAGAGACATAATATGCATAAACCCTAGATTACTTAAATTTCTAACTTCATTAATAATCATTATCAATCATGCCATGTATACTTATATAAGAGATCCTAACACAAGGTAGGATTCTAACTTAATATAGGAAAAACATACCTGGACTAGCATGCTAGCTAGTTATGTCTAACATACCCGCATAATGTCTTCTTGTTCTCTTCAATGACTTGTGCTAGTAACCTGCATATCTCATAGGTTAATCATTATAGAACCAAGTTATACATACCTCATAAGTAGATCTTTTATGTGATCCATGACAATGGATGAATCTTTGTCTTCATGTCACCATGGTCATATGTTCTTGAACTAGAACATGATTTGTCTTTCTTGATGTACCTTTCATGTTAGCGGACAACATCAACCTCATACAACACCACAATGCATTAGTACAATCAAAAGTGTCAAAACCCTAATCAATGAATATCTGCATTCATAATTTTATTAAAGTGATACGACAAGTCTAAAGTTAATCAAGATTGTACTAACCTTAATGAAGACAAACATACCATAAACTTAATCATGAACAGATCTCAAAACATACCTGGATAAGTCATACCTGTCGAGATTGCTTGTAATCTTCTTATGTAGGGCCTTAGCCTCATCTCCCTCTGAAACAGGAACTTCTTCACTTATACAGGTGACCAATCCATTCTCTTCTAGGATTAACCTAATCCACTTGATTTGCAGAAACTGGATCTGGAGCTAGATTAGGGTTTGTTAGGGAAACCCTAAAAATTCAAACTTTGAATTTCAAACTTCTGAAAGGATAAAAATATGTGCCTTGATGAGCTGATCAACCTGGTATACTCAGAATTTAAAAATTGCAAAGTTTCACCCCTCAAATTTGCTTTTCAATCTTTCGGATTCACTAGGGAGGACCCTGAATTAGGGTTTGAGTTTCCCAAAGCTTCACCCAACAAAATGTTTTGATCCAAAGCTGCAAACTTCGATTTTTCCAAGGAGCTTCCAGCTATGGTCATAGATTTCAAAAATTCCCATTTTTGCAGAAGCCCTAATTTTTCATCTTTCTGATCAAAGTCCCGAACTAGGGTTTGATCAAGCCCGGCCTTCTACCCAACCAAAAAATTCGATCTTGGTCTCTAAATTTCGATTTTTCTGAGTAGCATCCAGCCGTGGTCTCTGATTCCAAGAATTACAACTTTCTCTGAAACCCTAATTTCCCACAGCAGTGACGATCCAAAAATGAAGGTGCTCAGAAATCAATTCTGTTTGGACAAAAATATGTACCTGATTGTTTCTGGTGTAACTCAGAAATTACAAATCCACAGGGTCTGAAACTTCGACCTGTGGTATCCCAACCTGTCTTCTTTCCAACCCCACAAGGCTTACCTCAATTGGATTCTCTAAGAGTGAGTTATGCCAAGTGTCACAACGTGACCTGTTTATGGGATAAAACAGGAGAGCGAACTTGTACGGCATGCCACATGTCATTGGTTTAGTTTCGGCCTCTTAAAAACTTACCTGAGAAAGTACAATCCGTGCCCTACCTGTCACTTTTTACGAAATTTCATTTGGAGCTTCCTAGCCCAAGTTGTGACCTTTTTGCCTAGGTCACCTGTTTATGACTGAGATCTGGAAGAAGCAGAAACCCTATATTGTACAGATCATAAATCTGAAAGTACAACGAATTAGAGGCTCTCCCTTGGACACAAGGTACATGGGGATCTTATCTTCGACCTGTAAGATTTTCAGATCCTGAAACCTCGCCGAAATGAATTTATATAGCGAAAGTGCTACGATGACTAGTTTTTGCTATATCAAGCCCTAGCTTCGCAAGTGCAACAAGTGTCATAAATGCCATACCATGCCTTCTTTCAGGCTAGCTCTGATACCATGTTAGTTTTTCAGAATTTACTTCAATCTAATCTAGGATCTTAACTGAGAGAACAACATGTACAGCATATCTACAACATATCAATCGTGGACACAATAATGCAAGCACACAAGAGACAGAGTTTCACCGGGGAAAACCAAGAAGGTGAAAAACCCCGCAACTTCCTCAGAGATAGATAGAGCCATGATACAAAACCCAAGCATAAGAGATATACTCCTAGCAGCAGCTTCTCCTCCTCCACTAGTGTGCCATGCTCCAATGAGTGTATGAGTGAGAAGTGAATAATCAAATAGAGTGCCTCCCGCACTCTATTTATACTTGACTTGACTTGCCTAATAACCTTTACTAGGTCGGCCTTAACTTAACCACATAACATAATGCTGACAGGGCCGACCCCCAATAGGGTGGTCTAATAACCCTTTAATCCACATGACTTATACAGGGCCGACCCCAACAAGGTGGTCTAATAACCCATCAAGTATAAGTTACGACACTTACAATATAAATGACGTCACTTCCGTATAGAGGAATAATAACATCTCTATAGGAATACAATATACATATGTGAAATACATTCCGAAGTTACAAATACATCAACAACACTTGGGGGCAGAGTCCCAAGGTTCCACCAATCTAGCAATTGTTAGTCTCTGCCAACACTAAGATCACTATATCGTGTGACAACACTTCTCATGCTGAATTTTGGAAAAATACCTCGGTTGTGTTATTCATCACACAATTGTTTCCTATAGAACTTGGCCTTATGTCCTAGCTTTCCACAATAAAAACACTTTATACCTTTTTCAAGTGCCATTTTCAACCTTGCCTTTGACCTTGAACTGTGATTTTAAGGTCGTTTATGATTCTCCATTCACATTGTTGTTACTAAACTACTTCTTCCACCTCTCTTTCTATAAATGCTTATTACTCAACTAGTCAAATGTCATATCAGCATCTCCATAAGTTATATTTAAGGTTTTGAAAGGGTTTTCATACCAAAGGCAATAAGTTTTTCAACATAATGTTACCATATCTTATTCTTCAATCTTTCTAATAGTTGCTTTTAACTAATCTCCAATGTCTATGATTTTCAATAAGTATTCTTGAAGACTCACATTCCTCTATCTTTTCTGAAAGCAACAAACTCTTTAATAAGAAACATACTCTACCCTTATCTTACGTCTAATGCAAGTTTTTCAAACACTCCCTGAACTTGGAACGTCATCATTGTCTTGTACTTCCAACAAAATTTCATTGGTCATAGCCAACTTCATCAACATCGCATCCTCCTAATTTATTACATCAAACTTAACTTGAACATCCTCATCTGTTGTACTTCGCACCTCTTTTCCCAAGACAATTTTGTCTAAGAACATGTATTAAAAAATCGCGAGCACTCTATGTTTCCATGTGGTAAAAAAATTATTTTTAAATCTCGGATGGCCTTCTAACATAATATGACATAGACTAATCATCTATTAAAGGTTTCAATACACCAAGCAAATTCTTAATAGGAATTACCTCTCTCATTGTTGTAACTTGATGTTTGACAACACTGGTACTATAAAGGCTTACAAACTCAGTATCTCTAACTATTTCACAACTTGCCAATCACTCCAGAGATTTAAATGCAGACTCGTGTTGGCACTACACTTTAAATCTCCTTGTTCAAATTCTCTTCAAAATTTATTTTCTTGAGAATTAATTGCAATGAAACTATAAACACTTACAGAGAATTGTTCAATTGTTTATGTGGATTTACAACAAGTCATCCATCTTCTTCCCTCTCTGCACTCTCTTCTTCCTCCATAAACATCACCGGAAACAAAAAAATGGAAACCATTCATTTCTTCGAATATAGTCCGCCGTCAAAATTGTCTGTCAAAATGGTCCAAGTTACCATTGATTCATAAGATACCTCGCAGCAACATTGGAGCATTGGATTCTTTAACCAATAACAAATCATTAAATCGATTATGACTTAAGGTTCACGTCGTTCCATTCGAGGCTGAAGTATAATTAAGGTCCATCAAAATATATATAAAATATGCTTAGAGGGTTTTCCCGTGGATATAAAGAAATATAAGTGAGTGTTAAACTTAGCTATATTTTAATTGAAGTTTGGCTATATTTAATTGAAGAAAAATCGTGCTATAGCTTAATGAGATAGAAAGCACTATTTTACTTTCGTAAGTTAGGAGAGACAATAATAATAATTAGTGGAACATTGTTTATGTTGGGGAGGATGAAGTGAAACTACCTTTTATTAGATTCATAAGATACGTGGAAGTTTTTCATTAAAAAGGAGGTATATATATTATAATAATAAGGAAAAAGTATTCAAATACCCAAGTTTTTATTAAAAAGGAGAAAGTATACAGGGAATATAGTAGTTTTTTTATACAAATATTAAGTAAGGTCGATATCATAAGAATGGGATAAGAGAAATAAATAAATGAATAGAGAAGAAAGAAAAAGAAATTTATTAAAGATGAAAGAAGAAGATGAAGAGAAAAGTTATTAAAGGCATATTTTTTTTTTTGAGGAATAAACAATTTTAAAAATATAGTTGATTAATTTATGACATTTCGAGGATGAAATGTTCTTAAGAATTGGACAATGTAACAAATATAAATACAAATAATGTTTAGGTATAATTAATAATTAGCTTATAATATTATTACAACCTATTACTAAAAGTCATTTTAATAGCCTATAAAAGCTCAATAGCCTATAAAAGCTCAAGACATTTTATCATTGTAATCATCAATCATCTTTTATTCAATATCATATTATATATATATATATATATATATATATATATATATATATATACTCTTGGATGTTTAAGCACTCAGCTATAAGTTTCTGTTTTTACGCACAAAGTAAAGAAAAAAAGAAAAAAGATGTTGCTTACCAGTCATCCCAAGACCTAAACATGCATAATATTAAGACTATGATAGACAAAAGATTGCTTGTAAAATCGCAAAAAATGCTTACTAGCTATCAAAATGCCATGGAAGGGAGTACAATATCTTACAAATTATGAAGATTTGACAATTTGGATATTTCATCAGGGATGCTTCCAGATATGTAATTATTACTTAAGTCCAAAATATTTAAAGAGGACAGCAACCCAATTTCTTTTGGTATTGTTCCATTGAGGCTTTTCCCAGAAAGAATTCTGCAAAATCAATTCAACTTAAATTAGTATCCATCTTGCCATAAGCATATACCACGACGTTTGACCCAACCAAACAACTTATTTCTATGGAAGAAATTATAAAAGAATCTATAATGCAACATAAAGGTCAACGCTAATATATTGTTTGTTTCAATTAAGACGGAAAGTAAGCAACAACGTACAGGAACATTCAGTTATTTAAGAATAATTATTATAGAAAAGATCTTACAGGATTTGTTGTATCCTATAAAATGCACACAAATATGCGAATTATAAGCAATTGGACACAAGAAAATCCACTTTTCAAGTTAAATAAGAATTCGGTCACTATATCTCTAATTGGTGGCATGTCCCTATCTTGGTATGTGTTTCAAGTTTCTGCATAATGTTGTTTGTGCTCTTAAAAATTTGTTTCATTTTGGGCAGTTAAAATTAATTGTATTTTTATGTCAAGAGGTGCTTTTTACAACCCAGGTGGATGAGATGTGTCACATTCTTAACTCATGTCCGTTTGAAAAATAAACTCATATAAAAAATATAAAATTAAAAAAAAAGATATGTATTAAATTGGAGAAACATAAATATATTTATGAAATAGATCCATATTAAATTTTACAGCCCTATATTAAAGAGTTTGTAAGGTCTGTTTTCATACATAGCCCAATATAATATTTTACAAAACTTAGGAAAAATAATATTAATAATAATGTTAAAAATATAATGTTTGAACCTCATTGACACTTTTCTTTGTTGTTTGTAGTCAATCAGTTTATAATAATTAGATGCATCTGTAACCATGTGTCTGATGGAATAATTAGCTGCATCTATAGCCATATGTCACTGTTGTAACATTAATAAATTAAATTGGAAAAAAAATGCTCACTAAAACTGAAAAATTAAAAAAACTAAAAATGGGAATCACTATAATACAACAAACCAACAAGGGTGGCAGGCACAGGGGGGTTCATACTTGATCCCGATGGAAAATAAGTAACGCAATATGAATGGGACCTCGAAATGGCCACAAACAATAAAGCGGAAGTGCAAGCTCTTTATCAATGTCTTATGCAAGCTCACTCACTCCATATCCATTCCCTCATCGCAATGGGAAACTCTACTCTCTTAATCAAGCTAGCTTGTAGCTCCACAACTCCAAAAGACAACATTCTCTCCAGATGGATTGCTCGAATCTAACAAGAAGCTAGCCAATTCACAAGTATAACGTTTATGCATATTTTGCGAGCCAACAATTAGTCCGCGGACCTCTGAGCAAACTTGGCTACAGCGATTAGGGAGGGAGTGTTAAAAAAATGGAGTTTAGATAATACAATTCATCCCCTAATGTTCAATACACACTTGCATGCTCATCACAGGTGGTGGCAGCGTAATAATTCCATTCAGTACCAAAGGCATCACACTCAAAGTTATTACAAGCTACTCCATAATCTTTCGCACACATGACATTTAATTCATCCTTGTTTATGAAATGGGCATTCCATAACCCACGCAGAGGATTGGGGATCTTGGCTTTTCATTCGGCATTCATCTCTAGTTTACGGTCTCAGTTTTAGTGAAGGGGTTTCAAGCCTACAGAGCCCTCTTGCCAACGGACTCCTGGGAATTGTTGTTGTTTCATTTGTTTTAACTCTGCCTTTTCTCAATTCTTGGTTTCAGTTTGGTGCGCAGGGTTCCTTTGTTTAGAGCCACCTTAGTCTACTGGTATTGGTATTTTTTCAATCTTGAGTTGGTCCTTTATTTGCTTGGGTCTCTCCTTTGTGTTGAGTCTTTACTTGGAAACGGGGGTTCTAGTGTTGCCTTCGTTGTAGCTGGGGTACTTTGCAATTTTTAGTCCCCAGGAATCTCCTTTAAGCCTCAGAAATATGAATTGCCACAACTGCAGCAACAGCCTCTTTGTAGGGACATTCAAGAAATCAAAAGAGTTCTCGGACATAATGAGGAATTGATCCGTGGCAACAGCACTTCGATTCTTACTGTCACCACCAGACTGCATAGCATGGGGAGCCAATCTTCCACTCAAAATGCATCCACAGTGGAGTTAATAGCATATCTTGAACACCAAATACAAGTTCTTGAGGCAGAGGTAACAATGCTTTGTAAGCCCGGTGGGCTAGCTCAAGTGGTTGAGTGCTGCAAGTTGTGAGCAGAAGGTCTCGGGGTCAAATCCCCAGGTGGCTATACATTGCTATATAAGGGCCTCACTTGATGTCCTCATTGGGTTAGCTCCGTAATCCGAGCGAACAGGGTGTGGCCCTTTCAGGTGCCCCCTGTGATTTCTTACCGTAGACGTAGCAGCACCACTGGGGGGTTTGTGAACCACATGTGAAAAAGGTAAAAATGTTTTGTAACCTTGTCTGTAATATAAGCAAAAGTTCTCCTTCAGTGGCATCCAATCCCCGTCCCTCAACAGAAGCAGCCCCAGGTCATCCAAAAGAGGAAAACACAGTCCACCAGGTTCAGGACAATATGAATGTAGACACTGCCTCCAGTCACGCAGTTTCCACCAGCAAGTAAGTGAATTACAATCCTAATTAGAGATGTTTTATAAATGTATTTTGCTTCCAGTAAAATTTTGCCGAATTTACACTAGTAGATCATAAAAATCTCCTCTGCGAAGGATGATAGTATCAGTTTGTCTAGCTTTCTAAAATGCTGGTCTGAGGCCTTTTTCTAGACCTCATTTTCCACTTTTTATTTACACGTTAACCAGTTCGGCTGCAACCTTTTGCATAAATTCATCTTAACTCTAGATCTATCAAGTGTCAAGATGAATCAAACCCATTGAGGTGCAACCCTTTTTTAAAGTGCAAAATTTGAGGAAAGGTTTGCATTGTTACCAACTTATTTGTACCATAGTTGGATTATCTGAAGAGCCGCCATTTGACAAACATGATAAGTGTTTGACTCCAGTGTATCAGATGATCCAGCATTTGTGACTAGCCAGTTTTGGCTAGCCTGTTTTGTTTTTTGAGTCGACATGACCATGGCCCCATGGGGTTTGTAATAAAGTGTGCTAGTAGGATCTGAGTGTCTCGGTTCCCCATGACTTAATTAAGCAACTAAGGCATTCCAGGGAGTTTTTTCCCTTGTCAATTATACTTTGCTTATAGCCGAGCTATAATCGATGAGGTTTTCTCCCGCTCCTCCAAAGCTGGAATGCCAGATTTTGAAAATTTTAGCCATGGGGGGTTATTAGAGTCCAACTGATGTATGAAAGCCTACTAGACACTGTTAGAATAGGTGTCGGTCATGTCCTAGGTCCATAAAACCCTAAGAAAAAATTTCGAAAAAATTTTACCGGGTCCGTCGAATTTGGGTTTTTAATTATTTTTTAAATTTAATAAATTCCTCTATAGTTTAAATAGAGAAATAATAATTTGTAATATGTCAGTCATCCAGGATCCGAATTTGATGATTGAAGGCTCTAACCTTAAGCCAAAAATCATTCATGATCCCCGGTCCAATTTATCCTAAGTTTCGGATGTCAGCTAGGCCTCATAATTAATAATTTCTCAAAAAACCCAGTTACAGAGAAATTATTAATTAAAATAATAAAATTGATTATTTTGGAGATAATCCAAATCTCTCCAAAATAATCCAAATGGAATAAAATAAAAGGCTAGTTGACATGGCACTGCACATTAATGAAGATTCCAATCATCTCAATCATCATTCAGTTGAGTATACAGTCAGCCCAAGCTTATCTTCACCAAGCAATTCGCCCTCCTTCACCAAGAAATCGAATTTGTGATGTGTCAAATGATTAATGGTTTGGTTGAATGGCATTAAAGCCTATGGTAGGCGCCCTCCTAAATATGTGCAATCAAGTGGCTTGGCTCCTTATACAACTCAACAAACACTCCCACATCAACCACATGCATTGATTACCAGAGGATTCACGCCATCTCAAGGAGGCTCACGCATATCTATATTGGAGCTCAAGTTTACACTTGTCTTTCAACCATTTGATGGTGATGCTTCCAAGAAGAGGATGGGGGGCGCCTTGCCTAGGTGGAGGCCACCTCCCCATCCACATAAGCTCCCAACTCGAGTTTGTTTGGTGAGATTAGCTCCAAGCTACATGTTGATTGATTTTATGATTGGAATTCGATTTTATGTCAAGGCTTTTGGCTCTCTTCTACAAGCCAATTCGAATTAGGTTAGCTAGCTCTTGTGCTTTGCTATATAATGAGGCTCTTTTTCCTCATTCTCTCATGGAGATTTGTGCAAAGAAACTCTGATGAAATTGTAAGCATTCTTTTGTTAATAAAATTATTGAGACTTTGGAGGTCACTTGGTGGGCTTTTGGCATTGTGTCTTCATCCTACATGAAGTAATATCTCTTTCACCCTACTCTTGTATTGCAAATTTGATTATTGTGCTTATTGAAGACTAACAATCTGGTACTTAGGCTCTTATCTATTTGCATTGAGTGTTTGTGTCTTCAGGGATTTGCATCTATTGGGAGCTTTTGGCATCTAATACTTTCACCATTCAAGTGTTCCATTTATCTTAATATTTTGTTTGCAGGATTGCAAGCTTCTCCAAGTACTTCTTGTCTTCATCAACAAAAGTTTTCTATCAATCTTGGTTACTTGGATCTATGAGTTCACCTCTTCCAACTCTCTAGTTTTCTCCATTGAATCCTTTTTTCACTTGATTTGCTAAGCCTTTTTCCTCTTGCCATCCCCATATCCCCTCTTCAAAACCATCCTCATCAACTTTCGTTTGGACCTAGTTTTCCCTCTCTCCTCTCTCCATTCGTCCCTCCTCCTTAAAGCCATCCTCATCCATTCGTTTTTTGTCTCCAAAAAGCCTCCATTTCTCCCTCTCGTCCCTCTCCAAAAGAGCCCTAAAAACAAAACAAAGATTAATTAGTGGCATTTAGTTTTCATTTGTTTAGAAGTTAGCATTGTTAGAGATTAGCTTAGTTTGCTTTAATCAAAAGTTGGTAGTTGGATCTAGATTTTTGCATTTAAAAAAAAAATCTCATACATTGGTAAAGTTAAGCATTTGAGCTTTGTTAGATCTCATACTTGCATTAGTGTAGCTTGATTTGTTTAAAGCTTTGTTTCTTTTCAAAAAATAGAATTTTTTCCACAAAAATATCTTAAAATTTTTATGTTTTAGATCTCTTTCCTAGTATTTTTTAGGCATCTTTTGTTTGCTGGTCCGTTTCATATTTGCACATGTTTTTTGAAATAAAATCTCATAAAACATATTTTTAAAGTCCTTTATAGATTCCAGTTTGATAGTTGCATTTTGTAGTCATTTTTTGAAAGCTTAATGGTGTTTTGAGATGATTTGTCTTATGTAGATACCAAGAAGAAGGAGCTAAAGAGAACCATCATTGAACCAAGAAGAATATTTGAACTATCATCGAACCAAGAAGACATAAACCGGAATTTTTATCCTTTTGTAATAAGTTTATAAGAGCTAGATCTGTCTTCCTAGTTATTTCATTCTCAAAAGTCCTTCAAGGTTTTAAAAACCCAAGGCACTTGTAATCTCATAGTAAAAGTTAAGTGGAGGAGCCCTCCACTTTTTTTGTTTTCTTCCCCATTTGGGGAAGAGTGTTGTGATTGTTAGATTAGATCTTTAAATTTCTGCTTTAGATCAGTCCTTTATTTTCTCTTGTCATATTTTCTCTTCCAAGCCTTCGAACGGAAGTTGTATCCTTGGGATCCCATCCCAGGGGCAGGACCACATAATTTGTGGTTACTCTTCCTTCCCCGTCGGTTTCCTTAGTAGAGCTTTCAGCTAGCTGGAGATTCTCAAGTGCAGACGGTTCTAGTGGTTAACCTTGTTCGGAGGTTGATCCCACCTGTAGTGTAAAATTGCTTGGTAGAACACTAAATCCTTCATTTATTTCATTTTGTTTTGCAAATAGCATGCTAGTTGTCTCTTACTTTATTTGAGCTATCACATGGTTTAATTCTACAAAGCTTCATAACTGTTTTTTTACAACTGCTTCTATTTTCCTAAAATAAACAAAGCCTCTTGAACTTGGCCAAATCCAAGTCAAGAGCACTCTCTGTCGGAGAGCATTGTTAGATTTGCACTTTCCCCTTGCATTAGGCATTTTAAAGTAGGAAGTCTCTTGAACTGTGGTCTTAAGACTAAATCAAGAGTGCTCTCTGTCGGAGAGTTGAATGAGTGCTCTTAATAATAAAATACTTCAACCCACATTTTCCCCCTAATAAATTTACTTTTGGTTGATCGTCCAACACCCGTATGCTCTGCCAACCGGAAACGGTTGGGCTAGTACTCAGAAAGGTGGAAGACTTGTTAAGTTCATAAGTGATAACTAATAAAACTTTCACCCCCATAACCAACCAATCCAGAGTTGAGCGATAAGATAAGTTCGGTGGGTAATCTCCTAGTTGGGGGTGCCGAGGTTCCATGTTCAGCCTCTAGTTTGCTGGTTAGCATTGTGCGACCTGGCTAGAGCACTGGGTGGCCCGACATGTCCTTGAACGGAGGCACTTGATACTGTCTTTCCGGACTTTCTCTTGAATATCCTTGGTTTTATCCTAATAATCAAGACCATTAAAATCTTCAATTTACAAAGATAATCTGCACAACGATCTCACAAACGGCATTTTTTCAAGACCCACACTTTCAGCATCACAATCTTCACTTTTCTTGACTCCATAAGGCACTGGTTATCTAAAAGCTTATATATTGATCAGGACCATTTGTCCTTGTGTTTATTTCATATTGTGAATGCTTTAGTGATTTATCAGATCTTGAATCATATTGCCATCTTGTTATCTTATCTCGCAACGTGGATTGTTTATTATCTGTTGTTCATCTTTACATACTTTTGGTCTCATCACAAGAAAACTCCTAAACAACACTCATCCGCATCACCCCATACAAAAAACACTTAAATACTAGAGCCTTAGTGAAACTCTTTTTTAGGGACTACCCCCCTTGGCTTCATTAGGAGTTAGCCTAAACGGAGGAGCTGGGATTCAGGTGATAGTACCTGGCTCATTGCTTGCCCCCAAGGCCACACCTCTCTCACTTGAAGTGAAGAGACAGCTTTCAAAAGATTTATGCTGCTGGTGTGCAGTTTGGCGGACAACATCTTTGGCGCCGTTGCCGGGGACAAATCTTTTTGTTCCTGGACGACCTTAGTTTTTTTTAGTTTGTTTTACCTTTTGTGATAGATTCTCAAATCTGTCTGGCGACTCCACTGCCCTTTTTTCCTTTTTGGTAGATTTTTAGTTTAATCACTCTCAGAAATTAGACTTGGATCCACCTAGCGACTCCACTGTCAGTTAACACCTCAAGGTATTCGACTAGAAGAAACTCTGAAGGCTTGCTTAGTTTTATCCCTGAGCCTGAAAAGGTTTATAGGAGAACACTGAACAAGCTTGCTTCTCGTAAAATCCTTGAAGAACTTAGATCTCAGTCTATTTCTGATATCCATAGTCTTTTTCAAGAAAATAACTTAGAAAATTCTGAAAACTTTGAAAACAGTAATAATTGTTTTTCCGATACGATGGGTGATTTCTATTCTCCCCTCAACATTACTCAGATAGCAGGTCAACCACATGATATTCCAGACAAAGCTATCGACAAACTCCCCATTTTTACTAGCACTGATGCCATTACTGCCGCTTATCATCTCAAAGCCTTCTCAAAATGTACAAGTGGATATGTCAGAGATCCTGCTCACAAGCATGATGATGTATACATGAAGCTGTTGGCCTTGTCCTTAGATGGGGATGCTGGTGACTGGTTCATCGACTTGCCGGCTAACTCCTTGACTGAGTTCAAAACCGATTTCACCAACAAGTATGGTGAGAAGAAAGAGCCCCGTCATCAACTTGCTGCTCTAACAAACATCAAAAGAAGTGAGATAGAAACCATGGAAGAGTTCAACAAGAAGTTTACCGACTTATAAAATGCAATCTCTACAGATTACAAGCCAACTCCACATACTATACTGGTTTATTACATTGAAGCTTTAAGTGGAGAGATGCAATATGAACTTAGGGATAAAGAGCCCACTACTTTGTCAAAAGCACAGACATTAGCAACCAAGATCGATAAAAACATGCAGTCCTCTGGTAAATCAAATTTGCCTGGTTATTCAAGAGCTCAAACACCTTTAAAAACAGTTGAGCCTAAAGATAAAGATCCTCTAGCTGCTCTGAAAGATTCATACGAGAAAAAGATGATGGATATGTGTGAGAGGATGGAAAAAGCTGAACAGAAACATGTAGTCCAAATGAAGGAAGTGCAAAATAAAATCATAAACATAGAAAAAGCACATGTCCAGCGTGTTGAGCAAATTCAACGGACTCAGCCAATTCAAAGAAATTACCCTCCCAAAAATAACTAGCAGAAAAAAGCTCCCGAAAATGAAAAGAGGCCTCCAAGTCAAATAGAGGCTGCTAACACAAATGAGGTGTACATCCCATTCTGCAGAGCTTGCAAAGATTTCCATGAGGAATTCGCTTGCTATTTTGCAAACTATGTACAAGAGCATGGTTATCCTGAGGGGGAGGGTACCAGTAATCCAACATCAAGCGAGCCTGAGTACATAAATGCCGTAGGAGATATCCGCAACATTCCCAGAGAAAATTGGAAACATGCCGAGAAATCAAATCGTGAGCCAGACAATATGACTAGAAACTATGGAGAAAGACCATCTAATGAACAGCTCCACAATATGCAGAGATTTAAAGGGGTTGGATACCAAAGAAGATCAAATCCCGCACCTGCCATGCAGCCTCCAAAGGTAATTATTCCAAATGATTCAACTGACTCTAGTAGATTAAATTTTGATTGGAATAATTGGTTCAAGACTACTAAGGTACCTATACCCATAAATGAACTCTATAAAATCCCTGGTCAAAAGGAAAAGCTGTTGAAAACATTGGAAGCATCTATTCCTGCATGTACTACCAATCCTAGTCCACCCACTCCTCTCACCCCTCAGACCCCTAAGAAGGTCACTTTTTCGGCATAATGTGGAAGAGCCTTCAACTAGCTGTGACTCAACTTATGAGGACCCTCCTATAATCCTGCATACTAGGGATACAAGAAGAGAAGCTCACCCCCTTTCTATATATCATTGATGATAGGTGACCTTCTTCTACATAATTGTATGTTGGATTCAGGATCCGGTGCAAGTCTGATGACCAAAAGAGTTATGCAACAGCTTAACTTAAGAACCACCAGGCCCTACCAAAATGTATGTGCCATGGATTCTAGACCCGTTAAGGTTGAAGGGATGATAGAAAATGTTCCTGTTAGATTGGCCAAGTACCCGGACATCCATATTTCCATGGATATCCTTGTCATAGATGTACCAGATAGGTGGGGTATGCTACTCTCTAGAAAGTGGGGTGCAACCTTGGGTGGCTCTATACAGTTGGATTGATCTTATGCAACAGTTCCTGCTTCTGAAGATTCACTTGTAAAATTACACACTGAAAAGGAAAGGAGATACCATGTTGAAAATCCGGAGAAACCATCAAATGAGTTTGTCTGCCATGTTGGTGAGATAGGAAATATTCAAATCAACTCCACCTTTTTAGATCCAATTCATGAAGAGGTTAAAAATGAAGAAACAAATAATCTATGGAAAATGAACTTTGATGGAGCATGTTCTAGAGCAGGAAAGGGGGCTGGGGTTGTCATCACTTCTCCAGAGGATAAGATTTTCAACTTCGCTTTTAGATTAGAATTTGAAGCAACTAATAATGTGGCAGAGTATGAGGCACTTCTACTAGGCATAGAGATTGCCAAGGACATGGGAATCAAACTGCTGACTATAAAAGGGGATTTAGATTTAATTGTCCAACAGATTAAGGGTCAATTCGCATGTAAGTGCCAGAGACTTAAAAAGTACCAAAATGCAATCTGGGACACAATGGAATTCTTTGATGCCCTTAATATAGAAGCAATCCCTCGAGACCAGAATAGTGCCGCAGACAAACTTGCGGTTTCAGCCTCAACACTTCAACCTTTAGATGAAATGTTAGAAGGACATTGCCCCTTGGAAATAAACTTTAGACCTTCCATTCCTGATAATATAGAACATTGGCAAGTTTTCAGAGATGATAAACAGATACTAAAGTTCATAAATAACATTGATGAGTTCTTAAATTATAAACCAAATGATCAAGAGGAGGGCAAAGTTTATCAGGATGAGGGTAACTGCTCAAACCCTGTTCCACGAGGTTTTGTGGCCTTGGGGAATGTTTTTGACAGACAGGATAGGAGAAAGAGTAATGTGGACCAGATGAAACCGGGTGAGTATATTGAGATTAACATCGGAACGGAAAAGGAACCAAAAATACTGAAAATTGGAAAAGGTATCCCTGATGAAGAAAGAAATGCCCTTATAAACTTGTTAAGAGAATTTAGGGACATATTTGCCTTCACATATGATGAGCTCAAAGCATATAGGGAAGATGTCTTCCAACACACCATTCCCTTAAAACCGGAATGTCAAAAAGGTAAACCTTTCCGGCAAAAGCTAAGACAAATAAATCCTAAACTAGCTCCTATTGTAAAACAGGAATTAGAAAAGATGTTGGCAGCAGGCATTATAGCACCTACTCGACATACTTCATGGTGCTCCAACTTGGTGGTAGTCAGAAAGAAGAATGGCAGCTTAAGAATATGTATAGACTTCAGAAATCTAAACATAGCATGTCAAAAAGACAATTACCCCCTTCCGAATATGGAGACCCTCCTCCAACGGGTCACTGGATCAAGCATGATGTCAATGCTTGATGGCTTTTCAGGTTACAATCAGGTAGTCATCAAGGAGGAAGATAGACACAAAACTGCTTTTACAACCCCTTGGGGAACTTTCGAGTATCTAAGAATGCCTTTTGGCCTTACAAATGCTGGGGCCACTTTCCAAAGGGCCATGGATTATGCCTTCAAGGAATTAGTGGAAAAAATCATTGAAATCTACCAAGATGACTTGACTGTATTTTCAAAATAAAGATCTAGCCATATTGGTCACCTTAGGAAAGTATTTGAAAGATGCAGAGAGTATGGGATTTCTTTAAATCCGGTGAAATCAGTCTTTGGCATCGAAGAAGGTAAACTTTTGGGTCACATTGTTAACAAAGACGGGGTCAAGGTTGACCCCGAAAGAGTCGAAGCTATCCAGAAAATTCCCCTTTCTAGAAATGTCAAAGGTCTCCAATCTTTTAATGGTCATATCAACTTCATAAGAAGATTCATACCAAATTTAGCCAAGTTAATAAAACCCATGCAATGGTTGTTAAAAAAGGATGCTAAATTTGTCTGGGATGATGAAGGGAAGGAAGCCTTTGCAACCATCAAAGATGCTATTTCTAAATCACCTATGTTAGTCAGCCCTGACTACACTAAAGAATTCATGATATTCTCTTTTGCCTCAGAGGACACAATTGCTGGGGTGTTGCTCCAGAAGAACTTCGAAGGGTTCGAGCCACCAATTGCCTTCATGAGTAGAGCCCTCCAAAATTCGGAGTTAAAATATACTATCATGGAGAAGCAAGCCTATGCCTTGGTAAAATCTTTAAAGCACTTCAGGACATACATTGGTTATTCAAGAGTTATAGGATATGTCCCCCATGCTGCAGTAAAAGACATCCTATCCCAGCAGGATTGCTTAGGAACAAGAGGCACATGGGTATCTAAAATCCAGGAGTATGATCTAGAGATTCGGCCCACTAAACTAATAAAGGGGTAGGGCCTAGCTAAGATGCTAACTCAGAAAAATGAAGAAGCCATTGACATGAGTTGTGCAAACCTTTCATCCGATCCTCGCATGACACTAGCTTTGCAAGACCTAGACAATCATTGGTACTCAGACATCATATACTTTATGCTGCACTTAGATGTCCCAGATCATCTCAAGGGACATAAAAGAAGAGCTCTTAGATTAAAAACTGCTAGGTATTGCCTCACTCAGGAGGGTTTGGGTTGGAGAAACCCTGACGGTGTAATACTTAGATGTGTACACAAGCAGGATTCCAAAAAGATCCTAACTGAGTTCCATTCAGGATTCTGTGGGGGCCACTATGCAGCAAATACAACTGCTCGTAAAATTCTGAGAACAGGTTACTATTGGCCAACTATTTTTGTTGACGTTTATAAACATGTCAAGTATTGCCAAGAATGTCAACTTTTCACGGGAAAGCCTAAATTGGTTGCTTTACCTCTCACACCAGTAGTTGTCATTGCCCCCTTTCAACAATGGGGTCTTGACTTTATTGGCAAATTCAAAGATAACTCTAGCAATGGATTTTGTTGGATCCTTACTGCAACTGATTACTTCACTAAGTGGGTAGAAGCTATACCCACCAAAACAGCCACTGAAAAGGTTATCATGGACTTCATTGAGGACAGGATCATCACCCGATTTGGCACTCCCTTGAAAATAACAACTGACAATGCTAAGGCTTTCAATTCGGCAGAAATGAATGATTTTTGTTTTAAGTATGGCATTGTTCTATCACACTCTTCTGATTATTATCCTCAAGGTAATGGACTTGCATAATCCTCTAACAAAAATTTGATGACCATCCTTAAGAAAACTGTGGGAGATAACAAAAGATCTTGGGATAGCAAAATCAAGTATGCCTTGTGGGCAGATAGGATCACCAAGAAGAATTCCACTGGGAAATCTCCTTTTGAACTTGTTTATGGCATCACGGCAGCATTACCTTTCAACATGCAAATACCCATTTATAAAATGTTGACTGATTATGGTACTGAAAAATTGGAGTTAGATGACAGGGCAAATCAAATCATTGAACTTGATGAGAGCAGAAGGACATCATTGGACAAAATGCTAAGACATCAAGAAAGCATGAAGACTACTTTTGACAAGTCAGCTAAGCCTAGAGATTTCCAAGTGGGAGACACTGTTCTCTTGTGGGACAAAAGAGGAGAAAAGCCAGGGAAGCATGGAAAATTTGACAGCCTTTGGAAAGGTCCTTTTATCATACGTTGTCAGGCTGGAACACATTCTTTCTTTCTAAATACCATGGATGGAGAGATGATACCATTAGCCAGAAATGGGCAACAGCTGAAACCCTTTTATCGGAACAATATTCAAGATGACCAAGGGGTCATCTCAGGAGATTCCTAAAACCTTATCCTTGTTAAAATTTTCATGCAATCTTTTTTGTATCATAGTTTTCATATGTTAGCTTTTTGTATCATATTTCATATATATGCTGGAAAAATAAAAGATTTTATTTTTCATGTACTTTTGAAAAAAGAAAAAATATTATGTTGGTATTTCATTTTGGCATTATTTATCAAGAAAATGTTTGACTAAGACACTGCCGTTTCTGTGCAGGAAACTGATATTCTGGAGTTCTCGAATGCTCCTTTTGATCCATAAATCAAACGAGCACCCGTCCCGCAGTTGGAGCCAGATGTTACCAACTTATTTGTACCATAGTTGGATTATCTGAAGAGCCGTCATTTGACAAACATGATAAGTGTTTGACTCCAGTGTATCAGATGATCCAGCATTTGTGACTAGCCAGTTTTGGCTAGCCTGTTTTGTTTTTTGAGTTGACATGACCATGGCCCCATGGGGTTTGTAATAAAGTGTACTAGTAGGATCTGAGTGTCTCGGTTCCCCATGACTTGATTAAGCAACTAAGGCATTCCAGGGAGTTTTTTCCCTTGTCAATTATACTTTGCTTATAGCCGAGCTATAATCGATGAGGTTTTCTCCCGCTCCTCCAAAGCTGGAATGCCCGATTTTGAAAATTTTAGCCATGGGGGGTTATTAGAGTCCAACTCATGTATATAAGCCTACTAGACACTGTTAGAATAGGTGTCGGTCATGTCCTAGGTCCATAAAACCCTCAAAAAAAAATTCGAAAAAATTTTACCGGGTCCATCGAATTTGGGTTTTTAATTATTTTTTAAATTTAATAAATTTCTCTATAGTTTAAATAGAGAAATAATAATTTGTAATATGTCAATCATCCGGGATCCGAATTTGATGATTGAAGGCTCTAACCTTAAGCCAAAAATCATTCATGATCCCCGGTCCAATTTATCCTAAGTTTCGGATGTCAGCTAGGCCTCATAATTAATAATTTCTCAAAAAACCCAGTTACAGAGAAATTATTAATTAAAATAATAAAATTGATTATTTTGGAGATAATCCAAATCTCTCCAAAATAATCCAAATGGAATAAAATAAAAGGCTAGTTGACATGGCACTGGACATTAATGAAGATTCCTATCATCTCAGTCATCATTCAGTTGAGCATACAGTCAGCACAAGCTTATCTTCACCAAGCAATTCGCCCTCCTTCACCAAGAAATCGAATTTGTGATGTGTTAAATGATTAATGGTTTGGTTGGATGGCATTAAAGCCTATGGTAGGCGCCCTCCTAAATATGTGCAATCAAGTGGCTTGGCTCCTTATACAACTCAACAAACACTCCCACATCAACCACATGCATTGATTACCAGAGGATTCACGCCATCTCAAGGAGGCTCACGCATATCTATATTGGAGCTCGAGTTTACACTTGTCTTTCAACCATTTGATGGTGATGCTTCCAAGAAGAGGATGGGGGGTGCCTTGCCTAGGTGGAGGCCACCTCCCCATCCACATAAGCTCCCAACTCGAGTTTGTTTGGTGAGATTAGCTCCAAGCTACATGTTGATTGATTTTATGATTGGAATTCGATTTTATGTCAAGGCTTTTGGCTCTCTTCTCCAAGCCAATTCGAATTAGGTTAGGTAGCTCTTGTGCTTTGCTATATAATGAGGCTCTTTTTCCTCATTCTCTCATGGAGATTTGTGCAAAGAAACTCTGATGAAATTGTAAGCATTCTTTTGTTAATAAAATTATTGAGACTTTGGAGGTCACTTGGTGGGCTTTTGGCATTGTGTCTTCATCCTACATGAAGTAATATCTCTTTCACCCTACTCTTGTATTGCAAATTTGATTATTGTGCTTATTGAAGACTAACAATCTAGTACTTAGGCTCTTATCTATTCGTATTGAGTGTTTGTGTCTTCAGGGATTTGCATCTATTGGGAGCTTTTGGCATCTAATACCTTCACCATTCAAGTGTTCCATTTATCTTAATATTTTGTTTGCAGGATTGCAAGCTTCTCCAAGTACTTCTTGTCTTCATCAACAAAAGTTTTCTATCAATCTTGGTTACTTGGATCTATGAGTTCACCTCTTCCAACTCTCTAGTTTTCTCCATTGAATCCTTTTTTCACTTGATTTGCTAAGCCTTTTTCCTCTTGCCATCCCCATCTCCCCTCTTCAAAACCATCCTCATCAACTTTCGTTTGGACCTAGTTTTCCCTCTCTCGTCTCTCCATTCGTCCCTCCTCCTTAAAGCCATCCTCATCCATTCGTTTTTTGTCTCCAAAAAGCCTTCATTTCTCCCTCTCGTCCCTCTCCAAAAGAGCCCAAAAAACAAAACAAAGATTAATTAGTAGCATTTAGTTTTCATTTGTTTAGAAGTTAGCATTGTTAGAGATTAGCTTAGTTTGCTTTAATCAAAAGTTGGTAGTTGGATCTAGATTTTTGCATTTAAAAAAAAAATCTCATACATTGGAAAAGTTAAGCATTTGAGCTTTGTTAGATCTCATACTTGCATTAGTGTAGCTTGATTTGTTTAAAGCTTTGTTTCTTTTCAAAAGATAGAATTTTTTCCACAAAAATATCTTAAAATTTTTATGTTTTAGATGTCTTAGTGTAGCTTGATTTGTTTAAAGCTTTGTTTCTTTTCAAAAGATAGAATTTTTTCCACAAAAATATCTTAAAATTTTTATGTTTTAGATCTCTTTCCTAGTATTTTTTAGGCATCTTTTGTTTGTTGGTCCGTTTCATATTTGCACATGTTTTTTGAAATAAAATCTCATAAAACATATTTTTAAAGTCCTTTATAGATTCCAGTTTGATAGTTGCATTTTGTAGTCATTTTTTGAAAGCTTAATGGTGTTTTGAGATGATTTGTCTTATGTAGATACCAAGAAGAAGGAGCTAAAGAGAATCATCATTGAACCAAGAAGAAGATTTGAACTATCATCGAACCAAGAAGACATAAACCGGAATTTTTATCCTTTTGTAATAAGCTTATAAGAGCTAGATCTGTCTTCCTAGTTATTTCATTCTCAAAAGTCCTTCAAGGTTTTAAAAACCCAAGGCACTTGTAATCTCATAATAAAAGTTAAGTGGAGGAGCCCTCCACTTTTTTGGTTTTCTTCCCCATTTGGGGAAGAGTGTTGTGATTGTTAGATTAGATCTTTAAATTTCTGCTTTAGATCGGTCCTTTATTTTCTCTTTTCATATTTTCTCTTCCAAGCCTTCGACCGGAAGTTGTATCCTTGGGATCCCATCCCAGGGGCAGGACCACATAATTTGTGGTTACTCTTCCTTCCCCGTCGGTTTCCTTGGTAGAGCTTTCAGCTAGCTGGAGGTTCTCAAGTGCATGCGGTTCTAGTGGTTAACCTTGTTCGGAGGTTGATCCCACCTGTAGTGTGAAATTGCTTGGTAGAACACTAAATCCTTCATTTATTTCATTTTGTTTTGCAAATAGCATGCTAGTTGTCTCTTACTTTATTTGAGCTATCACATGGTTTAATTCTACAAAGCTTCATAACTGTTTTTTTACAACTGCTTCTATTTTCCTAAAATAAACAAAGCCTCTTGAACTTGGCCAAATCCAAGTCAAGAGCACTCTCTGTCGGAGAGCATTGTTAGATTTGCACTTTCCCCTTGCATTGGGCATTTTAAAGTAGGAAGTCTCTTGAACTGTGGTCTTAAGACTAAATCAAGAGCGCTCTCTGTCGGAGAGTTGAACGAGTACTCTTAATAATAAAATACTTCAACCCACATTTTCCTCCTAATAAATTTACTTTTGGTTGATCGTCCAACACCCGTATGCTCTGCCAACCGGAAACGGTTGGGCTAGTACTCAGAAAGGTGGAAGACTTGTTAAGTTCATAAGTGATAACTAATAAAACTTTCACCCCCATAACCAACCAATCCGGAGTTGGGCGATAAGATAAGTTCGGTGGGTAATCTCCTAGTTGGGGGCATCGGGGTTCCATGTTCAGCCTCTAGTTTGCTGGTTAGCATTGCGCGACCTGGCTAGAGCACTGGGTGGCCCAACATGTCCTTGAACGGAGGCACTTGATACTGTCTTTCCGGACTTTCTCTTGAATATCCTTGGTTTTATCCTAATAATCAAGACCATTAAAATCTTCAATTTACAAAGATAATCTGCACAACGATCTCACAAACGGCATTTTTTCAAGACCCACACTTTCAGCATCACAATCTTCACTTTTCTTGACTCCATAAGGCACTGGTTATCTAAAAGCTTATATATTGATCAGGACCATTTGTCCTTGTGTTTATTTCATATTGTGAATGCTTTAGTGATTTATCAAATCTTGAATCATATTGCCATCTTGTTATCTTATCTCGCAACGTGGATTGCTTATTATCTGTTGTTCATCTTTACATACTTTTGGTCTCATCACAAGAAAACTCCTAAACAACACTCATCCGCATCACCCCATACAAAAAACACTTAAATACTAGAGCCTTGGTGAAACTCTTTTTTAGGGACTACCCCCCTTGGCTTCGTTAGGAGTTAGCCTAAACGGAGGAGTTGGGATTCAGGTGACAGTACCTGGGTCATTGCTTGCCCCCAATGCCACACCTCTCTCACTTGAAGTGAAGAGACAGCTTTCGAAAGATTTCTGCTGCTGCTGTGCAGTTTGGCGGACAACATGCATCTCAGGGCATTTGATCATTTTCGGCACTTGGTAGATCTGGAGTTAAGATGGACCTATGTTGGTTTACCTTCTTTCATAGTTCAAGTCTTAACCTTGAATGGAATTTTCTCATTTCTAACATAAATGACTTTTTTCATATATTTGATTTTAACGATAATGAACACTATGGCTTGAGATTTTGAATTTATTCAACTAGTATTTTAAACTGAGAAATAAACTTTGGACAATTATATGTGTTCTCTATTCTGATTTTTTATGATATATTCAATCCATTGCCAATGATTGTTAATATGCACGTTATTATTGAACTCCCAATACATTTCTTTGAAGTCCAAGTGTTTTTGGATGATGTTATGTCATGGATAGGATGTAAAATGAAAATTATCAATGCTCAAGCATAGATTTAATCTGTGCTTATGTCGTCATTATATATGAAAATAATGTGCTCACTGATGAAAAGAATGAATACAAAAATACAAGATAATGTTTAATATATAAAATCTAATTCAATGAAGTTATTTGAGACAATCAGAGGCTCCCCTTTTTGTTGTTTATGTGGTAGTTTATAATACCTACTTCACCTAACTAATATTAACTAATGACAACTCGTGACTAATGACCCTTTATTAATGTCACTTATAATAATGTGAATTTATTACATTGAACTTTGGTATTAGAGTGTCAATATTCCAGCAGCCCCCTTACCATGGAAATACTACTTTTTACTACCTACCTGTTAGCCCCTAAAATTACATCCCGAGTAATCCTGATGCCAACTTTGAGATTCAATCTTACATCCATCAGTTAGCAGTTACATCCATCAGATAGCAGTAGTTAGAGTTCTATGGAGGTTTCAGTGGTGTTACTTGGAGTTGCATGCACAATCCTTTCAAGTTTGCTATATTTGGCCAGATGCATTCATACACTGTGTGCCATATTTTATATGCCGGAGATGACTTGGGGTACATGCAAGATTCCCTAGGTGTTTTACAAGTGTGTGAGGAGTTTATTGTCAGTTTGCATGTGACATACATGTAATTTTGAGATACAACCATGTTTAGAAGTGGAGTTGGAGGGTTTGCAAGGCAAAACAAACAACATATTCTTGTTCCTTAAATGCACACAAGTCAAATCAGCCTACTTGAGGACAAAGGAAGGGGTATTTTTTTTAGCAACATGTATTTTTAGATATGTTATTTATAGTAGTGTTTTATATTGGCATTTTGAGATTTGATGGTGATATTACTATTTTTAATAGGGATTAATTAAGGCACACAGGTTGGGTAGTAATGGTTGAAATCTGGTCATGCTGGTGAACTTCAGTGTTTAGTGACTGTTTTTAGAGGTTAGTGTTATTTTTTGAAGGTGGAGTGTTCGTGGTGACATGTGACGATAGCCTGGGATCTTGCCATGTGGCATGATTTAGACTCATACAAAAGTGCACTTACATGGTTCCAACATAGTTAAGTAGGATCCAATGCAATGCACTTTGACTTCAATTGGTTGACTTGTCTTCAAGTTGTTGCTACCTCACTTTAGTATGTCGATGCATGCGCTATTATTATCCACAAGAGGGGTGCATCACATGAGGGGATTCCTTGTTATTTTTGAAGTGACATGCACTACTAGAGTGGAGTGCATCATGAAGTTTACTGGCTATCTTTTTGGAGATGCATGCTTTTACTATTCTTGTCTATACTTGAGTGCCTCACTTGATTAAGTATTCTCAAAGTCTACTTTAATTGTCTTATGCATGCATGAGGGTGCCCTAATGAACCTTGCTATTATTACACAAAGTTGACTTGCACACAAGGAAGGTGCACTAATTTTGAGGTGGATGCATGCAATCTATTTCAAATTCAGCCTCATCTATTCAATTGAAGTTAAGTGCGCCTTGCATGAGAGAATACTCTAGTTCTAGTTCAATTCAAGATTCAATTGGAGTTCACATGCGAGATTGATGTGGCTATAATAGACTCTTTGACTACACGTGTGCTATTATTTCTAGGAGGGGGGTGAACCACCTAGACGTAGAGGTTTCTCTAATATTATTTGGAGGTTGAGCAGGGCATTGGTTCCTATTGTCCATTCTTTTCCTTCTTCTCATTCTCTTCTTCCTTTCTTCAAATCTTGTAAGCCGGATATCCATGCACTTAAGGTTTCTTCATAGGTCAACAAGGTTTTGAGCGAGATCTCATTTTGCATCCCTTGATTCCTTGAAATGGGCTTGATCTTAAATTGCAATAGGATTATGTATTGGCACACCTTTGTTGAACTAAAGACAAGTTCATCGGTTTGTGAAGTTGCTCTAATATTGGGAATTCACTAAAAGCGAAATGCTCTCTTTGCTTAGTTGGTTCAGTTTAGTGTGCCTTGCAAGAGAGAATATTCTAGTTCCAATTTAGTTTGAGGTTGAATTAGAGTTTGCAAGTGAGATTGAGTTGGCTAGGAAGAGTGCACCCTAAGTGAGGTGGCTACAATAGACTCTTTAACCCTGCATGCATTTTAATCTTGCTAAAAGGAGGATAACTACCAAGAGACAGTGGTTTATTTAATGATTTTTCATAGGTTGACAAAGGGATCGATTCCTATTTTCCATTCTTCTTCTTCTTCTTGTTCTCTTCCTCCTTTCTTCTAATCTTGTAAAATGGATCTCCATATGCTTAGGGTTTCATCATAGATCAACAAGATCTTGAGCAAGATATCATTATGTGTCCCATATGTTTCCTTGAGATGGGCTTGATTTTCAATTGTATTAGAAGTTAGAACTAAATATGGGAACTTATCTAGTTAATAAAAGGGAAGTTTGTTTGGTTTGTGGACACTGGAGATGCCCTAATATTGAGAATTCATTCAAAAAAGAATACGCTCTTTACTTTGTTGATTCAGTTTGTTGGATTTTTAGTTGGAAAGATTCAAGATTGTCGTCCTGGTTTTATTCTTTCCATTTGACTCCGTGGCCCATTGGACTTGGCATGATTAAACAATGTACTTCCATGCTTATCTTATTAAATCTAAGTGCAGATTTGAAATATTCCTTTGCTGCTTTTAAGAATCAAAGTATTGAAAGGCCCAAGTAGATTTGATAAGCTAATGGAGAACTTCAAGAATCAATGGCAAGACCTAGAGAATGAGAAATAATAATAAGGATGAAACAATGAGGGTACTTAATGATCATAGTGAGAGGATTGAGAAATTAACCGAATTTGCACAACCCATACTCCACCAAAGACTGCCACCAAGCTCAAGACTGCCAAACAAATTAATACCCAGATAACATGGGTTATTTAAATAAAATCAAAATCAAGATACCTAAATATGATGGATTAGACGATTGAAGGCTGTCATGTGAGTTAATAAAATCGAGAGGATTTTTGCTACATACCCCCACCTACTAGTGAATTGGATAAAATCTCAATGTCGTCCTTATACTTAGAAGGTGATGCTTGTGATTGGTTCACATGGTGGTCCCAAAAAACTAGTGATTTCTCTGTTAACGGGCAAATGTTCACAATAGATCTTCTTAAGAGATTCCACGACAATGAAGAAGATGACACCTATACTATTACTAGGTTTGACCACTTACAGTAAACGGGGACAGTTAACAAGTATGTTCATGAATGGGAAGTTCTAGCAACTAGATTCCCCGAACTTACAAATAATCGACTATTAAAAATGTACATTTTTGGGTTAATACCCATTAGCCACAATGAGCTAAGGGTACCAAGACCTAAGAACTTGACTGAAGCTAGAAGTATGGAAAAGATGATCAAAAGGAAGTTTACAAGTCAACCAGTGGTAGTTTTTTATACTCCAAAGAAGGTAACTAGTTACAATGCTAATAAATATCACCATTCAAAAAAGGACAAAAGAAAGGAAAACAATTGTCGTCGAAGTGGTAAGAATTGGATTCTAGGGCATAGATGTGAAGACATGTCTTTACGCTACTATAAAATAGTGGATGGAAAGCAAGTAGAAGTCTCAAACCTAGAAAAGGAAATTACTATAGCATACAACTCAGATTTCGACCATGACAAAACACCACCAAAAGTAACACTAGCATCAATCTCATGCACACTACCAAATAGGAATGAGAATGACGTGCCTAAAAAAGGAACTATTTCTGTAAATTTAAGGAACAAACACAAGAACCACCTAGAAATGATATTCCACCTCATCTCAAGAAGGCTAACAAGATCCAAATTCCAATTAATGAACAGTGCAAGCCTACAATTCCATTTGCAACCATGACCAAGAAATCACAACCCGAGATCTTGAAGCTTAAGGGAATCATAAAAAATTGAAGCGTAACAATACTTCTTGATTCTGGCAATACTCATAACTGTATAGACATCAATGCGGCTAAACAACTAAACCTGTTTGTGTACCCCATCAAGGACCTCATAGTTATGGTTGTCTATGGACAAGAAGTCACAGGAGTAGGTAGATGTCATAAAGTCTTAGTTCAAATCCAAGAATTGGAGCTACAAATAGGATTATCTATTATGAGTTAGGTGACAAATTTACAATTGGTAGGAGAGTTGGGGGTGTTGGCGGGAGAGATGTACAAAAGTTTCTTGAAATAGGTGTTACAAATATACATATAATACATCATTTATTTTTTGCCTATACTAGGTCTTACCACCATCCTATAATGTATCATTAAATGGATGTTGTCCTGGTAATTTTAAAAAGCAATATTGAAGAATTGGAGCTGATTTTAATTGTCTAGCATATAAAGCCTTCAGAATAATATTCTGACTATTTCCAAACTTCAGAAGAAAATATATAGACTAATCAAATGCCTTGCAAACACTGAATGGTAAGTCTGGTAAATCCAAAGTCACTCACAATTGAACAACATGATTCTCAGAGCACTTTACCCCATCCCAAGCTTGGCAAGGATCATTGCCTGTCCAGTTCGCTTCTGCATGAAGGCTTTTTTGAATTACATGAAGTGCGCTTCCTAGCAGAAAAAATGTTAATATACAAGCGGTCAGCTTGAAAATATATTGTTATTAGATGTACAATAGACTCTCCTAATTAGACTAGTTATGATTCATGAACAACCATCAAATCAATACCATGAAAATTATGACTTTTATTTCAAAAAATAAAATTTTAATGCAATTAATTCTAAATATCAAATCTGACAGCATAGAGTAGAACCCATGCTAGTACATTCTCTTCATATAACTAATTTTACATCAGTATTGAAATAAAGACATAGTGGCATTTGCTATGGACATATTGTACATGAATAAATTCTTGTAGAAGTAACTGGTACAAAGAACAAGCATTAAATATACAGACCTTCATCTTCAAGCGTGCCATGTGAGAGATATGGATCAATGACGACTAACAATAGTGTCGTGAATAAAACCAAAAACCACTTTTGCTTCACCTGCTGAAAATTCCACCATGGATAAGAACTCATAATATGTTTACCTAAAACAAATCAAAACAAAGATCTAAGAATTTAACCTCTTAGAGTATACCAAACAAGTTTAGTGGTATTCTAAACTTTTACAGAAATAACAGCCAAGCCGCAAAGTATAAATCAGGACTTGACAATCACACAAATATGCTAAGAACTCATAATATGTTTCTCTACAACAAATCAAAACAAAGTTCTAAGAGTTTAACCTCTAAAGAGTATACAAACAAGTCTAGCGGTATTCTAACTTCTACAGAAATATAAGGCAAAAAGAATCAGGACTTGAAAATCCCACAAATATGCTAAGGAGACGTGAACAAGGTAGAAAAGATAAATGAAAGAGAATGTGCAGCCTAAGGGGAAGATACTAATAGTTGTAATATCTTTATAAGTTAAAACAATGTTCCTAAATTTCTCTGTACTGGCATTGCTTTTCATTCCAAGCTGTACAACATGCATGGCATTAGATTTCATGTTAGAACAAATACATCATTAGGATTATTTTTGTCCAACAAAGTCAATATTGACAGATATTGAGCCATGAGAAGGGAGCCGGGTCAGTGAGAACGGGGCACTGTTACAGCACCCACAGGCCACCCAGGTTCAATTCTTCAAAAATATGGTAAGTTTCCAACTTTACCGCTCCAGGGCTGGCCCACTCCTGCAAGGGAGCCATTGTAAAGCGGTAGACTTGTGGCTTTCAAGTCGGACCTGGTCTCTTGCATCCCAGTTTCAAACAGTTTCCTACCTCTTGATAGGTGGTGGATGCTCTAAATTAAGACTCTTGAAGTATCTTGCCAAGAGTTTTTTATTGACAGATTATTGATAGACTAGGTCAACCAAGCTTTAGTAAAGTGCCAGCAAATAGTTATATCACACGTGCAATGTGCATAAAATCTATTATGCCCAACACCATTTCATTCACATGTAGAACCGTCACTCCTTCTTTGGCAAAGGAGAAGCAATGATAAACTTTTTACAGTCCCTCCTGCTGCAGAAGCTAAAGCCCCTTCAAAATCTTCTACTCCACCCCAAACAAATATTCTTCTTCTAATATGCCCCTTTTTCCTAATATGTTCGGGTGAAAAATCAAACATGCCTGGGCATGAGATGGCTCCATTCCCATATTCCCCTTTATTTAGTTATCTGTTCAGATCGAAAATCAAATGTACTGTGGAATGAATCATCTTTTTTCATTCCATAACCACCATTTGTTTAACTAGTTATTCAGGTTGAAAATCAAATGTGCCTAGGAATGAGCAATCCCCCTTCTGTTATTCTGATTTGTTTATCTATTACTTTGTGTTGAAAACCAAATATGTTGGAGAATGTGTTGTATCTATTCCCTTATTACTTTCTGTTTAACAATCTGTTGAAGTTGAAGATCAAGTATGCCAAGGAATGAATCGTCATTTTTTAACCATGATCCTCATTTAGTGTAGCATTTGTTAGCGTTGACAAATCAATAAGAATGACCCAGTTTCATTCTGCAACCACATTTTTTTTACTGTCTATTTTGGATTAACAAAACCCAGATGTTGAAATGAGTTACTGTAATTTCTTAAGCTCATTTGCTTTATGTTCGATTGTTTATTCATTTGTTTATAAAGGTTCAAAATATTTTAATGTTTGAATTTTTTTTACATTTTTTAATGTAAAATCGAAATGTTAATGGATTTTGCTTCCCAGTTTTATAGGGGAGCACAGGCGTTGAACCAAAAAAGGAGGTCCAAATTGTTGAACCAATAATCATTGACACAGTTGATCCAGAAACTTTAGATGAATTGAGTACACACTGCTGAAACATAAAGAATTTAATAGATCTATTTTTGCCTAAATTCAAGTTAACGGATTTAGTTTCTTATATCCACGATTCCTTTCTTTCAAGTAGAAATGGTGAAATTACATTTATCACATGCCCGAGGGAACAAAACCAAAAAGAAACTGCAACCAGCTCAACCAAAACAGCAAAAGCACTGTAATGCTAGAGTGAAGAAAAGGACCCTCGAAAACAAAACCAAATGATAAGGACCTGTTATCACGCAAATCTGCACCAATAGACCTGCCTAATAGTTATAGGCCATCTAACCCTGACACCACTAGATGCCTCTCCGTTCGGACTGGTGCTTTTCCAGTCTTAGCAGGGTACATAGGGGTTGGATTCTGTCATGAACCTAATAGATCTACGTAAATAATCCAACTGATCAGCACACACAAAATCTTATTCTTGAGATGCCCTAAGCACTCAAGGGCAAGGACAAAATCTCTGTAAAAATCAGGATGGTTGAAATCATATTTCTAAACCGGCTACAACAGTGAATAAAATGAACGAGATGAAGAGAATATGCGCCTTAAGTGATTAAGAAACCAAAGTAAGTGCATCAAAGCCAACCAATCACTGCAATAATATCAGACTAACATCCAACCAAGAGATTCTAAGAGCCAGAAACAAGGCATAATCAAACCAAATCAAGTATTATTCAAGAAACATGGATTACATCATAGTGACAATACATGACAGGCTACCATAGGTCCAGTACTGTGCAATGATGAAGACAGATTGTCGGAACTGGTAGGTGAAATAATGATCAGAATTCCACTGCTACAATTTGCACACAAAACACTGTCTAAAATTGTTGTCAAAGGACTCTCTTAGGAAGAGGGAGTTAACCCTGATGAGACTCTTACTCCATTTGCCAGAGGTTCTCTTAGAAAGAGGGTACTGATCTTACTAAGGTTTTTGCTTCAAATGCCGATGGTTTTGGCGTTTATGGGTGAGATACCCATGAATCCATGAATTCAGATTGAAGAATCCCCTGTATGAGCTGATACATGCACCACGAGTTTGGTATTTTAGGATCAATGAGCTTTTACTCAAGTTGGGCATTTCCAAGTGTAGTGCAGATTTTAATTATTTATTTGATATTGGCCCTGTATGTAAATGAATTTAGCATTGCAGGTAGTCTTGAACTCAATTTGTGGTATGAGAAGATTTTGACTAGTGAAGAAGTTGACATGAAGGACGTAGGAGGTTCGCAGGTTGTTAATGAATTTTTCCTTGTAAAAAGGATTTACACCTTGAATATTCTGAAGAGATTTCAGAGTTCAAAAGTGTGCAGTGATCCTAGTGTATGTCCCTTCAAATTCATAGGCTGCAGTCATTTTGATGAAGCCCCTAGCTAAGGGGAAGTTTAAGATGCTATGGGAGAGGCCTGGGCTGGTTGAGAACACTTTCCTCGCAAAGAGGGAGTGTTATAATATCTATCTGTGGCAATCTGTAGCAACAGGTTGAGGGTGCAAGTAAGCCTCTTAGAGGCAAATTGGTTGTCCTTCAGTAAAGTAGAAGAGCATGCATGCACCAGATCTGGAGTTTTCCCATTATATCTCTTCTTAATTTTGGAACAGAAGTTATATTTTTCTCCGATTGTTTATTTTTAGCGTATTCGCTATTCCAGTATGACTAAGTCAAGGATGAAAATTAAAGGAGGCACTGTACATCAGTTGGCCATTATTAGACTGGTGAGCTTTCCTAGGAAAGGCTGCACGTGCTTTCCCTTGGGTGCTCTAATCCATGCATTCCTCCTCATGCAAGCAGGGGCGCATAAATCTTTTATTAAGTCCACTTTGATTGTCACCCATTGCACTCTGCTTCTGTTATAAAAGCAAGGCTTAGGGAGTAGTTTAGTTGGTTCAGTTTTGCAGCTTCAGTGAGCAAAGTGACTTTCTGTAGTGGCTGAAGCAGAGTTTTCTTTCAGAGATAATGAGAAGACAGTAGCAGGTTTGATGGTCCAATTAGATCTTTCCTTTTATATCTTTTCATATGTATTTTAGTTTATAGCATTGATGATATCTGTTGTTAGTATTCAATGTTAGCTGTTAGGGTTTTATAATAATAATAATAATCTAATTTAAGGTCACGGTCAACACAGACACCAAATTGGTGTATGAGACCACCTTGTTTATGGGACAAGGGATCCCCTCCGCGCAGCAATTTTACTACTAAAGTTTACGGAGGTGTACATACCCTACTCCCCTCTGGATTTGATTTGAAACTCTGACCTCCTAAGAGGAAACACGTGTTCTTAACCGTTAGGCCCACTCAAGCCATATGTGTGCAGTTAACCATTACCATTTACTCAAAATTACAGTGTACGTGTTCTTAAATAGAATTTGGCTTCATTTCAATGTTGGCAGGCCAAAAAGTATCTACAGTTTCATTGCTTCAATTCTCAGAAAAATAAGAAAGCTTCTGCCATGTACTAAAAGCAAAAGGGCCGCATACGGCAGTGATCCAAGCAGAGTGCATAATGCATCCCCGATCTGATCTTGTAATATACGGCTTAAATGGCAACCTTGTGTTGAAATGGTTAACGTGTACTTGTCTTGTGGGCTAGTGTGTGATACCATGGTCATACTAGTGGGTTGTGTGATCACATGATTTGCTATTTTCATTTAATTGGTTTGTTGGGAGGGTATTGCGTCATGAAAAGTGTGTTTCTACATGAAAAATCTTCTTCTTAGTTGGAGGAGAGATCTTCTCCAACAAATTGGTCCTAAATGTAGGATGTGTCATTGAATGGTTTAGAAAATCTCTCAACCTGTCTATCCTAAGTTAGGAAGTGATTAGATGAGTTGTTTGATAAATATGTAACAGTGATTTGGTGAAATACAATCACTTGTGAAGTTTTGAGGAAACACTATTTACTCTCCCTAGTTTCTAACACCTAGAAAGGGATGTCCTCAAGTTCAAATTGAAGCCGTGTCAAACCGTGTAAACTTCTTCTTTTTACTGGTTTAGAGTGTCTCTTTCTCCATATGAACTTTACTGGTACTGATTTAGAGTGTCTGTTTACTCATGTGAACTTTATTGATTTTTTGTATGAAATTTACCAGTACTCTAAACCGGTAAATTTCTTACAAAAAAAAACCAGTAAAGTTCATATGGGGAAACAGACACTCTAAACCAATACCAGTAAAGTTCATATGGGGAAACCGACACTCTAAACCAGTAAAGTTCATCACAAAGAAGAAGTTTACAGGGTTTGGCACGGCTTCAATTTGAACTTAAGGGCATCCCTTTCTAGGTGTTAGAAACTAGGTGCAAGAACAGTAGCTTCTGACTATGTGACATCCCTTGGGGCACTAGACTTGCTCAGGAACACACAAATTCTTGCGTTTTCCCTCGCACCCATTTCTTAGACCACACCTGCCCTGCAAAATACAATGTTTTGTTCTCAACCCTCAACCTACCTAAGCATATAATTGGCAAAACAATTCAGACACTTTAGTTTCTGTACTTCCAACAGATCAAATCGCTTCAGATTTTGTGTGTAATCATGCCATTACATATCTAGCACCTACAGAATTCACGAACGAACACGTATAAATACAGTTACCATTTTTGTAGAGACACCCACGAAGGATATTCCAGCAGATTCAGCCAGAACAAATCTCACAACAATTATAACTGCTGCCGTATTAGTGCAGCTGCAGGTAGTAATCTCCCCTGTTTATCATTCTGAAACGATGATGCGGCAGTTCTAATACAGCGAGTCAACCCTTACCCAACGAATAGGACTAAACTGCAGTGAAGAAGATGCGTGTAGATGATCTTCCGTGCATTTGACTCTATTTTCTAATTCCCAGTCAAAGAGGACAATAGAAACAATGACAACCATGAATGATTGGATGAAACAGCTATATTGCTACTGTCAACGGTAAAATTCTATGATTCCCACCATTTGTTTCTTAGGCGGATTGGGTGCCCGGTAGATTCTGAGTAGAGCCGAGGGGCATTGACTCAGATAAAATTAATATATATTTTGTGAAATATTCGATTCCGAAAAGGTTAAATAATAATATTTGTGAATGGAGTAAGAAGGATCAATGCATTAGACAAGGAGATGCATTTTTATGCTTCATGGAAGCATGATATAGATGTTCTCAAAGGAATTGTTTATTCTAATTGTATATGGATCGATTTCACTGATTCTAATTTTATATGAACTGATTCTAATAATTGTATATGGATTTAAATAATTATTATGGATTTATTTCACTTATTCTAATTATATATGGATTCAAAATGAAGATTTTTTAGAGGAAAAAAAGAGTTTCTTATTATTCATTTATGAATCAAAGAAACTACACATTGATCTAGTCCTTTACATATTTTCTATTACATCATCCATATAAGATCAGTAAATATCATGAATCTATATTCTTTTTCCACAATTATGAATTGGATCTCAACAAAAACTTGTACATAAATAGTTTTATTTTTCTTCTATCTTCTATCTTTCTGCAATATTGATCTAATTATGGCTTACAAAATAATATGTTAAGTAGAAATATATATAATGGCAAAATAATACAAAAATATGCCCGCTCAGCATATGCGAACATCTAACTCTTCCATGACTTGTTTGTCCTTATATTTGATGGTGTGTACTCGTCCCTCCACCTGTGAAAGTCCCTTCTTAGATAATGAGTTTGCATACTGATTGTAATTCATGCTCACATGGGAGAAAGTAATAGCATAAAAAGATTTAAGTAGTACCAGAGTTCTTTGTTTCCAAAAAGTCAAATTGGGTACTTGTAGCATGTGTTTCCACATGATCCACTGAATGATAGCACTAGAATCACCATATCTATGAATCTTGTTAATCCCATAGCGATTTGCCAGTGCCAAGAGACCCAAAAGTGACATTAATTCTGCCTTGGTATTACTCCCAACTCCACACCCAAAAGACACTTCCCAATGTTGTTGATGATCTGAAATCATGATCGCACCTGCTCCATATCTACCAATTTGTGTCGCTCCATCAAAAAATCCCACGAGGATGTAAAATCCATAATTGGAATCACACTAAGATTAGTTTTGGTAGTAGGAGTAAAAGCACAATAATTACCCACATATGGCATGATGAAGTAGATCACCCTGCAAAGAATGTAATTTTGATCTTCAAACAAAATGGAGTTCCTAAGGTGCCACAGACCCCAGAGGAAGTATAATGGTAAGGTATAGTTGTAAGAGTGTAGTCTATACCAATTATCAATACATGCATGTAGAGTATATCCCGATCATGATACAAAAAAAACAAATCTAACAGTTATTTCCTCCCAGATCTGTAATGGGAATGGACACCAGGTGAGCAGGTGTAATGTCGATTCTTCTTCTCTTAGACATAAATAACAAACACTTGGTCCTATACCTCATTGCATCCTGTAACGATCACCTGTCAAGATTTTGTTATTACAAGCAAGCCACATAAATATTTTAATCTTCACAGGAATGTGGCAGCTCCAAAGTTGTTTACACCACCTGTTGGGCGCATTATAAATAGTGATCGATGCAATAGCCTGATATGTCAATGCAATAGTAATAGACCCATCACCGCAATCGAATGACCAATGCAGGGCGTCAAGATCATTTGTTAATATTATACCGACATGAACAAGGCCTTCAACATATAGGTCCCATTCTCTAGCCACATCCCCATTCAGATTTAGATCTTCAGCCCTTAACCAGTATCACAATTCCATAAAACCCATCGATCGGTTAATGGCCTGATTTAAGAAAATAATACCATTCTGGTGTAAAGTCTGTAGAGATGATCTGGAAAATATATTTGTACATGAAAAACCCAAGATCAAATCTTCTCCAATCCTAACCTGGAAGCCATTCCCAATATGCCAAGTTAGTCGTCGTTGAAGAGAAGGTGCAACTTCGATCAGGCCAGCCCATACCACAGAACACTGATAGACTCGTGTATTTAACCTTCTATTCCAGCATATCATCGAGCTCTGAGATAAATACCTGTCCCGAATGATTAGACCCCAAAGACCTCCATCAAAGAGGCTCCTCCATAGACTCTTTAGGTGTAAAGCCTGGTATATCCAAAAAATGTTCTTAATTCCCCAGCCACCACAGGAGTATGGTGTAGACAGTCTTTTCCAAGCTACCAAGTGACAACCACAAAAAACAGAAGTGCCTTTCCAAAGAAAATTGAAGAAACATCTTCGAATTTTGTCCAGAATGGAGATTGGTACCTTTGCAAGTGAAAACCAGTATATAGGAAGATTCGCTAGGACTGAATTTAATAAAACAAGTCTACCCCCCACAAACAGTTTCCTGTTTAACCAATTTGAGATATTCTTTTCCACTTTTTGTACTAACCACATCCAATCTGAAACCAAATATGCATTTGGTTTGATGAAATAGCCTAAGTAAGTCAATCCACAAGTCAAATCCTTAATATCCAAAGTAAAAGTGTCCTACATGTATTCCAATACCCCTCCCTCCAAATTTAATGAGTATATACATGATTTTGTATAATTGATTTTCATCCCAAAGGCATGATAGAAAGTATCCAAGATATACTTAGTGTGTAGCCACTCTTTCTCTTCCCCAAGACCAAATAAGAGTATGTCATCTACAAATAATAAGTGAGTAAAGGAATGATGATGTGAAACTTTTATACCTTTAATCTTACCAGATTCCTTTCCATGAAGTATGAGATGAATCAAACCTTCGATGACCAGGATGAATAGAAGAGGTGACAATGGACAACCCTGCCTTAATCAGCGTGAAGCCTTGAAAAAAGATGTAGGACTGCCATTTAGGAGAACAACAAAGTTTGTCAGCGAAATGCAGCCCATAATCCACTATGTAATTTCATAAGTCAAACCAACATTCAAAAGCAATAACCTTATAAAAGACCAATCAACATAGTCATAAGCTTTCACTAAGTCAATTTTTAAAATCACAAACTGTAACTTCTTGATCTTAACAGTATGGAGAGTTTCCTGAGCAGTTCCAATAGCATCAAAGATCAGTCTTTGATGTAAGAATCCAAATTATTATTTAGATATCCCAAGTGAAAGACTAACTTTGATTCAAAGAGCAATAGTCTTTGAAATGATTTTATAGATCAAGTTACACAAGGATATAGCCCTGTAATCCTGAAAAGTAGAAGGATTAGTGGACTTCAGAATCAATGCGATGAAAGTGGCATTAAATCCCCTCGCAACCCTGTCAGTGCACCAAGCTTCATCAACCAGTCTAACTAGCTCAGGACCCAAAATGTTGAAGAATTGTATTAAAAACCTCACATGTACATCCGTCAAGCCCTGGACTTTTGTCCTTTTCCATACTTCTTAACACAACATCAATTTCGGTCAGTGTAATCGGACATGAGATAGAGATACAATCTTGCTTAGTAAAAATCCGCAGCATAATATGTAAGATTTGGAACTGAGCTTCTAAATTGTTGGACTTCGGGCAAGTAAAGAGAGAGGCAAAATGTGTTTCTGCTGCAGATGCAATTATGCCAACCGGATCTGAAAATACCTTACCTGATTCATCACTAATCTCCCAAATTTCCCTCTTTTTTCTATGATTGCATGCATAGGCATGAAAAAGTTTTGTATTTTTGTCACCATTGTTGAGCCAAATGGCTCTGCTCTTTATGCGCCAAAATTCCTCCTCGGACTTGAGAAGAGATGCCTTCTGCTCTTCAAGATCTCTGATGATAGAAGAAATTGGACTAGAGACCGTATCCTCAAATGGACCTGCATATATAGTTGCCAAAGTATCCTCATACATCTTTAAATCTGTGAATAATAATGTATTTTTCTCTTTGATCCAGGGTGCCACTTTTTCCTTTAACAATCTCAAAAATATAGGAAGTCTATACATGGTAGAATCAGAATTATCAGCGATAAAATAATTCCATAGATTTCTAACTAGTATTATGAAATCAGGAGACTTGGACCAAATGGTGCAATACTTAAAGGGGAATTTAGTAGGAAATATGTCATTTCCTATCTTAAGGACAATAGGTTGGTGATCTGAAACCTTAGCACTATCCAATCATGAACAACAAATTTCCAATGACCCCTAAAGATATTCATGCATTAAAAAGTGATCCAGGCGCTTAGCAATAGCATCAATGCCAAAATGCCCATTTCGCCAGGTTGGTAAGAAAGGCCTAGGCTCAATATTGATAAGACCATGACGCTAAAAAAGATCACTAAACCAACAAAAATTAGTAGGGATAACAACATTTGTTCCCCAAGACTCCCGAGCAGCCAGAGTGATGTTTAGATCTCCAGCAAGAATCAGAGATGGGATATTCGAGAGATCTTGCCAAAAAGAAAGCTTGTCCTGATTAGGGTCATATACATTTAAGATATGTAATGGAGAGTGAAGCAAACGACACTTCCGCACCAAGAGGATTTCGCCCCCCCCCCCCCCCCCTAACACAAAAAGATCTAAATGCAAACATGGATGGGTCCCAAGCTGACAATAACCCACCGAACTTTCCAATAGTTGCAACTGCACAACAATGCCAAGTTGGAAATAAAAGCCAAAGAAAGGCTCTATCCCTCCTACAATCCGCCATAGTTTCTTGAAAGAGTACTAGATCAGGTCTAACAGTGTCCAGTAACCTTCGGAGGGCATTATATTTGGGATCGCCCCCCACCCCACTGATATTGAGAGAAATAATGATCATGGGGTAACCTCCAAAGAGGTTGACTGTGCTCTAAGGGGCCTGAAAATATCGGTAACCAAAGCATTTGATATCCCACATGAAGGACCAGTGGATGACTCAGCTTACAAAAAACATCTCCAAGAGAACCTTCCATTGAGGACATAGCAAGATCCTTTCTTCATCTACCCCCATTATGCTTCCTAATAGTCACACTTGAGGTAGACGGTAAATCCTGAGACTCAACAATGTCAACAACAGAATGGATAGGTATAGGAATTCCAAAAATACTGGAATGTACCCCATTTGAAAAGGGAAGGTCATCCCCTTGTATTAGCCATGAAGTCAAATTAGCAGGGCTATTATGCAAGGAGTGTAAAATGTCCTGCTCATCCCGCATAATTTGTAGATCAGAGTCAAGAGAAATACCTTCAAAATTAACAGGGGGAATTTTGGAATCCACCGGAATATCTTTATTAGCCGAGGAGCTAACCAAATGTGCCTCTACATGATCCTCGGGAGAAATCACTGTAACAGGTTTCAAACCCCAACCTTCTAAAAGGGCCAATTCTGTCGCTGACCTTGTATTAAATAAATTAGGAAAAAGGGTTTGTAGCTTACCCGACAAAGAAGACGAATCCAATGCATACCCTGATAGTGAAGGCGCAACGTCCGAAGGAGAATAGCACTATTACGTGACATGATTCACCTAGGTTACAAAGGCATAAGAAATATGTGACTTGTTGCATTCCTTCTTGAGATGTCCCACCTCCCCACAAGTAAAACAACAGAACAGGGTTCTCCAATAGTCCAAATCCTGAGTAAACGACTTGTCGCCCCACTTAATCGAGATGGATTCTGGCAAACCCAGGGATACATCAATCTCAATGAGCACCCAAGCCATGCGCTTGTCTTCATGATAAAGTGATTTGTCATCAAAATAGATAAATTTATCAATCCGGTCTTCCAAGGTCATGAAAACATCCCTGGACCACAGAGCAAGAGGAAATCCCTTCAATAGAACCCATAAGTGATTTTGGATCGGTTGCTCTATAACCGGATTAAAATCAATATGCCACCACTTCATACATAAGGATCGCCTACCAATGACCCATTGCCTCCCTAGGATAGCTTCAATATGGGTCTCGTCTAGAAAATGAAACACAACCCAGTTATTAAGGAGCATATGTACCCGTGGTGCATACAACAAAATTGGTTTCCACTGTTCATTGACCCGTGACAGAAGGTCTGATCGACTAATACTCGTAAAGCATAGTTTACCCACCAGAGCACGAGTAGAGAAACTGATGACTATGTCTATGTCTCTGGACCTGTTCACCAGAACTTCTAGTCTGATCGCCACCGCGTCTAGAAGGGAAAAAGGGGATATAGAACTCCAACTCGTTGCCAGATCCCAATTCCAGTGGTGAGCCCTCAATGTTCCCAAAAAGTATTGGATCCCCAACATCTGTGTTTTCTTCAAGTGTATACCCGCCCAAAATCCCAAGTGATGGCGAGCTGGTAATGTCAGATAATACACCTGCCATGATAGTCAATAACCCCCCAAAATCCTGTCAAGCTAGAAGTACCACTGTAACCCAAACAAGGCGTGGCCCCCAAGTGATTAACAACAACCCAAAGAAAGCCAGGTAAATGTGTCCAAAACCCAAAACCCCATGACGGATAGTGACAATATTGCCAGATGAAAAAGGTTAACCCTACAAAAAACGAGTGCCCACTACTAAGCACCATGGCATGCACAGTGCCCCGTGATTATTAGGTCAATGTATCCATACCCACCACCTAAAATCCTCCCTGCGTAGTAACCCTCGTTGAAACACTCGCTCCATTTTTTTTGTTACTTACAAAACTCAACTATCCCCCAACCAAGTTTCGAATTCAAAATAAAGATAAGTCTATTGACTACATGATTGTTTAATAGTCTCTGTCAAGGTAGGGAATATAGCAATGAGTTGATCATACATAATTTTTGACTTTATATTAATCCTAAAACAAATTCATATTGCTTCTCAATGTTTTGTAATATTTATGTATTAAATTTAATATTTTGAAAATATAAATTATTTTGTTGAATATTTAAAATTTGTTATTTCTATTTTATGATTGGCTAAAGGCTTTGAAGTGACAAATTACCTCTGGTTAAATGTGAAATTGACATGTGGTCTTTGTACTAAAGGTTTCATTAATGCTAACGAATACTATCATTTTTTGTACACTTTTGAAATTGTTTAAACAAAATAACAATTTAAATTTAAAAATTCAATTTTTTTTCTAACCTGACACGTGGTATTTGTATTAAATGTTTCATTATGAATACTATCATTTTTGTATACTCATCAATGATAAATACACAATTTTATTAATAATATCATTTTGTGCAATCTACCATATTCATATTAAAATTAATTTCTAATTCTAAAAACTCAACCAATGACATATATATATTTAAAACATTTTTTATGAACTAATAGTAACCATTTTTTTTTTAAACTTAACATTAATATACACAAGTTCTTATAATAATGGATAACATATAGACATATGTTGTATTTTTATTAGCATATATATTTTTAATTAATGAGAATATATGAATATAAGTTTCTTTAATATACATTTTTTTTTTCACTTGGCACTAATATATATAAACTTATATGGTTACACAAACAATATATATATATGTGTGTATATTTTGTCTTTTTATTTTTATTGACATATGCATTTTTAATTGATACAATATATTTTACTTCTTTTTTTATAATAAGATGCATTTAGTTTAATTATTCTACAAAATATTTTTTTTTTGACATAACATACACTTTAAAATGATAAATATAGACACATACATTTATTATATTTTAATTTAGTTGTATGTTTTGCACCTATTTCTTTTATTTCTTTTATAATTTGATATATTTTACTCGTATATTGAATTTATTTCTTTTGTTCAAATTGTATATAAATTTATATATAAGATAATTCCATTGACCTCAAAATTGGTTTTGTTATTTTATGATTTGAATATATGTTATTCTAATTGCATATGGACAAATTGAAGATAATTCATTGAACACATCAACATAAATATTATCAATAAACAAATTCAAAATATTCAAATCTCTCTCTAGGATAGAGTAAAACATTCTCATCCATTCTTTGACAAATTGTTAAAACTTAATTGAATATAAATGACCCCGCAACGTACTTTGCTCCATATATAGTATTTTACGATGAAAATTTCTTAAAATATTGAAACTCTCTGAAAGTTATATTATTCTAAGTCATATATTTTATGATTTGAATATATGTTATTCTAATTGCATATGGATTCAAATTGAAGATAATTCATTGAACACATCAACATAAATATTATCAATAAACAAATTCAAAATATTCAAATCTCTCTCTAGGATAGAGTAAAACATTCTTATCCATTCTTTGACAAATTGTTAAAACTTAATTGAATATAAATGACCCCGCAACGTACTTTGCTCCATATATAGTATTTTACGATGAAAATTTCTTAAAATATTGAAACTCTCTGAAAGTTATATTATTCTAAGTCATATATTTTATGATTTGAATATATGTTATTCTAATTGCATATGGATTCAAATTGAAGATAATTCATTGAACACATCAACATAAATATTATCAATAAACAAATTCAAAATATTCAAATCTCTCTCCAGGATAGAGTAAAACATTCTTATCCATTCTTTGACAAATTGTTAAAACTTAATTGAATATAAATGACCCCGCAACATACTTTGCTCCATATATAGTATTTTACGATGAAAATTTCTTAAAATATTGAAACTCTTTGAAAGTTATATTATTCTAAGTCATATTATACCTTACTATCATTCAGAAAGCAAGATGGACAAATAATTGAAAGGTTTATGACATAATAAGAAAGTCCTCTTTCTTTTTTCTAATAATTAAGGAAGACTCGTCCTCTTTTTAATTTTTACTTTTTACTTTAATTTATGTGGAAGAGTGCAAGTGTCTCATTCCTTCTTTGAAACTTTTTATTAAAAATTAATTATATTTAGAATAAAGTAATGGCTGAACTTGAAATTATCCTTATTTTTTTTAAATAATTAATTAATTTATATAATTAAATGTATTTAAAAAAAAACTTTCATGAAAACCCATACGATTTATAAAGAATGTTTTATAATTAAAATATTTCAAATGAAATTATTCCTCTTTTTACTTCAATTCAAACGGAAGATTGCAAATGCATCACTCATTCAACTTGATACACAAGAATCATGACTCTTTGTATTGAAGAGTAATTATCTTTCAAATGAAAGTGTGGAAACTTGAAAAAGTTTATTTATATAATCAGAGTAATTATCTTTAAAATGAAAGTATGGAAACTTGAAAAAAAATATTTATATAACAAGAGTCATGAGGTGGCAATATCCTCGCAGTTGCTTTCGACAATTGCTAATAGCTATTGCTATAATATGATACTTTTGCCACAAAATTGTAATAGAAAAATAAAATTCTTTTGCTACAAAATTGCATAACCATTTAATCGATTTTCAATGTTTTTGATGAGGAATCTAGTGCACATGCATTTTGTCACATTGACACAATATTCCTAACGTTCACAAGAAAGACGTCATTTGGTCCGACGTCAATTAGCCGTTTAGAGACTACAATGTTGGCATCTTTAGTGGGATGATATGGATCCTAGAAAACATACTATGATCTCTACATTCACTGGACATGGGTTTGCACAGAATGATGCCTCTAAAGGTTCCAGTATGACCACAACATGCGATGTTTGAGGATTCAAACCCTGACCTCGCAAATAGCCCCTCATAATAAATAAATAAATATTAAATATTAAATAAATAAACATATAATTAAAAAATAAACATTATAATTAAAAAAATAAACATTATAATTAAAAAAAAAATCTAAAATTAAGATTAATTTTTCGAAAATTATGATTTTCCCTAAGCATTGTTTACCCAATTTGAATATTTGTGCCATACTTCAAAGTGACTCTCACAAGAAATTATAGTTATCTTCAATAGTGGAACCTAAACCATCCATGCATAACCTTCATTCTCTTTTCACTCATGGGTGTATAACCTTCGCGGGATTGATATAAATTGTGTCCATTTTGATTGAAAACATAAGATTTTATTTAACACATTTTTTTATTATAAAATGTGTAATTAATTTATTATCCGTGTGATTATTTTCAAAGCCTTTCATCGTGGAACGGGGACATTGTATAAGTTGAACATGGGCCTGACATATTGTATCCAAAAATGGTTCCGTTGTTGGGATCTGACGAGGATGGTGAAGGGAGGATGAAGTAATGAGGTGGAAGCCTACCAAATATGTAATTAAATAATGGTTGGAAAGCAAGGATGATGATTTCATGCTAAAAGAGACTAGAGGACTCCAGATCTCACCCTAGAACTAGAAACAAAGGTATCTTTACTTAGATCTGCATGAAATTTTCTTCTATGAGCTTCCTATTTTGGTATATGAATGGACTAAGAGGAAATACAAGATAAACTGTACCTGGTGCACACCTTGTCCAGTAGTATGGACTGAGGATAAGATCCAAGAACTGAGAAATCTAAACAACACTTGGTCTAGAGCCGCTGATTTTTGGTTCTGGCACATGAAAGAAGGATATATTGTAGAATTTGCTATAGGATCTAGTGAATCATATACCTGCATAGAAGAAATATTTGAAAAGGAATCAAGAAAGAGGTTCTTGAAGCAGATCCCACTGTGGGAAAATATGTTCTTTGTTGAGAAGGGGCTAACGAAATGAATCCCGATAGCATGGCAACATAAACCCTTATGCAAAGGGGGTGGGGTATGAAGAAGTGGAAAAATAGCTAGGTACAATAATGGATCTATAAAAGCAGCGACTCTAGAGGGAGAAAAGACACACAATAAGAGATAAGATAAAGTAGGCATTCAAAAGAAAGAAATAGGAAAAGCAACCAAGGGGGGAGATAAGGTAGATTAGAGAGGAAAGAAGAGTGCTAGAGATGGGACTACATGACGAGAGTGTGTAGATGGTTCCTTTGTGCTAGAAGGGGTGCATAGAGTCTAGGAAAGAAGAGTTCTTAGAAGATGAGATACCTCCCAAGTGGCATGGAATGGAAGAGGGTGAGAAATCTGATGAGAACAATGATATCACACCCCCGAGGCCAGGAGAAAGAAGGAATCAAGAAGATGTGCAAGAAGAGGAAGCACATAATAATGGAGGCACTTGCATGATTGTAAGAGGGACTGCGTAGCAGGAGAGGAGATCCCTGGATTCATTGTTGTGATAAGAAATGCACCAAGAAGTGACCCACGCTTCAGCCCAACCCACCAATTCCCTTCATCAAATCAAGAAGACCAATTATTACTTGAATTTACAAGGGAAGCAAGTCCTAAATCAGAACTTAAAGGAATGTAAGCTAGTCCTACCCAACAGAAGAACCCATATCTATTGAGTTCAAGAAATGTCAGTGTTGTATTCAACACAATAGTTCCAAACATAAGAAGAAATTCACTTGTACCTACAAGAATGGCGATGACGTCATATTCTACCCTGAGATTGCCTACCTTTCATGGGATAGGGAAATGTGATGCACAACAACATTGGTTTACCTGTGAGGTGATATGGGCTATGGAGAATATCACAAATGAGGATGCCAAGATCGTGCAGTTGAAGACCACGTTCAAAGATAAAACTTTGACCTGGTATATGAAGTATAAGACTAATGTCGCCGTAGGTTAGACTTGATCATTGGATACAATCAAATATGATCTTATGAAGGAATTCCAAAAGCTGAATTTTGAGTCTTAGTGCATTACTGAGATCAAGGAGATCAAGCAAAGAGTTGGAAAGTCCATTTGGGAGTATGACCAACACTCCAAGATTTTGCTGGATCGACCGAGCTTTTATATCCTGGATGTGCAACATTGGGAATGGCTAATTACGAGTTTTCTACCACATATCAGAGTTCCAATGACACAACAAAAGGTGGGTACTCAGTCGGATTCCCTCGAAATTGCAATCACGTTGGAAGTGACTCCTGGTAGGGAGGCGTCGCTCGGAATGACATAGGTTTAGACACAACTTACTATGCTGACCATGTATCTACAAAATTTTTCTACTGGTACGACAATCAAAGAAAGCGTATGGTGTATCTTCTACAGAACAAAAGGCCATCACAAGAATGAATGCTAGCACTGAACAATTATATGGCTACCGATGCATCTAGTCCTTTTCCTGTGGAGCTTAATTCTGAGTGGTGCGAGATTTGTCGAACTTGGGGCCATTCAACTCCTAATTTCTCGACATTGCAGAAGTACTAGAGATCTTTGCATGCACCATTTTATGAATTCTGCAATTGTGTCTGTTGTGATGTGAAAAATTGTTGCACTCTACAGTTGATGAAGTACAACACAACAGATGCTTACCAGGTTCAAGGCTTAGAAGAAAATAGTGCACTTGATCCATGAGGACAACAGGGAGCAGCGAGTGGTGGGTTTCGAAGCCGTGGAAGAGGCTATGGTGGCAGTGGAAGACAAGTAATTTGATTTAACTATGGGGATCCATGCCACTTGGCAAGGTTCTACAATAAGCCTTGTGCCTTGTGCGCATACTTCCATAGTACAGACCATGTGATAGAGGATTTCCCCAACCCGTTGAAGAAATGGGAAGACAAGAAAGGTCACTCTAATATAGTAACTATTGAACCAAGGAAGGAGAATAATGGAAAGGATCCGATGCAAGTGAACATATTGACTCGAGGAGGTGCTCGGATAGGGGAAGATCTACTTGGACTTTAATCCACTACAAACATACAAGTTGAGACAAAGATAAGGAAATATGCACAACCCCTATCGAAGTTCGATGTAATATCCTGATTTTGACCCTATTGCATTAAGATTGTAAATGATGTAAATACCGTTATTAAATCATGGTGAGGAGCTCAAGGCCAAGGCCCCGCCATTGATTTAGCGTTCCATGTATCGGCAATTAAAATAGATGCCTATGGTACTTGTGCTAGCCATGCACAATGTAAATTCGGACATCATGTAAATATGCAATTTTAATGAAAAACCCACAACCAGCTATGCAACGCAACAAGAGATGGGGGTATGATCTTTACAAGGAATAGGGGGGGGGGATTGTTCAAACCCTTGAGCCATGGTGTTAATCCATTTCATTGAGAAAACCAATAAATCCCAACTACCCATTTTGTCTCATGCACCCAATCATTTAATTCTCCCAAGAATTGGTTGAGGCAGTTAATGCCTTGGGATTGGAGAGGTATGGCAGTCAATTTTCGTGTATGGGCAAGCCATCAACCTGGGAAATCAAATTTTGGCTTGCTGGGCAAGAAAACACCCACGAAATGGTGCCCAAAGCCATTCTTCACCCATGGCATTCACCCTCTCACGCAGTCTAAGCTTGCTGGGGTTTTATCCTTCACATTTTTCACCATTTCCTGCATTTTTCCATGCCTGGGAACTTGTTTTTGGTTAGCACAGTGGCTGGGAGAAGAGAACCACGTTTTTGGACTGTTGTGGAGGCCATTTCTGCCCACGAAATGCCCATGAGCGTTTTCTGAAAACGATTTTGCTCTCCTGGAGTTGACTTTCCTTTTCTCCATTCCGTTTTGGTTGCCCACGTTTTTTTGAGCTTGTTGAAACCCCATCTTTGGGCATCCCACTGTAAAAACGCCCAGCACTTGTATTTATGGCTGTTATGTGCATCCATGTTTTGGTTGGAACCTGTGAGTAGGATATTTAGGAGTGGAAGAGGACAGAGTTGGCTTGATGAGCCCAGTGAGGTATCCATAGCTCAATGATTGAGCCACTAGTCTAGCAATTCACCCTCTGTCCATCTCCTAGCAGCCTGAGAAACCCAACTGCTGATTGGCTTGGCTGATTCTAGTGTATCTTTGGCCATGTGAGAGTCTGTTGTTCCCCTTTTCCTTGTGGAGATCATGCTCAGCTTGGGGGTGGCAGTGGTGTTGAATGATTGAAGAGCACACTCGCCTATGGTTGGGTGGAACGTTGCAGTTGCTTAGCTCGTTGCTCAGGGACTACTTTGTTTCAAGATAAGTACTCTCACGTGTAAATTCTGCAATGTGTTTCTTAGATTTATACATTTGCATGCATCGTTTTATATTATGAGAGTGTTTACTTAGTAAGCATGGGGCCAATTGCCCAGTTTTAGCATTAGTGTTCTCTCCATCGCCTTGGTAGGATGGGAGGGACATTACATTTTGGTATCAGAGCGATGGTTGCAGCATTGGGCCTAATGGGCCAAATCAGGCAACATGCAGAGGTAAGTATGCTTCCTATGCCGCATAGACCATTAAGAAATTTTTTCCAAAAATTCAAAATTTTTAAAGCATTCTGCCTAACTATTTCGGCAAGCTTGTCCGCAACGGCGGCAAAACTTGGCCAGTTGCTCCACAAACGAAACAACGGAAAAGTTAAGAGTTTTGCTCCGCAACGGCGGAAGAGATGGGCGAGTTGCTCCGCAACGAACCGACATAAGAATCAATAAGTTCGCCAGAAAAAGAAAGAAAATTTCGGCGGAAAGTTATGAGTTTTTCGCCGAAACGGCGGAAAGAACTCGACAAGTTGGTTCGAATTCGCAGAAGGATTTGGTGAGTCTCCGCCGCAACGCCGGAAGAACTCAGCGAATTCATCCACAATGTCGGAGGAGGCCGGCGAAGTTGGTTGAGTTGCGCCGACGAAAGGAAGAAAGAAAAATTTCGAGAAATTTTCTAAGTATTTTTCGATGTCAAGAAGGAAGTTTCGGAAAAGATGGATGAGTTGCTCCGCAACGGCGGAAAGAGTTGGTGAGTTTCCGCCAAAGCAGCGAAAATAATTGACGAATGGTGCCGAAGTTGTCGGAAGGGGGAAAATCTGAGTTTTCAGCGGAGAAACTTGGCGAGCTCGTCCGCATGACGGAGAAACTCGGCGAACTCGTCCGCATGGTGGAAAAACTCAGCGATTTCATCCGCAATCGTCGGAAGAAAATCAATAAGCCCGCCGAAACAGGGGCTTTTTCTGCAGTTTCTCAATGAGATTTTCAGGTGCCAAAAAAAAAAAAAAAAAACGAGGGCGCTGCCCTCAACCCACGAAGCCACAAGGGGGCAAGACCCCTTGACCCCCGTCATCTCCCGGAGACAGTCGCTGAAGTGTGAAGTGCATTCTCTATGCTTGGGATGAGAAGCAGGGATTGCATAAAGGGTTGTGGAATTCTCAACAAGAGTAATGGATTGTAATATCCATTATAGAGGATGAAAGGGAAATTCCTCACCTTAAAACTAATTCTGTTTGTAGCGTAAGAGTTGCATATTTGGAGAATAGCAAGAATGAATGATTACACATATGTATATGTTGAATTGCTAATTCATGAGAATATCATAGCTAATGATTGCTTGTATGCTTGGTAGGGAAGCCAAGGAAAGGATTAGCTATGATGTGGATGAGGAAATCCCATGCTACAATGAGGAAATTGGAAAGGGAGAATTCCTTAACTCCTCTCTTGCTATTGTATTTATATTTCCTAAGTTTCATAAGTTGAAAATTATGGCAGAGGGATGTTAGAAATGCAAGAGAGTAATGCATATGAATTAATGGGCATGATTAAGGAGTCATTGCATAGTGCATGTGAATCGCTTATGCATAAAGCATGATGTTGCATATGGGTAAAGGTAGTGAAAGTTACACATGCAATAGCCCTTTAATGGTATTGCTTATGGTTGATCACCAGTAATGTTGTTGATAATGGTTGTATGAATCAGACCATAGAAGCATGATTGAAAATGTAAGAGATTAGATAGCTAAAATGAATATGCACTAGATGGCATATTGATAAACATTGCACAGTGCATGTAAAAATACTTGTGTATATATATGATATTGCATATTGGTAGAATAGTGAGGTTTTGCATATGCAATGAGCCACTTAAAGATGATTATGGTGGTTGTTAAATAACTAGTCGTGTTTGCAATGGTTATAGGACCAAAGACAACCAAAGCAGGGATAAAGACGTGGATGATGTTGTTGCATAGGACCAACAACCTTATGAAGAAAAGATGGTGCAACAAATCTACGCGCACGAGGTTGGAAAAAGAACTGTGAAGCTTGGTAACAAGCCAACTGATCAGGTAACATCAAACGATGTTAACGACAGCCATGCAGGTAATGGTTATTTGTGCTTAATAACATGAATGTTGAAAGAGGATTTGGTAAGATCCCTTCAACTACGTTTAAACTATGTTGATTTGGTTTGCATGTGGTATTGAGTGCCTGAATGTGAATGCCAACCTATCGAGTATGGTGAGGTGTGGGTAAGTAAAGACAAGGAGCCTTGCACCTGTAGTTTCTTAGAAACCTCAATGCATTCATATGAAAATTACATCATGCCATTTGAGAATATTGGTTGTGAGTTTAACAACAAAAGAAAGTAAAGACTTATAGTCATGTTGTGGTAGTACATGCCATATGAGACAGCCATGGTTAGGCCATAATATGTTGGAATGCACAGTTTTCATGGATTAATGCAAGGTTGCATTGAAAGGATGTACATTAGAATATTCTATACAATCTTGTGGTTATGCATTGAATGAATGCACATTAAAAGATTATGTAAATGTTGTGAATGTGCATGTGTATGTGTGAGTGCACATGTTGAGATGCATTGTGTGAATGCATGGTTGGGGTGTATGTTTCATTGCAATTAGATAATAGATGAAATGGCGAACTATTGATAACCCCGAGACCATTCCATGAGCTGCTATGAATGCAGGAAAAGGATTGCACGAAGAAGGTAGACATGTTGATGGGCTACCGGGGCACTCTATTGGAAGGACAGAGTTGCATGAAATGTGAAGTAATGAGTACTTACAGTTTCTTTAAATTGCACGAATAGTGTACCCATGTCTTGCAATTTTATTTATGATAACGATGTATATATATATATACATGCTAACAGCTGAAGGTGTTTGAATTATTGAGTGTTATAATTCTGAGATCACTTCAGTGACTATTGTAGCAATGAAAGGATTATATGCATAGATACTCACAACATGTTTGGCTGATTGAAGTCTCATATTTCAGGTAGATTGTTTTGAGCATGGAAAATGTGGGTAAGCCCATGACGGAGATTGGAATCTACCATGAGAAAGAGCCAGACTATATGAGAACAGACTCGTGGCTAAGCAAATCAATTTCTGTAGAGAACAAAATTGCAAATTCATACTTGAATTTAATTATTAATGCCATTGAATGATTATTGTTAAATGCTGCTGACTGTTGGCTATTTGATAAATGTGCCAGGAAGACACATTGCAGGAAGACCATGTGTGATGACTTGCAAAAGCCAAACTCCATGGGATGGACCCCATGCTTTAGAAATGGGTTTCGGGTGAAACACCATTGATAATGTCTCAGCCAAACCGCATGTTGGTAAATCATGAGAGTGAGATGGTGAAGCTATGCCAGAAGGCACGTGAGACACATCTGCAAAATGAATGAGTATTCTGTGACCCTAGACAAGAACATGCATGTCTAAATTATTAGGGTTAATATGTAGAGCATGCTCTATCTTATTTATATCATTTCAGACTGCTTGAGTATGATTAGGGCCTACATGGCGCACATCGGAAAGGGGGTGCACACCTTTTCTGGTGCTGGTTCATGATAGGGTTTTCAATATTGACTACACCCTAAGGGGATGGACGCATTCCTGGTGTTTCAATACTTGATAGTGAATGATATGGATTATGGTTACAAAGTTGAACAACAATACTAATGAGCTTGCTTATCCTTCTTGTGTTGTCAGCCTACACAGATGCAGATTGATACTGCACATTAAGAGGCAAAGTGAAGAAGGGTACGCAAAAGGACTGCACAGGAATTGGAAACCTTTCTATGCTCACGTGAAATATTACCATAAGGGATGGACAGGCCTGAAGAGCTGTGTAATAAGAAGGGGTATCACCCTTGTGTGAGTGGGGTCATGCTAATCTGCAATCAAGGAAGTCACCTATAAAGTTCCTAAAAGGAACCACCGATTTGTACAAGAGAAGGAGTGGCGTCCTTGTATGAATGAAGAGTTGATGTGTGTGAAGGGTTATGGTGCAAGAAGGTGTGGTGACATTGGTAAAGGCATAAAATCTCTATTGGGACAGCAGTGGGAGGGCGGGCGCCGAAGACTGACCGAAAACCCTGAGATGCCTATGGCTCCAGAGTAGAGCCTTGACCTATAATGGTCAGGTGGCGCAGTTTCCTTCCATTGGTCGATGACCCAGACGAATGTGCTGGCTCGGCAATGGAGAGGAACAACCAGGTATGGGACTGGTTGGGCACCACCAAATGCTTGATAAATCCAGTCGACATGAAGGTGTACTGGTGAAGCATTAACTACATCAAAGTCCATAAGCAATTCCAAGGCTTGAAAAGCGAAGCAGGACCCTGTGGACCAGAGGAGAAATGCACAATACAGATAAGTATTCGTTTTCATTTATGTCTTGTTTGGAATAATGAAGATTTCAGGTATAAATCTTTTAACAACTAAGCTGATACACTATTGTTTCTTTGTTGGAAACCTTGGTCATTGTAGGAAGGCAAGACCCTGAAAGACTATAAATTGCTGGTGAATCCAGAGAGTAAATGAGTGGGCGATATAAATTATTGAGAAATCGAGGGAGTAGCTGGTTGAACGCTATAAAGTTCTTGATAAGTCCAGAGAGTGACTAGATGGGCATTCACTACTTAATATTGTGAAACAATGTGTATGCTGGCCCCATTACCCCTTAAACAATTAATAAAACCAGTCAGCATACTGGCCTGGCATTGCCTATTCGAATGATTGTGGAGTAGCCTACGTGCTGGCCCAACATTCATAATTATGTCCATGGGAAATCCAAGGCTCGTAAGGCGAAGAAGGATCCCGTGGAATAAAGTGAAGACATCCAATCTAGATAAGTATTTGGTTATCTTGCAACTTCTTGCTTATGAACATACGTGTGTATATGATTTGGTTATGATTTCTCAAACTCTTGTTTAGAGAAAAACCTTATGAAATAAACTAAACATGTGAATTGATTCAATGTTTGAGTGTAGGTATTGTTGGAAGCAAGGACCAGGAAGGCATCATAGGGATGCAGATGGACATATGACCATCCTAAAGAGCTCAGTATGAGCAGTAATAAAAGATGGTTCTAGTGAACGTGAGTGGGTCCTAGCAACCAAAGGTTCTGTAAGTAGAATGGGAAGGGGTACCCAAGTTGAAAAGCATTAGATAGACCTTAGACACTAAGTGTCATAGCCAATAAAGGGCAATTCAAGCGTTCACATTAAAGTGAAAGAGACTAAGGAGCATGAAACCACAGTGATGGTGTAGCTCCATAATAAAGCAAGACTAAGAGGGAGAAACTCTTACTCTTCTCTTTCATTTTTATTGATGCATTTATAAAACAAAGAATTGTTGAATGCATGTCATGACTAGAAGAAGAATGTGTTTATCTGCTTGAATTAAATTGTGAATGCTAAAATAGTTATTTCACTGTGAAAGGATGAACATGAAAGAGATCATGTGTATGTTGGGAAAGCATGAAAAATTTGGAAGTCGCATGAGTAAAGCATGGACATTCCATGTCAATTGGGAAAATAATTGACTAACTTAATGTTTATATTATGCTTGGTTGCAGCCGACACAAGCCAGTGTTGCTAGTAAGCAAAGTGTGGTCAGTTGTTTCCATTGACCATGGCAGCAGACTGAGGGCTATTAGAGTTGGCTGAAAGTCTTCTTCAAACAATTGCCAGGACCTAAGAAAATCTTGGGGAGATGCTCAAGCTACAGAGGCAATAGAATGAGATAAACCACGAGGTTTTGCAGGACTCTATTCGTCTGTAAAAAGAGGTAAAAATCATTCTGGGAGCAATCAACAAGGGAAAGGAAAGTGGATCAATGAAGAGGCATTCATCCAATCGTCCAATTAAGAAATGTTCCAGGTGGGAAGACTCAAAGGAATTTGAACAGGAAAAGGTAAAGCAACCAATGAAATGTTGGGGATGTGGAGGAAATCATTGCCTTTGTAACTGCTCAACAATGGAACATCAAGAGGGTAGCCGCCATAAAGTTTCCAGACTTGTAGATCAGCGGGAAGGTAAAGAAAGGGAAGGGATTGTTTTGGAACAATGCCCTCATGCAGAGCTAGAAGGTCCCAGCCAGCAGGAGCCATTTGTGAGGACCAAAGGACTTGGTCCTGAAAACCCAATTAAAGGGTGAAATGCAGGACATACCTACTATATTTTGAGAATTTTGGACATGTATATAGCGTTTATGTATTCCTAGGTATTGGAACACCGAGGACGATGTTATTCCAAGGCCCCGCTATATATATAGATTGTAAATGATGTAAATACCGTTATTAAATCATGGTGAGGAGCTCAAGACCAAGGCCCCGCCATCGATTTAGTGTTCCATGTATCGACAATTAAAATAGATGCCTATGGTACTTGTGCTAGCCATGCACAATGTAAATTCAGACATCATGTAAATATGCAATTTCAATGAAAAACCCACAACCAGCTATGCAACGCAACAAGAGATGGGGGTATGATCTTTACAAGGAATAGGGGGGGGGGGAATTGTTCAAACCCTTGAGCTATGGTGTTAATCCATTTCATTGAGAAAACCAATAAATCCCAACTACCCATTTTGTCTCATGCACCCAATCATTTAATTCTTCCAAGAATTGGTTGAGGCAGTTAATGCCTTGGGATTGGAGAGGTATGGCAGTCAATTTTCGTGTATGGGCAAGCCATCAACCTGGGAAATCGAATTTTGTCTTGCTGGGCAAGAAAACACCCACGAAATGGTGCCCAAAGCCATTCTTCACCCATGGCATTCACCCTCTCACGCAGTCTGAGCTTGTTGGGGTTTTATCCTTCACGTTTTTCACCATTTCCTACATTTTTCCATGCCTGGGAACTCGTTTTTGGTTAGCACAGTGGCTGGGAGAAGAGAACCAGGTTTTTGGACTGTTGTGGAGGCCATTTTTTCCCATGAAATGCCCATGAGCGTTTTCTGAAAACGATTCTGCTCTCCTGGAGTTGACTTTCCTTTTCTCCATTCCGTTTTGGTTGCCCACGTTTTTATGAGCTGGTTGAAACCCCATATTTGGGCATCCCACTGTAAAAATGCCCAACACTTGTATTTATGGCAGTTATGTGCATCCTTGTTTTGGTTGGAACCTGTGAGTAGGAGATTTAGGAGTGGAAAAGGACAGAGTTGGCTTGATGAGCCAGGTGAGGTATCCATAGTTCAATGATTGAGCCAGTAGTCTAGCAATTCACCCTCTGTCCATCTCCTAGCAGCCTGAGAAACCCAACTGCTGATTGGCTTGGCTGATTCTAGTGTATCTTTGGACATGTGAGAGTCTGTTGTTCCCCTTTTCCTTGTGGAGATCATGCCCAGCTTGGGGGTGGCAGTGGTGCTAAAGGATTGAAGAGCACACTCGCCTATGGTTGGGTGGAACGTTGCAGTTGCTTAGCTCATTGCTCAGGGACTACTTTGTTTCAAGATAAGTACTCTCATGTGTAAATTCTGCAATGTATTTCTTAGATTTATACATCTGCATGCATCGTTTTATATTATGACAGTGTTTACTTAGTAAGCATGGGGCCAATTGCCTAGTTTTAGCATTAGTGTTCTCTCCATCGCCTTGGTAGGATGGGAGGGACATTACATTCGAAGCAAATGACTAGCTACAGATCTTGTGCGAGCAACAACGAGTGGTAGAGGAAGCTTCCTAGCGATAAGAAAGCCTGTGCCAAGATAAGTTGCACAGGGAAGATCAATTGTACAAACTACATGAAGAAGAAGAACACAGAAGAAGACTACGTGAGGAAGAACGATTGTGTAATATGCATGATGAAGAATTGAGGCCGACCACGCAGCGTGAGGCCACACAACGCAAAGAATAACAACCCAGAAAGACGTACAAAAGTCACCAAGAAGACCTAGTAAGTACCTTTCTACATAGTTGTATGAATATATTGAATGATCCACATGATTTTAACAAAGTAACAAGTATGCTTGCAAAGTTACTAATGTCTAATGAAGCCGAAGAACCTATTTATGTGCCACTTCTTGAAAGGAATGCGCGTAGAGTGGGAAAGAAAAGAAGAACCAAAAAGGAATTCATGATGTCCTTGTAGTTGGGGGGATTTGAGATGAAAGATGTAATGATCGAATTGGGAGTAGATGTGAACATTCTTCCTAAGAAGACCTAGGAGTTGATGGGAAATCCAAAGCTGGTATGGTCTCCCATAAAAATCAGATTAGCTAACCAATACAAGGTATTCCCCATCAAAAGGATGACTAATGTGGAAGTAAATATTTATGACATGAAGATAGTGGCAGAATTTGAAGTGATTGAGATACTAGAGGATAATGATCCATACCCAGCCATGTTGGGAATTGACTGGGCATTTGACAATAATGCTATTATGAACCTGAAGCAAAGATGCATGTCCTTCAAATTAGAGGAAATGTGCTTGGTAGCTCCTTTGGATTCCATGGAAGGGGAAATGCATACAAAGCTAGTTCAGGATGACATCAGTAATGTGGAGATAGAGAATATATACAATGTCACAACCAAGAAAGAAGATTACATAAACACCATTGCGGATGGAGAGATCAGTTGGCGCAATGTCCGTTCTTTTGAAAAAGATTCATGATACGTGATGGATCGGTTGCAGAACTAGCTATATGAGGTTTCCACGAGGAGATGCACGCGGATTACAAAGTCTATGCATTGGATTGGGTCATAATTGTGTAAACCACCAGTGTTTGATGGAATGGAGAAAGTGTATACTTTCCTCGAACAAAAGCAATCCCAAGTTATAGAGGATAAATAGGTCGAAGCAATGGATGACATAACTGGAGGAATGTCTGTGTGCTGGTGGAAGACATATAGAGAGGATTTGAGCAGTTGGGAAGCTACTGAAACATGTATCAAGGTGAGGTTCCAGTCTTCTATAGACTTTGAGCTTCTTCACAGATTCAAGGGAACTAAGGATCCCATAAAACACCTTGAAATATGTCAGGAGAGATGGAAGATGAAGAGTGTACCATGCAGTCAATGGGTGCACTGATTCTACCATACACTGGATTTTATACAACGTCTTTGGTATGTTTAGTAGGAAATAAGAAGTCAGACTAAAACTTGGGAGAAGGTGTCTACTGAATTTACTGCCACATTCCGATTCAGTACTAGAGATCCTAACCTAGCCAAAATTCTCCATCGAATGAAGCATCTCATCTTTGGAGAAAGAAAACAACATGATGTGTCGTAGAAGACAGTCTGTGCTTACCAATAGGACTTGGAACGACTGAACGAACCAATATATTGTTGGAAATTCAATAGTAAGTAGACTAAAGAAGATGAGGATCCACACATTGTATATATCAATGAGACCGTGAGAGAATGTACGGTGTAGGATGAGCCATCCACCAGTACTGCTCCAAAGTTCAAAGAGCCTCTCAAGAAAAATAAATATAACATTGGCAGTGAGGAGGAGCCCAAGATGGCCATAATAAGAGACTACTAGGATCAAGAGGCAATCACCCGGATAGTTGACATGCTGAAAGAATATGAAGATTTATTTTTGTGCAACTTCTCAAAGATGAAAGGTATTGCGAGAGCTCTTGGAGAGATGAAGATTCAGGTGAAAGAGGCGGAAAAAATAGTTAAGAAGAGACCCTATAGTTTGAACCCACACTATAGAGAGAAAGTACGCAAGGAACTAGACCGCATGTTGAATGAAGGGATTATCTTTCCAAGAGTGGATTAGTTCGATGGTGGTCCAAGACAAGAATATACGGCAAATCCAGATCTATGTGGATCTGGAAACCTAAATGCAGTGTGTATCCATGACCCATTCCCTACACCATTTATAGATGAGGTGTTAGAGAATGTAGGGGGTCAAGAATCCTATTCATTCACTAATGGATTCTTTGGTTACTATTAGGTGCATATAATAGAGGATGATCGCACGAATACTACTTTTGTGACCAAGTGGGGTTCTTTTGCATATAATGTGATGCCGTTTGGATTGAAGAATGTGACAGTTGTGTTTTCTAGGATAGTGGTGGCCGCATTCAAGGAATCCATGCATAAGTTCTTAGAATTCTATATGTACGATTGGACATTGTTCAATCTATTGAAGGATCACCTGCAAGTTTTGAGACTCATGTTAGATCGATGTAGGGAGATGAAGATCTCGATGAATTTGAAGAAATGCATTTTTTGTACCCCATTTTGGATCTTGTTGGGACAAGTGTGCAAATAAGGTCTGCTAGTAAATTCGACAAAGATTGCAATCATAGTTAATTTGACAGCCCCAACACATGTCTAAGGATTTCCCGCAACATTAGGACATACTGGCTATTATAGGAAATTCATAAGAAATTATGCTAGTATTATAGTGCCACTGGAGGAGCTATTGAGAAAAGAAGCTAGGTGTGTCTAGATAGAGGAGTGCAAGCAGGCACTAGACACCCTGAAGGAGAAATTGGTGACTGCGCCAATTCTCATCTTTCTAGATTGGATGCGCATGTTCCATGTGCATGCAGATGCGTTATCAATAGCATTGGGAGTAGTCCTTGCACAACTTGGAGAAAGAGACATTGATCACCCCATTTTCTTCGCTAGTAGAAAGCTATCCAAACCTGAGAAAAATTATACCATGATTGAGTGGGAAGGCTTGGTGATGGTATATCCTTTGCAGAAATTCCAATACTACTTGTTGGGGAGTGCCTTCAAGTTCTTTACAAACCATTATGCTTTGAGTTACTTGGTCAACAAGCTAGTGTTGGGGGGGCACAACCATTGATGGTTGCTCATATTCTAAGATTTTGAGTTTGAGGTAGTTGTTAAACCAGGGAAGCACAATGCAGGTCCAGATCATCTGTTAATGTTTGAATATGGAGAACAAGGGAAAATCTTGGATTATGATCTCCCTGATGTGAAATTATTTCAGATCGAGGCGATACCTGACCGGTTTAGTGAGACTGCGGCATTCCTGGCCATAGGTCATGCATCGAAGGAGTACACACTGGCCTAGTGCTGACAATTGGTCACATGTAGTGCATAATTTTAGGTGATCGCAGGATAACTCTACAAGCTGGGAGCTGATGGCATACTACACATCTATGTGTTGGAACATGAATGAACACTTCTTCTTAGAGAAGCACATGAAGGCATAGATGGAGGAAATTATGCAGGGAAGGCTACTACGCACAAGGTTCTACACATAGGTTTGTGGTGGCTGTCATTGTTCCAAAAAGATAATATGTATTGCAAACAATGTGATGTTTTCCAGCATGTGGGAAAGTCATCGTGTAGGGATGAAATGCCTCTCTTTTCTGTCACTGTGCTCGATCCTCTAGATAAATGGGATATTGATTTTGTGGGTCTGATTAACCCACCAACACATAGAACTGACGCCCGATACATCATCACCACAACATAGTACCTGACAAGATGGTAAGAGGCTGCAACAATGAAGGATTGTACTTTAGAGACTGCCACATGGCTCATATTCCAGCATATCATTACCTGGCTTGGTTGTTCCAAGTTGTTGATGAGCGATCAGGGAACCCATTTCCTGAATTCCACCATCTCTGTGTTAGCTAAACAATTTATGATGCACCACCAGAAGGGTACCCTGTATCATCCACATGTTAATGGTACAATGGAAGCATTTAACAAGTTTTTGGAGCAAGTGCTCACAAAGGTTTGCAATGTACATCGTGATGACCGAGATCAACCCATTATAGTAGTGCCATGGGCATACATGATGACGTATAAGAGGCTCATGAAGCACACCCCGTTCATAATGGTGTATGGAAAAGAAGCAGTAATTCCACTGGAGTTTTCTATCCCCATCTTGTGCATAGATTTAACTACACAAATGACAGATGATGAATCGATTGCACAAATAATTGATGATATGATGGAACTTGAAGAAGATCAGTTCATTGCAGGGTTTAGCCAGGTCATTGAGAAGTAGCGACAGAAATCCTGGCATGATAGGAACATCAAGAACAATACCCTATAACTTGGCGCACTGGTGTTGATGTATGACAACAAGTTTTTGAATAATCCATGAAAGCTTAGAATGAGATGGTTAGGTCCATTCAAGATCTTGTTTATCACTAAAGCTAACGAAGCAAAGATTGCCACTCTGGAAAGACATCCTATGAAGGGACTCATCAATGGAAGTTGCTTGAAGTTGTACCATGGCCCGTAGGGGCACCAAAAATTGTAAGTTTGTGTCATCTATAAAAGCAGTTAGAGTAGTTTAGATTCTAAGAGTCAGTGTCAATCATGAGCAAATTGAAGTCGCATAGTTGTCATAGTCGAGTCATAAATCATTTTGGCCAAGTAAATCAGGCAGATAAAGTTAGAGAGTGTCTATTTCGAGATTTTCAAATAGATGTATAACTGAAAATGATTAGTTCCTGTAGAGGGAGGTCATTTGGATCCAAGAGATAAGTGCAGAGAGATTGCCAAGCTACGTGTAGAGAGAGTGTCGAGCTGCATGTAGAGAGAGTAATGATATGAGGGTAGAGAGTGCCACGATGAGTGCAGAAAGAGTGCCAAGCTATGTGCACAAAGGTGGCTGAGCTTAGGGACTAAAGTTACAAAGCCGAGTGTGAACAAAGTTGCAGAGGAAAGCACGGAGGAATTCAAAACGATGGGCAATATGTCGACCTCTACAATGCCCAAAATGAGAAAGAATACCAAGGAAATGAAGCTAGTAGAGATGCCCTTTGTGGAGATGGACACTTGAGTAGAAATCCAAGGGAAACTATTAGGCCAAGTGTCAGTGATGGCGTTCATGGATTTCAATTTGCAAGATGAGACAACGTTTCCCAACCTCCAACTGTCTAAGTATGTAGTGGTTTGGCAGGACACAGATGGTTCAAAGTCGTTCATAATGCATAAATGGGAGAAGAAGTTGTTCCGCTCTGACATCATGTCGCTGTTAGAAGTGCCATATTTTGGGAACATATATAGTATCCTACGGTGCATAAGGTTTTTGTTGAGTAGGTTTCACGGAGGCTACCTATGGTTGGATGAGCCCTATACCATTGATGAAGCCCTAATTTGAAAAGTAAGCGGCCCTCCCAACGAAGGTGAAGACCTTGGGGAAGTGATCATAGCAGGTGACCTATAGGAAGTGGAGGGATACCATAAATATGATACACACAGAGGTAGTGAAGACGCGATCATTCCCACCATCAAGTAACATGATGTTCAATTCGCCACACAAGTGCTTGTGGGAAAGGTGGTGCACAATTTCCATAAGGATGAGTACCCAATGGGCATGTTGTTCACCATGGATAGATGTACCCAAGGAATCAAAATGAATTGGGTAATATGTTTGTTGAAATAGTTCATTAAATATTTCTTAGAGGCACAAGATCTCGACAAATATTTTCACTTTAGTTGGGTCTTGTTGATTAGTGCCATGATCATCTAGAAGCCACCAGAATGGGAACAATTCGACATAGAGGTGTCTGAGTATTTTCTAGTGCCAAAGTTTAGTGTCTGGAAGATTAGTAATAATAAGGAAGTGGAAAATTTGATAGGCATAACATTTTAGACATGGTACATATAAATGATTAAGGTTACAGTTGAATCATACAAAATTACACCATACTTGATAGAAAAATATGAGTCCGTGGTATGCTTCTCCGTGGATGCACACAACATGTTTATCTCACCACGTAGGAAGCCCGATGGCAGGACATAGATCATGTCCTTATGCATTAATGAAGAAGATATTAAGGATCAGATGGAGGACTGGCCGCTAGAGTACCAATTTCTACCTGAATCTCATGTTGAGATGCTGGACACCCCTAAGGGGAAGTAAAATAAAAAGAGGACCAACTTTAAAGGAACTACGATGCGTGGCTCTCCCATGATACAAGAAAATCAGAAGAAGAAAGACCAAGAAGGAACATCAAGAAGCGTCGAAATTTAGAAGAATAAGTAGAGGTTCAAGCTCATTATGACCTTGGATACCGAGGAGCAAGAGGAGCAGGAGGCGCATGAACAACAAGAGCCACACCAAGAGAAAGAATAAGATGAAGGTTGGTCACCAAACCGTGACCCTTCACCAAAAGGGTAGAGACAGGTTCCAACATGATGAAACCTATGATTTGTAGTGAAATATTTTCTTCCTTCCTTGTTGGAGAGAAAACGCATCCCTTCAATAAGAAGAAAGGTATGCTAGACAAGAGTTAACACTCCAAAAGATAATAGGCACAATTGAAGTCAACCTGGACTCCTAACAGGTACTTCACTTGGATTCATCCAAGCAGTTCTTCAAGCTTAAAAGTAGATTGCAGTTGGCCAACCTGAGGCATTGAGGCTTCAGTATGGAAGTTGAAGACACTGCATGAGAAGTACCACAGGACACCCAGAAGCAAAGAAGGCCTATGCAGAACAAAGAGTGTCGAGTATCGACCACTATATTATTACAATCAATGAAGTTGAAGCTTATACATCCATACTACACAGATGCACCAGGTTTCAAGTCAACCACTCGTAGGTACCATTCCAATGACTCCAGGACTATATGGTCATCCTGGCACAAGATATGGGTGTGTTCCAGTTGGACTTGAGTCAAGCATACATCAGGCTACAACAAACACATGCAACAGAAGTGGCTATGCGCACTTCCCTCGAAATGACAATAGAGAATCTGTATCTCACTATTCAAGAAGAAGCACAATCTACAATAGTTGTACCAGAATTACCTAAGAAGCAATGTGAGGAAGTGAAGATGCTGATCACAAGACTACGCTCCCAGGACGTAGTCTTGAAAGATCAACTAGAGACCAAGGAAACTCCAAAGGAAGTTGAATTGAAGAAGCAGATAGTGCAGGCCAAAGAAACATTTCAAAGAGCCAAGGATCAAGTCCAAGGCATGGAGAAGTTGGTTAATACCATTTTCAACTTGTGGACATACTTGCAGGAGCTTCTAGAGGTCACTTAGAAGGAGGACCATATCTGAATGCTGGAGGAGCAAGTAAAGACTAGAAAGCAGTCATTGACTGGTCTACCTGTGCCTGATCGTATGGAGGCAATGAAGGAAATCTCAACTCTAACTAAGTAGATAGCTACCAGCCGTGGCATCAAAAAGTCACCGCGCAGATGATGGCCCTTCAGGAGAAGGATGGCGCATAGTACCAGGAAGTTTCTGAAGTCCATGAAAAGTCTAAGAAGGTTGTTGAACTTGGCAAGTCCAAGCGACTGCAACCACAATCTACAACATTGGAGGAGATTGTTGAGTTCAACGTGGGTTTTGAATCACTGATAGAGGAAATAGGAGAGATAGGGATGTATGTATATAACTTTACTGCACAGATTACCATGGTGTTTCATTCGGTCCAACAAGTGATATTCATGCTCGGGATGAGCCATGATATAGTGTTGGGGGCCTGTTGGTGCCCAAGTTTTGGATTAGTTGCATTGCACATTAGTTTCAGTTGCATTGCACATTAGTTTCAGTTGCACTGCGTGCCAATTTTAGTTGCACTACATGCCGATTTTAGTTAGCAATTGTGTGCCATCAATAGTTTGCAGTTTTGGGAACCTTAGCCTATATAAGTCCTATTTTGTAAAGGGTTGGGGTTCTGCGCGTATTTTGTAAAAAGTTGTTGTTCTGTAGTAGGTTTTGATGCATTGGTCACTTCTGAGTTTGGGTTGTAATGAACATTTCTCTTGATATTGTATGTTGTGATGTATGAAGAAGTATTAAGTTGTTGAGGCGAGTCTTGGTAGTCATGTATTTTATAGTAAAGTTTTTCTAGCAATATAATACAATTGCTTTTCTCAGATATAGTATTGCATAGATCTTGATGAATGAATATCTTGATGAATTCCTTAGTGAATATTAGGAGTTCAACTAATGATTCAGTACATGTTTAGATGAGAATTGTCTATTATGTTGACGAGGAAAAAACTCATCCCTTCTTGCACATCCATGATTAAGGCCTCTGTGTAATTTCCCGTGTGCATCTCAGGTGAGACCTTACTCTGCTTATAGAGTATTGAAAATGCCAATGCCTATGTGGTTTTTGTTAGTCGTATAAGTCGAACCCTAGGTCTGATAAACTGCAGCCAAAAGTTATTGACTTTTATGTTTGTTTTATATACAAATATGAACCATCTCCTAATTACTTCTCTAAAGAGCAATTGTAATAAGAGAAGAATGGCTTCAATTACTTGCAAAAATACATTAATAAATGAAAAATAATTTGGATAATTTTAAGCTCACAAACAATATACTACCAACTTGACTAAAAAATACAAAAGTATAAAATACATCATTATAGAGCATTACATTGGTACTTAATTTATTTATTTTTAAATATCAAAGATGTTTGAGTGTGTCCAATTTTTGATAAAACATATGATCAACATATGTTCATAAAACAAGAGAAATAGCTGCAAAGCAGCAAGTCCCTGCCATAAAATTATGTTTATAGTTGAGATATGGTTCATGTATAATATTGAGAGAGTAAAAAAACAAGCACATGTAATCATCATAAAAATACAAAACCTAAAAGAAGGAAAGAACTCTCAAACTTCTTACCTAACATACCAAGCTAATGAAAATATCAAATATAAGGAGGTGTAGTGTAGACATGGTCACTCACCTCACATAGCTACATTACTAGATAGAGTCATGAGCTTTCTTATATCCATTTCTTATACTTATGTATCCCAATAATATGGAGAATAGTCTTTTCCAATAAAAATATTATACAAATCAAAATCTAAAAGGAATAGTAGGAAACTATTGAGGGCACTGTCTAATTTCATATTCACTAAGTTATCCTAATTTATCTGATTGGGAGCTTCAAAGTCATTATACTTCAATTTTTGGTATTTCTAATTTTGAGAAAAAAAATGAATTAGGACTCTTTTGTTTTGGGTATTAGGGAATATTATTAATGATAAGTCATGTTAATATGATTTATTGAACTTGTATTTTAATGAAGCATCCCAAAGATTGTAGAAAGAAGCATCCCAAAGAATATAGAAAGTAAGACATGTTGAATGTAAAGCACCATTTAGTTAAATATATTATTATTATACAAATCAAATTCTAAAAATATAACCATATATTTAAAACATTTGGGTATATATATTTGATATATAAAATCTATATAAATCATATATACAATAAATGATTAAAATAAAAATAATATTCAAAAACATGAAAGATTATAAATCTTACAAGTTATCTTAAAATGTATGAAATTTTTCTTTATAAAACTTGAAGTTTATTAAACCGATATTCATTTGTAATTCAATATATTTATTTTCATTTATTATAAATTTTCAATATAAAAATTAAATTTAGACAAAAAAACAAATCATTATTTTTTGAAATATAAAAAACATTTTAAAAAATTATAAAACACTTAAAATAATAATGCATAATTTTTAATTAAAATATAAAAACTTCTCATCACATGATAGCTAAATTTGAAATAAAAATATGAAAAATTCAAGGATTTCCTGAATGTAACGGTAAGTTGTGTCTAATTGTATCAGCCACCAAGAGAATGAAAGAGGAGTTGATGTCAAGGTAATTTGTGTCTAATTGTATCAGCCACTAAGAGAACGGAAGAGGAGTTGATGTCAAGGAAATTTTTCTCGGGAGAGCTGTCCAGTTCTCCATATTCGGCTACCCCAACGAAATGAAGATCCCAACACATCATAGTCTTTATATAAGATAGCATGAATGCTGTGAAACAATAGTCTCGGGACAACGATACCCTCAGTGGCTCGCAGGAATTCCCTGAACATCAGAATTATGGTTATATTGTAGGATGATAGCTCCCACTGCTACGAAAACAATAACGAAAATTCAGAAATCCAGAGACGTAGTATTTAAAAACAACACGTACCACCTAAATCCATCAAAGTTGTATCATGAAGCCTACAAAACTTGCCTTTCAATTGAAAATATATATTAGTCTACATATAAATGATAAGCTAACTAGAGCAGGAGATTGGAGATGGTCATGATGACGAGGGGAAACTTGATCTAGTTATCAAGTGCCTGAAATCATGAAGATCAACAAACTTGTCTCTATTGAAATCCACAGTCTCAATCATGCTCTGGCAGTGTCTTACATCCCTCCCTTCCATAAATCCCAACCTACACAAAATATCACTCAACTCCCCCGCACTGATAAAACCATCTCCATTTTGATCGAACACACCAAATTTTTCACATATCGCTTTATCAGCAATCTTTTCACTTACAATATATATTCAGCTTCATCTTCATCCTTCCCAAACAAAACAGTTTGGTAAAATTCCTCAAACTCCATGGATGTGAGAAAGTTACCTCCACATTTAGTGACCGATTTCACAACTGACTCCACGTCTCGGGATAGCGATACCCTCAGTGGCTCGCAGGAATCCCATGACCAAAGAAACATGAAGAAAACATACCACTTCAATTGCTAATAAAATATAAGAAAATACCCAGTACAATCACATTTCGATTTCAAACTCCGGTGCCTTGCTTCAAGCCTTTCCCGTGCTTATACGATTTATACAGACATAAAGGAATTCTGAATGTATAAATCTTGAATGTAAACAAACTTCTGAGAAGAATCTTTGAATTCAATCAATTCCAGCTCAAATATGATGGGTATGATCCGAGACTTGAATAATATGGAGAAGAAACCATGAAGAAATACAGCACAGCAACTTTTGGTGCAATGCAAACACAGAAATAAAGCACTACTACGCTATCGGAGAGAGAAAAACATGGAGCAACAGCTACTCTTGGTTAGAATTGGGAAATAATAATTTATTGACGAAACAGTGGGTTTCTACATGGGAACCACATACCCCAGAACTGAAAAATTATAATCCAGGTAGATATGTTATAACCTAGAAATGTTGCAATGGGTAGTGATCAAGAGGCAAAGCTCTGAGTTTTGAAATTTAGATGTTTAAAAGCCAAAGCTTGATTTTGAATACTTGAAAAACACAATGAAATGAAATAAACAATCTTTTCAACACTCATTCCAAAGTGACTTCAGATTCAACGTGTCCATTGTAAAAAGAATTTTTCCAACACATGTCCACCACCATTTGCAATCCAATGACCATGAGCCCCCATGCTTCCTCCACCTTAAACTATATTCCATGAATGCTGGCAGTTCATGAATCTCCCAGTTTTTGTGTGTCATTGAAGGAACCACGTGTTTGCTTAAATCTAGGTATCACATCCCGAGTCATGCTACAAATTACCTGTCATAACTACATAGAAACCCGACTTCTTTCCTGAATAATAACGAGGAAACCATAACAATAGATAAGTCATGCAAGCACATTATAAACAAATTTGGCGGACAAAATATTCATATGCTCCAACGAGAGAGTTGCGAAAAAAGTAGGGGATTTCTCTATGTGATATTGGATGCATGCATGAAAATAGTGTAGTACAGTCAGAAGCATCTTCTTTGTGAAAAGTAAAGATGTATCTGTGAGGTTGTTGGAGCACAAAAACTCTTGGTCATTAGAAGGAAGATAAAGGAGAACGGCCCAAACGTTGAAAACTATCTGGTGAACATTTACTTATGTCACACAGGAAGAATTTGAGAATATAAAGGGAGACCAATACAAACATGACCAGGGACAAAACCAAGCAAGTTACGAATCCATCATTTGGGGATTTGGATGGAGCTTCATTAAGAGAAACCCTCCAGATTGTTATAGCAGAGGTAGGATTTTCTATTCTTCTAATTGTTTTCATAGTTATTTCATTCCTAGTATAAGTTTTGGAACCTGTTGGTTTGGCTCCTAACATCCAATTTATTTTTCAATTTCTTTCTCACAATTTACAATTTATTTCATGGTCTGTGCATGATAGGCTTAATTTTATTCTTGAGTTTCCTGGAAAATTCAGATAATTTGTCCACTCTTGCTACATTTATCTCTGCAAATGAAAATATAAATAACAATTCACGGTTTTGCATAATTGTAACAATTTACGGTTTTGCCTAATGGTAATAATTCACAGTTTTGCATAATCGCTCTCTTCAAGGAATGATATCATACATTTTTACCAAAAAAATCTAAAATTGAAATTGTTGTGCATGATTATATATTGTTGGTAAAAAGATCTAAAATTTTAAATGTTGTGTATGATTATATTGTTGGAAGGACTTATGGGATAAGATTTTTTTGGGATTTGTGGGCAATGATGGACATATCCTCTGTGAGATTCCATATTCAGAGTCTCCATCATGTTGTCTATGCCGCCATATTCAATTTCAGTTACAGCTCCTTGGGGTTTCGATAATGTGACCTTCACAATACCATTGGTCAGTACCACCTGTACAAAACCGAACAAAATCTTTGCTTCATAATTCAACCAAAGAAATGCAAATGTAGATGATCAATGTAATAGACAGAGAACTTGGAGATTACGTGGTTAGTGTAAATACTCAAATTCACATTGCTCGGTTCCATCTTTACCTACATATCAGTGCAGTTAAACTGCAAAAAATCATCATAAAGAAGGAGCGTTAACAATATATTCAAATCGATATATGACACGAAAACAATTATGTATTCCCATGACATTCCAATCTTGGCTCGATGCAGATTTTTAACTGTTTAATAGCTCGGTATTCTACAGTGGTTTGGGTTTGGATTTTAACGTGGGAGCTCAATATATGTCCAAATCGTTACAGATTAGATTAAATTGCAAAATTACAACTGCAGAATATTAGAGCCACAACAAATTACTCTAGATATCTCTGCAAATGAAAATATCAGATTAGATTACATTGCAAAATTACAACTGCAGAATATTAGAGCTAAAACAAATTGCTCTAGCTATCTCTGCAAATGAAAATATAAATAACACATCACAGTTTTGTATAATGCCTCTCTTGAAGGAATAGTCTCATACCTTTATTGATCATCTTGTTGCAAGGATTTATGCTGTATATGATAATGCTGCTGCATTTTTTGCTCATCCTGTTTTGTTTCCACTAACTTAAATACACTCACATGGCACTGTAGAAGATAGTAACAGAGAAATACTTCTTCAATATATTTGTTTTAGTTGTTTCAAGTATGCACTAGAGGAGCGAAGGTGGGCATCAAGGAACCTTGTGTGGCCAATGGAAGCATTCTTGTACATGTTGGCAAACACATGTATATCAGGTTTGTAAGTGAAATCTTGTGGTATTCCTCTAACAGGCACACTTCCTGAATTAGCTTGCATGTTAATGTAGTGGTTTAGGTTCAGCTCTAATTTCAGCAGGGAGACATTGAAATTATCAAATCTCTTTCACAAATTTTTTTTAAGGGCATGATCTAGATTGATATCAACATCATTACAATAATGAAGCATATGTCCGAGTTTTCCAATGAACCGAGCATAAAATCATGTCATATTTTTTCAATGAAAGCGAGCATAAAATTGAGAGCCTAGATTGAGTTTTTAATGCAGTTGGAAGCAAGCATAAAATCATGTCAGATTTTTTCAATCAAGGGAGCATAAAATCGAGGAGTTTTTAATGTAGCTGGAAGCAATTTTAATTGAGTTTTTAATGTAGTTGGAAGCAAGCATAAAATCATGTCAGATTTTTTCAATGAAGGGAGCATAAAATCGAGGAGTTTTTAATGCAGCTGGAAACAATTTTTAATGCAGGTAGAGACGTGTCTATTTTAAGTTTTATTTTTATTTTTATTTGATTTTATTAATATTATTTTTAAAATGAATGTCACCTCCCACCAGGGGTATTTTGTCCCATCAAACCTCTCAGCCAATCAAAAAAATTTAATTTTTAATTTTTAAAATTTAAATAATATTTTTATTTTTCAAAAAAACATAATTAATAAAGATTTCTCTAAAACTTAGAAAATAACTTTTAAAAAGAAAGAGAAATATTTAAAGTCAACTCAGTTTGGGTGACCAACCGATCGCTATAATCCTTGCCATGGCAGGGACTAATAAAGAACACCCAAAATGTTGAGTTAATGTAAAATGAATGATCACAAAAATAGAAGAATACCAAAGATGTGGAATGGATCCGAATTTTGCTAAAAGGAATGATCATAAAAATAGAAAAATATCAAATATGTGGAATGGATCCACTTGTGGGAAAATAGTTGGTCGACATATTTTCCAGAACATCTTAATGGATCAATTCCTACTAATGAACATTTAGCATAATTCCTACTAATGAACATTTAGCATAACAATTGAGTGGAATAAATCCATACAAATTGTATAGGGTTGGTTGCGAGTAAAATACTTACAAGATCACAAGTTATCTCTACAAACTAGTGACAAATTTAATGTTCAATGAAGCCCAAATATTTAACCCTCACATGCATTTAGAGGTATCTATAACATGTTTTAATAGAGATGCTCTATACCCGTGGTTGAAAACAAGTTCAAAAAGGTGAACTACATCATTGAAAACAAACTTGACAAATAAGAACTAAAATAACTTAAATGCACATTTCTTTTTATTGCATACTATAAATCCCTTTGACATAAGAAAAAGTTATGAAGCCCCTTTTTCCTAAGTGAGACCACCCTTTCAATGCCAATTGAGATGTCTTTGTTTTGTCATTTATAGAAAAATCCAAAACCAAAAAATTGTTAATAACCATTCATGAGTTTTCTTCAAGATTTATTTTGACTATCTTACTTTCTATATCTGAATTCATAATACTTACCCGCTCAAGTACCAATTCCATATAAACTTACGTAGAAAATAATATAAAAATAAAACAATTTACAAAGGATTAAATTGTTTTCGTGACTATTTACTATCCAATTGATTAAAACAATATACTAAAATAAAAGAATTTACAAAGAATCAAATTATCTTGGTGACTATTTACTATCCAATTGAATAAAAAATTATGTTAAGATAAAACAATATAGAAAAGATCAAATTATTTTGGTGACTATTTAAAATATACACAAGTAAAAGACTCTCTAGCGAAGGTTTTTGTAGATGCTCTTTTAAAGAGAGCCCAAATATCCGTTTATAGAAGAGGTAGCTAGCGAAGGCGAGTGAGCAGAGGTAGCTAGCAAAGGCGAGTGAGCAGAGGTTTTAGCAAATGTTTTTATTCAGTGCTTGATGCATACCAAGCACATTGGTGTCCCATAAGTAAATACACATTGGTGCGTACTAAAACAAATCACACTGAGATCAAAATCCATGCTAAGCGAAAAGATTTTTTTTTTCTATTTCTACAACCAACAAAAACTAGAGTGTTTAAACTATGATGATGCACCGATGTGACAACATAAACGACGCACCAATTTCATCCAAAAAATGCTTACCTCCTGCCTGGAAAAAATGTTAAAAAAAGAAAAAGAAATTACGGTGCATTTAACTCTCTCAAAGCACCGATGCATTGAATAAGATATGCACTAATAGGGAAAAATAAAAAAATCCAGGGATATAAAATATTTTTATATCATTATATTCATTAATGATGCATTGATGTTGTGAAAACACACTAGTACATAGTATTATTTAGAGCACTAAACTAGGGTAAATGAAAAAATCCAGATGAAAATATTTTTAATACTTTTATATCCATTAGCGGTGCATTTACCTTACCCAAACGCACCAGCTCGTTGTACAAGATACACACCTAGGGTAAAATAAAGAAATTTGTTGCACAAAAAATATTTTTTTTATCGTTATATTCATTAACGGTGCATTGTTATCTTGAAAACGCACCAGTGCATAATATCATTTAGAGCAAAAGGGTTAATGAAAAAACTGAAACGGATATTTATTTATAATTTTATATTTTTGGATGGTGCATTGATATATCATAAATGCATTGGTGCGTCCATAATAGAGTGCACTAGACTAGGGTAAAATAAAAAAAAATGCAAGACGGAATACCGCACCAGTGAGTCCCGTTGTCGGGCACACCGAAATAGGGTAAAATAAAAAACATTACCGGATGTAAAAACCATTTTTACCATCCTACATTGTGTTGACCACCTAAGCACATGTGCTTTAGTTTCCTTCTTGAAACGCTCTACCATCGGTGGTTCACGTGGTTGAGTTGCCCCCTTTTGTTGCTTTCTTGGTAGCCTTTGAATTTTTCCAAATAGTGGGCAATATTAGAACTTTTGTCTATGTCGCTACCATGCCTCCCTAACGCACAAGTGTTTTCATGACCCCGCCCATCAACTCGACCAATGGAGGGGACATTAATGATTTATGGGGCTCTAAAAGTTTCCCCATGGCCATAATACAAATTTATAAACATGAAACGCATGTGTAGATGCATAAATTAAAATTCACAACGAAAATAAACCCATTCTCATGCTACTCATAGGTATCCAATTTAATAATTCATAACACACAAATTTTTCATATTCATAAATAATAGTAAATTAACAAGTAAACACTTATCTTTCAATGAAGTTTCCCAAACAACTGATTATAGAAGAGCAAGGTTCCACCCAACCGCAGGCACTCTCAACAACACTTTATCTCTTTGATGAGAGGCCACCCTCGAGATGGGTTATGTATCCCCTAAGAAGGAATTACATAGGCTCACTCACAACCAAAAATAATCCAATATCATGTTGAGACATCCTACCCACTGGGTTTGTCAAGAATGAGGAAAGACACATGAATGCAATGTTGAGCCAGTCAGCTCCCCACTAGGCTTCAGGCATCTCAATTGGTCTTGGCCAGCCTTGGCACCCACAACACCTACCACACCCAAAACAATGAAGGTCCCCTTCTTTTCTACATAGTCCCTTCCCGCCAGTGCTATTTAGGGTGCCATAGAAAGGCCCAAGTTACTGTACCACTAGCTATATCTTCCTACATTGGGTCACCATTGGATTTATCAAGAATTTCCAATTTCATGAGCTCCCTTTACTTCCTATTCATTCTCTAGTCTGTTGATTATGAATTCCCCACGAAATCCAATTTCTTGGGCTCACAAACTAGGATTATCTATGGATTTTTGGACTTTTGGAACCCTCAAATTTGCCACCATGGTTGATGTTTATGGATCCCCCACTGGATTTCACACCCCACATGAATTTCTAGGCACTTTGGACACTCTAAAACATGGCATTTTCTTTGGTTACGATTTCTGTCCTTTTTTTCACTGCTAGGAATGCATAGCTTCTTGAAAATTCTTAGTTCTATTGCCCAACCATAGAATGGGGATGCAGGGAAACAAATTCCCATGAAAACAATTGACTTCTGGGTATAGAAAATTGATCCCATACTCAACTATATGAATTTCTGCATTCAATCCATGCCCCATTAAATTCCCAAGCCGATTCATCAACATTTTTTATACAACAATATTAAAGATCAATAAGGAAGTCCAAATGGGTGGTTTGCTTACCATTAATGACACATGGGTTCTCAATATGCCACTTGGAAATAGAGGATTTAATTCCACACAACCCTCTCCTTCTCCCTAGTGGATAACATTGCCCCTTATTTAAGTTGCTTCCATAGCCAACTCTTAAAATTTTATTTGCATTCTAAATTTTACATTTTTCCATGCCTTACTAGCACATGTCCACAAAGTATAAAATACTTGCCTTTATAAGCCAAACATTCACTAGTGGGGCCTTGGCCTCGAGCTCCACACTATGAATCATATGTCTCATATTTACAATATATACCTATCAATCCAATACATTCTAGGGGTCAAAATGGGGGTATTACATTCCCCTCCCCCTTAGAACAACACTGTCCTTGGTGTTCTCAAAACTAAATAAAAATGGGTAATGCCTTTTTCATGGCATCCTCGAGCTCCCATGTAGCCTTTTTGGGACCAAGGTGCTTCCATTGACTTTTACCTGTCCGATGTGCATAGGTTCCACTTGGAAATCACCCTTAGGTTCCACCTGAATCACATTCCAATCAATTACATGATTAGGATCATGTAGATACTTCTTAAGAAAAGAAACATGAAAAACATTATGAGGTCTCATGTTAGCAGGAATGCAATCCTATATGCAATTGGACCTATCCTATCAAGGACTTCAATGTTCCCACAATATCTCGGTGCCAACTAGGCACAAATTCCCAACTTTAGGGAACTTTTCTTTGGTTTTACTCTCTAATTAAAATGATCCCCAACTTTAAATTCCTTGTGCATTCTTTTCAAATATGTGTAACATTTTTGCCTATCATGGGTTGCCTTTAAATTCTACTTGATCTTAACAATTTCCTATTTCATTTCCTTGAGCATTTCTAGCCCAAGCACTATCTTGTTTAGTGGACTATCCCAAATCAGTGGTGTTCTACATCCCTTACCATATAATGCCTCAAATGGGCTCATCCCCAATGATGCTTGATGTCCATTATTGTATGCAAATTCTACCAAGTGTAGGTAATCCTCCCACTTGGATGGCTTATCCATCACATACATACTTAACATATCCTCAAGAACTTGATTCACCCTCTATGTTTGGCGATATGTTTGAGGATAATAAAATGTACTAAAATTCAGCTGAGTTCCCAACTCCTGAAATAACTCTTACCAAAAATTGGATGTGAACTTTGCATCTCGATCTGAGACTATTGCTTTGGGTAACTCATCCAATCTGAATATTTGTTTCATTAATATATTCGCTATGTCACCTGTTTCATGAGTGGACTTGACTGGAATAAAATGAGCTGCCTTTGATAACATGTCCACTACAACCATGATTTAATCATGCCACCTTATTGTCATAGGAAAACCTATTATAAAATCCATAGAGATGATTTCCCACTTCCATTCCAGAACGGGCAAAGGCTGCAACAGTCCTGCTGGATGTTGATGCTTTGCCTTGACTTTTTGTCACTTTTGACACTAGGAAATGTATTCTTCTACATCCCTTTTCATCCCATTCCAAAATTATTGTTTCCTTGATGATGCTATTGTCTTTTGATATCTTGGATGTTTGGAGTATGGCATTTGATGAATTTCATCCATCGCGACCTTCTTCAAATATGCACAACTTGGAATATACAATTTTCCTTTATAAACAAGAATATAATCTTCTTCGAGTTGATATCCTTCACACTTTTTATCTAATTTACCCTGATGCAATTTCTCTTTTACTTGAAGGTAAGTATCATCTTTATTTCAGGCTTCAAGACCTCTTATTTTTAAATCTGATTTGCACATACCTAAGGCTGCTACATGAAATTTTATGCCAAGGGCATCTGCGACCTTGTTCTATTTTCCTTGTTCATGTTTGATTTCAAAATCAAACTCACCCAAAAATTCCATCTGTCTAGATTTCTTGTCATTTAAACTTGGCTAATCAAACAAATACTTTAAGCTCATGTGATTTGTTCCAAGATCAAATCTTCTTCCTAACAAGTAATGCCTCCACATCTTGAGGGCATGTACTATGTCTGCTAGTTCTAAATCACGAGTCAAGAAAATTTCTTTCCATGCTCTTTAACTTTTTGGACTTGTAGAAAATAAAACATCCTTCTTGCTTAAGAACTCCACCTAGTCATTCAACGCAAGCATCCGTGCATACTACAAATTCCTTCTTTGGATCTGTAGTCTTCAAAACAATGTCATTACTAAGTAACTTCTTCAATCGTTGAAAACTTTCTTCACATTTTTCATACCATACTCTTTGCAGCAATGTAATTGGATGAGCAATCTTGGAGAATCCCTCAATGAACCTTCTATAGTATACCACAAGACCCATCAAATATCTAACATCTGTGAGATTCTTTGGATTAGGCCAATCCATTATAGATGCAATATTTTCTAGATCCATTACAATTCCTTCTTTTCAAATAAGATAACCCAAATATTGTATCCTTCTTTGATAGAAGTCATATTTGCTTAGCTCTGCATACAATTTGTGCTCTCTAAGAACTTGCAATACCATTCTTAATTGTTCCTCATATTCTTCTTCATTCTTTTAGTAAACAAGAATGTCATCCAAGAACATTAGCACAAACTTATCCAAATACTTGTTGAAAATACTATTCATGAGACACATGAATGTGATGGGTGCATTGGTGCGGCCAAATAATGGCACCACTGTGAACTTATAATGGCCATACCTTGTCTGAAAATATGTCTCTTGAATGTATTCTTATTTTATTCTCACTTGATGATAACAAGATCTCAAGTCAATCTTCGAAAACACTTTGTATCCCTTCATTTGATCAAACAAATAATCAATTCTAGGCAATGGGTACTTATTCTTGATTGTCACTTTATTTAACTACCTGTAATCAATACATAGTCTTAAAGTCCCATAATTCTTCTTGACAAATATTATTGACCATGCTCCCCAAGGAGACACACTTGGTATGATATACTTCTTTCCCATAGTTGCATCTTTAACTCTACCAATTCCGGTGTGCTCATTCTATAAGGAGCCTTGGAGACTAGGGCTACCCCTGGGACAATATTAATTGTAAAACCATTGTCCCTTTTTGGTGGTAGTCCCGACACTTCATCTGGAAACACATCTTTGAACTCTTGCAACAATCGATAATCTTATAGCTTTGGGCCTTTGTCATCTAATGAATTTGATATATGGAATACATATAGATATAATCCCTTCTTGTAAAACTTCCTTAACTGCAAGGCTGAAACATGCCTTACTGAAACTTCCTTGGGAATCCCTCTCACCACTCTTGTCCTTCCCTCTTCATTGATGCATTCAAGGACCTTTTTATAAAAATCTACCTTGAATCTATGCTTTTCCAACCAATCCAAACCAATAAGAGCATCATAAGACCCTAATGGCAAGACATTCAAACTACTTTTGCGAGTAGTCCGTTCAACTGTATGGGGCACTCCATCACTACTTTTCTCACTTTTCTTTTTGTTCATGTGGTTAACTGAACTAACCAAGATTTGTTATGCTTCATTTTCCCAAGAGAACAGTTTTTGACCACTTTTGGAGTAACATATCTATGAGTAGATCATGGGTCAATTAAAACAAAAGTAGACTGCTTAGCATTCTTACCTTCAATTTCCACTACCATTGATTGATGGTCTTCCTCATGGTCATCCATTACTGCATAAATTTGAGGAGTTCCCCTTGCCATATCCTCCATTGTAATTGCTTCTTCAAAATTTCGCAAGCCTCATGGGTTCTCTCTTCGATGTGGATGTCTTTAAGCATGTGGTTTTCTCCACATCCCCAACACCGAAGTAGTCATTTTGGTCCTCTTTTTGCTGCCGATGTTGGCTTGTTTCCACTTCGCACTTGTTGACCTTATTGGAAATTCCTTGGATGACTTCTAAATGTTGGATGCTTGAATCCACTTTTCCTTTGGTCAAATCTTCCCTTTGTCCCTTTCCGTGCTCGATGAACTTCTTATTTTCCTTTTCTTTGCTCATAGAAATGCATTTCCATTCTGATGGCTTCATCAAGGGTTGGTGGATTAACAAACTCAATCGTGTCTCTATAATTCAGAGGCAGACTTCCAAGGAAGAATTGAATTTTTACCCTTTCATCTTTGATGCAATCTACATAAATCAATAGTTCCAAAAACTTATGGACATGTTCCTTCATGGGATTCTGTCCCAACTTTAGTTCATTGAACTCTTCCTCGTGTTATCATTATACTTGACAGATAGGTATTTTCCCCTAAAATACTTTTTAAATCACTCCCAACTCATCACTCTTTCTTTGATTCTCTTTACTTGCATGAGGTGCTCCCACCAAATTGAAGCTCGACCATTGAGATTGTAAATAGAAATTTTGGCCTTTTCATTTCCTAAGTAATCATGAATATGAAAACATTTCTTCATTCCAAAAATCCATGCTCCTGCTTCTCGGCTTGTCCTACTTTTTCCATCAAATGTGGGTGGCCTTGTCGTTCCGAATTCTCCTTGTGGGATCCTTTTAAAAGTATTTCTTCTTTAAAACCTACTAGAAGTATTATTTGGGCCTCTTTGAGAACATTGAGATTCACATGACCTGGTAGTAGAAAACCTTGACAGAGATACCTCATATGTCTTGCTCATAGAACCTTTTCTTGGACTTAGATTGCGGCTTATGGAGCACTAAGTTTCTTCCTTGACCAAAATTTCTTGGATTAGATCCAAGATGAGCCCGATGTTGAATATTGGTGAGGCTTTGAATGATGACAACATCAATCTGGTGTTGGCACCCCAACAACCCCCTTGAAATTTTTACAAATTGAAGGGACCCCAAACTCAATTTTGTAAATACACTGCTTTTGGTTGCTTGATTTGATCTTACTTAGTTTTAGGAAATAATTTGATGGTCCCATTTTGCTCACATGCTTGACCTTTTGCTTCTTGATTTTTTTTCTTAGTCTTCCTGCGATGGTGATCTTCATTCTTAGTTGTTTGAATTTCATGATTTCTTTTGTACGATGATCACGTGGTGATTTAGTGGATTTTGCAATGCTTGCATATGCATATTTATCTTATTTGACTTGATGGTGTATAGCGTTGTTTTTGGTTTGATTGATGTAATCTTTTGACAATTCTATTAGGTGTAGGTCCTCGTTGCATAATTGAATGTTTCGTCATTTTGACGGATCCAAAGAAATGGATTAGAAAAATTAAATCATAAAGATTGGAGAAAATAACTACCAAATAGTGGGAGTTGAGTTCACTTTTAAATGCAAAATAAATAAATTTGTAGTATATATCATGAGACCATTTCCTTTAAAAGTATCATAATGATTAATTCTCCTTATAATATTTTAGTATTTTTTGGGGACAATAGTTATTTTACTTGGTACAAAGTTGGATTATTTTGCATTAATGGAAAGGATATCTCTTTTCATTTTTGGTTTAAACTTTTTGAAAAATTAAAAGTAGAGTTATATCTGTCATCTTGACAAGGGTAAAAATATTTCAAAATATTTGAAAAGTTTACAAATTTCAACATTTTTAAAGTCCCCTATTATTCGCTTGTATATGATTAAAGTTAAGCCCTTATGATATGGAAGAGGATATGTAACAACGTCATTATTTATCAAAATGATTGAAATCTTTCATTTCATGTAATCTTTTATATTTATCTTTTCATATCTTTTTGACATGCTATAGCTTTCCTTCACATGATCAATTATGAATTTTGCTTAGAAATACACCACGTGCATAGTCACATTTGCAATTGCATTCACTAATAGACATAGTTCAAGTTAATTAAGGTCATCGGTCCAAATGATTTAACGCCCAAAATTAACGCTAAACTGTTTTCTTTTGCGGTTACTAGATGCCTGCCACGCTCAAAGCCGGTTGCATTAAATGGGCAGTCATGAGCTCACTAGGGAGTCATGTTCACGCAGCTTATTATTATGATCATAACTTGTGAACTTAAGGGAGTTTCCACATGAAGATAAGGATTGCTGCTCACGCCACGTAAATGAAAAGACCTCACGCGGTTTTGTTGGGTTGAACGTCATGCATGAATGATCTAGTTTAACCGTAGACCAATCATAATGACAAGTCATCGTTTGAGAACACCGAGGTTGCATGAAGATTGCCAAGGAAACCAAACATTGCGACACAATTGATTCGTCATTGGGATCAATGTAGATAGGCTTTTCGTTTTTTGTTTTGATATGTGGTTTTATCCTATAAAGGAGGACATTTACTTCATCATTAGGCTATCCAAGAGAGGGGAGGATTTTACATAATTCCCTGATGTCTCACTTGGTGTCGTAGTAGAGAGTCAACTTGCGTACTCTCATAGATATATAAATGACCAGGTCATTAACCCTGCTCTTTTTCATGTTTCTGGAGGATAGGTGTGTATTGTTTCTTTTGGTGTAAAGGAGGTTAGGAGCCTCTCTCTTTTAGTTATGACAGTGGTGCATTTCACCACCGATGGGAACTGCATTAGTTTTCTTATGTATTATGTAAATTCTTTAGTGCAGATACCTAGATGCATTAGGTGGTCTACCATTTTTTTTTTGGTAGTTTTGTTTTGCTTTGGATTGATGTTGTGCACAGTTTGAGAGGAGGGTCAACTTCCTATTTGCCTCATAAATTTTTTGTTTATATTTTTAGAGGTTTTCGGTCAGGCGGCCATCATTTGACCACCACCCTCTTAGGAACATGACCAAAGTGCGGATGCATATGTGGGGACAGATGCTGCCCAAGAGGAGCCAACCATAGTTCCAAGTGAGGATCACGTCAAAGGTTCTAGATTTACTAGCCAACGAGGTGATCATACATTGGATTTTGTGCCATATCTTCACGGGGGGTTGGACTAGAGAGGATATCAAAACATATTTTTCACTTGGTATGATCCACTAGATGACAGAGGCAATATTAGTGTTAAGTTTAAATTAATCTAGTTGCATTTTATTATCGTACTTAATGCAAATGAAATTTATTATAACATTTTCTTTAAATTGTTTAATGAAATTGTCTAATTATTGTTGTGTACTATATATTTTGTAGATATTGGACCCTATGATGGGTTGTTGCACACCCCGATCCCATCCCTAGGATCTGGTAACTATCTGTCATGTACTCCGAACCTCTACGGGTCCCTTAGGGGTGAAGGAAGACTTTGATACTTTTTTTTTTCTTCAAAATGATTCCATTCACACCTCTCCACAATTTCATCACCGGATCCGCAACCGCAACCCGCAATCCGTCCTTCCCGCAATCCGCATTGCGGGATTAAGAAGACGAATTGCCGAACTTATCTCCCCAACACCCTCCCGCAATCCGCAATCTGCATTGCGGAACTCAGGATACCAGAAGTCTAATTATTACATCAACTTCCTTTCCATAATCCGCAATTGTGGAAGTCAGAGTTGCGGAGGTCCAACTTCACTTTACCGAAAGACTACTCCTTCCGCAATCTGCAATCCGCATTGCAGAAGTCCAAGCATGAATTTCTGAAAAACTTTCCTTTCCACAATCCGTAATCTGCATTGCGGATGCGGAAATGCAAAACCTCCTTCCCCACATCGACAAACTTCCTAGACTTGTTTCTCTCTTGTCCTTGAGCCAAATGAGGCAAGTCCGGTGCCGTTGGGAAGCTCTTGGAGAGCTCTTTCCACTGATATAACTCTTCATCCATCTGAGGATTATTACCTTGTCATTATTTCAACTTAATATACCATCATAACTTCACTTTTCCATGCCTTAGAACTTCATAAAATTATATCTGTCTTCTCCCATGACTTTTCCACATCCTTCTCTTTCACAGAGGAATTCTAACAATCATGAAGAGGTTATCACTCTTATATCAAGTCCAAATGAGGTTAAATCCCATCCTCTTGAAGATGAACTCAACACATAACAACATGGGTAATAAATTGAACTAGTTAACATATTACAACCTACAAGGTTAGTCATGCATAACATTCATATAACAATGGAGTATTCACCAGGCAATCAATTATGTATACAAGCTCACACATAGCTATCTATTGATTCCATTCATACAACCATTCAATCACCATCACATATCAAACGGATGCAATACATGCATCAACATCATTAACACCATAAAACACTTATCTTGAGACTGAAGCTGCCCCAGGCAACTGGCTACGTGAGGACAACATTCCACCCAACCATAGGTCTCTGTCCAACCTATACTCTTTCAGCTGAGAGGCCATCCCCGAGCTGGGCTATGTATCCACTAAGGAGATTGATGGCTATCTCTCACAGTAAAAGTCTCATCCTAATGCTAAGACAATACTCTATTGGGTTTATGAAGCAATCCAGGGAACATTCACAATACTTCACATTCAAGGGCACATCTCACTGCTAAGCCAATACACGATTGGGTTTATCAAGCAATCCAGAGAATAATGGTTCAACGCTAAGCTAGTGAGTTCACTAAAGAACTGCAGGCATCTCAGACTAATCAGCTAGCATGGCACCCACAATACCTACCTCACCCAACATGAGGAAGGTCCCCTTCTCTGTTTCTCACTCCCTCGACATCCCTTCCCTCCAATTCTATAGAGGGTGGTCATAGAAAGGTCCAACCACTGTTCTCATGAGTTTACAGCCTTCACTAGGTTTATCAAGAACTCAAGCAATAAGGAGGATGGTGCTAAGCCATTGAGCTCATCGACAGAGTTGTAGACATCTCAACACTCGACATCTGGCACCCACATTACCTACCACACCCAACACAAGGAAGGTCCTCTTCAGGGTGGGCATAGAAAGGTCCATCCGCCAGTTCTATGAGACTACAGTCTTAACTGGGTTTATCAAGCGATCCAACCCCAAAACTTGCCCTTCCACTACTGCTACAACCAATAGGTTACTAACCTGGTTGCAGACTAAAATCTTTCCTGCAACATGTCACTCTATACTTTTTCCACATTACATAGGGAATCACGTTCCTCTTCTTCTCGGCTTCACAACTGGCTTCCCAAACATTGGTGAATGATAGTGGATGAGTAATTGTGGTTGCATGAATAACGAATCATGAATGAATGAATCCCCTCTTCCCTAACCACGGGATAGCAAACAGGTTGTGCGGATTCCCCAGGCATGGAGTGGCTTACGGGGCACGCAAACACAGGTCGTCCCATGTCATACGGGTCCGCAGGTCTGTTCCATACTCCATCGACTTCATGAGCCGATCTATTCAACCACTCTCTTACAGTTGCATTAATGGTGGTATGGGAGGTCAAATGGGTTCATGAATGGACAAGTGGCAACATAGGTTCCCATCCCACAACCCCCTCACCACTCCCTAGTGGATACACACAGCCCCCTTCTCTTACATTGCCTCCATAGCCAGTCCCTTAGGTATTTTATTGCAATAATAATAATTACATCATTTACAATGCTCCATGGCTTAACAACCCATGGTTGATTAACTATCAAATACTTGCCTGTGCAATACAACCAGAACATCCACTAGTGGGGTGTTGGCCTTGAGGTCCACACTAGGGAAAACACATACATAACATGTATACAATATTCACATCAAGCCAATAATCACAGGGGTCGGAATATGGGTATTACAACTCCCTCCCCCTTCAAAATACACCGTCCTCAGTGTTCCCAAAATTGAACAAAAACGGGAATGCCTCTCGCATGGAATCCTCTAGCTGCCACGTGGCCTCCTCGGGGCTAAGGTGTCTCTACTTTACCTGCCCTATGGACCTGTTCCAGAGCAAGGTAACCTTCCTGTCGAGGATGCACATAGGCTCCACTTGGAACTCCCCTTCTAGTTCCACCTGTATCACATTCCAATCAATTGTGTGATTAGGATCATGTGCATATTTATTAAGCAAAGAAACATGGAAAACATTATGAGCTTTCATGTTAGCAGGTCCTATCCTATAAAGGACTTCAAACGACCCACAATATCTTGGTGCCAACTTGGAACAACTTCTCAACTTCATGGAACTCTTTCTTGGTTTACTCTCAGGTAAACATGATCCCCAATCTAAAATTCCTTATGCACTCTTTTCAGATCTGCATAACTTTTCTTCCTGTCCCGTGCTGCCTTCAAATTCTTCATGATCTTCACGATCTCTTGCTCCATTTCCTCAATCATTTTGGGTCCAAGCACTACCCCGTTCACTGGGCTGTCCCAACTCACTGAAGTTCTGCATCCTTTGCCATACAACACTTCAAAGGGACTCATTTGTCAATGATGCTTGATGTCCATTGTTGTAAGCAAATTCCACTAAGTGTAAATAGTCTTCCCACTTGGATGGTTTGTCCATCACATACATCCTTAACATGTCTTCAAGAATCTGATTTACTCTCTCAATTCGGCCATCTATTTGAGGATAATAGGTCGTGCTAAACTTCAATTGAGTTCCTAGTTCCTGAAACAATCCTTTCCAAAAATTGGATGTGAACTTCATGTCACGGTCTGAAATTATTGCCTTGGGAAATCCATGCAACCTGAATATCTCTCTCATGAAAATATTTGCAATGCCATTAGCCTTGTGAGTGGACTTGACTGGAATGAAATGAGCTACCTTTGATAGCTTGTCCACCACCACCATGATTGCATCATGTTTCTTCACTGTCATTGGCAACCCTGCTATAAAATCCATAGAGATCACTTCCCACTTCCATTATGGAATGGGCAATGGCTGCAACAATCTTGCTGGATGTTGATGCTCTTCCTTGACCTGTTGACACTTCTGACACCTAGCAATGTACGCAGCTATGTTTCTCTTCATACCATGCCAAAAGTACTGCTTCCTTGCTGCTGTTATAGTCTTCTAATATCTTGTATGTCCTGAGTATGGTCTTTGATGTATGTCATCCATCACCAACTTCTTCAAATCCACACTGTTTGGAATGTACAGTCTGGTGTTTTGATAAATGAGAACATTATGCTCACCCAACTGATATCTTGTATATTTGTCATCCATAACACCTTGCTGCAATTTCTCCTTGATCTGAAGGTAGATTTCATCACTCTTTTGAGCCTCTAAAATCCTTGCCTTCAAGTTTCATTCACACCTACTTACTGCTGCAATATGAAATTTCCTGCTAAGTGCATGAATGATTTTATTCTATTTTCCTTTAACATGTTTGATTTCCAAATCAAACTCACATAGAAACTCCATCCATCTAGTTTTCCTATCATTCATATTCGGCTGGTCAAACAAATAATTTAAACTCATGTGATCAGTCCCGAGTTCAAATCTTCGTCCCAAGAGATATTGCCTCCATCTCTTGAGAGCATGAACTATGGCTGCTAGCTCTAAGTCACGGTTGACGTAGTTCCTTTCATGCTCTTTCAGCTTCCTTGACTCATAACAAATTACCCATCGTTCCTGCATTAGTACTCCATTGAGTCCTTCAAGGCAAGCATCAGTGCATACTACAAAATCCTTACTAGGATCTGCAATTTTTAGAACAGGGGCACTAGTGAGCAATTTCTTCAACTGCTGGAAGCTATTCTCACATTTCTCAGACCATACAAATCTGATACTCTTCCTTTTCAATTAGGTGATCGGGTGAGCTATCTTGGAGAACCCTCCGATAAATATTCTGTAGTAACCAGCAAGACCCATAAAAGATATTACATCTGCAACATTCCTCGGAGTAGGCCAATCCATTATGGCCTCAATATTCTCTGGATCAATTGCAATACCTTTTGTTGATATAATATGACCCAAATACTGCACTTCCTCTTGATAGAAGTTACACTTACTAAACTTGGCATACAACTGATGTTCTCCAAGAACTTGCAATACCATCCTTAGATGCTCATTATGCTCTTCTTCATTCCGTGAATAGACCAAGATGTCATCTAGGAACACAATCACAAACTTATCCAAGTATTTATTGAAGACACTATTCATGAGGCACATGAATGTGGTAGGTGCGTTGGTGAGACCAAACGGAAACATTGTGAATTCATAATGACCATACCTAGTCTTGAAAGATGTCTTATGAATGTCCTCTTCCTTAATCCTCACTTGGTGGTACCCCGACCTCAAGTCAATCTTAGAGAACACTCTAGCTTCCTTCATCTGATCAAACAAGTCGTCAATCCTTGGCAAAGGATACCTGTTCTTAACTGTCACTTTATTGAGCTGTTTGTAATCAATACAAAGCCTCAATGTTCCATCTTTATTCTTCACAATTAACACAGGTGCACCCCAAGGGGATACATTAGGTCTTATATATTTCTTGCCCATCAATTCTTGTAGTTGCATCTTCAACTCTATCAGCTCAGGTGTGCTCATTCTATAAGGAGCTTTGGAAATTGGTGTTGCTTCTGGAACAAGATTAATGGAAGAGTCAATATCTCTCTTGGGTGGCAGTCCTGACACTTCATCCAGAAACACATCTTCGAAATCTTGCAATAATGGGAAGTCTTCTATCCTTGGTCCTTTATCTTCTGCCGAATCTGATGTATGCAAAACATACAATTGACAACCCTTCCTGTAGAATTTTCTCAGCTGTAGGGATGAAATATGCCTCACTAAGACTCGCTTCGGAATTCGTTTTACCAGCCTTGGCTTGCCTTCATCATCAAGGCATTCAAGTTCTTTATCATAACAGTCTAATTTGGCTCTATGCCTTTCCAACCAATCCATGCCACTTAAGGCATCATATGATCATAATGGTAAGACATTCAATTCTGCATGAGTGAGGAGTCCATTCAATTCTATGGGACACTTCCCCACTACTTCACTTACCTTCCTCTTGGTGCCTGTGGCTAACTGAACTAGCCAAGCTTTGCTATGATTTTCTTTACCAAGAGAACAACTTTCAACTACCCCAGGAGATACATAACTATGGGTAGACCCTGTGTCAATCAAAACAGAAATATATTGCTTCATAATCTTACCCTCAATCTCCACCACTGCTGATTGGTGGTTTGCTTGACAGTCATCCAGTGCTGCATAGATCCTAGGCACTGCTCCTGCCATGTTTCCTACTGTAGTTTCTCTTTCAATGTTGTGCAAGCTCTTCGGGTACCCCCTTTTAGTCGGACAATCTTTAAGCATGTGGTTTTCTCCACATCCCGAACACTGAAGTGGTCCTTTTTGTGTTTTGTCTGCTGCTACTTTTGGCTTAAATCCACTCCTAGCTTGCTGTCTCGGTGGAAAGGTTTTGGGTTGATTTCTAAGAGGTGGTTTAAATCCACTTCTTCTTGGTTCGAACTTGCCCTTGGGCTTGAATTTCCATGCTGACTGCATTTTTTATTTACCTTCACCCTGCTCATAGCAATGCTCTGTCATTCTAATGGCTTCTTCCAAGTTTGGTGGACTGAAAAACTCAATCCTATCTTTGTAGCTCCGTGGTAGACTACCAAGGAAACATTGGATCTTGACTCTTTCATCCTTGATGTAGTCCACATACCTCAGCAGCTCCAGAAACTTATGAACATGCACATCCAGAGTGTTCTGCCCAAGCTTGAGTTCATTGAACTCTTTCCTTTTATTGTTGTAGTACCTAGATGACAGGTATTTATCCTGAAAGTACCTCTGGAATCTGTCCCAATTAATCCTTCTTTCACTGATTCCTTTCACTTGCATGAGGTGCTCCCACCAAATAAAATCTCTTCCACCAAGGTTATAGATAGCAATCTTATCCTTTTCATTCTCTGAATACTCATGTATTCTGAAGTACTTCTTCATTCCAAGAAGCCATGCCTCTGCTTCTTGACCTTCCTTACCTTCACCATCAAAAGTGGGAGGTTTTTCCTTCCTGAACTTGCCTTGGGGAATACCTCTGTAATTCTTTCTGCTCCTACTCCTGCTAGGAGTATGCCTTGGGTTTCCTTGAGAACCCTGGGAAACAACTGACTGACTAGAATGAGATCTAGAAGAGGGTGTTCTGTGTTTTCTTCCCACAGAATTCCTTCTAGGGCTTAGAGTCCCTCTCCTAGAACGACCCCTCGACTGACTTTCTGCGTTCATTTCTTCTCGGCCTTCGTTGCTCGGATTAGACCTATGATTTACTTTCTGCTGCAGGTCTATGAGTCTCTGCAAGATAGCTGCATTAAGTTGATGTTTCTCTTCTTGCGCCTTCATCAACCATTCATTGAATCTTACCATGGTATCAACCAAGTTTGGGGGCGTTACTTGTACCCTCCTTCAACCAGACTCTGCGTCTATATGTGCTTCCTGCACATTTTCGCCTAGAACATCTTCCTCTTGTTCGTAAGGATGTTTGTAAGGGTACTGAGCATCATCAAAAGTCACCATCTTTACTTATCTGCACGCAGCCCTTCTGGACAACTCAACTTACCATTGCTGCTGCTGTCACTGTGCATAACAGAAACATCTATTAGACATTACTAGCATACAATAAATATTACACATCCATTCAAATATGGAATTCATTGGACAATCAATCAATTAATACACATTCATCCAAAACCCGCGTCATGGATGCATTCCTTGCATATAAATCTCTTCATGGCTCAGACCAATAGCTCCAGTGATGTAACCTCACTCTGATACCACTCTGTAGCGCACCCTGATCCCATCCCTAGGATCTGGTACCTATCTATCATGTACTCCGAACCTCTACGGGTCCCTTAGGGGTGAAGGAAGACTCTAATACCTTTTTTTTTCTTCAAAATGCTTCCATTCACGCCTCTCCACAATTTCATCACTGGATCTGCAATCCGCAATCCATAACTCTCTTGGATCCGCAATCCACAAGTTGCCTCAGATTTGCAATCCGAAATCCGCAACTCTCTTGGATCCGCAATCCGCAAGTTTCCTCGGATCCGCAGTCTGCAATCCGCAACTCTCTTCGATCCACAATCTGCAAGTTTCTTTGGATCTGAAATCTGCAACCTACAATCCGCATTGCGGGATTCGGAAGACGGATCACCGAACTTATCTCCCCAAAACCCTTCCGCAATCCGCAATCCACATTGCGGAACTCGGGATAGCGGAAGTCTAATTATTTCGTCAACTGCCTTTCCGCAATCTGAAATCCGAAATCGTGGAAGTCAGAGTTGCGGAGGTCCAACTTCACTTTACCGAAAGACTACTCCTTCCGTAATCCGCATTGCAGAAGTCGGAGTTGCAGAAGTCCAAGCATGACTTTCCAAAAAAGTTTCCTTTCCGCAATCCGCAATCCGCATTGCGGAACCTCCTTCTCCACATCTGCAAAATTCCTAGACTTGTTTCTCCCTCGTCCTTGAGCCAAATGCTGCAAGTCCAGTACCGTTGGAAAGCTCTTGGAGAGATATTTCCACTGGTATAACTCTTACATCCATATGAGGATTATAACCTTGCCATTATCTCAACTGAATATCCCATCATAACTTCACTTTTCCATGCCTTAGAACTTCATAAAACTCTATTTGTCTTCTCCCATGAATTTTCCACATCCTTCTCTTTCACAGAGGAATTCTAACAGTCCTGAAGAGGTTATCACTCTCATCTCAGGTCCAGATGAGGTTAAATCCCATCCTCTTGAAGATGAACTCAACACATGACAACATGGGTAATAAATTGAACTAGTTAACATATTACAACCTACAAGGTGAGTCATGCATAACATTCATATAACAATGGAGTATTCAACATGAAATCAATTCTGTATACAAGCTCACACATAGCTATCTATTGATTCCATTCACACAACCATTCAATCAAAATCACATATCAAACGGATACAATACATGCATCAACATAATTAACACCATAAAACACTTATCTTGAGACTAAAGCTGTCCCAGGAAACTGGCTACGTGAGGACAACGTTCCACCCAACCATAGGTCTCTGTCCAACCTGTACTCTTTCAGCTGAGAGACCATCCCCAAGTTGGGCTATGTATCCACTAAGGAGGTTGATGGCTATCTCTCACAGTAAAAGTCTCATCCTCATGCTAAGACAATACTCTATTGGGCTTATCAAGCAATCCAGGGAACATTCATGGTACTTCACATTCAAGGGCACATCTCACTACTAAGCCAATACACGATTGGGTTTATCAAGCAATCCAGAGAATAATGGTACAACGCTAAGCTAGTGAGTTCACTACAGAACTGCAGGCATCTCAGACTAATCAGCTAGCATGGCACCCATAATACCTACCTCACCCAACACGAGGAAGGTCCCCTTCTTTGTTTCTCAGTCCCTCGAGATCCCTTCCCTCCTGTTCTATTGAGGGTGGTCATAGAAAGGTCCAACCACTGTTCTCATGAGTTTATAGCCTTCACTAGGTTTATCAAGCACTCAAGCAATAAGGAGGATGGTGCTAAGCCAATGAGCTCATCGACAGAGCTGTAGACATCTCAACACTCAACATCATGGCACCCACATTACCTACCACACCCAACACAAGGAAGGTCCTCTTCTTTGTTGCTCAATACCTTGAGACCCCTTCCCTCCAGTGCTATTGAGGTTGGGCATAGAAAGGTCCATCTGCCAGTTCTATGAGACTACAGTCTTAACTAGGTTTATCAAGCGATCCAAACCCAAAAATTTCCCTTCCACTACTGCTACAACCAATAGGTTACTAACCTGGTTGTAGACTAAAATATTTCCCGCAACATGTCACTCTATACTTTTTCCACATTACATAGGGAATCACGTTCCTCTTCTTCTCGGCTTCACAATTGGCTTCTCGAACATTGGTGAATGATAGTGGATGAGTAATCGCGGTTGCATGAATAACAAATCCTGAATGAATGAATCCCCTCTTCCCTAACCATGGGATAGCAAGCAAGTTGCGCGGATTCCCTAGGCATGGAGTGGCTTATGAGGCATGCAAACATAGGTCGTCCGCTGCCCCACGGGTCCACAGGTCTGTTCCATACTCCATCGACTTCATGAGCCGATCTCTTCAACCACTCTCTTACAATTGCATTAATGGCGATATGGGAGGTCAAATGGGTTCATGAATGGACAAGTGGAAACATGGGTTCCCATCCCACAACCCCCTCGCCACTCCCTAGTGGATACACACAACCCCCTTCTCTTACGTTGTCTCCATAGCCAGTCCCTTAGGTATTTTATTGCAATAATAATAATTACATCATTTACAATGCTCCATGGCTTAACAACCCATGGTTGATTAACTATCAAATACTTGCCTGTGCAATGCAACCAAAACATCCACTAGTGGGGCCTTGAGCTCCACACTGGGGAAAACACATACATAACATGTATACAATATTCACATCAAGCCAATAATCACAGGGGTCAGAATAGGGGTATTGCATGGGTAGGGGCCTCCACTAGTGTAGGTATACGAGGATATGGATGAGCCTAAGTTGTAGGTAGATGAGGATATGGATGAGCCTAAGTTGTAGGTAGGGGTATTACATGGGTAGGGGCCTCCACTAGTGTAGCTAAATTTCGGGTGGATGTGGTAGACATGTTATTGACATTGTTGGCTCGAGAAGGAGTTTTCCCTATATGGGTTCCAAAGATCATGCAAGGCCCCGACCTAAGTTAGAGGTTTGGAGGATTATTCCTCAATATATGAGGGGTTCGATGTGTCATATCATCAGTGCAACCAACCTTCTATCTATTATGAGGGAGGCCAATGGTAGTCGGTCTTCCTCTACATTTGATGAGGGAGGCGATTGTCCTCCTCCTCTTCCTCCACCTCCTCCCCGTCCTTGTCATCATGACGACTGACCACTATTTCCTCCTCTACCCACAACTATGACACCACCATCTTTGGCTCATCCATAGGTCGACAGACCACCCTTTCCTCCTCAATGAGCCAACCATCCACCATCTCCTACTCCACTTGTCTCACTTCAATATGGGATGGTTAGAGCGGACGATATATATCTTTTGGGAGATATCTATGCTGCTCTCCACTCTACTTTTTTTCCTAGCAGAGGTACTAATGCCTCTCGCTCTGCTGGTGGAGGTGCCGATCCCTTTGGCTCTATTAGAAGAGGTTGTGATGTCTTTGGTTTTGTAGTTTGACCAACTATCTCATAGCATTTATTGTACTTGAGATGTATGTTTGTCATATATAATGAGTTTGATGTTATTGTTCACACACACACACACACACTGTATTTTTCATGTTGATGTTGATGTTTATTTATTTGTTGATGGTGATGTGTATGTTAGGTCATGTTAGATATGTTTGCTAGGTGTGCTTGATAGATATGTATGTTAGATGTGTGTGATAGTTATGTTAGATAATGCAACTTGTGTTTTGTTATATGTTATTATTAGATTCATGTGTTAGATGATGTTTGAATACATTAGATGATGTTAGGTAATGTTTACATATGTATGTTAGGCGATGTTTGATGTGTATGTTAGATTATGTTAGCTAATTTTTTTTGTATATGTAAGATGATGCTTATCTTTGATACGTGATGATAGATGATGTTTATTAGATGTGCGTGATGGTTATGTTAGATGATATTTATGTTTGTTAGGTGGTGATGATGATGATGATGATGGTATGCTAGATGATGTTAGGTGATTTTAGATGTAATTACTAGATGTTTATCTCAAATGATGTTAGGTGATATTAGATGTGAATGTTCGTGTTTTCTAGATGTGTATGTTAGATGCGTATCAAAAAAAAATTCCTCCAATCTTATATTGTGTATAAACATCATGCTTATTAAATTGTGAAAAACATTATGCATATTTATTTTGAAAAATTGTGAGAGGTGTTTATTAAAAAACATCAATGATGACTTCTTTCTTACAATGTAGTTATTGTCACATTGTTACAATTAATGTAAACAATTTTGTGAACTTAGATTATAAAATAAAATAGAGAAATATTTGACATCTAATATCTTAATTATATTTAAATTAATTAATTTAATAAATATTTTAATAATACAATGCATTTCATTCCCCTATAAGAAATATTTGTTTATACTAATTTATCATGAACTTCTAACTTACGTTTGCATCTAAATTTTACATGTAATTAAACGAAAATCATAATTAATCATGAAAATGGATTGTTGTTATTACAACCTTGAAACATGTTTTAATTAAATCAGTATTAATTATGAGGTCACTTCTATAACAATAAAACAACAAAAAAAATGCTATTATAATGCAAAATGAAAATAAATGATGTAAGGTTGACTAAAACAATGATAAACATGATATACACTGACTTATATTTTTACAATATAATCACTATAAACCATATAACCCTTACCTATAAAATGTATAACCCATAACAATTAATAACTCCTAACCCCTCACCATGAAAACACTTATGAGATGTCCAAATCCATGCCAATATCTCTAGTTTAAATGACATTGTTAAATATGTTGCACATATTCATCTCTTATGAAATTATGGGTGTTTACGAATTTGAGTGTAGATTTTATGTAGACTTTGTGGATTTTGTAAGGGCATTTCCTTCTTTTATGCGACATATAACATTATTGAAAAATACAAATGTTTATTGTTATTGTTGTAATTTTTATTTCATCAACCATATTTAAAAATAGAATTATATGTTGCACTACAACAAACCGAGATCTAAACAATATTATCTACCATAAAAAATGTTTTCAATATGTTAAACCCCTCAAATGTTCCAATCATGCTTGATGTAATTAAAACCCCTCAAATGTTCCAGTCATGCTTGATGTAATTAAAACCCCTTAAATGTTTCAATAATACTTGATGCAATGAAAATAACTTATCTAACTTTAGTAATTTAAATAACCATAAAAATATCTTTTATAAATTTGTAAAAATAAGTTTGAACTATTAAAAATAGAAAAAATTGGTGTCCTCAATACCTTAGCTACCAGAGCCCTCAAGGTGTGCGATGTTAGCCATCTGGAGGATGAAAAGAATAACCTACTTGATGTTTTTGAAAGTAACGGTTACCCGAGGAAGGCTGTAATCAAAGCCTTTGATAAATCTAATCAAGGTCCCAATGCCAATTCTAGTAAAGGCGATGAAACTTCTTGAGTTTTCCTACCTTACATCAAAGGTACTACTGATAAGTTAGCTAGAATTTTAAAGAAAAAGAACATCATCACCAATTTCAAACCCCTCACAACAATTAGGAACTCTCTTAGATCTATGAAGGACCCTATCAATCCCTCAAATAGGAGAGGGGTTTATCTTATCCCCTGCTCTTATGGCTTACCTTATATTGGTGAAACCGGTCGTTCTTTTAATACGAGGTTTTGTGAACATGCTGCAAATATTAAGCACAATCGTGCGCATGCCTCTGCTCTCTCCGAGCATGCAGACAAGACAAAACATCATGTTTGCCTTGAAAATGCTAGGATTCTTGCCATTGAAGATCACTCCTTTAATAAGAAATTCAAAAAATCCATTGAGATCATAAAGTACCTCAACAACCTTAATATGGACGACAACTAGAAAATCAACTCCAACAGGACGCCGATGCTTACAACTAGATAATAACCCAACTTTCCTTTTATCTCTCATTTTCCCATTTTTTATTTAATTTAGACTCCTCTCCTTAATCCACGTCCTTTTCTCCTTTCTCTTTATCTCTCAATGATCCCTCTTTTTATTGTTAACCTTTGCATTATTATCAACTTAATGTTTTTCTTCCTTTTAAATTCCTTTCACTTCACCTTAACCCCCTTTTTTCATACTTTTCCACCTTTTATTAATTCATTTGTTTAAATTTATTTTTGACCAATCTATTCATCCTCCTTATCTATTATTTAATTTGACTTTTATATTATCTTTTATTTACTTCTACTCTTTATCTTATCTTGTTTTATTTTATATTTCTACAATTACTTTGTGCCCTTAACTACTTGAACGCCTAGGTCTTGTGACCTAATTTATTTTATTTTCCTTACAACTTCCTAATAATAATATGGAATTTGATTTTAATATTAAAAAACTCCCTCTTTCATTGGCTTAACTTTATGATTAGGGTTTTTGAACTCTACTTTTTCCCTATTTAAGACCTATCAAGGATTATAAATTTTTCATCTACCTCTCTCATTTTCCTAAAGATGGATCATATTGGCTTGGTTCGAAATGTCGATTCAAATAATTTCACTATAATGGATCCATAAGACTCTTTCTTTTTTTTTCCATGGAAAAATTCGAAATTTTATTTCAATAGATTGAAAAAAATTACATTCTGTACATGTAGTAGAATCATAGTGATCCCTACATTGTCACATATTGCTGATCATGTATCTAACAGGTCTATGAAACCCAAACAAACTCAAAAAAAAAAAAATGCTGTCCATAACAGCTCACCTATAGCAGGTTACAAATTTCGATAATAACTTCAAAAATTCAGTCATCTGCATAGAAAACGCAGCAATTTTGTTTGCACTATTTTCTTGGATTTTCCAGATTAGTCACAGCTGAGGCTGCCTCCTCTGCTGCAGGCGATATCCTTCTAACAATCTTCAGTAAGATGATTGAAAAGATTTATCAAACAGTTGTAGACTCCAATGTAGCTAATTCCATGAAGTAAAAGCCCTCGTTTTCAGCAAAATCCAGTGTATCTGCCAGCCCTCGAAGTCAGATTAATTGTCAGCCATAACAATGATTATCTGCAAGGTCTCCTGAGCCACCGCTTCACATTACTTGTAATATCAAAAACCAACAAATCTCCCACAGCCCTTCTGTAAAATTCACTTGTGATTGCCCAATACCCGTACCATGTTTGACATGCAACAAAAATAGAAAAACTGAAATGCAGTGACTGGAAGAAAGCAGTCCAGAAGCCATGTTATAATATCTTAATGTCCAGAATGAATCAAACGCCCAACCTGTCCTCCAATGCCACGTTGAAGGGCAAATGGTAAAAACTGTAGGATGTAACAGTGTTATAATATGTAATTCTCCATGTGCCGAGATCAAGACGTTGTTGAGTAGCTTCTTTGGAAAGTAGGTCTGCCATACCATTTCTTTCCCTGTAAATATGTGTAAATGTTATATAGTTAAAATTCTGCTTTAATCGTAAAACATCTTCCAGTATAGGAGAGAGGACCATCACATTACAGCGGGTATGTTCATTTGTCCAATCAATAACAATCTGTGAGTCTCCAAAAATCTGTAATGTGCGGCAACCCTGTTCAAGTGCAAAAATCAGCAACAGTCTGAGCGACATGATTTCAGCATAGTTGTTTGTACCGCTCCCCAATCCAGCCGCTATGTGGAAGTAATGTGTATCAGATAAGTGTAATACGATCCCCACACCGCACACCAATTGATCCATAGATGCGCCATCGAAAAAAGCCCACGGTTGTGAAGTATCAATAGTCTCAGCGATCACAGGACGAATTCTAATTGGTTTATTGGCAGCCTTGTAATGTAAAATGATGGCCACAGCTTGAGCCACTACCTGCTCCATCGGGACTCTACAATCCTGGAAAATAATCTTGTTGCGCGTGATCCATAAACCCCAGGCAAAAATGCATGGGACCGCACAGATGGTAGAATTCTGTTGTTCAGTCCACCAAACTTTGAATGCCTCATCCACATTTTCGCCCCACCAACGCGTGTTGATATCCAGGTGATTGCAAATGTGTGTCCATACCGTCTGTGTAAATCGGCAGTGGATAAATAAGTGTGATAGAGTCTCGTCCTCCTCCCTACATAATGGGCAAATGCCCGGGCCCTGTAAAAATCGTCTTTTCAGAGTATCCCATGTAGGAACCTTATGTTCTAAAATCGCCCAAAAAAGTAGTTTGGCTTTTCCAGGGCATTTTAGTTTCCACAGGTTTTTCCACCACCACACCAAAGCCCGATTTTGCACCTCCAAATTAAGCTGAATGTATCCAAATTTAGGTGTGTATCGACCTGATGGATGATGATCCCAAATAAGTTCATCAGGCCTATCTGTCAGCCGAATATGTGTGAGTCTTAATGTCCGAATGTAGTCCTCCCAAAACCCAATCAGATTCTCAGGAACCTCAAAACGCTGGGCAGAGGTCCATCCCTGGTGCATAAGTGTGGATAAGCCCGGTTGTGCAATATCAGCTAAAAACAGACATCCCCTAGCTGACAGAAAGTTCCTTAAGTCCACAGGCAGGACATGTCCCCCCCTGCATCCTACCCAAGGATCCAGTCCAAGACGGAGAGATTGCCCATTCCCAATTCTCCACACTAATCCCGATCCCACCAACTGAAAATGCTGAACCACCGCTTTCCATACCACAGAGCAATTTGCCCTCGTCTTATTTCCCATCCTAATCCATTCAAGTAGAGTTAAGGGGGCAATATATTTGTGGTATACCACCTTAGTCCAGAGGCTCCGGGTATGGATGATTCGCCAGGCCACCTTAGCCCCCAAAGCTTTGGCAAATAGGAAGATATTCTTTAAGCCCCAGCCACCCAGTGCTTTGGGGATCGCAATCAAAGCCCATCTAACCCATACCAATGCTCGATTCACTCCCTTACCCTTCCAAAGGAAGGCAAAAACCAATCGACGGATCTGCTCCAAAACTCCTCTGGGAATCCACGCAAGTGACATCCAGTATACCGGTATTGCTTCCAAAACTGATTTAACCAGAATCAATCTCCCAGCCCGCGAGAGCCATTTTTGACTCCATCCATGTAGTCTCTGCTCCAATTTAGCAATAAGCCAGTGCCAATCAGCCTTATGATATGAATTGGGTTTTAAGCGAAATCCAAGGTACTTTAAGCCGTCATCAATATCCATTATCCTATAGGGCAGTCTGATGGCCAGTCGGTGGATCTCCAGCTCATTTAATTGCGAGCATGAGATAGTGGATTTTTCAGTATTCACAAGCATACCCGCGGCGACATGCAGAAGATTGAGTCCTTCGACCACCTTATCAATAGCCAGTTGCGAGCCATCACAAAATATAAGTATATTGTCCACAAATAGAAGATGTGAGATATACATTACCTGGGTAATGGAGATGCCACGAAAGGAGCCATCAGCCTTCGCTTTCAGGATAAAACGACTGAGGCCTTCTGCAACAAGGAGAAATAACAATGGTGATAGTGGGCAGCCTTGACGTAGCCCCCTGCCCGCATGGAAGAATGTGCTGGCCGAACCATTGATCAATACAGCAAAACTCACCGTAGTGATGCATGCCATTATCCAACGAACGAATTCATAGCAGAAGCCCAGATGTGTAAGAAGCATCCTGAGATAAAGCCAACTCACCCGATCGAAAGCTTTAGAGAGGTCAATCTTTATCACAGCACCCTTTTGCTTCTGAACCTTCAGTGTATGTAAACCTTCTTGTGCTACACCAATGGCCTCGTGAATTTGTCGACCTTCCAAGAATCCAAATTGTTCACATGAGATATGCTGAGACAGGATATTTTTAAGTCTCCTAGCCATAACCTTTGAAATGATCTTATAAATGCAATTGCACAGTGAAATAGGTCTGAATTCATCAAATCGATCAGGTTTGTCTGTTTTGGGAATGAGAGCAATAAAAGTCGAGTTAAAGGGACCATGTACAAAACCAACCTTTCTAGATTCTTCCACCACAGTCAATAATTCCTCCCCAAAACAGTCAAAGAATCCCAAGTAAAATTCAATAGGCCAGCCATCAGGCCCCGGGCTTTTATCTTTCTGGAAAGATTGCATAACCTGCAAGAGCTCAGTCGATTGCACCTCCTCCATCAATAGTCGATTCTCATCCTCCCCCACAAAACGTGGGAAAAGCTGAGACATCCGAATAACCTCAGCTATGGAGGCCCCAGGTTGAGCGGTGAATAATTCTTCGAAGTGTCGGACGCCCATCTCAGCCAAGCCATCAAAGCTGGAGACCCGTTCCCCTTCAGATGAAGATAGTTCCCAGATTGAGTTAGTGAATTTTCTTCCCTTTGCATATGCTTGAAAGAATTTTGTATTCTCATCCCCGCACTGTAGCCAAATCGCCCTGCTTTTCATGCGCCACATCTCTTCACGCTCACACAGTAACACATTCCTTCTGCTCTCCCAGTCCAGCAGCTCACCTTTCTGCTGTTCATCCAGATATCCCATACCCCGACAGAGTAATAGTCTATCAATATTCAGCTCAGCATCCCTCAGAGTCTGATCATCTTTTACCTTTTTATCATATGCCCAGATTGTCGTGGCCTCTTTTATACGCTTGAGATTGAGTTGGAAGTGAGCGCCCGCATGTTCCAGTGACTCCAGAGGTCGATGAACCCACTGTTGCTGCACTAAATTCAGATAATCCTCCTCCTTCAACCAGCTAGGATTGAACTTGAATGGACTAGGAGGTTTGTTACGACTGCCTCTTAATTCCAGTAGTATGGGACAATGGTCAGAGACCCCCCCTGATCCAACCCATTGCTTGACAACATCAACCCCCAGTGCCAACACATCAGCCACCAGAAACCTATCCAGTCTCTTTGCCACCCTTTGATCCCCTGCTCTCTTATTCCTCCACGTCGGGGTTAACCTGGGAGGCTGGATGTCAAGTAGATCCTTTCCAGCAAAAGCTTGTATGAAAAAGTTAGCTAATGGATCCGGAGCAGCACGAGGCCCCCAAACTTCAGATGATCCCAGGGATAGATTGAGATCTCCCCCCAATATCACATCCCTTCCGTCAAATAGATCCATGCTAAGCAAGGAGTCCCAGAATCCAGCCCTATTAAGATAGGGGCCATAAATATTCAGAATCGTTATCAACTTGCCAATCTCAGCATCCCATACTTCCAAACCAATACCAGAAGAGATACCCCAAGAGCTATCATATCTGCAATTTTTCACCTTCCACCCCGTTGCCATCCCTCCAGAGCGACCACGAGCATCCACACCCACAAACTTCCAGCCAGGTAGCAATGTTTCCAGTAACCGAACCACCTCCACACTGCTGCCCAATGTTTCTTGTAGTAGTAATATATCAGGTTGATTAATATCCACCAACCTCCGGAGAGACGATTTTTTAATGGGACTCACCAACCCACGACAGTTGAATGACAATAGTTTCATATATAACCCCCTTCCAGGGTTTTCGCAGCTCTAAGTGCCCATTCAATAGTGGATTGAGTGCCCATTACCAAATCAACTTTTGCTCGATCTTGAGCTTTGGACAGGTGAGACTTCCGTCCCCGACCCTTCCCCATAGTATTTGCAGCCAATTCAGGAAGTCCCCTACCCCCCGATCCATCAGCAGAGATCACCCTATTTCGAAGAGCATACCGAATACTACGACCCACAGAATTGGGAGAGGGTAGAGTGGATACTAGAGGTGGCGTGAATGCACAATGTGTGACAGGAATTACACAAGGCGCTACAGTGCAAGGTGATACAGGGCAGTCAGGTGTATGTGACTTTAAACAAATCCCCCCCAGATCAGTGGAGACAGAAAAGAGTGGATCGTTTGAAGAGTAAAGTAGAGACTTACCCCGGGGGGATGTGCCCCTACGAGAGATCAGTTCATGAGTCTTACTGGAGGCTGCACGAGTTAAGTCTGTCTTGGAACCCAATGCAGTCCCCACTCCATCCATCTTCAATCTCTGAAGATTATCCCAGCCCACGTTTTCCACAGTAGACAAGGGTGTCCCGGAACCCGGAAAGCCACACGATACCTCAGAGTTTGATACGACAGCCTCAGTGGCAATAGTAGTCACATATTCATGTTCCCCAGCCATCAGTGGACTCCCCTTCAGCTCAGAATCAGTCCTAACCTCTGCTACAGGAGCAACCGACGGTTTTCTACCCCGAAAAGGTAGCTTGCACCCTGCCACCAAATGTCCAATAGCGTGACATCGGTGGCACCGAAACGGCACCCCCACATAGTCCAAGATCTGTGTGTAATCCCCATCCTTAGTCTGAACTGAGATCTCAGCCGATAGCCCCAACCTAAGATCGATTTTGACCAAGATCTTAGCCACCGAATAATTTCCTGTAGCAGTATGGGAATGGTCAGCGCATATGTATTCGCCAAGGAAATTCCCAATGGCAGCAAATCGTGATTCATTCCAGAGGTGCATGGGGAGCCCTGGTAGCTTCACCCAAATCGGTTCACGGTCGATTCTTTCAGTCTTGGAGTCAAAGAAGGGCGACCATCGTTTCAGCACAATGGGGACGCCCAGCATCGACCAATGTTGGCCTAAAACAGCATCAACCTCACCAATATTTGCCAATATAAAGGAGAACCAACCCTTCGTCAGTACCCTAATCTCCGGAGCAGCAGCCACCAGATCCTTCCAATTCTCGGCCGCCCAGCGCTGTAGGAAACCCCGCCCGAGCCTCTTTCCACGAGCGTGTCCTACCACAGCTATGCGGGAGAATTCCTCCGCTTCCTCCATCGAGACATCCACCCCCAACACCAGTTTGTCCTTCCTTCTCCGTTCCTTGACCTGGTTTGTAGAATGTTTTTCCGCCGGTGCAGGAACCCTTGCACGAGGAATCAAAGGTTCATCAACAGGTAGGCGGACTTCCACCCCAGATGCCACCGCAGTAGATGCCCCAGATTTGATTCCCAGACCTCCACTGGCCGGTCCCCGTACCTCCACATCACGGAGTTCCACTGACTGGAGCAGATTCCCAAAAGAGAGAGCAGCTGGTCCGCCACCCGACCGCATGAAATCCCTGCCTTCCGAAAGAATAGGAAAATTTGTATATGACCCCAGTTGGGGTTGCAGCGTCCGCCCCAGGAGGCCTGCCAAATCTGGCCTGTCCATTTTGCTATCAGAAGACCGATAGTTTGCTAAATCCTCCACTAAACCCTCCAGTCCAAGAGAGCTGACCGGCGAATCCATCGCACCTGCAGCCCCAGATAGATCCCCTGTCTCCCTGCCAGACAAGAAAGGGCTAGTCAAAGCCCCCGACCCATAATCCGCCGAATGTTTTGCTCCAAGATCAAAAATCCCTATGTCACCATCCCCACCCGAGGTGTAGTCCACCTCCTGCTCATATCCACTCCCCATACCACTCCAGCAGTGCCCTCACGACCTAAGTCGGACCCCGACCGATCAGTCAGAATCCCAGATAGGACCCAGTCCCCTATCCACCGTACACACCGAATTCCTCAGATCCCAAACACACAGTCTCAAGATTTAAGCACAGACAGTCCACCCCTCCAGATCAGATCCGGATCCCAACCGCGCGCCCATATGACTGGAGCAGTGGCTACTCAGAATCAATACAGCGACCCGGTTCAGCCCAAACCACGTCTATGAGCTTCTACTTCGGAATCCCAGCTAGTTCGATCCCTAGAATAAGTGCTCGCTGCCAGAGTTTTAGACCATCAATATCCAGACCGAGAAAAGGAGTCTCCAGTCTGAAAGGAGAGCGAGAACCATCACGTTCCTGGATCTGCTCTGCTAATGTGCTGAGCATCCGGCGTCGGCGCATCCACCATAATCCTCTGTAGTGAAATCAAACGTATTTCTTCCAACTGTTTCTTGGAGCCCGAATTCTTCGACTGCTTTTTATATTATTGAGATAAAAAACTATCTCCATAAGACTCTTTCACACAAATCATTACTCACAAAAGCTCGAGGACTGAAAATCATCCTATCTATTTATACATTTTTTTTTGAAAAATTCAAACATTTGTACTTATTTAAAAATATAATTTATATTTTGTAGGAGAAAATAAATAAATCTCATTATAAAAAACACATGATTTATGTATAGTTATACAATTTTTTATAAATAAAATTTATATATTCCTAAATATAGTTATAATTGTCTATTCCCAAATATAATTATATGTTCTTATTTTATATTATTACAACATGTTTAAATTTTTGTGTCGTACCTCAAATCATTAACTTTATTACTATTTACTACTTGGTGAGAAACAAAAGAACCATCAAATAAATATACAAAATGCACTAAAACTTAAAACTTAAATATTGTTTTTAAATATTAAGAATCATTTATCATGCTATTGATCTTAAAAACTTATGTATATATTAAATTCAATAATGATAAAGTTGTAATTTTGAATGCATGTAATCTCAAAATAAATTATGTGTTTTTACCAATATTAAGAACAATTTATTATTTTTACACATAATATAAATTTTATTGATACACTTTTATACTAGTTAATGTTAATTGATTTTAAATTTTACATTCATTAAAATTCATTATTGATAAAATTATTTACATTTAATCTTAAAATGATTTTTTCTTCTTCTATATAACATTAAAAGTCGTTTGATTTGGAAACTTATATTAATCATAATTCATCAATGATAAATATGTCATTTTTAAGTGTAATTAATTTGTAAATGAACTAGACATTTATAATTAATATTAAAATTCATTTATTACTTACTAGTTAATATTAAAATTCATTTAAACTTATATACTTTGTTATTGTATATTTTAAGATTATTTACATATTTATGCACATAGAAATTTTTTATGTTCATTAGATATGCATAGATAATTTAACTTTTAAAACTAGTAAATCTACATAATTAATATAAAATGACTATTTCCATATTGTTAGAAATTCATATTAAATATCGACACACATATGATGCCATAATAATGATGCCACAATAATTCTAAAAATTTATATTAAATATGCAATGGGATATAAATACCTTCAACTAAAATAAAATTCTTTTTCAATCAATCATTCCATACAATCAAAATTACTTGATAGACAAACACATATAGATCAAATTGATTGTTAACCAATGGAAATTGTTTAAAAACATCTAGTAATTAACTTTCCATTTCCACTGTCATAAGATGAAAAAAAATATAATTAGAGAATTAAACATAACAATAATCAAAAGATACATCATCACTGTAAATGATGAAATAAAACATGTACATATCACTCTCCCTGCCATCACCCTGATTGTATTCCTCGCTTGGCATGATAGCATTGTTGTTCTAAAAAATATGTTTTGATCTAGGGTCATGTCTTAATACGAACCACCAATCCCTATCCAACACATCCAGGTAAAAAAACACTTGGTTGCAATCCTTTCAAAAACATAAGGCTCCTTAGTTTCATCCCACATCTTTCTAGTGTTGATACATATTATCCCATTATCACGATATTCCTTTACATTATTCCGGTCAAATGTGTCCCACCACTTGCACCTAAAAAAAACATTGGAAAGATGAGAATCCCACTCGAATGATCTCTTGTATATTTATGACGTAACCTAACTCCCCCCCTATTAGGTTTTGATCGTGGTGGCTAGCATGACTAAATTGTTTGAACTTGACTTCCACTCCATAGTCTTGTGTGGCATGTCCACCATCGATATCCTCGATGCGAAAATGACACCCATATTCCCACATATATGGGAAGAAACACACTTGTAAAAATGTGAACAAACGATGGTGTCATATGTGTAATAACCCAACCATTAATATATAAAATATAGATGTTATAATTCAAAGGTGCATTATAAAGATAAAAATGTACACAAAGAGATTATTACCAAGTTGCCATAGCTGATCCCTATGTTTAGTGCATCCTCTTCAGTAGGTGGGTAATGACTAGATGCACCATATTTCTCTCTGAATTGGTCATCAACCCAACTATTGGGACTAATCATTAACATATTTTCTATTAAATGATTAAGATAAGACATGATTGTATTGTTGAACCATCTGAGTTCTTTCTTGTCAATGTGCCATTTCCTCCTCTTCTCTTCATACAATGCGACCCATGGGTGTGTTGGATTCATGTTGTAAGGAATGAATTTATTGATGGCATCAATTTCCGAATTTGCTATTGTATTCATGAAATCAAATCGACATATCGTACATATGAGATCAAATATAGATTATGCATATTTCCAGATATGGGGGATTAGTTTGCAGATCTGGGAATAGGGTTTATGGATTCAATATGCACAAGATCAACATAGTGATGCTATAATGCTCTCTCCTCCTTCTCATGCTTTGCTTTGCTTCTTTTATACTTATGGGGAGGCGGTTAGGGAAGTTTAGATAGTTATATATGGGAAAGAAATGGTTGAAAAATGATAAAATTGTTTTCACATATCATCAGATTTATTATTTTTTACCTTCAAAACAAGGCATATGTGTGTTGTGCACTAGCAGGGCACGTATACATGTGCTAACCCATACTAGGGCACATATGTGAAGTGAATAAGGGTTTTCTGAAGGTTTTAACCCAGAAGGGATATGTGGATTGAACCATAGAGGGATAAGGAAGTCTACAAAGGGTGAATACCGACAAAAAATGAGCATTTTGTACTGATATGGAAAAATATGCTATAATAGATGCCCCCTGATGTGTGAGGTTAGAAGGACAACTGATGGTCGAAATGCATTATAAATATTTAGAGTATGTGCATGGTGGAACAAGAAGAAGTAGTAAAATACGAAGCATATGAAGTGAACCTACAATAACACAAGTCAGAACTCTCTTCATGAGGAAGGCATACCCATGCTCAAGAGTATTAAGGGGCATGGTTTCCAAATCAAGTACACTGTAGATCAATGTGATATATAAAATCAAATATAACGACCACGGAAAAATAAATACACTCTGAATCCATGTCAAAAAGAGATCATAGCCATGAATCAATGCACATTGGATTAATGTATCATAATCAAATGGATATATCTATAAATAAGTAGTGGATAGATCAATCCCCATAAGAATCAGTGTCATAAAATGAGTAAATGAAAATCCAATGCAACTCGAGTGATAGAAAAAAGATGTGATTCTATATAATGTAATCGAGGTCATCCAACCAACTAATATGGGTACGAGTCTACACCATGTGAATAGAAGTCCCGAAGTTGAACATAGTAAGACACCATTTGATTACTGGTCATTGATGTATACCATCAACAAACACGATCCAACTCACCGATAATGATAATGAGAGGCAAGGTACCTAGTACAATCTAACAAGTTTGAATAGATATTTTGACATCAAATACCTGCAGACCCTAATAATTAGGGGTCACTGATATATTCCCACTATTGGTAGTGAGAAAACATGCCATTGATGACTGCAAGTTCCAAGGTACTAAAAAGGCTCTAGATTGCTATCCAAAAATAGATGATTTGAAGTTGATGGGAAGTGATCCGCTAAGAGGGAATTAAGGCACACCCCATCATTCAACACTGGGTAGTAGCAGAAGGCCAAATATTTGGTGGAACAAAGTGACTGATTCTGAAACATACTTGACACGTGAAGGCCAACATGCAAAAGTCAATAGTTTTGAGGAGTGACCGACACAGGTTAAAACTTACCTTGGCCATAAGCACGACACAATAAGTGACCGAGGCAACATAAAATGAAGAATGGACAAGAAATAATTTTGCGACATATGAGACATCAACATGCTTATCCATAATGACAGGAAGAATAACTACTCAGGGGAGATAATGCGTAAACGAGTTCAACTTCCTAAAGCCATAATATACTACAACCCAAATTTTAGAGATATAGACTCAAGACAATGTATTTATTTGTTTAAGGGAAACACAAATTGCTTCCAGACATAAATAAGAACCGACTCTTTCCCATCTGTCTTTTTATAATATTTTATTTTTTTGTCTTTTTCATATTATAAAATCCTGAAAAAAAAATGAAGAATGCTAAATTACATGGAAGGAAACGAGTGTTAGGGAAAAGACAACTAGTTCCAAGCACAATGAAAAAACCTATGCATAATTCCAGAAGCATGAGCATGATAAAGACACTCGAGATGTGTTTCCTCCTGGTAAATGAGTGTCAAGTTGCAAAGGAAAAATGATACAAGGCTCAACGATAATGATATAATAAATGAGGGGTTATAAAGAGTAGTAAGATGGAATCCAACATTAGGTTCAAAAGTGCAAGCGAAAAAAATGCAATGCATTTTCAACTTAAACAAAAATGCCGAGAGTCTCCCATATGGAAATGGCTAGCAAAAAGATAAAGAAGATGAATGAGTCTTCAATACAGAATTAGGAAACACTACGAAGGGACTCTCGATCCTAAAAATACAAAAACATGGATACCATAAGACATAAAGGATTTAAAATTAGGATACCCAAGTGAAGGTAGGCTCTATTGCGAAATAAATAACATATATTAAGCAACATAAAGTTGAATGTCATAACTTCTCAAAAAGACCTCATGGTGTTTCAAAACTGGAAAGGATATTGCATAATGCAATGGTGGGAAAAAGCTATCCTATAAGCTCATTTACAAAAGAATTACCAGTCAATTGATGCGAGGACCGAAAAATAATCATTTCCCTGTTCAAAAATTGATGAAACACATCCAATAACCCTAAAACAAACTCACCATTAGTCACCAAAGATTAAAATTATATCTAACTATATAAAAGTGGGTATAAAAAAGAAAGATAAAATAGGTCAAAAAAATCATTTCTACCATATCATTGCAAAATTGCAAAATTTTGGTTTTTGGTCATGTGGAAACAACCTCAATCTTCGAGTGACGATTCCAGAGGTTACATGAGACAATTCGAGTACTCGTCAGAGCCAGGTAGGAGATCTCAACCCTCTCTTTCATTTGATTTTCCTTTGACTACATTTCATTTCTAGTTTTTAATCATTAAAGAATTCCTACTTGAAAAAATCGGCATATGAAGGTTGTTTTGGTGCGGAGTGCATATGACGAAGATCATACACATGCTGGTATAATACATGGCACATAATATATACTTTCCTATCTACACTGCAACCCGCATATGTTTGTGCAAAGGGGTAAAATTAAAGTTTTGGACTAAAAATTGACTTGATTTATGCAGGACGGTGATAGAGTGGGGGGAAAGGGAACATGAGGAAATAGATAACCATGTCCTTGAAGATCCCAAAGAGATGGAAGCGCTTCATGTTTTTAGTTTGGTGAAATTTTTTGAAGTAAAAAATATGCTTCCCCAAAAGTGCTTGCTACAACTTTTGATAGGATACTGGGATCTAGAGGAAAATGCATTCATGCTTGATGGTCAACCTCTCAAAATTGAGGTTGAAGATATCTACTTTTTGACTGAACTCTCCCATTGAGGAGAGGTGCCAAACTTCAAAGAACACAATATTGGGGGTATGACCATTAATGAATACGTGGAAATGTATTGCACAATTGGATCACAAAGGATTGGTACACAGGTGCCAATAAAGGACATTAAGGACCTCAACCTCAATATCATTGTGATGACCATTGGTCGTATTATGGGATCATCAATGGTGCACCATACCTCTTGGCCATATATTTTCTATGCCGTGTAATGCTTGCTTCCTATAGTTTATGATTGGTGCGCTACATTTTTGGGATGTTTGAAATCCCGACTCACATGATGCAAAATAGGATTTTTTTTTTTTTTGGCTTCGAGAGCCTCCTATGTAGCTTTTTCTTTGAGTGAGTACCTACCATCAACCCACAAGTATATGTAAAACTCAAGGCTCTATGAGAGGTTGCGATGATCATATGAACATGTTTGATTCTATGATTAGGAGGGGGACTGTTGTAGGAACAACAGATCCCATGTTTTATCCAAAATATGGGAGCCCCAATTTCATATCAAAGAGTAACTTAATCAATTTCGGGGTTGTTCAACCTGTTTTCCATTCATTTTCCTGCCTTTGATTTGATTTAATTAAGTTAGTAAATTTTTCTTCTCAAAATCATGCATTTTTTGTATTTTTTATGAATTGCGGAAATAAGTTTTTGGTTTTAAAAAAAATAAATTTCGATCATTCTGCAACTCGCAAATTGCGGATTGCAGACTCTTTGGTTTGCATTTGAAGTTTTTCCTTCCGCAACCTGCAACCCGCAAATTGCGGATTCCTGGATGCGGAAAGGGGATTTTTAGAAATTTGCACGTAAACGTTTCTTCCCACAACTCGCAAATTGCGGATTGCGGGATGCGGAAAGATCCTTTTTAATAAAGAGTAGTTTATACTTCCCGCAACCCGCAATTGCGGGATGTGGGAAGTACTTTGACCGCACATTGTGTTTTGTGTTCCGCAACCCGCAACCCGCATTTGCGGATTGTGGATTGCAGAAGGGTGTACATATTTACGAATAACAAGTGCCCGCACTTGGCATCCCGCATCCCGCATCTCGCATCCTGCATCTCGCATCCCGACTGTTGATATATGATGCTTTGACGACCTTGACTGCATCTGGCAGAATGATTTAAATTTTTGATTTTTCGTTCTTGGTTCGTCGTTTCCAAGTATTGATCCTATTTTCGTCTGCGTTATGCTTGATCAGACATCAAGTCTTTGAATCCAATGATTACCTGATGATTAAAACTATGAGATTTGACTTTTAATTGCATGTGTTATTATATGAATCTATCTGATCTTATGCCAAATTTCAATTGATGCATGATCGACTGATATTTCGCTCGTTGAAATGATAATTGAAACCTGCACGTCGTAGACCTGCAATCGTGCTAGTTAATTATACTCAATCGATGTCAAATCCTGTGGTTTTATATCCTATAAGGGTTGTCATGAATAACCTGTTAGTTTACAATGATATATGCAAGTTTTGGGTTGATACTTTAATATCTCTGCTAACAATTGCATGCTATAAGTAAAATGCAGAGAGCTTCTGGAATTTCTGTCAAGCTTTCTGTTGAGAAAGAGCCTCAGCCAGTGGAATACTTTGAACCTGTTCCTGCACCATTTGATGCTAATGTTTCTGATGGAAACATAGATAGTGAAGAGGAAGATGGTGAGGTCCAATTCACATATGAACGACTCCTTTTCAACAAACAGAAGAAGGGTGATAAAGAATATGTTGATCAAGATAATACAATTGTTCGGGATTTAATCATCAACTTGCAACCTGTGTGTCTCGCAATTCCTCTCAAGGATGATCCGTTAGCTTATTTTTAGGTTTTTGAAGATATCTTTGGTTCTCGTGAATTCATGGAAGATTTCATATGTTCCTCGCCAGCTACCTTCAATAGCTCATGATCTATCTTGATTCTCCTCAGTTTACGATAGGATGTTCTCAAGGATATGCGGTGCAATCTTTCTAAAACTGTATGATGCCCAGTTTGGGGTCTGAATTGGTTTATTTTTCCTATGTATAAGGATTGTTAGATGTTTTAGGCCAAGAGGAAGCCTTTTCTTGGCCATTTTTAGATGATTTAGTTTTGATTATCCTTGCTCCGTGGGAGATTTGGTCCTGAATTATTACTTTGTAATTATTATTTAAGGGATTTTAGATCTCATAGCAAGGGATGGATGGTTAGGGGACATAATCGCCAAAAGAGACTGGAGACGCTCTGTTGTTGCAGACTATTTAATGTTTTGTAGGCCTTAATACATAGTCAATTTTCTTCAACTATCTCTTGTGTTATAATTTGTCAAATGTATTTGATGGATTGTGATTTTGCTTCAACACATTCACTAATACTGTTCATTATTTGCTATCAGTAACTTACATTGGTTTATAGTTTAGATTTCTCTCAACTTATGATCACTGTAATTGATGTTTTAAATGAATGTCTTTATCTAAAACATTTTATCTATTTCTGCAAATGATTCACAGAAAACATTGAGTTGATGTTAACTTGTCAATTAACATTCTAGATACAGGATAAGATTGTATGCACATAATTATTAAGCTATTATTGGTTGAATGTATTTAACTGATTATATCTTGAGCTACTGAGTCAAGATCTAGTTTTGCATGTCTGTTGAATTGGTGAAAAGATTTAGTAATTTTCAAATCAAGTTATCTTGTGCACAAACAAATCATTCCTTTTAGAATAGGCTTGACTTAGATTAGATTTCTTTTCAAGGTTGAACTAACTCTTAGGATTAGGAAAACTCTTGTCTTTCCTCACAGGAAGACATATCCTTTCTAGGATCAAACACACACAAGTTCCAGCGGAGGCCTTTGTATTCGTGGGTGTTAACCACACCAAACAGCTCGAGGATAGGGTAAAACTTGCGTAGGATTATCTGAAGCCTTTGGATGGGTTTTCATCCCCTATTGTTTGCCTTGAACACCATTCCAGCACATACACAACTGAGGCATCAACAAGGACAAACTCCTAGTCCATATGAGGATGGCTTCTTTGCTTGGTGGGAGTGCCAAGTAATAGCCATCAATGATTATCCCTATGCATAGATAGAATTTAGTAGAAACTCAAACATGGTTGTCCCTCTTGGTAGTGCACTAGGTGAAATTGGTAAGTTCTTTGTTTAATACCATTTTCAAGTTTATTAAATTTTTATGTTTTTATTATAATGAAATCAACAACATGTTTTTTATGGTGTATACTAACTCAACATTAATCTTATACATACATTGGATGGATTTGACCTGAGGGGTTTCCATGATATTGATGTAGGGTTCTCATGGAGGAACCTGCAAGTGCTACCAAGACATTAGATAATGTCTTTGCAAACTTGACTTCTTTGACCGAGTAGGTGCCCATGGTGGAGATTGGGGACCTTCTTGATAGGATGCAGAGACGAGTAGTTAGAGTACCTCGTTCTTGTGTATGACTTTTCAGGAGGGTGGCTAATTCCATTGTATGTTACCATGAGCGACATGGACTATAGAGAGTGTAGATGTTGATATGTAGCCGATTTAAATGACTAATTTTGTACTATATGAGATCTACCATTTTCTATTTTGACAAATTATCCAAACTTATATATTATATATATATATGTATATACATAGATAACTTGTTTTCCTTAGCCTCTTTACGTATATAAGTGTGTCTATACATGTGATTTTATGGTATACACAATGTTGGGTGTTTGTGATTTACAAATGATACAAATGCTAACGTAGAATATAGTTAGAATATGCATCTGTAACCGTATTTTGATTTCTTGAAGCATGTGAATAAGTAATAGAAAAAAATTGTCCTTCAAGAATCCTTACCCATAAAAATTGTCAAATTAATGAAGGATCATGAACTTGGAATTCCCTATTCAACTAAGAAACAACCAAATGAGAATCAATATTAACTTTGAGACATCGAATTCCATGTAGAATGGAATCTCTCAAAATTTTGATAATGGAACTATATTCAACAACATTATTAGTTGTTGATCTAAGACAAGCACCACATGATATAACTAACTGGATGACAAGAGAATAAATCACCCATGCAACTGAGGTGAGATTCCTAGTATGATCACTAGCACCATTTATGAACCCTGTATAAGCCATTACCTTGAAAGTATATGTAAATATAAACAACGACTAGATAAGGAAGAGATGAAACAACTATGATACATAAAAACTTAGAAAAAATGTACATAATGTACATAAGAAAGTATATGACTAAGCATAATATTTCTTTAGATATAGCCCATTAATGGGCTACACCAGGTTATTTCCCTCATAATAGGTAAATTCATGTTGGTTACTTCTGGGGCTGACGGGTTCGGCAGAGTTCTTCTGTAGACCCAACAATATCCCCTTCACTTTCCCTTTCGGCATCAACCTGCAAACAGGCTGAAGTCTCACCTGAAGCGAAGTATGGGTGGTTATAGAATCAGGTTTCTGTAACCGTGGTGATGCAGAGATGTGTTATGCGATCTTTAGTGCGTTCCTTGCTAACATGCACTTAACATATTCATATCAACTTGTGACTGTGCACTTCGCAGTTATCAACAACCTATAGACTCCGCTGAATCACGGTTATCACTACTCTTATAACTATGCATTCATCATACTTAATGTTACTTCGCAGCATTCATACACATGTGTTCCACTTACTTAACATAACATTCTCATTCAGATACATATGAAAGCAAATACATAAACATATCACAACATGAGTATAAAACACATCATCGATTCATACACATAAAATAGGGATTTACGTGGTTCACCCCCTAGGTGGGATCTACGTCCACAGGAATTGTTCTTATATTACTTGGAAGGGGTAATAGTTCCAGTTTGCGCACTCGGTTGCAGAATCTTCTCTACAATAGATATCTGCGCACTCAGCTGTAGAGTCTTTTCTCTCTTAGATCTCTCTCAGTCTATTAGCATCTAATAATATTTCACCTTCTTAGATCTAACATCTAACTCTTCGTTATACAAAATTGCCCCTTATATAAATGTGCCCGAAGGTCACATATTACAATAACTATGTGTCAACCCCCATAGTACCCTTAAACCCAAAACAAAATGGTTCTCCTGTTGAACACGCTTTGTCCTAACTTCATTGCAACTCTATTGTCCTTTTGCACCGTTCCTTCTGAATCTGACACATCTTCTGATAGTGCAGTTCTGACCGCACGACTCTGACTCTACAATGGAGCATCCTTTGCACCATTCCGCTTCTTTGCTCTCTGTTCCTGTAGCTGTCAGTTCACCGCTTTATTCTTAATTGCTTCAACTACCTCTGGTCTTCCTTAGTACTCCATCTTTACTAAGGGCACATGTCCTTTCCTGTCAACTTCACTTCGCTCCATACCCTCCTCCCGAGAATTACGGAGTTGCTTCTCCCAAAACTTGGTCAATGTTAGGCCTCGCCTAACTCTACCTCTTCCATCAAAAATTCCTGTACTTGGGCTGCGCCCAACAGGTCCCTAACACTTGCTTGTGGCTCATCCCCGAGCCACTTACAACAGGCTTCTTAGACTGCACAACACTTGGGATGTTCATCTTCGCAACGAATTCCTAAAAATTTGCGCTCAACTTCGAAACTGTTTCCTTAGTCTCTTGCTCATATTCTTTGATCGTTTCGAGCATCATCGCTGATATGGGTTCTTACATCTAATCCTTCACTGTACTTTCTGTCATGTAGAGTTCTTGCAATTTCTCCTCAATTTCTTTAGAAAGTGCTAGCGCTTCTTCTTGCATCAGTTGTAACTTTGACGAAGTTTCAACTTCCTTCATCCTTAGTGCCTTCAACTCCTTCTGAAGCTCTTTTGTTTCTAAGAAATTCTAGATCCTTTGCCTTGGAGGAAAATCCTTCATGGCCGTGTTCACAGAATCAAGGTCCCTCTGCCTCTTCTAAGCTTCATCTTGAATTTTCTATAATTTAGGATCCTCTTACAGTATAGCCCATACCTTAGTGACTTCTTCCAGCAAGTCTTGACATCTCGCAACTTCTGCGGAGATGTTTTCTGTTGATGTCTTCAACTCTTCGACTCTCTCTTCTTTCACATCTGGCGGAGTTCCAGGTTGTTGCCCCATCTTTGCTTTGATATTGTCCACAACAACACCAATCTTAAGGATTGTCTCTTCCACTTCAAGCTCTTCTTCGCAGTCCGAGATCTTCGCACAGACTTCGGTGAGGGTTTTCTTCATCTTTTTCTGCTTCTCTTGAGCATTTTCTAGCTCATTTGTCTTTAGCGCACATTCATTCTTCAACTCCTTATAGCTATCTTCCATCTTCAAATCCTGGTTATACGATATCATGTCTTTATCTCTGATTTCTTCCACAACTTGCAAATGCAGATTATGGAGTCATTCGATGGGAAACATTCCCACGTTTATATCCAAATGTGCGACCTGCTTCGCATCTTCAGTAATTTCATCAGATGGGAATATTACATTCATTGAATCGATACAGAATAAACGGGGTCTCATCGTCAAAGTAGGTGCTTTTATTTTTCTTTGGTTTGACTCCTTTGTCCTATCTTCTGAGTTTGATTCCCTTAATAGATCTCTTTGAACTTGTTCCACTCTTGCCACCATACTCTTCAGCTATGCAAGGATCTCTATCAGGCTCGCTTGGATTTCATCTTGCTTTCTATCTTTTAATGCGAGCGTATCTTCAAGATTCTCATTGAATTAGGCGCGATGTAATCGTAATCATCCTCATGTAACTGTGCATCGATCAGAGTCTTACTTTCCTTTTCTTTCTTTCTTTGCGATCCCTCCGACACGACTGTGTCAGGATTCTTCCTCTTTTATCCCGCTGAAAAATCAACAGTTTGTTGCTATTCTTCTCCTTGATATTGTCCCTGATCTTGTGTACTTGTTGGTTCATCTTCTTGGTCCTGGGTATTTTCATTTGCGCTTTCCTCTGATGTAGTGATCAGCGTCTCTGGTGCATCGATCTTCCACTCTGGCGGCCAATATTCCATGATAAGATCAATCTTCTGCGCATCCAATTGGTATATCCCTTCAAACCATTCTGGATTATTTAGTGGTTCTCTTGGCTGAATGTAAATGAAGTGAAGGCTGGCTTTGAATCTCATCTTGCGAATATACACAATTACTATTTCTTTGGTAATATGCTAAGTGCGTTGGATTACTTCGCATAACTTCTCATAATATGTATACAACTGTATATTATTTAGCTTTTGTCTATCCGGCTTCGAATTGGCCCACATGTTCGCAAATCTGGGTCCTTGGCAATCTCCAATGAATACCGGTACATTCTGTTGATACTTAGGCTCTTTCCATCCTGCGAATGTGATTAAAACTAACAACCAACTATAATGGAACTGATGTCCATTATCATGTGTATCTGCAACATCATCTAGGAACTCATTCAATAGGTAACTTGCCCAATTATACTGGAGTACATCCTTGTCCTTCGCAGCTAAGGAGATCGCAATGGCCGACACCTCGTTCGGTCTGCATTTCCTTAGGAATTTCCCTGCGATCAGTTGAATTGTGAACCTCGTATCTTGATCCTTGATTTTATTTGTTTGATATCCACAGGTTCCTTTGACCAAACCAAATTCATTCTTCATTCTCTTGGCAAGCTCTTTGTCTTTGTTCTTACCTACGAATTCCACTGTGGGGTCAACACTCTTTTTATCAAGTGCGTAATTCTGTAAATCAGGTCTATGTTGATGTTGATCTTGCGGTCTAACCACAAGTAACCCTGCTACATACATGAGAGTAATGTTTGGACAAACGCTATGAGCTCTGGCTCCTGTCAAAATGCAGAATTCGCAGCAAGTTCAATAATACCGATGGCTGTAATGGTGCAATCCAGTCTTGCGCTTGAATGGTTGTTTGCTTGCTGGCTTCATCATGTTGCCTACACATGTACTGGTCTGGCTGAAATTGTGGGTATTTTGTTTCCTGCAGCAAGTCATGATCTGAGAACTTGCATTCTAGTATCTTGCCGAGTAAATTATCCTTTTCATGCACATGACTCGACATGGGCTGCAACGGGATCTCATATTGTGGATTCTTCATGAGTATCACAACTGGCGCAACATCTCTTCTCAGAGGGATGTATTCTGGTATAAGCAAAATCGACCTGTCACAAGGTTGTTCTGGCGGAAACGACTTTGGAATATTTGCAGCCTTCGACTTCTCTTTCTCAGTAGCCTTTTTCTTATCTTTCTGCTTCTGTTCTGGTATATTTCGCGGTGAAACTCTAGATGTTCCACCTCTCTCTGGGGGTGCTTTCTGATAAACCCAAATTATAGGTATCCTATAGCCTTTTTGCCACAGTAAAACACAGGATATGTTGAAGGAAATACACTTGTTTTGTGGGTTAATGATTTACTTTGATTATTTAATGAAGATGTTTTTAGATTATTCTTTTTATGCTTAAAGGGTGTTTTTATAAACTAATACATGAAAACGAGTATGTTGGAGTAGGCGCAGGTACACTAAGGAAAAACATGCAAATCTAGTTGAGAGACTGAAGGACCATGCAAGGCTCAGTGTCCTTTTTCCCCGACTTATAGAGAAGAACTCCTGTTCAATAGGATTGGCGATTAAAGCAAGTAGTTAGGTTAGAATTTGAGATATGTATATGGACCTCTCGGGTAGCGAGGGGGTCATGTTGCTATTTTGTGGAATTACATGTTTTTACATTCTACTGCAGAGACAATTTGTGTTGCAAGACTATTTCTGAACCATGAAGTTATTATGTTAATGAAAATATTGATGATACTTTCCAACCTGCGTTTATGAGTTTTCTATACTCCTGAGTACGGGTTGGAGAGGGCCCCTCCAACACGTAAGTCAGGAGCTTTACTTTGTTTCAGGTATTTTCCATTTATGCTGTGAGATTGATTTACTTCTTATCATGTGTGAAGATACCTTGATGGCGTGAATAGTATGTATTTATTTCAGTTAAAAGATTATTTTCGTTCAACATATTTTCTGTAGTTGATCAACGCTTATTCTGTAGTTCGGCAGGACACATTCTGTAGTCCTGTAGCTATGTTCAGCGCATACATATTTTTATATCTGTTTTCATATATTTTCATATCGGTTCTCAGGCAATGATTCAGATCCAGAAAGCTCATGCATATTTCTTTTATCAAAATTAGATCATAGAGGTTAATCATTTTCAGTTCCTTAATTTAATGATCATCATTTCTTAGTGTTTAAATCCAAATAAATAAAGATTGGTTAATTTGTAGCATTATATATTTGCATTCTGAATTTAGTTTTTAGCATTTGAATATTTTAGATCAGACTTCTAGTATTATGCACTTGATTTACAGTATTTTATTCCTAGATAGAATCCCAACGTTCAGTCCTTTTGTTTCTAGAATAAATTTGCCAAGTTTCAGCAATTTAATTCATAGTATAGATTTACTGTTTTCAGCAATTTAATTCTTAGTGTAGATTTACTGCTTTCAATATTTTAAAACTTCTTGACATAGGGACTTATCATTCATAGATTTACAATCTTTTCATCTCACCTTCTTCTTGATTAGATAAACATATAAGGTCTATACCAACACCCCAAACACAACGAAGACTATCCTCTAGAGCACATATAGTGTTAGCACCTCTTAAGTTTGTACGTCCCCCAGGTTGATAATTAAAGTAGGCTCCTAGTCTAGCTACCCTCATTAGGCACCCATTCTAAGAGCTCACCACTTTTTGGCGTCGTTTCCGGGGAGGTGCTTAATCTTTAGGAGACATCTTTGAAAAAAAACATAGAAAAAAAACAACCAAAAACATAAAATGTTTTACCATGAATGCCTAGACGATAGAGAGAGAGATTTGGACACTTCCTACCTACCCGTCCTATGAGCAACAACAGTTCTGATAACTCTCAATTTGAATTCCTTAACTCAGAAGAAGAAACTGATTCTAGCTACGACCCAAACCTAGATAACTTCTTTGTCGGCTCTAGCTCAAACACTACTATAGCAGAAGAGGATGAAGAACCTAAAGAATTTTTCACCTTCCCGATCAGTATACCTCTTGGAGATGCCAAGATGAAGAACATCAACCCTAATTGTTGATGTATATGTAACTTCGGAATGTATTTCACCTATGTATATTGTACTCCTATAGAGATGTTATTATTCCTCTATACATATGTGTCATCATTTGTATTGACAAGTGTCGCAAGTGTCGTAACTTGCCAATGGGTTATTAGACCACCATGTGTGGGGTCGGCCCTGATTAAGTTAACCTTGGGTTATTATGCTAAGCTAGACAAGTCGGCCCCATAAGTTTATTGGGCAGTCAGGACAAGTATAAATAGAGATAGGGAGATCTCTATTTTGATCACTTCATTACTCACTTATCCATCACTCGGAAAGTGGCGCACATGTGAGGAGGAGGATCAGCTGCTAGGAGGAGTCTATCTCTGTGTACTTGGGTTGTACTTTGGTTGTATTATTGCTCTATCTATCTCTGAGGAAGTTGTGGGGTTTTTCACCTTAGGGTTTTTGTTAGGAACCTATGTCAACCCTTCTCTTTACTATGTTAGTATATTGTTGTTGGACGCATATGCTTTGTAAGTCGTCCCGTAGTATTTGTTGATCCGTAGTTTATATTAGCCCATAGTATTGACCCATAGTATTGGACGCATATGCTTTATAAGTCGTCCCGTAGTATTATATGTCCTATGGTTTTGATTCATAGTATTGGGCATAGACTTAGTATATAAGTGTGTGTTGAGGTCATTGAAGGCACCATGAAGTTAATTGTATTGAGCTTGCTCAAAGGAGGTTGCCCCCTCGAAGTGGCCCGTGATCAATATAAAAGTGATTCTGTTCTATTATTTCTGATATCTCGTGTATTTGCATTAATTAATTATTGCAGGTTCATCTCAGTTTTCCCCACGGAAACTCTGTGTCTATTGTCTCTTATGTTTGCATCTTGTGATGATTGATATGCTTGCTATGATTGATATGCATTGATATACTGTACATGTTATTCTCTTAGTAAAGATCCTAGAGTATATTGAATTAATGCCAAAAAATTAACATGGTATCAGAGCTTCCCTGAGAAGAAGACATTGTGCAGTGGTGGAAACTAGGATTTCTTGTTTATTGGGTTTCTCTCCACAGATTTTGGAAACGCAATATGATAGATTGACTCTCCTCAGCAAGGTGAATCTTTCTATACAATCAGAATTCCGTTCTGAGCACTTTCAGTTTTGGCCCTAAAAATTAGGGTTTCCACAAAAACAAGAATTTCTGAAATATGAAGACATAGCTGGAAGCTCCTTGGAAAAATCGAAGTTTAGAGCTTTGGATCAAGATTTTTGGCTGGGCAAATATCCAGGAAAATCAAACCCTAATTCAGGGTCCTCCCTAGTGAATCCGGGAAGACTAAAAGGAATTTCTAAAGGGTGAAGCTTTGCAGATCTCAAATTCTGAATACACTAGGCTGATCAACTCATCAAGGCACATCTTTCTATCCTTTCAGAAAGTTGAAATTCACATTTTGCATTTTTTTCTCTAACAAACCCTAATCCGGGACCAGATCTAGTTTTCAGCAAATCAAGTGGTAAGACCTAAATCTTTTCTATTTCCATTTGAAGTACTCTTTAAAAATGTCTCACCACACCAAGCTTGAGGATAAGCTTGAAGGGGTTGATAACTTCCGAGCATGGAAGTATAGGATTGGGTTAATCTTGGAAGAAAATGAGTTGGACACTTATATAAGTGAAGAGGTCCCTGTCCTAGAGGAAGAAGAGGCAAAGGCTATTCACAAGAAGAACTTGGTCAAGGCAAAGAGGATCATTGCGGATTCTATCAAGGACCATGTCATTCCACATGTGTCATCTCTAAAGACACCCAAGGCAATGTTTGACTCTTTGACCAAGTTGTTTGAAGGAAAGAACATAAATCAGAAGATGACTCTGCGGAATCAATTGAAAGGGGTAAAGCTTCAGAATGGAGCAACCATTCAATATTATTTTTCTAGGGTCTCTCAGATCAAGGAACAACTAGAAGCGGTGGATGAAATGGTGGAGAATGGTGAAGTTGTCATGACCACTCTGAATGGCCTACCTAGGTCATGGGATTCCTTTATCCAAGGAATCTGTGCAAGAAAGAAGTTGGTATCCTTCAGTAGATTGCGGGAAGAATGCTCACAAGAAGAAGCAAGGCTTGTGGCACAAGAAGAAAAGATGGGGAATGAAGATCAAGATCTCACAGCACACACCAAGAAAGGAAATTTCAAGAGGGAGCCATCCCACTTCATGAAAACTTCACACCACCATTATCATAAGGATAAGAAAGATCTCAGATGCTTCACATGCAATGAGAAGAGACACTTTACTACAGATTGTCCCAAGTAGAAGAAAGACAACAACAACAACAACTTCAATAAGAAGAAGAACAACAAAAAAAGAAGATATCATGCTCATGCTGTTGAGGATGATGAACCTCCCACGAAGAAGGCTAGAGCAGGAAGTGATGAGGATGACTCATCAAGTGAAGATGAATATGTTCTAATCTTTGCTCTCATAGGTACTATCTCTCATGGTTGTAATTATTGGCTTATTGACAGTGTGGCTTCCAAACACATGACTGGGTTTAAAGAATATTTTGCAAATCTATCTGAACATGAGTCACCCCATAAGGTGAAACTTGGGGATGACTATCAATATCCCATAAAAGGAAGTGGTGAAGCCTCCTACAACCTAGACTCTGGGAAGTCTTTGAAGATGAAAGATGTTCTATATGTACCTGGGCTCAAGAAGAACTTACTCTCCATATCTGCATTAGATGCAAAAGGTATGAGGGTTTCATTTGTAGATGGCCAAGTCCTATTGTGGCCAAAGGGTAAAACTATAGATGATGCAGTAGTGATTGGAGAGCAAGAGGGAGGATTATACAAATTGAAGGGACAACCTGAACATGCCATGGTACATGAATCCATGGAGCCAAGTGAACTTTGGCATAGAAGGCTTGCACATGTACACTATAGAGCACTACCAATTGCAAGCAAAGCTGTAGAAGGTCTTCCTGAAATCAAGACAAAGCATGAAGGTGTTTGCAAAGGATGTGCAAAAGGAAGAACATTAAGAAGGCATTTCCAAGCAGTGAAAGCAAAGCTAAAGGAATCTTGGAAATTATCTACTCCGATGTATGCAGTTTGATGTCATCTAGTTCTCTGAGTGGGTATGTTTACTATGTCTCTTTCATTGATGACTTCTCCAGGAAGACTTGGGTTTATTTCTTGAAGAAAAAAGATGAAGTGTTTGATAAGTTCAAGGAATTCAAAGCCTTGATGGAAAATCAAACTGATAAGAAAATAAAGACATTTAGATCAGACAATGGCGGAGAATTCACTTCAAGTGACTTCAAGAAGCTATGCAGTGATTCAGGGATTAAGAGGGAGTTTACTGCTCCCTACAATCCACAACAGAATGGAGTTGCAGAAAGGAAGAATAGAACAATCATGGAAGCAACACGGGAAATGCTGCATGACCAGGATCTTCCTATGCATCTATGGGCAGAAGCAGCTAGGACAGCTGTTTATGTGCAGAACAGAACACCTCACAAGATATTGGACAACAAGACACCAGAAGAAGTCTTCACCGGTAAGAAAGCTGAGGTCAACCATGTTAGGATATTTGGCTGTCCAGTATACACACATGTTCCAAAGGAAAATAGGACAAAGCTAGATCCTTCAGGAAACAAGGGTATCTTTGTGGGTTACACTGAAAGCTCGAAGGCTTACAAAATATACTTTCCAGGGTTCAAGAAGATTGATGTCAACAAGGATGTAACATTTGATGAAAACTCAGCCTTCCTCAAATCAAGAAAGACACCTGTTGAAGATCATGAAGAACCAAAGGAAAATAGATTTCAAGACACTACCATGACTGAATCAATTCCAGAAGCAGATGATGAAGTTGAAGATCCACAAATACCTGTAGATCCACCTCATGAGAATAACTCTCACAAGAGGAAACCTGCATGGGCTAGAGATCTCATTCAAGATGCAGAAAGATATGGCATTCCAGAAGAAGAACACAGAGCAAAGAAGAGAACTAGATCACATACCAGCTATGTTGCTTTACTCTGTGATATTATGAACAAAGAACCTTCCAGTTATGAAGAAGCAGTGAAAAAGAAAGAATGGAAGGATTCCATGGTCGAAGAATACCAGTCAATCATGAAGAATGATGTTTGGGATGTAGTCCCAAGACCTGAAGGGAATTCATTGGTGACTTCCAAGTGGATCTACAAGATCAAGCATGCTGCAGATGGCAGCATAGAGAAATACAAAGTGAGATTTGTGGCTCGTGGCTTCTCCCAGAAAGAAGGGATTGATTATGAAGAGAATTTTGCTCATGTGGCCAGCTACACTTCCATTAGATCCGTACTTTCACTGGCCGCAGTGATGAAATGGAAGATACACCAAATGGATGTCAAGACAACTTTCTTAAATGGTGTAGTCGAGGAGGAAGTGTATGTGGAGCAACCACTTGGTTTTGAGACACATGACAGGGATTTATATGTGTGTAGACTGAAGAAAGCTTTGCATGGCTTGAAGCAAGCTCCTAGGACTTGGTATGGTAGGATGGACAATTTTCTATCTAGTTTGGGCTTTACCAAGAGTAAAGCAGATTCCAACCTTTACTACAAGGTTGAGGAAGGCAATCCTGTGATACTACTTCTGTATGTGGATGACTTGTTTGTTACAGGAGAAGATGGTTTGATTGTTGATACCAAGAGGAAGCTTGCTGCCGAGTTCGAGATGAAGGACTTGGGGATGATGCACTATTTTCTAGGCATGGAGGTGTGGCAGAGTGCAGATGGGATCTTCGTTGGACAAGGGAAGTATGCAGTAGAGATCTTGAAGAGGTTCGGGATGCTGGACTGTAAGGCCATGGCCACACCTATGGAATCAAACCTGAAGCTTCTGTGTGATGCTTCATTTGATCCGGTTGATGTCTTTGTGTATCATTAGATGATTGGGTCCTTGATGTACCTGACAAGCACGAGACCAAATATTTTCTTTGCGGTGAACAGATTGAGCCAGTTCCTGACAGATCCCAGAGGTGTCACCTGGTTGTTGTAAAGCATATTCTGAGGTACCTGAAGGGTACGGTTGATTATGGGCTCAAGTATGATGCAAATCAAAAGTTTAACCTGCAGGGTTATGTTGATTCGGACTGGGCAGGCAGTGCTGCAGATAGGAAGAGCACATCTGGGTGCTACTTCAGTATGGGATCAGGTGTGATCTCTTGGTTTAGCAAGAAACAGTTTTGCGTAGAACTGAGTATAGCCGAGGCAGAGTATGTTGTAGCTTGTTCGGCTAGTTGTGAGGCAGTATGGCTCCGGAAGCTACTGTCTGAGTTATTTCATCTCCCGTTGGAGGCTACTGGTATCTTTTGTGACAACCAGAGTTGTGTGAAGCTATTTGAGAACCCGGTGTTCCACGACAGATTGAAGCACATCGAGATCAAATATCACTATATCAGGGATATGGTGTAGAGAGGAGCAGTGAAGCTCCTGTATGTTGCGATGGATGAGCAGGTTGCAAATGTGTTAACGAAGCCACTAGCTAGAGTGAAGTTCGAGTACTTCAGAGAGAGGCTTGGTGTTCTTCAGATTGATGACACTTCGAGGAAGAAGTGATGGACACATTTGCAGGAGCCATTCCGAGCATGGTGAGAGGAGAATCCTTCCATGGCTGTGGATGTAAGCGCTGGATGATGAGCATCATGACGATGCTCTAGTTACTGCTTTGTATATGCATCATCTTGGATGCTTGTTATGATCGGTTGGATCATTTATATGTATATGTATGTACGCATCATGTTGGATGCTGGATATGATCGGTTGGATCATTTATATGTATGCATGCATCATGTTGGATGCTGGATATGATCAGTTGGATCATGTGTATGTATCTGTAGATGTATTAGGTGGATACATTGTATGATCAGGTAGATCATGTATGATGATATGTATTAGGAAGATACTGTTTATGCATTAGGTGGATGCATTGTATGATCAAGATGATCATGGATGATGAGCTTCAGGATGTTGCTCCAGATGATATGCATCAGAACGATGCAGTGACGATGATCATGATGATCATGTGATGATGATCATGTACATTAGGATGATGTATGGTGAGTATTAGGATGATGCTCTATGGCCGTGGACAGGTTATGCTTGAGAGGACTTGTAAGACCTGGGAGATCCGAGAGGTTGGGCTATGTGCCCGTAATAAGTCCTGAGATGCTCTTTCAAGTGTTTGTCCTGTGACCACATGTAAGGCCTGGGATATTCGAGAGGTTGGGCTGTGTGCCCATAATAAGTCCTGGGATGCTCTTTAGAGGGTTTGTGGTGGTGACTACATGTCAGACCTGGGAGATCCGATAGGTTGGGCTGTGTGCCCATAATAAGTCCTGGGATGCTCTTTCGAAGGTTTGTAGTGGAGATCACATGTAAGACCTGGGAGATCCGATAGGTTGGGCTGTGTGCCTGTAATAAGTCCTGGGATGCTCTTTCGAGGGTTTGTGATGAGGGTCAGATATAAGACTTGGGAGATCCTATAGGTTGGGCTGTGTGCCCGTAATAAGTCCTGGGATGCTCTTGCGAGGGTTTGTGACACACGTAATAAGTCCTGAGAATTCCATAGTATGGCCAGTGATGATGAAGACCTGCAGGTGGTGGGACTACATCCAGTATGAAAAAGGATTGGCTCTGTAGAACTTCCTATGACGAGTAGATTCAGAGATTGATTGAGATAGTAGTAGCAGTGATGATGATGATGATTCGAGGATGATGATTCGATGACGATGATATAGAGAAGAAGACTTGTGCTAGCAGATCTGTGTCGAGAAATACCTTCCTAGTTAAGAGGGAGTGTTGATGTATATGTAACTTCGGAATGTATTTCACCTATGTATTTCATCTATGTATATTTCACTCCTATAGAGATGTTATTATTCCTCGATGTGTCATCATTTGTATTGACAAGTGTCATAACTTGCCGATGGGTTATTAGACCACCATGTGTGGGGTCGTCCCTGATTAAGTTAACCTTGGGTTATTATGCTAAGCTAGACAAGTCGGCCCCATAAGTTTATTGGGCAGTCAGGACAAGTATAAATAGAGATCGGAAGATCTCTATTTTGATCACTTCATTACTCACTTATCCATCACTCGGAAAGTGGCGCACATGTGAGGAGGAGGATCAACTGCTAGGAGGAGTCTATCTCCGTGTACTTGGGTGTTATACCTCAATATTACACATTTCGTATTAGTGTCGCATCCTTGCATTACCGACCTAAACGACAGTTTCCCTTAAAGATCATCTGAACATCCAGAGTGAAAACCATTGACTGAACACTGAAAGCAAAACCTTTTTCTGCCATCTTCCAGCCCAACTTAGCCCTGTTTGTGAGCACTACCGCTCCCTGAACATCTACAGGGGCGCGATAGTTATCACTACCGCGTGTTGATCCTTACCTGGGGCGCGGTACTACCGCGTTATGCTCAGTTGTAGGGGCGCGGTAGTCTGAAATTAGCCCTTTTGCCTTGGATTTTGGGATTTCGATCTTCAAGGAGATTTTGTTGGGATTACCACCTTTGGTTCGATCCTAACTCCTTCTCTGTTTAGCTGGCCTGATCCACTAAACCCTCCATAGATCCACACTTCTCTCTTGTTGGTTAGCCTTCCCATGTGCTATAAGAGAGAAGCTTTCCATGGGCCAAAGGGAGGACTTTTTGGGGCATCAAACCTATGATCTTCATACTTCTGCAGAGATAGCTAGAGGAAGCACTTGGAGCTGGAAGTTGGCTTGGACATCAAGCAACTATTGTATATGACTTCAAGTTGGTAATGGAATAACTTGTCTTGTTTTCCCAAATCATTTGTGTTAATTTTGTTTTAATGATATGATTTGTATCTTTCATAGATTTAGATTCTAACTTATGTTTCAGGTTGCTAGAGAATAGTGCATTCTTGTGTCTTGGTTCCATTTTGACAGGTTCATTCGTGAGGGCTTGGAGATTGGAGCAACTACAAAGACAAGCGTTTGGATAGAAGGTCAGTTAAACTTCTTCTACTCTTTCTAGCATTTTAATCTTGAGACGTTTGTTAGATCTAGGGATTCAAGGTAGCATTTGTTTCCTTTTTGTCTTAGTATAGAGTCAGTACATCCTGCTTTATCCTAAGAGAGTTTCTACCTATCCGTAGGGAGAAATTTCTACAACAAAAACTGGCGACTCCGCTGGGGATCCTTTCTTCCCTAGTTTCACCTTTGCTTGCTTGTTTAGATCATCAAATCCTCTTCTAAGTGTTGTTTCTCATCACCTTAGATCCTCTTTGATCATCATTGAGGACCATTTTAAACTTAGGAACTTACCCTTGCTCGGATCTCGGCCAAACTTTGATTTTTTTTTAATCCTACAGGAGACTACCACTCCCCCACAGTGTTCTAGGGCGCGGTACTGTCAACACTACCGCTCCCCCATAGTGTTCTAGGGCGCGGTACTGTCCAAACTACCGCTCCCCCACAGTGTTCCAGGGGGCGGCACTGTCATTTTTTGGTCATTTTTGAGCTTATTTGGAGGGGTTCCCTTGGTTTTTTTGCTTCCAAACTCTTGGGGTGCCTCCATATGGTCCATGGGATTCTTTTTTACACATTTTTGAAGAGATTTGAGTCTCTTTTGAGTCCTTTTCATCCACATTTTTGTCTCTAGTCCTTCATTGGCATCTTTGAGGCCATTTGGTCAATTTTGAGTCCTCTAAGCCATTTTTTAGTTCTGGGAGTCAAGTGTACCTTCCTAGTCACTTTAGGATCTCTATAACATAACTTTGAACCCTTCCAAACCTCATTTGGGAAGATTTGTGCCCCTTTTTATTTGTTTGGAAGACTAGGTTCTATCTTGGAAAGTTGAAATCCCCTTGGGTTAACTTGATCCCTTGTGTACGTTTTCAATTTTTCTGATTTAGAGTCTCTTGATCAGGGATTTTGTGACCATTACATGACCAATTTGGACTGATACAATTCATTTTTAGCTTGTTTTAGAAACTCTTTGCATCTTTTGGAAGATCAAAGCCTTTGTTTGGTTTCTTGAGTCAAACTAGTGCTTTGTTTGCTTGTTGGGTAGAATTGTCATTCTTTTCAAGCCCCAATAGCTTGCATTGATTTTTAAAACTTTTTCTCGCCATTGGATTGTAATTGGATTCATTTTTTCTCAGAAATCTCTTTAGTGTGACATTCCAAAGGTTTGTTTGGTTTGGCATCATTTGGATTGCTTATATTGGCTTTGAAAAACTTGGGACATCCTTGTCTTTTGAAGTCATTTTCTTGGGTTTTGCACTTTGTTTCCTTTGCATCTTTAGCTATTTATTGGTCATTGGAATAGATCGATCCCTTGTTTCCATTTTATTCTAGTTCAAAGAGAAGCTTGATTTTGTCGTTCTTTTACCATATTCATGAAATTGAAACACAAAGGTATTCTTCTTGCCTTAATTTAATCATTTGACATTCTTGGTATTACATTCATGAGAAGAAGAAATGCTTGTTTCATATTTATGTGCATTTGAGTTAGACGACATTATTATGTTCTTCTCTTTGTCTTGCATTTGATTGGAAGCATTTGTAGAATCTTTCTTTCCATAGCTTGGATGTGTCTTTTTCAAGTGTGAAAAGATAGGAAATGGATTAGAATCATTACGTTTGGTGTTCATATAAAGAACTTTTTTATTGCTTTGGGTTAGTTTTGGGTACATATTTTACTTCTTTCTATCATTTTGAAAAGAAATAAAATTGCATGTGCATTGGGTTGTGCATATTGGGAATGGAAAGAATTCTTCCTTATTTTAGCTAGTGTTCATCGAAGAGAAAGGTTCATTTCGATTCATCTTCATTTGCATGGTTTGAGTCGTCACAACACCATCAAGTTGCACTTCCATTACCCGATTGAGTAAGACAACCTCTAAAATTAATCTCCCTAACTAAACCAATATTAACCTCACTTGAGGAAATCAAAAGAATTTGGTAGTTAGGTAGGACACCGGGGATAGGCATCAAAATAATTCCCCCTTGTCATTTTCATTTGAGACATAGTCGTTGTCTTTAGGGAACTAAAATCCTCTAGTATTTATTGACACGGTCACAGCTAGTTTGTGGAGGGGCCTCCTGACTGTTTTTAACTTTCAGGGGTTAAACGGCCGCGAGATTGAGAACCGGATGGACTCTGTGGAATACCGCACTCCACTTAGCCCTAAGGAAACATCGATCGCTGTCTTCTTCGGAAGGCTGAAGTGCCCAAAACCTTTTCCGACGTGTCATGAACGAGGTAGCTTAGTATCTATTCTACTAGGGCTCTTTTACCCAGGATCCCTTTCGGTAGAGGGATATCCTTCTTATATTGGTCTCTCATTTTGTATTCTTCGACTTGGATTTCATCACCTTGCGAAGGATACAATTTGTTGAGGTCTCCAGCTCTTAGTTAGGAGGTTTTGCTTGCTATCTTGTAGAGGGTCTTTTTCTTTGTAGGGCTGCTTGTTGGCATTTTGGCCGTTTTGTTGTACAGCTCACTTACTGTGGCAGCGGCCTCAGTATAGTTTTTTGAGCTTGCTCTTTTGGCCTGTGAGCCTTGTCTTTTCCTAGCTCCCCTTTCGAACGCTCGGTTTCCTGAGGGTTTTTGAGTTCTTTTTAACAAGACTTCGTCCACATCACTTAGTTTTGTTCCATGGAGAATCCACCTCCATGCGCCCATGCTCCTTCTGGGACTACCAATCCGGAGACCCCTTTTCAAGGGGTACCTTTTACTTTTCCTCCAGTTGGAGATATTGGTCCTCCCTTTATTGCCACATTAAATCTTCCTGGATTAGCCATAGGATTACCGGTATGGTTATTCAATCCGGTAATTCCGATTGCGCCCAATGTTTCGAATGTTAACTCTCCACCACGAGAGAGTCAATCCCAAACTAATCCTTCTCCTTCTTCATCGGATGAATCTTCTTCCGTTCCTTCTTCCTCGCCTGACCAAAGCAATAGTGTTAGTAATCAGGTGGATAAGAAGAAGAAGAAAAGGAAAGTTAAGAAGAAGAAGGATAAAAAAGAGACCAAGCGTAAACCAGTTACCTCTAATGGTACTCATTCTACGAAAACACCCCGTAAGCCCAAGTTCCCTTGCAAACTTTGTAAGGGTGATCACCTTCTCAAGGATTGTCCTGATCTTTTCCGTGTATCAGAAGTGTGGTCTAAAAACTCCAAACCAATTGTATCGTCGACCTCTGACCATCATGTCGATGAAACTCCTTCGACCAGTGACCCCTTGGTGAAGGGTCGTAAGGGTAAAGTCCTATATCCCTGTTTTCTATGCAAGGGTATGCACCGTACTTTCCTTTGTCCAAGCATGGATGAAGCTTCGCGGTGGTTGGAAGATATTACTAGTTCTCAACTGGTGCTTCCAACAAACGATAGTAAGTTGCCCCTCGACCCCCCGCTGGTTGACCAAGTGATCAATTCAGTTTCATCTGCAATTGATCCCACTCTCCCTCCCGAGATTGAAGTGATCGAGTCGCTGTCATCCCCACTTGATCCCGCTCTTTCATCGGAGAAAGTCCAGACTGAAGCAGTCACCTTGACACAATCTTCGTCTCATTCTTATCTTCCAAGCGAGAGTGAATTGGAAACCGCTGATGTTTTCCTTATCGGTTCAGAATGTCCTCGGCAAGGGGAAACCCTGTCTGTTTCCGCGAGTCCCCCTCCAAGTACTGAGGTTATTTCCTTTGATTGGAATGGTCTAACAGAATCTCGTCTTCCTTCGAGTGTTCCTTTTCAAATATCTGTAGGAGTTTCCGATAAAGAAATATTTCGTACGATAGTTGATGAAGGAGCTTGTGTTAGTATTCTATCCTCAACTGCTTGGCAAGCCTTAGGTTCTCCTCGGCTTGTGCCCGTCACTGACCAGATACTGGATTTCAATAGAAGGCCTAATGGACCTTTAGGGTCCCTTCCTCAGTTACCTATCACTTTGGGAGGGAAAACTGTCTGTATTGATGTCATGGTTGTCCAAGGTCCCTTAGATTTTAATCTACTCCTTGGACGTGATTACGTCTATGCAATGAAGGCTGTAGTGTCCTCACTCTTTCGAGTGATGTATTTTCCCCATCATGGGAATGTTGTGACCATCGATCAGCTTTCTTTTGTGACGCCCACTCATCGCATGACTCCTAGTCACCAGACTTCCCTAAATGTTCCACATGTTTTAGTCGTTTCTTCCCCCTAAGGGGGGACGTTGGAGCAAAGTTCCATTTTGGTGTCAAGCTCGTTAAAAAATGAAACCATTTTTTCAAGCATAGTTTACCTTTGGTTTTAAGCTTGTGCAAAAATGAAACCAACCATCATCCCAAGCATAGTTTACTCTTGGTTTTAAGCTTGTGTAAAAATGAAACCAACCATCACTTTGAGCAGAGTTCCCTTTATGTGTCAAGCTCGTTAAAAAATGAAATAGGTCACCACGAGCATAGTTTATCCTCTGTTTCAAGCTCATTAAAAAATGAAACCGATCTTCAAGCACAATTTACCATTGGTTTCGAGCTTGTGTAAAAACAAAACCAATCCCAAGCATAGTTTACGTTCAGTTTCAAGCTTGCGTAAAAATGAAACTACCTTCGAGCATAATTTCTTTCTGTTTTAAGCTCATTAAAAAATAAAAAGGACCCTTTCAAGCATTGTTATTATCTATTTTCAAGCTTGTGTAAAAATGAAATAGATCTCCTTTCCATTTGTTCGAGTCTATCGCTAGAGTTAGGATTTGAACCTTCATTTCATCTGCCTGGGTCACTTGGTCCTAGTTCTCCCTACCCCCCTGGTGAACACATTTGGATTAGTAGCCAGGATTTTTGGGTAAGGAAGAAGAGTAGTCAGACGAAACGAAGCTTGGGGGGCATGTTTAGCCTTTAGCAATCATGCTGGGGGCATTTACCAACCTCTGATCATCATGTTGGGAGGGAACCCATCAATGGGCCTTAATCATGAGCAGAGTTTACCTTTGGCTTCAAGCTCATTAAAAAATGAAACCATTATTTTGAGCAAAGTTCTACTCCTGTGTCAAGCTCGTTAAAAAATGAAACATATCCTTTCCCTTTGAGTCGAGTCTCCTCGTAGACTTAGTAAATGAACCTTCTTTTCACTTGCCTATACCTTAGGCGAATGAAATGAAGCTTAGGGGCATGTCTTCAACCTCTGGAAGTTACGTTGAAGTCAACTCGATCACCTCTCCACATCACGTTGGAGCTAAGTCACTTACTTCTAGCAATCATGCTGGGGGCATGAACCAACCTTTGGATTTCATGACGGGAAGAAGTTCACCATTGGGAACATTTTCGAGCATACTTTCCTTTTTAGGTTTCGAGCTCATTAAACCATGAAAATTATCCTGAGCATAGTTCATTTTCTGTTACAAGCTCGTTAAAAAATGAAGCAGACATTATGAGCATTCTTCCAACCTATCTTCGAGCTCGTTAAAAACAGTAAGATGGTGTTCGAGCTTACTTTTCACTTTTTTCGTGCTCTGGTTAAAAACATGAAAAGTGGTTTGAGCTTACTTTTTCCTTTTTCGTGCTCTGGATCCAAACATGAAAAAGATTCCGAGTGCTTTTGATACCATTATCGTGCTCGTTAAACAATTGGAGTAAAAAGGTGTGTCTAACGAGTATAGGTTTATCACTTTATCCGGCCTCGCTAGACTATTTACGGAAAAGGAACTGTGCCGAGTTTACTTTTCCTTTGTCGTACTCGGTCATCAACCATGACAAAGTTGTACATGGAGTCCATAGTTAAGCTCTTTTCAGACTCCCTAAAATTGAAAAGATTGCCAAGCGAAATTGATTCGTTCACGCTTGTAAAAGGATTTGAATGATCGTCTCCCTAGTGATAGTTTACCCCTTTTTCGGACTAGGGGGCACTACTTACGAAAAATGAATACTCCAGCCAATCATGACTGGAAGAGTCCTCTCCCGCGTTGTTTTACCCTTTTTCGGGCGATGAGGCTAACCTTACGAAAAAGGACCATTGGAGTCTTCTTTAGTTCTTTTCAGACTCTCTAAACATGAAATGACGACCGAGTTTTCCTTCCTTGGACTCGTTAAAATTCAACATCGAAGGGCCCACTTTGGGACGAACCCCTCCTTTCTCAGGTTCGAAAAACATGTGAGATTGGACTCATCTATGAGATGAGCTATATCGAGCATCTGTTATCCTCCTCAAGCTCGTTAAAAAACAAAGAGGTATTCGTCCATCATGTCGGGGGAAAATGGGAAAATGAGTCAAGTTTACCTTGTTGGCAGCTTGTGAGTCATCACCTTTGAACATGGCATGCATCCTCACCTTGTCTGTTTTGGGTAGTCAGTCTTGCTGATAGTGTCATCATTATGATCATGCATCCTCATTATTGCTATGAGTTCACACTTCCTGCGGTTCTGTCTGTTCAATTAATCCCTGCTTCCAAGCTCTGTTTCATGCCGTTATATGTTCAAAGGGTTATTACCTTGAGTCCACCTCCACTTCATGTCAAACCTTCCCTTTGTGTCAGTACATATTCCATTGTTTCATCGATCCATACTATCTCTCGTTCTGATTTCGTGTCGATGATGTGGGAATCATTATGGCCCACCTTCGACGAGTCTATTCCTGTCGACACCAAATCACTATCCAGGAATTAGGCTTAGGAGTCAACCACTAGTACCTTGGTACCTGCATACCTCAATGGCAGGTTTTCTCGTATTCAACAGTAGGTTTTCATCAATGACCTCTGATTGAATGATCTCTCGGATGCTCGACATCAACTCCTTTATTCGCATTTCGTTGAGATGTACTATAGATACCTTGGGGATCATTGTCATTATTGGTGATTTCCCTCGCATTTGTTAACGGTTCACATCATTGACTGGTAATCAAATGGTTTCTACCATGTTTGACTTCAACACCTTGTAATCACATGGCTAGATTCGTATCTTTTGCGATCGGGTAGAAGACCCTGGGCGCACCTCTATATTTTGATTGCGTCCAGGTTGCGATGGAGATGTCATTTGTATTGTCACACAGATCCACTTATTGTATTGGTCGTGGCTGTGTCATTATTGTCTCATGGATCTACGCTTGTTCATAGTAGCCATGATTTGTCTACAGTCTATATCATCTCAGTACTCATGGATCTGCAATGTATTGGTCGGCAACCATGCTTTGAGTCATTTGTTTCCGAGCATGGGAATGCCCGCCTCGGTGGTATATCTGACATTTTGTTTCTGTTTCAGCTCCTTGTTGCTCCCCTCGATGCTATCTCCGAACCATATTTGTAAAGTCTTTCAATCATCAGTCTCTTCTGACCTCACACTTTAGGGGGCATCTGTTATACCTCAATATTACACATTTCGTATTAGTGTCGCATCCTTGCATTACCGACCTAAACGACAGTTTCCCTTAAAGATCATCTGAACATCCAGAGTGAAAACCATTGACTGAACACTGAAAGCAAAACCTTTTTCTGCCATCTTCCAGCCCAACTTAGCCCTGTTTGTGAGCACTACCGCTCCCTGAACATCTACAGGGGCGCGATAGTTATCACTACCGCGTGTTGATCCTTACCTGGGGCGCGGTACTACCGCGTTATGCTCAGTTGTAGGGGCGCGGTAGTCTGAAATTAGCCCTTTTGCCTTGGATTTTGGGATTTCGATCTTCGAGGAGATTTTGTTGGGATTACCACCTTTGGTTCGATCCTAACTCCTTCTCTGTTTAGCTGGCCTGATCCACTAAACCCTCCATAGATCCACACTTCTCTCTTGTTGGTTAGCCTTCCCATGTGCTATAAGAGAGAAGCTTTCCATGGGCCAAAGGGAGGACTTTTTGGGGCATCAAACCTATGATCTTCATACTTCTGCAGAGATAGCTAGAGGAAGCACTTGGAGCTGGAAGTTGGCTTGGACATCAAGCAACTATTGTATATGACTTCAAGTTGGTAATGGAATAACTTGTCTTGTTTTCCCAAATCATTTGTGTTAATTTTGTTTTAATGATATGATTTGTATCTTTCATAGATTTAGATTCTAACTTATGTTTCAGGTTGCTAGAGAATAGTGCATTCTTGTGTCTTGGTTCCATTTTGACAGGTTCATTCGTGAGGGCTTGGAGATTGGAGCAACTGCAAAGACAAGCGTTTGGATAGAAGGTCAGTTAAACTTCTTCTACTCTTTCTAGCATTTTAATCTTGAGACGTTTGTTAGATCTAGGGATTTAAGGTAGCATTTGTTTCCTTTTTGTCTTAGTATAGAGTCAGTACATCCTGCTTTATCCTAAGAGAGTTTCTACCTATCCGTAGGGAGAAATTTCTACAACATTACTCGGAAGATCTCTATTTTGATCACTTCATTACTCACTTATCCATCACTCGGAAAGTGGCGCACATGTGAGGAGGAGGATCAACTGCTAGGAGGAGTCTATCTCTGTGTACTTGGGTTGTACTTTGGTTGTATTATTGCTCTATCTATCTCTGAGGAAGTTGTGGGGTTTTTCACCTTAGGGTTTTCCCCACGAAAACTCTGTGTGTCTATTGTCTCTTATGTTTGCATCTTGTGATGATTGATATGCTTGCTATGATTGATATGCATTGATATACTGTACATGTTATTCTCTCAGTAAAGATCCTAGAGTATATTGAATTAATGCTAAAAAATTAACACTAATAATCTACCAAACTTCCATGGTTTGACTTCAGAAGACCCTGACACCTTCCTGTTTGAGTTTGAGGTAGTTTCCAGATCCTTTGATTACACTACTGATGCACAAAAGTTGAGGCTTTTTCCTTCCACACTAAAGGATCTATCACTTAGGTGGTTCATGAGCCTTGAAGGAAACAATATTTTCAGCTGGGACCAAATGAAACAGGCATTTCTAGAAAAATATAGGGACTACTACAAAGCAAAGCATACAAGAGATGAAATCTTTCGGATGCAACAAGGAGAAAGAGAATCATTAGAAGATTATGCCCAAATATTTCAACTCAGCTACAAATGAGCTAGTCATTGCACCTATGATCCTGAATCACTAAAACGTGTCCTTCTTAGAGGTGTAAAAGAAGAAAATTTTGGAGTCTTAAACCTTCTGGGGGATGGAGATATATTCCAGAAGACTTATGACCAAATCCTACAAATCTTCAAAAACTAATCTAGATCTAGGAAAAGTAAAAATGGGACCAGGGATACACACACATTTACTGGGGGATCAACATCTTCAGGACCAAACCTTACAAAATCTGATTTAGGAAACCTGCTAGATGACATGAAGGCCGACATCTTACAATCTCTGGCCATGCAACTCGATGCACTTCAAATCAAGAAGAAACAAGACGAAATCAACCAAGTCTTGGCAGTCTTTTGTCCTTGCTACAGGAAAAAAACATGAGAAAGGGCAGTGCACATTGAACACCATAGAAATATGTGGTCTTTGCACTGACGATCACTCCATAGATAAATGTCCTCTATTAACCTCATGTAAAGCTACTATTCAAGATCCCACAACTGGAGGTGCAATAGAACAACTATGTTTTGTGAATCAAAGAAGGAATAATTTTGCTAGGCCTTACCAACCCAACAACCAACCTTACTACAATCAGGGAAATAACCAACAGAATTGGAAATCTGTACCATCCCCATGGCCATCTTAGCAAAATCCAAATCAATGGCAGCAAAACCAACCATATCAGCAGGCTTATTACCCACAATCCTACTCTCCATACCCCCCACCTTTTGCTCAGCCAACTATGAATTATGGCAATCCATACCCTTATTCATCGAATTGGAGAGCTCCATTACAGCAACAAAAACCACTCATCATGCCGCCACCACCAAATCAAGCACCCCCCAGACCTCCACCAATTACCGCCCAGCCAATTCCCAACCCTAACAACAACAGGCCACCACAACAACAATCCTACAATACTGAAATGGTATAGTTCCCAACCTACGTTGTAGATACGCTAGAGATAAATTAAATTAATTTAATATCTGGGAAAACATTGCAAAATACACACGCACATAATGATCAAGAAGATGAGGCTCACGAGCAAACAACACAACCTCATATTTAGCATCCGGATGAACCAAGCCCTCAGGAGGAGGAAATCCGACCACTCACACGAAATAGAAACCCTCCATTTCCTGAAAAACTTGTATGAAGTACTAAAGTAGAAGAGGAAAATGCAATTATGAACGAATTGAAACACTTGAATATCCAAATTCCAATCTTACAGGCCATCAGAGATGTATCCATCTGCAACAAATTCATTAAAGAGAATTGTTTGAAAAGACCTGGAAGAAGAAAACGAGACCCACCCACGATAAATGTAGTAGGCCAATTGGCATATTTAATGCTAGGTGTCCTTGTAAACCCAAAATATCTTGATCCAGGCAGCCCAGTAGTCAACGTAATAATCAATAACAAATAGATAGAAAGAAGCTTAATTGATTTAGGAGCTGCTATAAATGTGATGACTAAGGATACTATGATACACCTAGGACTCCAATCAATGGTCAAACCAACAACTACAGTACTCCAGCTAGCTGATACATCCACAGTGAGACCTGAAGGAATGCTCAAAGATATAATAATCAATATAGAATCCTGGGAATACCCAGCTGATTTCATAGTCATCGAAGTAAAGAGTAAACTTAGAGGTTAACCGATCATACTAGGCAGACCTTGGTTGGCAACTGCAGATGCTTACATCGGTTGCAGATCAGGTAACATGACAATCACCAGTGGACAAGCTAGGTAAAAAATCACCATTTATCCACCAGCTAGGAAATCTTCAGACCTAGAATATCAAAACTGGACTGATGATTATAATGACACATCAAATCAAAACATACGACCTGTCCTTACAATTGATGCCGCACTATCACTAAAAGCCATAGACGAAGATAGCCATTTAGATAGGTTTATCCAAAGTGCATCTTCTAACAATGATGTTCTTGAAGAATGTTTTGACACAAAGCAACAACAAGAAGGCAAAAATTCAAACCAAAACTTAAATAAAATGTGAGTAGAAGTGCTATCTATCTCTGGAAGAACAATTAGAAAAAGCAAAAATAGTGGAAATTATGCCTGGAAAGACAGTCAACATTAATTCCAATATGAAGCAAGAGCAGGAAAAGAAGTTAATGAAGGTACTCTCAGAACAAAATAAATCTTTTGCATGGACATATGTTGACATGAAGGGAATCCATCCTGATATCTGCAAACATTACATTTACATCAAAGAAGGTTCCATTCCTATCAGACAACCACAAAGAAGGCTTAACCCAACATTAAAGGACATAGTTAAAGTAGAACTACAAATGTTATTAGATGCAGGGTTCATATATCCCATCTCTGATAGCGAATGGGTCTCACCACTGGTTATAGTCCCTAAAAAAGGAGGCAAATGGAGAATTTGTGTGGACTGCAGAGAGCTAAATAAAGAAACCAAGAAAGATCACTTTCCTCTCCCATTTATCGATTAGGTACTAGACACATTAGCTGGGAACAAGAATTTCTCATTTTTGGACGGTTTCAATGGGTACAACCAAATTCTAATACACCCAGCTGATCAAGACAAGACAACGTTTACATGACCATGGGGCACTTATGCATATAGAGTACTACCCTTTGGGTTATGTAACGCTCCAACAACATTTCAAAGGGCCATACTAAGTATATTCTCTGATTTTATAAATGATCAAATGGAAGTCTTCATGGATGACTTCACACCCTATGGCCAAAAATTTGATCAGGCATTGAACCATCTTGAATTAGTCTTGAAAAAATGTATTGAGATGAGCTTATGTCTCAGCAATGACAAATACAAAATGTTAATGGAAGAAGGCATTGTTCTTGGGCACCATATATCATAGAGGGGAATTGAGATTGATCAAGAAAAAGTTTCAGTAATCAGAACGCTGCCACCACCTGTCAAACAAAGAGATGTGAGAAGTTTCCTTGGGAAAAATGGATACTACAGGAGATTTATTGAGAATTATAGCAGTATTGCTACACCAATGTTTTCCCTTCTCACAAAGGACACCGAATTCATTTGTACAAAACATTGCATGACAACATTTGATAAACTTAAGGAGAAAACAATTACAGCTCTAGTACTCCAAGGACCAGATTGGGCACTTCCATTCCACATCCACTCAGATGCATCAGATAAGGCCATCGGATCTGTCCTTGGACAAGAGAGAGACAAGAAGCCCTATGCTATATACTATATCAATAAAAAATTGGCAGGGGCAGAATTAAATTATATTGTTACAGAGATGGAATTTTTGGCTGTCATACATGCCATTAACAAGTTTAGGCACTACATAACATGTTACCAAGTTTTTGTCCATACAGACCAGTCAGCAATAAGGTATCTCACGAACAAACCTAATACTCGAATCATTAGGTGGCTACTCTTCCTACAAGATTTTGACATCACAATTTTGGACAAGCCAGGAAAACACAATGTAGTGGCTGACTTTCTATCTAGGGTCACCCATGGACAAGATAGTGAAGTGGTGAATGACAGTTTTCCAGATGAACACCTTTCCGCAATCTTCAAAAGGAGCCCATGGTTTGCTGACATAGCAAACTATTTAGTGTCTGGAAAATTTCTAGCACACTACAGCTACAAAGAAAAGAATAAAGTTATAAGACAAAGTGCCACTTACACATGGATAGAGGGAATGCTCTTCAAACAAGGACCATATCAAATACTCAGAAGATGCATTATATAAGATGAAGTGCATGACATAATGCATGCCACTCACAATGAACCATGTGGAGGACACTGTGCTGCAAAGAGGACAACCTATAAAATTTTGCAAACAGGGTATTATTGGCCAACACTCCACAAGGATGATTATGAATATGTTTCACACTGTGATGACTGCCAAAGAATGGGGAAACCAACACAAAAAGAAGAAATGCCTCTCCATCCACAAATCTCCTTGAAGGCATTCAAAAAATGGGGATTTGACTTCGTTGGTCCAATAAACCCATAGTCAAATCAAAAGAGCTACATCCTGGTATGCATTGACTACCTTACAAAGTGGACTGAGGTAGCAGCACTTGCTGCAGCAAATGAAACCAACATGGCAAACTTATTCACTGAGCAGATCTTTCACAGGTTTGGAGTACCAAGAGAACTAGTTTCTGATCAAGGCCCACAGTTTACATCAAATCTAATAGAAGACTTGCTTAAAAGAAACAATGTCAAGCACAGACATTCCTCCTCCTATCACCCTCAAGCAAATGGTCAAGCTGAGGTAACCAATAGAGAATTAGAAAGGATTTTGACAAAGACTATCCAACTCCACAAAAGAGATTGGGATGACAGACTGAGTGAGGCAGTTTGGGCTTATAATACCACACGGAAGACAACAATAGGCTTCACACCTTATGAACTAGTTTATGGAAAGAAAGTTATGCTGCCAATTGAATTTGAAATAAAGACATTACGAATTGCAGCACAGTTAAATATGGAACTTTCTGAAATCCAACAGGAACGCATGCTACAATTAAATCAACTGGATGAGCAACGCTAGCAAGCACTTGCCCATACTGAAATCATCCAGCAGCAAAGGAAGAAGTGGCATGACAAACACATAAAGGACAAAAAGTTTAAGGAAGGTGACTGGGCACTACTCTATGACTCCGGGTTTCATACTTTCAAAGGAAAACTAACAACTAGATGGCTTGGAGCTTACATTATTGAAACAATCTATGAAAATGGCGCTGTAAGGATGATTACAATTGATGAAGAAGAGTTTCCCATGATAGTAAATGGACATAGGCTCAAACTTTACAAGAAGTCACAGTCAAAGGAGGAGTTCACACAGGTGCTCTACCAGCAACAACTAATGCTGATAGAGAACATGGAAAACTATTGAAATCGAGTTCATAAAAAAATGAAAACAGAGAAAAAAAATAATAAAAAGAGAAAAAAGGGAAAAAAATGAAAAAAAGAGAAAAAATGAAAAAGAGAGAAAAAGGATGAAAAAGAGAAAAAAAAAGAAAAAAAAAGAAAACAAAAAGGGAAAAATGAAAAATGATAAGCAAAATGAAAAAATATCGAACTACAGAAATGATACAATCAAGGTAACCACAAGTAAATTGCAGGCATCATACAACCCCATGATGAACTAGCCAGCATCCTGCAGATAAATCAAATCAAGAGAGCCAGGTATCGATGTTCAAGCGAGGCAATCATGTATTCAAGTCAACCAGCAAAGATATCAAGCACTACTGAATTCAATCAAGCAACCACTCTATTCAAGCGAGCCTGCCATTATTCAAGCGAGCCTACCATATATTCACACGAGAATGCCATACCATCAAACGAGATAGCACTACTGAAACGTAACTCAATGCAGGGCATCAACACAAAGTCAAATAAAAAATGGGCACAAAATCAAAACTAGCCAGATGCAGCATTTTCAAAGGAATGAAAAGAGAAAAAGCAAACATGTGTAACTACAGACATGCCGAAAATAACTACAGACATGGCGAAGATATACTACAGAATCCAGCGCACATGAAATCATACCAAATCAAGCACTCAGGTACACTAAGCATACAAAGGTAATCTCTAAACCTCTTTGTTTTATTTTTGAGGTCAAATCATCATCCCACAAAATGGTTATTTCTGAAGCTGAGGACAACTTCCATGTTCATTCGGCGGCACAGTTCAGAATGACCTCAATAAATCATGATTACTACCTAAGTCATGTCAGCGAATGATAAACTCAAATTTGGCTACCGTATTCCCCAATGATCAGAACAAAAGGGGCAATATACAATGATGAAATGAAATGCAGGGCTCGATTATGGTAAAGGATGTGTAAGGTGGCAGGTACGTGCCAAATGATCGGGAGAAGTGGAGTAAAACAGTAACCAAGGCGGCATAATCGACGAAAATACCCAATTTTACAAATAAAAGCTTTCCTGAAGAAGGAAAACTGAGAGTTTGCATTGCCACTCTGCCTACAAGCTTCCTGTGAACCTATTAATCGACCCTGGCCAGTGAGGTAAGTAAGCCACACTCAAAAGTTTCATTTTTCTAATTACAGTCGAAAGTACAAGGATGACAAAAGGGTTCAAAAAGAGTGATCTAGAGGATCATAGAGCCATTTATGAAAACCCAAGGGTTTTATATATCCTCCGTAATGCGGGCTGGATGCCCTTCATCTCAGGGCTAAGGGGGTCTAATACAGAGGTGGCGTTGGAATTTGCAAGAAACTTAAAGCACATCAAGGAAGAGAAGTTCGTCAACCGGGTTAGAGGACTTTGTATCAGGCTGGATGAGGAATCCATTGCAAAATACATAGGGCTACCCATGGGTCTGCATTGGGCCAAGGAAGACAGGGAAGCCATCCAGAGTGCACAGGCAGTTTTCTTTGGACCTGAAGAGGCTTATGAAGAAGATAAAAATGGAGTTAAGAGGGTCACTATGCCAGCACCTTGGGATGAATTAGGAGCAATCATTCAAAAGTATGTGACATGTATAGGGAGACTGAGCTACGCCCCTCTCTTCCATTTTCAAATTCTGGATCTCCTGAGGCACAGGAGCCACATCATGCCAAACAACAACATAAGCATTTCTTACTATGTTCTCTTGTCGTTGGGGGAAATGAGCAAGAAAGTTGTTGAAGGAAAAGAGGATGCGTTAGCCCACCATGGCCTAATCAAGTTGATAATTCATGAGGAGTTAACAGTTTAGGTCCCATAGCTTTCGTGGGAGGAATTCATGGTAATCTCAACCGAGGATGCACAAAGGATGAAGGGTACACCTACTGTCAGCATACCCCTAGCTTCTGTGCCAAAAGACAAGACCGCTTCTACATCAGGAGTTAAAAGAAAAATCGACCTGGACAGTGTGGCCGATACCTTGATAAAGATTAAGCATTCAAGAGATAGCTCCCGTCAAAAGGAATTGGGGTTTTCCACCAGCGAACAAGGGCCAAAGCGAAGAAGCAAAAGGTTCACACAGCCACCCAAAATCAGGCATGAAAAGGAGATAGAAAGGGATCCCATCCCCACAATTCAGGATGTATCTGATGATGATGACGATTGGGTGGACCAGGACGACCCAACCACACCTGAGGAGCAGGATGATGACCAAGGGAACCCCGCTGATCAGGATGTGAACCCTGTCGACCAAGATGTGAACTCTGAAGCCATTGACCTGCTAGCCGAGGCACTGATAGAATTGGAAAAGGTCAAGGAGGAGTTGGAAACACTAAATATTGAGGCAAGAACATAGAGAGGCCATCCAAATCCACCAGCAACCTCACTCTTTATGCATGAAAAGACACAAATTTTGAAAATGCAGCACGCGGGAGAGCTAAAACTCACAGAGCAGCAAATTTCAGCATTAAGGGAGAAATTGGCCCAACCACAAGAGGAGTTAGCCCAAAAATATCATAAAATTCTCTAGTTGTAGGATACCCTGGCAACCACTACAAGAATCTATGATGAAATACTGTAACTCAGACCCCCGTCCAGAGTGTATGCGCTCTACTTAAAGGAAAAGTGGGGAAGGTTCTAGCTGTAAAGGCTAAAAAAAGGCTTGTCTCTGGAACTGAACACTACAAGGGAATTTGTGGACACTTCTCTGGACTGCACAGAGTTGGAAAAGGATCAACTGTACGAATTCTTCTTGCACAACTTCATGGTGCCAAGCACACCTAACTAGTCACCTAATCCATATGTAGGCAACTTCCAGCTGAGAGCATTATGCTCCTAGATGAACCACGAGGTGGAAAGGGCACAATATGACCATATATACCTTGTAGAGAAGTGACAGAATCAATTATGGATCAGGGCAGAGGCATCTCACCCTGAAAGGGTACTTCAGGCCCACCAAAGTATCACCACTGATGCAGAACTAATGCCTATCGTGCTTGAAAAACAAAAGGAGGCAGTCACACATTTTGATCTCACCTTGCAATGCTCATACAAAGAGGTACATGAGTCCATCATTGATAGGTGGGCAAGGATTGGAGATGATCTGAGAAAGAAGGAGCCTCATTCCCCTCGACTTGAAGCTGCTCTCGTCAGAGCTAAGCTATACAGAGAATCCTTGATAAAGAATCAACTTAGATGGATTGGCATGAAGCTAAATCCTCCATTTTCCTTCCTCTGATTATTAAAGAGCAGATTAATGAGGAAGAAGAGAAAAGAGCATGGGCCAGGGATGAACAGAGCATGGGTTACTACAGGAAAGTAGGGACTCCAAGAATGATCGCATGGGACATCAGAGAAGCTATAGAAAATCTGAGTGTGTCACCCAAGAATGGGTGAATCCTTCAAGCATGGGGGAGATGATAAACCCAAATTATAGGTATCCTATAGCCTTTTTGCCACAGTAAAACACATGATATGTTGAAGGAAATACACTTGTTTTGTGGGTTAATGATTTACTTTTATTATTTAATGAAGATGTTTTTAGATTATTCTTTTTATGGTTAAAGGGCGTTTTTATAAACTATTACAGGAAAATGAGTATGTTGGAGCAGGTGTAGGTACACTAAGGGACAACACACAAATCTAGTTGAGAGATTGAAGGACCATGCAAGGCTTAGCATCCTTTTTCCCTGAATTATAGAGAATAACTCCTGTTCAATAGGATTGGCGATTAAAGCAAGTAGTTAGGTTAGAATTTGAGATATGTATATGGACCTCTCGGGTAGCGAGGGGGTCCTGTTTCTATTTTGCGGAATTACATGTTTTTACATTCTACTGCAGAGACAATTTGTGTTGCAAGACTATTTTTGAACCATGAAGTTATTATGTTAATGAAAATATTGATGATACTTTCCAACCTGCATTTATAAGTTTTCTATACTCCTGAGTACGGGTTGGAGAGGGCCCCTCCAACACGTAAATCATGAGCTTTACTCTGTTTCAGGTATTTTCCATTTATGCTGTGAAATTGATTTAATTCTTATCATGTGTGAAGATACCTTGATGGAGTGAATAGTATGTCTTTATTTCAGTTAAAACATTATTTTCGTTCAACATATTTTCTGTAGTTGATCAACGCTTATTCTGTAGTTCGGCAGGACGCATTCTGTAGTCTTGTAGCTGCGTTCTGCGCACGCATATTTTGATATCTGTTTTCATATATTTTCATATCGGTTCTCAGGTAATGATTCAGATCCAGAAATCTCATGCATATTTCTTTTATCAAACTTAGATCATAGAGTTTAATCATTTTCAGTTCCTTAACTTAACGATCATCATTTCTTAGTGTTTAAATCCAAATAAATAAAGATTGGTTAATTCGTAGCATTAGATATTTGCATTCTGAATTTAGTTTTTAGCATTTGAATATTTTAGATCAGACTTCTAGTATTATGCAATTGATTTACATTATTTGATTCCTAGTTTAGAATCCCAGCGTTCAGTGTTTTGTTTCTAGAATAAATTTGCCAAGTTTCAGCAATTTAATTCATAGTATAGATTTACTGTTTTCAACAATTTAATTCTTAGTGTATATTTACTACTTTCAATATTTTAAAACTTCTTAACATAGGGACTTGTCATTCATAGATTTACAATCTTTTCAGCTCACCTTCTTCTTGATTAGATAAACATATAAGGTCTATACCAACACCCCAAACACAACGAAGACTATCCTCTAGAGCACATATAGTGTTAGCACCTCTTAAGTTTGTACATCCCCTGGGTTGATAATTAAAGCAGGCTCCTGGTCTGGTTGCCCTCATTAGGCACCCATTCTAAGAACTCACCACTTTCTTCACTAGAGTCTTCATGACTCCTTCTAAACCAAAATGTCTGAATTCTTGTAATATCTCTTCTAGGCTTGATTGTTCAGACATACACTGTCATATTACTCTTGCTCTTTACTGGTAAAAAGCTCAGAAATTACATGCAGTAAAAATTAAAAGTCATGGTAAAATTGGTAACTATGCGGTCTTTACTATTTATAGGCATAACAGCATTAAAGTGCGCCCAAAAATGACTAAATTAGCATTAAATGCTATATATGTTGGCCAAATATTGCTTAGATATTGGTCCTTTCTCTTCATTTAATGTGTTTTTAACAGACGAATATGCCTTAAAAGCAGAAACATCTGATTCCCAAAAGTACTATATAATGGCTGCTTTCCGACCAAAACTGTAATGACTAGTTTCCTCTAACTTCGCTGACGGTTAGGCAAGTGGCGAAGTTCACTGCGCATTTCCCTTCTCTTACTTTGAAATTCGCAATGCTACTCCCTTCTTTTACTTTGCAACTTAGCTTGCTATGTGTGCTTCACAACAAATCTTCCTATATTTCAAAATTGCGCATTTGAACAAAATTGTTGTGTGTAGACTCTACCCTCTGTTTTAGTGTCTAGTTTCAACTCCACTTGACAATTAAAAATTTCTTGCTTTTCTTAACTGATGTTTGTAGGAGTAGGGCCATTCCTATAAGGCTTTAGTCTACTCCCATTAACAAGTCCTTGCAAGTTTTATCCAAGTAATGTGGCTAATTGAACTGCACCACTATTAGTAACATTTTTGATAATGTATGGCCCTAACCAGTGCATTTTGAATTTTCCAGGAAATTTCATAAATTTTCTATCATAGAGGAGGACAAGGTCTCCTACCTAGAAGAATTTGTGCTTGATGTGTCTATCATGCCATACCTTTTCTCTATCTTTCTGCACTTGTTGGTGAAAGCCTACAATGAAGTGGTCTTCCTCCTGTTGGTTGTGGAGCCAGATCTTCTAGTCTCATAGATGATATTGTATTAGCCGTGTTTGTACCCCAGTTCTATATGATGTGTAGGTGGACTGTACACTCGCCCCAGCGGGGTTCCAGGGGGGCCCATCCCCCCTGGCTGGGGGGTCCGGGGGCAGCGCCCCCGAGAAATGGGGGTTCGGGGGCAACGCCCCCGAAGGAAATTTTTGGGGCTGTTTTCGCCAACTGTTTTGCGGGCCCATGGTTTTGGGTATCCCGTGGTATTTTCCCATTGTATTTCCCTTATAAAAGAAAGACATTGTAATACGGCTAGTGTTGTTGATGTATTAGGTTTTATGCATTGTAAAGATTTTTGAGATCTGGAGAGAGACTGTAAAACAGAGAAGAGGAAGTGCAGCGGTTGTGCTGCAGGTTGTATCCCTTCGACTTGCTGGACGGTAATAATAATAAGGACTGGCAAATTCAGTGTGGACGTAGCCCAAGTTGGGTGAACCACGATATATCTGTGTCTCTCTTGTAATGTGTATGTGTGATTATATTTGCATTTCTGTTTATTGTTATTGCTCTGCGATCCTGTTTTTCTAACAATTGGTATCAGAGCCAAAGGTCTATTTGGCAGTTAAACCCGCAGGAAGCTAGGGTTTCTGGTTCGAGTGGGAGCAATGGCAGAAGAAGGAAAGTTTAAGGTCGAAAAGTTTAACGGCCAAAACTTCGGGTTATGGAAGATGCAAATGGAGGACTATCTGTACCAGAAGGATCTATACCTACCGTTGGGAGGAAAAGCAAAGCAGCCGACGACTATGAAGGACGAAGAATGGGTGGTTCTTGACAGAAAGGCTCTGGGAACAATACGGTTGAGCCTGGCTTCGTCGGTGGCTTTCAATATCTCAAAAGAAACGACAACAGAGGGTTTGATGAAAGCATTGGGTAAGCTGTATGAAAAACCCTCGGCTTCCAACAAGGTATTTCTAATGAAGCGTTTATTTAATATGAAGATGTCTGAAGGTGGATCTGTTACTGATCATTTAAATGAGTTTAATACGGTTACGAATCAGCTAAGTTCTGTAAGTGTGAACTTTGATGATGAGGTTAGGGCTCTTCTAATCTTGTGTTCATTGCCAGAAAGCTGGAATAGCTTGGTCATGGCTGTAAGTAACTCTGTCTCTGGTTCAAACACCTTGAAATTTGATGATGTTATTGGTGTTATTCTTAGCGAGGAAATGCGAAGAAAAAGCACAGGTGAGACATCAGGTAATGCATTGACCATGGAGAGCAGAGGAAGACAAAAGGAGAGAGGAAAGAGCCAAGGTAATCGTGGAAAGTCTAAAACGGGCAGATCTAAGTCCAGACTGGGAAAGATAGAGTGCTGGAACTGTGGAAAGAAAGGACATCTGAAGAAAGACTGCAAATCTCTAAAGAAGAAAGGAGATGCACAGAAGGAGACTACCCAGGAAGCAAATGTAGCAGGTGATCTGTTACAAGATGCTTTGATTCTTGCATTAGATAATACTAGTGATTATTGGGTAGTAGATTCAGGAGCTTCATGTCATGCTACACCCCATAGGAAATACTTTCATGAGTATGTTCCTGGCGATTTTGGACATGTTTTATTGGGTGATGATGAGCCATGTAAAATTGTTGGAATGGGTAAGGTATGGATAAAAGTTAAGAATGGAACTGACTGGTTGTTGAAAGATGTTAGGCATATTCCTGCTATGAAAAGAAATCTAATCTCAACAGGGCAGTTGGGAGATGGTGGCTGTCTATCTACATTCGGAGAAAAGTGGTGGAAGATCACTAAAGGATCAATGGTGATAGCAAAAGGAGACAGAGTAGGTACGTTGTATTTATGTCCTCATAATACTGACCATTCTATCTCTTTAGCTTCCACAGGAACAGATACAGCATTGTGGCATCATAGGCTTGGCCACATGAGTGAGAAGGGGATGCAGATTCTCCACTCAAGGAAGTTGCTGCCGGATTTGAAGCAGGTAAGTCTAGAATTCTGTGAAAACTGTGTTTATGGAAAACAGAAGAGAGTCAGATTTCTCAGGGTTGGGAAACAGAAGAAGAATGAAAAATTAGAGCTTGTGCATACAGATGTATGGGGACCAGCTCAGGTACAATCTCTTGGTGGCTCTCATTATTATGTTACATTTATTGATGATGCAACTAGAAAAACTTGGGTTTATTGCATTAGACAGAAATCTGATGTGTTTGCTACTTTTAAGAAGTGGAAAGCTTTGGTTGAGAATGAGACAGGAAAAAGGTTGAAGTGTCTCAGATCTGATAATGGAGGTGAGTACTGCGGCAAGGAGTTTGATAGTTACTGTTCATACCATGGGATTCGTAGAGAGAAGACAGTCCCAGGAACACCACAGGAAAATGGTGTGTCAGAAAGGATGAACAGAACGATCATGGAGCGTGCAAGGTGTATGAGACTGCATGCAGGGTTGCCCTTACAGTTTTGGGCGGATGCTGTAAATACTGTTGTTTATTTAATAAACAGAGGACCTTCAAGCGCTTTGGATGGTGGTATTCCAGAGGAAGCATGGACAGATAAAAATGTAAACTACTCATTTCTGAGAACGTTTGGTTGTGAAGCATTTGTCCATATTGATAAAGAAAATAGAACAAAGCTTGAAGCTAAATCCAAGAAATGTACCTTTATTGGATATGGGGTTGATGAATTTGGTTATCGTTTATGGGATTATGAAAATAACAAAATCATCAGGAGTAGAGATGTGATATTCAATGAAAAGGTCATGTATAAAGATCAGTTGCAGGGAAAGAAACAGGAAAAGGAAAGCACAGAGTACATAGTGCTTGATGAAGTTAAAGAAAATGAAGTTCCCAAGGTGCCAGAAAATCAAGAGCAGCAGCAAGTACCTGAAACTCCTGCAACTGTAAGAAGATCTACCAGGTTAAGTAGACTCCCTGAACGATACTCTCCTTCAATGTATTATTTATTGATGACTGATTCTGGTGAACCAGAATGTTATGAAGAAGCAATGCAGGTGGAAACTAGAAAGAAGTGGGAGCAAGGCATGAATGAGGAGATGGACTCATTGGTAGGAAACCAGACTTGGGATTTGGTTAAGTTGCCTGCTGGTAAAAGAGCATTGCAAAACAAATGGATTTACAGGTTGAAGGAAGAAGAAGGAGGTAAGAAGCGGTACAAGGCTAGACTTGTTGTAAAGGGGTTTGCACAGAAGAAAGGTATAGATTTTGATGAAATATTTTCTCCTGTTGTAAAGATGACTTCAATTAGGACTATCTTAAGTCTAGTGGCGGTAGAAGATTTGCATCTTGAACAATTAGATGTAAAAACAGCTTTCCTCCATGGGGATTTGGAGGAAGAAATATATATGCAGCAGCCACAAGGGTATGAGGTCAAAGGTAAGGAGGATCTGGTATGCAGGTTGAAAAAGAGCTTGTATGGCTTGAAGCAAGCTCCAAGGCAGTGGTATCTAAAGTTTGACAGGTTTATGACAGAACAAGGTTATAGTAGATGTCATTCTGATCACTGTGTTTATTTCAAGAAGCTAGACAATGGAAGATATATTATCTTGTTATTGTATGTGGATGACATGCTTGTTGCAGGGTCTGACATGCAGGATATAAATGTACTCAAAAGAAAGCTAGCTAATTCATTTGCGATGAAGGATTTGGGTGCTGCAAAGCAAATCCTTGGTATGAGAATAATGAGAGACAGGAAAAATCGCAAATTGACATTGTCTCAAAGTGAGTACATACAAAAGGTGTTGGAGAGGTTCAGAATGCAGAATGCAAAACCTGTAGGTACACCTTTGGCTAGCCATTTCAGTCTAAGTAAGGAAATGTGTCCCAAGACACAAGAAGAGATAGATTACATGTCCAAGGTTCCCTATCAATCAGCAGTTGGCAGCTTGATGTATGCCATGGTGTGCACAAGACCAGATATTGCACATGCAGTGGGAGTTGTGAGCAGATATATGAACAATCCAGGTAAAGAACATTGGAAGGCAGTACAGTGGATTCTCAGGTATTTGAGAGGTACTACCACTGAGGCATTATGTTTTGGAGGTTCAGACACTATTCTACAGGGATATGTTGATGCAGATATGGCAGGTGACAAGGATAGCAGGAGGAGTACCACAGGGTATGTGTTTACTGTAGGTGGAACAACAGTAAGCTGGATTTCGAAACTACAGAAGGTTGTTGCACTTTCAACAACAGAAGCAGAGTATGTTGCCATTACAGAGGCTAGTAAAGAGATGATTTGGTTGCAGAGGTTTATGGAGGAAGTGGGTAAGAAGCAGAAGGATAGCAGACTGTATAGTGACAGCCAGAGTGCCATTCATCTTGCAAAGAACTCAGCATTCCATTCCAGGACTAAACATATACAGCTCAAGTACCATTTCATACGCTCTGTTCTGGAAGATGAACTGTTAAAGTTGGAAAAGATACATACTAGCCAGAATCCTGCAGACATGTTCACAAAGGTAGTGACCAGAGAGAAACTGAGTTCGTGCTCGGTTTCAGTTGGCCTTCTAGCATGAAGGTGAAGAGGAGAAATTTGCCAAGTCCAAGTCCAGCAAGTGCAGCAGCGGTGGAGTTGTTGTGATCAGTCTCCAAGTGGGAGATTGTTGGTTGTGGAGCCAGATCTTCTAGTCTCATAGATGATATTGTATTAGCTGTGTTTGTACCCCAGTTCTATATGATGTGTAGGTGGACTGTACACTCGCCCCAGCGGGGCCCATCCCCCCTGGCTGGGGGGTCCGGGGGCAGCGCCCCCGAGAAATGGGGGTTCGGGGGCAACGCCCCCGAAGGAAATTTTTGGGGCTGTTTTCGCCAGCTGTTTTGCGGGCCCATGGTTTTGGGTATCCCGTGGTATTTTCCCATTGTATTTCCCTTATAAAAGAAAGACATTGTAATACGGCTAGTGTTGTTGATGTATTAGGTTTTATGCATTGTAAAGATTTTTGAGATCTGGAGAGAGACTGTAAAACAGAGAAGAGGAAGTGCAGCGGTTGTGCTGCAGGTTGTATCCCTTCGACTTGCTGGACGGTAATAATAATAAGGACTGGCAAATTCAGTGTGGACGTAGCCCAAGTTGGGTGAACCACGATATATCTGTGTCTCTCTTGTAATGTGTATGTGTGATTATATTTGCATTTCTGTTTATTGTTATTGCTCTGCGATCCTGTTTTTCTAACACCTCCAATCTAACCAACTGCAATAGTCTTTCATCCATTGTCTCATTATCGGCCATATATGTGAATGTTGTAATTCTCAAGCTTGGTACTATGTATTCCATGGGCATGACGACTTCCTGTCCATATGCTAATGTGAAAGGTGTATGGCCTGTCAACTTCTTACAAGTTGTTCTATATGCCCATAATACTACTAGTATTCTGAGATCCCAATCATCCCTATTTGTATTGCATACTTTGGTCAATTCATTCTCCAATACTTTATTAAAGGCTTCTACAGTGCCATTAGCTTGTGGATGATATGGTGTAATCTTCTGATGGTAGATCTGGAATTCTTCTGTTAGGGATTCACTAGTTTTATTTAGGAAATGGGTTCCCTGATCACACATTAGAATCTTTGGACATCCAAACCTTGTCAAAATGTTCTAAAAATGAACTGTGCGGCGGTAAATGTGGTACAGTCCCTTATTGGTTTTTCCTCTGCCCATCTGGTTAGATAATCTGTAGTTGTGATGATATATCTTGAGCCATTTCTCTTCCCTCGTGGGTTAATAGGTCCCACACAGTAAATAGCCCATTCATCAAAGGCTTGTAATGTCAATTGTGGCATCAATGGAATCTCATCTCTACGAGATGGCTTTCCTGTTATTTTGCATACATTGCAATTCCATCAATGTTCTTTTGAATCTTTGTGTATCGTATGCCACCATAGTCCTGCTCTTAATATTTTCTGCGCAGTAGCTCTTCCAGCGTAGTGTCCTCCAGATATACCTGAATGTGCTTCAGCAAGTATGATAGGTCTTTCATGTTCTAGTACGCATCTACACAATACTTCATCTGGTCCCAATTTGTATAATTGTCCTGCAATTAGGGTAAAGTTAGCTGATATTACCACTAATTGTTTCTTCTACTTCATAGTAAGTTCTGCAGGTGCTAATCATGTAGTCATAAATCATACAATAACTCTGAAATAGTCATCTTTTGTATGGATATCAAATAACTGTGCATTTGGTATATTATCCACCAAATTATTAGGTTCTTCCCCTGACTCGATTCTTAAAAGATGGTCAGTTCCTGCGTTCAATCTTCATGGCTTCACGATGATTTAAAAATCATATTCCTGAAACAATAAGATCCATCTACATGTTCTCCCCCCTAACACTAGTTTATTGACCAATTACTTCAAAGATGAATGGTCAGTGAACGTACAAAAATGCGAACCTAGCAGATAGTGTCTAAACTTCTGCAATGCGTACACCATAGCTAAGCCTTCCCTTTCTGTTGTGGTATAATTCTTTTCTGCTGAAGATAGCTTTCTGCTTGAAAATGCAATGGTATGATCGATGCCTCGCTCACCTGGTTGTGCCATACAATGCCAAGTGCTATAGATGAAGCATCTATATGTACATGAAATGGCTTATTCCAGTCAGGAAAGACGAGAATATGCGTTGTAACCATTCTCTCTTTCAACGTGTCCAATCCTTTTTTGCAATCTTTAGTCCAATTATACTTCGCTTATTTCTTCAATAGTTTCTCCATAGGCGCAGTGATCTGCACATATCCTTTAATGAATTTTATATAGTATCCTGTGTGCCCCAATGTAGTGCGTAGCTGCTTAACTGAATTAGGCGCTGGAAGATTTACTATGATTGCCATCTTCGCTGGATCAACAATCAATCCTTGATTACATACTATGTATCCCAATAAAATACCATAAGGAACACAAAAGACACACTTCTTTAGGTTCAATGAAATTTGATACTGTCTACACTTTGCTAACATCATTCTTAAGTTCTCATGATGGTTCTTTAAAAGGCCAAATACTGTCCAATAATCAAAGTAAACTTCTAAAAATTTATGAATATAATCCTTAAATGAAGCTACAACCAATCTTGAAAAGATAGAAGGTGTGTTCTTCAATCCAAAAGGCATAACAATGTATTGAAATGATCCCCATTCAATAGCAAATGTAGTCTTGTGTCTGTCTTCTGTAGCAATTCTGATATGATGATAGCCAAAAAATCCATCAGTGAAAGAGTATGCCTCCTATCCACGTACATTATCTAGCACTTCATCTGTGAATGGAGTAGGAAATGGGTCATGCAAATATGCATCATTTAATTTCCTGATATCCACACAAATTTTGATTTCACCTTTAGCTTTCTTGTCTTGAATTACCATGGGACATATCCATTTTGATTCTTTTACTGGTTCAATGATTCTTGCCTCAAGCATTTTATCAATTTTTGCTTTCACTCTTTCTTTATATTTGGGGTTCAATCTATAATGTCTTTGCTTAATAGGCTTCACATCAGGCTTGAGAGTTATTTTCATAACTCCCAAGTCACCTAAAATGCCTTTCATTTCAGAAAACTTGGTAGGGAACAAATCTTGATATTTGCACAGTAGGTTTGCGATTTGTCCTACTGTTTCTTCATCCCAGTAATCCCTAATAGAAGCAATATTTGGTTCATCATTGGTACTAATATTGATCTTTTTGGTCTTTACAGGGTTACTCAGATCTGGAAATTCTAAAACAGACCCTTGTACATTGCGTTTTCCTTCAGACTCAGGTATATCCACATCGCGAGGGTCTTCATATTCATATCCATCTTCGTCTAGTGCAAAGTTATAACATTCAAGGGCATGTTCCAACTGTATTGCCCAATCTGGTTGCTTATACACAGGCAACGGTACATCATTAAATATCTTCTTTTTAACGATCTGTAAAGCCTCATTGACGCTCAAAAAATCATCCTAAAAACTGAAAGTTGATTGAAATTTCTTTATCATTATGTGCCAATCTGTTGTGCCTTTGTGAAGATCTGCTTCTGTATACCAATTATTTGGTATTTGATCCAATGTGTGCACAAACATATGAACCCATTCTATCTTAGGTGTATGCATCTATGCTTTCAAGAAAGACTCTATATGCTCTCTAGGATCCGTCTGTCCATTCTATTTTGGTTGTACCACCTCAGTTTGTTCTACAAATCCGATTTCCATTAAGTGCTTACATTATTCCCATGTGTTCAGGTTGTATTTGTGTGCAACCCATCACCTAGCAAGTGTAGCTCGCAATGCTGCTAGCTTATGTTCATATGAAACTGATGCTAAATATTCATGAATGAATGCATGGATATTACCCAAACCATCATAAGTAGGAATTGGACTTACCTCTGTTCCAATCCAATGCAGTGACTTTGTTATTTTCGCACATCGTCTTGCTGATACTTCATGCATTCGGACCTGCCAGTTCTCCAGTACCGTGTCTGATTCTGATACGCAAGAACTGTCGCATCTCTAGCTCAATGTTCCATCATCTCTAGGGTTAATGTAATCTTCTTTATTCACTATCATCTTGTATATATTATAAATTTCTTGAGCTCTGCATTCTTCTTGTACTGGTTCAACATACCTTGTTCCTTGGCTGATACTTCATGCATTCAGACCTGCCAGTTCTCCAGTACTGTGTCTAATTCTGATACGCAAGAACTGTCGCATCTCCAGCTCAATGTTCCATCATCTCTAGGGTTAATGTAATCTTCTTGATTCACTATCATCTTGTAGATATTATAAATTTCTTGAGCTCTGCATTCTTCTCGTATTGGTTCAACATACCTTGTTCCTTGTGAAGGATCCAGGGGTGCGATAACCTTGATATCCGGTCCTTCAAATATCATTTTTTTTTCTTCAAGTTTATAATTGCGAGGTTATCAATTTCCCAGTCAATCCCCAATAATGTAGGATAAGGATTACTATCATCTATGATTTCAATAACCTCAAAGTTTTCTTTACTTCTCATTCCATCAATGTCAACAAGAACATTTTACAATCTCCCAAAAGGTATAACCTTCTGCTGATTAGCTAATCTCAACGGTATAGGAGACCAAGATAACTTTGGCTTCCCCATCTGTTCCCATGTTTTTTTTGTTAGCATGTTCACCTCTAAGCTTAGGTCAAGAATGACTTGGTTCATTTCAAAATCACCAATCTGCGCATTTAGCCTCATTTCTCTTCCTGTCCTTCTATGGTTCTTGATATGATGAACTGCTCTATGTGCATTGTTTACTGTATCACGCTGTTCGTAATGTCCCAACATGTTCTGTAATTCTCCCAAGGCATTTCCATGCCTTAGAAGCTTTATGCAGATCTATAAAAATTGTGTGATAGGACTTGTTTGTTCTAGCAAAGTTTGCGATCCATCATACGAGGTCGACATATCTAATACAAGTGTTTGATCACTTCGTAATTGGATCCTTGTGGTCGAACGTTCTGAGTCTTGAAAGAATTTTCTTGCTTCCATGAATACCTTTTTTTCTTGATTAGGGTTGAATGCAGGCATTTTCCAACTGCTTTTCTTACCCAAGGCCCATCAATAGGATTTGGTCTGTTTATGTGATATTCAGAAGTCAAAGCTTCATTTTTCCTGTCATTTCCTGTCACAGCTCCACTTCGTGTCACAACATCGATGTTGCGATCTTCGTTTCTTTTCTCAGTTGCGATCATCTGAATATTTTGGTTCTGTCCTTCTAGTATTTTTTCTTTCATTTTGCCTAGCAAATTGGGACATGCTTCAATGATATGGTCAAATGATTTACAATACTTACAAGTAGTGGAAGGGTTCTAACAGTATCTTGCTAAATGTCTAGTTTGAGCACAATTATAGCAGACAATCTGACCTTTTCCTCATCCTTGGACAGTGTTACGTCCTCTTCCTCTGAATCCACCACGTCCTCTATATGTGCCCTGATCATACTGCACATTTTTATTATTGTTCTATGTTTCTCCTAGGACTCTGTAGACATCATGTTTTCTTTCTATCATGAGGTCATATGCTCTACAGTTGGTATCATCATGGCCAATTTACTTACAAAATGTGCAGTATAGGTTCTTTGGTGTCTGTACATACTTATGAATTGGGAAACAGTCCTTTTGGCGATGTCCTCTACATCAAAAAATCTCGCACCATGGTCCTTGAGGTTGATTTAATGGATTCGGTGCCCCACTAGTGAGGTAGTCTCTGAATACAGGGCACTGTTCCTTGGAATGTACCTCTACCTTACATTTAGTACACCAAACCTCTTCTCTTATCTCTTTTCCTTTCTTCATATCTTGTAGCTGTAATGTCAGGTTTGCTAACTGTGTCTGTATCTGTACCATTCCTATACTAGTTTCTACGATGGGCGAAGCTTCTAACTTCATAGCAATTTCTAATGCTTCTATCTGCGATGTTACCTTCTGTTGCATCAATGGTAATCTAATGTGGGACAATAACGTAGCTATGAACCATTCTTGATGATGTTGTGGTGCTATTTCAAAGCTAACTTGATATAAAAAGGCTTTGAATTTATGATCAAACTCCCACACAGTCTCATTATGTTTCTGCTTTATCTCTTTTAGCTTTGTAATGCACTGAGATTCTGACTTAGGTTTCTTAAATTCTCTAATCAACACAGTTCTGATATCAACTAGTGTTCTGCTCTGTCCGATAGAATATTTCATGAACCATGTTAAAGCTCTGTCTTTGAATATGGTGACTAGCTGAGATTTTTTTATAGCATCATCTTGTATTTGTTTAACATTCCATACAGCTTCACAGAGAAACCAATGTTGCTTTGGATCTTCTAGACCAGTTCCTTTAAAAATAGGTAGCTTAATGTTGTCTCCCATTCTTCTTCTAGGAGGTGTAGTATTCTGAAACGATGAAGGTATACCACTACTTGGCTGATTCTGAGTACTTGCTCCTACATTATTACTACTACTAGTGTTCTGCGAACTAGTAATATTTCTTTCTTCAACTATAGGTTTCCGTGGAGTAATAAGCTGATAGAAAATACGTCTAGGTTCTATTTCACTATCAGACTCATCTTGATATGAATTTCTGTCACTTCCTAACTTAGTTTCTAGGAATGTGCGAGGTTCAACTTCACGGGACCTCTTTCTAGTGATAACTTTATAACTTTTTCCACTATGCAAAATACCAATATATTTGTTTGTGTCACTATCTATGTTACTAAACATTACAAACTCAAACCTTAGGAATCTGATTGCATTTTTAAGACACCCTTTTCAGCTAATAGCATTTTAATCCATAAACTCAGGTTTTTAAGGTACTTAAATCTAAATCCTTGGAAAAAATATCCTTCTGCTGCGCTGTAAGACTTCAAAGTGTCCACAACAAACTCTGTAATATATCCTTATAGTAATCTATCCAACCAAAAGTCTACTTCTCTTGAAATCTGGTTAACAATCCCTTTAAGCCTTTGAATCAACTCTGGATTCCAAACTGTAGGTTATGCACCTTGAAAACATTTTTTCCATTCTTCTATCCTCGATATCCACTCATGTAGTTCATTAGAAAAATATGCCAAGAAAATTTCATGCAAATCAGTGAATATATACCTTTGCAACCATTGTTCCGTGGTAAGACGTGGATGTTTGTTTTCTTTCTTCGCAAACTCAAGTTCTTTCTAGCTTACCCAGTTCTGTATTTCTTTCTTCGCAAACTCAAGTTCTGTCTGGCTTACCTAGTTCTGTATTTCTTTGTTCTCTAGATTCCACATCAATCCGATACATTACCATAATACTAGTTCAAGCATGGCATGGAAGCATCTGTTGGTATGCTTAACTGCATACAGATAGCATGACAACGAGACAATTTGTTGCGCTCTCTTCTCTTCTAGGATGACACATCAACATTGCACATGACCGGCATGACTAGTCCAAAGTCAACAACATAACCATTTGTTGGTAACTTATGGGGATGACCCGGGTTCGACGAAGTTCTTCCGTAGACCCAACAAAATCCCCTTCACTGTCCCTTTCGGCATCAACCCGTGAACAGGCTGAAGTCTCACTCGAAGCGAAGTATGGGTGGTTACAGAATCAGGTTTCTGTAACCACGGTGATGCGGATATGTGTTATGTGATATTTGATGCGTTCCTTGCTAACATGCACTTAACATATTAATATCAAATTGTGACCGCGCACTTCGTAGTTATGAACAACCTACAGACTCCGTTGAATCACGGTTATCGCTACTCTTATAACTACAAATTCATCAAACTTAATGTTACTTCGCAACATTCATACACATGTGTTCCACTTACTTAACATAACATTCTCATTCAGATACATATGAAAGCAAATACATAAACATATCACAACATGAGTATAAAACACATCATTGATTCATACACATAACACAAGGATTTACGTGGTTCACCCCCAAGGTGGGAGCTACGTACACATGAACTGTTCTTATATTACTTGGAAGGGGTGATAGTTCTAGTTTGTGCACTCAGCTGTTGACTCTTCTCTACAATAGATCTAACCCTTCTTTATACCAAATTGACCCTTATATAGATGTGCCTGAAGTTCACATATTACAATAACTATGGGCCAACCCCCATAGTACCCTTAAACCCAAAACAACATGGTTCTCCTGTTGACCACGCTTTGTCTTAAATTCGTTGCAAATATGCTGTCCTTTTGCACCGTGTTAGGAACCCATGTCTTTACTTTGTTAGTATGTTGTTGTTGGACGCATATGCTTTGTAAGTCGTCCCGTAGTATTTGTTGATCAATAGTTGTGTTATTGTTGTTGGCGCATATGCTTTGTAAGTCGCCCGTAGTATTGTTGATCCATAGTTTGTAACGGCCCATGGTTTCGACCCATAGTATTGGCGCCTAGAATTAGTATATAAGTGTGTGTTGAGACCTATGAAGGCACCGAGAAGTTATTTGTATTGAGCTTGCTCAAAGGAGGTTGCCCCCTCGAAGTGGCCTGTGATCAATATAAAAGTGATTCTGAGTTCTGTCATTTCTTCTATTTCGCGTATTCTTGTTAATTAATTGTTGCAGGTGCATCACATCTGGTATCAGAGCACTTTCTTGGGCTCGCTGGGTGAAATTTCTGCCAAATTTTTTTTTTCGCATCTGTTGCAGGTTCGGATTTGGGAATAATCCCTATCCGCTTAACTGTGGGAAGTACTTGGGCATAAGCCCTAAAACTCATTGTGAGGAGTACCACAGGAACCCTGAAGTAGCTGGCCCATTGAGAGGACCTGCCAGTGAAAAGGGCAACGACCCCTACCTGATTGACTAGTTCCCACTCGTGAGGTAAACCAAGAGCTGTCATTTGTGGCAAAGCGGTTATCAGTTTTACCTGAGCCGTGGAGTGAGGGGTATTGCCCCAATACGCAAGCCGTCAGACAGCATTGGTGGCCGAGTGAAAACCTTGAACTGTTAGGAAGCCGCACATACCTGAGGTCCATATCTACTTTCAGCTGAACTATTGTCGATCACTGCTGCGCCGTTTCAGATCCATTTTGCAAGCCGTTCCAGATCCAGCCATTCGGCGTTGTTCCAGATTCCTTCCGAGTCGTAGCCGCTCCAGTCTGTTTAAAAAAAAAAAAAAAAAATCTGAGCTGTAGTCGCTCCAGTCTGAAAAAAAAAAAAAGAGTATAAAATTCAGTTTTTTCTCCATATCTCCCTTGTTTTACCTCTGTTTCCCTTGAAAATTTCAGGGAACCCCTGTCATTCCATTCTGCATATTTCATTCCTGAGGACCCTATCCTCAATTCCCCTTCCTACAGCCCGAAATCCCACATTTGTCTATTTTTAGGGTTTGCCATAACTTCCTCAAATTTCACCCAATCACCTTCAAATTTTACCACAGAGTTTCTTTCTGAATTCTGCTTCTTTGTTCCCCTCTGCCAAATTTTCCCATTCTTTCACCCCGCTTCTGAAATCCTCATTTTTGCTTCCCTGTCTATCCAACAATGTCCAAAACCTAGTCAAACCCCAATTACCCTTCTGATTTTTTCCCAAATCCAAATTTTCCCTTACTGAAGTAGTTCCTGTTTTTGTTTTCCTACCCAGTAAAAAAATAAAAATAAAAAATCCTGGTTATGGTTGTCACCCATGCAGGAGCAAAAACCATGGAGGAAGCACTTGCAGCCATCCAAGCCAAACTCCAGGATCTGGATGAAAAATTTCTCGGTCTCCATCTTGAACATTCAGCTATGAACAACAAACGGCAGTCCGAGTCTTCAGCAGACAATGGGTTCTCTTCTTCCAGCAATTTCCGTGGTCCGAAGCTTGATTTTCCTCGCTTCAATGGTACCGATCCAACTGGATGGATCTATCGTGCAGAACAGTATTTCAGTCTGCATAATACTTTTGATGTCAACAAAGTTCCGTTGGCATCCTTTCATTTGGAACAGGAAGCTCTTCAATGGTACCGTTGGTACATCAAGGCTCATCCAGAGCCCAACTGTCCAGACTTTTTCCAGGTCCTTTTGCAACGATTTGGTCCTAGTGCTTTTGATGACTTCACAGGAGCCCTCACTAAACTTCGCCAAACCGGCACTGTGAGAGAGTATCAAACCAAATTTGAGAATCTAGCCAACCACACCGAAGGATTGTCTAATGAATTTTACCGGAGTTGTTTTATCAGTGGTCTAAAGGATGCCATCCGCTCTGAGGTCAAAATGTTCTGCCCCAATACAATGATGTAAGCACTAGGGTGGGCTAAGTTGGCAGAAGACAAGATTGCAGCCCAACAATGCTCCAAGCCCACTTTTGTTCCCTTCCGAAATATGGGTTCTCAGCGACCACCTATACCGCAGGCTCCTCGACCGACTCCTATCAAGCGTTTGTCTGAAACAGAGATGCAAGCACGCAGAGAAAAGGGGCTTTGCTATAATTGTGATGAGAAATTCACTCGGGGACATAGATGTGTTCAGCAAAAGCTCTATCTCCTGGATGTGGAGTCTCCGCCTGCCTCTGAAATTGGTGACGAAGATCCATAAACACTGGATGCTCCGGTCGACATTCAGGAACCTCCTATTGACCCTCTGTCTCAGGATGACCAGCCAGATATATCTTTCCATGCTTTAGCTGGAATCACCACCCCCCAAACAATGCGGGTCGGTTTATTTCAAGAATCTTCCTCTTACAATCCTCATTGATTCTGGTAGCACTCATAATTCCATTGACCCTCGGATCGCCAAACAAGCTGATTGTTTTATCCATCCTTGCTCCAACTTTGAAGTCATGGTTTCCAATGGGGGCACCTTACCTTACAAAGGGAAGTGTCGAAATGTGCGTATCTCTATGGGAGATTATACCTTGCGCTCTGACATGTTTGCCTTGCCCTTAGGCGGATGTGATGTGGTTTTGGGCGCTCAATGGCTACGCACACTCGGCCCTATCTTATGGGATTTTGCCGAAATTTGGATGCAGTTTTCCCTCAATGGACACAAACACACATTGACAGGATTACAACCAGGTTCTCTCAGCATCATCAGTTCACATCGCATGGAAAAAATCCTCAAGAAGAATTCACATGGTGTCATCGCTCAGATCCATTCCATCCAGATGCAACCCTCAACAGTCTCCACTACTCCTTTGGATCTACAACAAATTCTGGATCGATATACAGGTGTCTTTGCTAAACCAGTGGGATTACCACCCTCTAGGCCAGAAGACCATCGTATTCAGCTCCTTCCGGGCAGTGTTCCTCCCAACATCAGGCCCTATCGCTACCCATTTCACCAAAAAACGGAGATTGAAATGCTCGTTCGGGACTTATTGAAGCAAGGTATTATTCGCCCAAGCACTAGTTCCTTTTCTTCTCCAGTTATTCTTGTCCGCAAAAAAGATGGGTCATGGCACCTCTGCATTGACTTCCAAGCACTTAATCACCTCACCATCAAGGATAAGTTTCCAATTCCTATTGTTGATGAGCTTCTTGATGAGCTTCATGGGGCTCACTAATTCTCCAAGTTGGATCTTCGTTCTGGGTATCATCAAATTCGGGTTCATGAGGATGATATTCCTAAAACAGCTTTCCGCACACATGATGGCCATTATGAGTTTTTGGTCATTCCCTTTGGCCTCACTAATGCTCCTTCCACATTCCAGGCCTTAATGAATAAAATATTTCGACCCTACTTGCGGAAATTCATTCTGGTATTCTTTGATGATATCCTCATCTACAGTAAAACATGGGATGAACATCTCCACCATCTGGATCTTGTCATGCAACTTTTCTCTGACCATCATCTCCATGCCAAGTAGTCTAAATGTGTTTTTGGACAACAGGAAGTTGAGTATCTCGGGCACATTATCTCAGCACAAGGGGTTCGCGTGGATCCTGCCAAAATCGATGCCATGAACAATTGGCCACGTCCTCAGACACTCAAGAGCCTTCGTGGTTTTTTGGGGTTGACTGGCTACTACCGCAAGTTTGTCAAGGATTATGGGAAGATTGCAGCTCCATTAACTGCTCTATTGAAAAAGGATGCTTTTACATGGACACCTGCTGCTCAGTGTGCATTTGACAAACTAAAACAAGCTATGTGTACTACACCTGTGCTAGCTATGCCCGATTTTTCCAAGCCCTTCACTATTGAGAGTGATGCTTGCGGCAATGGACTTGGTGCTGTTCTCCTTCAAGGTGAACACCCCATTGCGTTCACCAGCAAAGCCCTTTCAGGTAAGAATTTAGCTGCCTCTACCTATGAGAAGGAAATGATGGCTATTTTTCATGCAGTACAGAAGTGGTGTCCATACCTATTAGGGAATCATTTCTGCATCAAGACAGATCACCAGAGTTTGAAATATTTCTTGGACCAGCGTGTCTCCTCCCCGGCACAACAGAAATGGGTTAGCAAACTCATGGGTTATGACTATGAGATCACTTACAAGAAGGGTAAAGACAATATTGTGGCAGATGCTCTTTCTCGCACATATGATGCCCAAGGTTCTCTTTCAGCTATTTCTATGCCTGTTCCAAATTGGTTGCAATCTGTTCAACAGGGTTATGTCAATGACTCTTCCTTATCTCAGATCATCCAACGCTTGACCAACAACCCTTCTGCTGTACCACATTACTCTTGGGATGGTGCTTCTCTGCGATACAAGGGTCGTCTGGTGCTTCCCCAGAGCACAGATCTTCAATAGGCTATCTTCTATGAACTCCATGCTTCTCCATCGGCCGGGCACTCTGGGTTCCTCAAAACATATGAACGAGCACGGCGTAACTTCTTTTGGCAGGGCATGAAAAGGATAATTCAACAGATGGTGGCCGAATGTGATACCTGCCAGCGCAATAAGGGTGAAACAACACTCCTTCCAGGATTGCTTGAACCCTTGCCCATACCTACACGGATTTGGACAGATATTTCTATGGATTTCATCGAAGGGATCCCTAAATCTGGCGGGAAGACAATGATTCTCGTTGTGGTTGATCGCCTCTCCAAATATAGTCATTTCTGTGCTCTCATCCATCCCTATACAGCCTCCTCCGTCGCTCAAATTTTTATGGACCAGATCTTTCGTCTTCATGGCATCCCTTCTTCCATTGTCTCGGATTGTGATGCGACTTTCACCAGTCATTTTTGGACAGAACTATTTCACCACACTGGCACCAAACTGAAGATGAGTTCAGGGTATCACCCACAAACAGATGGTCAGACTGAAATTGTCAATAAATGCTTGGAAACTTATCTTCGTTGCTTCACCTCGGAACAACAACATCAGTGGGAAAAGTGGCTCCCTCTCGCTGAATGGTGGTACAATACCTCTTACCACACTGCCTCTATAATGACCCCATATGAAGCAGTCTATGGTCAGGCACCTCCAGCTCTTCTTCCATACACCCCCACCAGTTCACCAGTTCAGGAAGTTGACACGGTCCTTCGCAACCGCGACCAGATTCTTCGCATTTTGCGGGACAATCTTCACATGGCAAGAAATCGCATGAAGAAACAAGCTGATCAGCACCGTTCGGAGCGCACTTTTCAAGTCAACGATATGGTTTTTCTTCATCTCCATCCGTACAAACAATCCTCCTTGAAACTCAAAGGGCGTCACAAGCTCGCTCCAAATTTCTATGGGCCATATCGGATTCTTCAGAAGATTGGGTCCGTTGCTTATAAATTGGAACTTCCTCCTTCTTCCCGCATTCATCCAGTCTTTCATGTCTCTTGTCTAAAGAAAGTTCTTGGCACCAACATCAGCGGCCAAACGATTTTACCCGAACTGGATAATGAAGGATCCATCCTTTTGGAGCCATAGGCCATCCTCAATCGGCGCACGCGTCAGCTTCTCTCTCGCTCTATCACAGAGATCTTAATTCAGTGGCACGACATGCAACCAGAGGATGCTACATGGGAACCACTCCTTCAGATTCAACAACAATTTCCACATCTCAAGCTTTGAGGACAAATCTTTTTTTAAGGGGGAGGGGATGTTAGGAACCCATGTCTTTACTTTGTTAGTATGTTGTTGTTGGACGCATATGCTTTGTAAGTCCTCCCGTAGTATTTGTTGATCAATAGTTGTGTTATTGTTGTTGGCGCATATGCTTTGTAAGTCGCCCGTAGTATTGTTGATCCATAGTTTGTAACGGCCCATGGTTTCGAACCATAGTATTGGCTCCTAGAATTAGTATATAAGTGTGTGTTGAGACCTATGAAGGCACCGTGAAGTTATTTGTATTGAGCTTGCTCAAAGGAGGTTGCCCCCTCGAAGTGGCCTGTGATCAATATAAAAGTGATTCTGAGTTCTGTCATTTCTGCTATTTCACGTATTCTTGTTAATTAATTGTTGCAGGTGCATCACACACCGCTCCTTCTAACTCAGACGCTTCTTCTGACAGTGCATTTCTGACCACGCGGCTCTGACTCTACAGTGGCACGTCCTTTGCACCATTCCGCTTCTTTTCTCTCTGCTCCTGTAGCTATCAGTTCACCACTTCATCCTTAATTTCTTTAACTATGTCGGGTCATCCTTAGTACTTCGTATTTACTAAGGGGACAGGTCCTTTCCTGTCAACTTCTCTTTGCTCCATACCCTCCTCCTTGGAATTGCGGAGTTGCTTCTCCCAAAACTTGGTCAATTTTATGCCTCGCTTAACTGTACCTTTTCCATCAAAACTTCCTGTACTTGGGCTGCACCCAACAATTCATAAGATCCCTTCTTCAATACTTTAGTAATAGTGTATGGTCCAAGCCACATACACTTAAATTTCTTGCTCCCAAGGGGTCTTTAGCCCGATCATAAAGAAATACAATATCTCCTTCAGAGAAAACCCTAGGACATACAAACTTATCATATTGACTTTTCACATGTTTCTTATGTGCTTTAATTTCCGTATCCATATCTTGAAGTTGTTCATCAAGATGTTAAAGGTGAATTAAATGTTTTTCTAAAGTAGAACTATTAGGAAAACATTTAATAACTAACTTTAACGAAGGAATATCACACTCAATCGGAAGAACTGATTCAACCCCGTGAATGAGTTGAAAAGGAGACAATCCTTTAGCAGTATTAACTATGGTTTGGTATGCACACAAAGCAGGATATAACATAATATGTCAATTAGATCTACTCATGTTAACTGTTCTTTGAAGCATGGTTTTAAATTTTTATTAACAACTTCGACTTGACCATTCGCTTGGGGATAAAATGGAGAATAGTTTTCTTGTTTTAACCCTAACTTAGTGGTCAATTCGATCATCATATTGTTTTAAAATGTCTACCATGATCAGTAAAAAGATCACGCATAATACCAAATCTGGTAATAATATGATTGAAGACAAAGTAAGCAGCAGTTTCCCCATCACTAGAAAATGCAAGGATGGCTTCTGCCCATTTTGTGAAATAGTCTACAACCACAATAATGTACTTGTGGCCCCCAACCGAAGCTGGGTTGCAAGTCATGAAATCAACCCCCATTTGGTGAAGAGACCTGTAGTGATAATGAGAAAGAATGGATTATTTTCTGGGTGCATTTTACTAGTAAACATGTGACAATCATGACAATTTTTAATTGCTTCGATACAATCTTTAAAGATTGTGGGAAAAAAATATCTAGTGTGCAAAATTTTCTGGGCTGTCACAATCCAAGAAAGATGAACTCCACAAGATCCATTGTGAGATTCATCTAAAACACTCAACTTATTCGTGAGTCAAGCAATTATGTAAGATAGAATCAACCCCGCGACGATACAAAGTATCACCCATTATAAGGTAATTCTTCGCATTGTGCCGAAGGCACATTCATTGCGTGAAAAAAACTTATGACACTTTAGAGTATGAATATATATAAGAATATATACATACGAAGGATTTGATGAATAAATAAGAAATATATGTTCATATGGAAATGAATCATATTCAGTATTATTGAAATCTTCACTCGGGAACTCCGAAATAAGTTTAAAAAAAACTCACCAGGTCTTCACTCAATGAAACTATGCCATAACATCATCATTCATGGGATATTAAAGAATACCCATAATTTCACTAGATATTGATAAATAATGTAATATCCTTGATCTGATCTCATAGGATATCAACTCAAATTCATCTTTAAAAATAAGGAAATTGTATAACAGTAACTAGTCTTCAAAACTAGTTAAGATGAAACTAGTCTTGGTCAGTGATTAACCCATCCGAAGCTTGACTGATGGAAACTTTTGGATCTTCCAAATGTACTGGGGAGTGTTCAAAATCAAGGACAACAACATCAAGTCCAACTTCAGACTCCTATGCACAAGGTACTGGGGCCATTTATGTTTCAACAACAACTGTTGCTAAAGTCTACTCCAATGCTTCCTGGGCACACCAACATATGCATACTAGAGACTTCCACTTACAATTGAAGGAAACCAAATAATGAATATCATACAATAATATCCTAATATAGTGCTGGACAAGTTTCACAGAGGTTTTGGGAGGTTCTGACAGTGTTTGGAGTCAAGGGAAAAAAGAGAGCTAGGATGGACTGCTTAACTAGTTTATTTCCAGGCTCTTCCAAACAGGATGAGAGGGTCACAGACACTCAGTTTGAGTCTTGTGTTGGATTAATTAATTTCTTAAGGACCTGTAATGACTTGCATAACATAAATCAGATAACCAAAGGATATTTCATTAAAGTTACTACAAAACTAGTCATGAATTCATGCCCAACGAGCTAGTCTTGAAATATACAAACACAATCATCCTCTAAGGATATCAAATCTATGATTTTGTACTTGGGATGGATTGTACAGACCATTAAAAACCTACATAAACCTTCATAAAGTAAAATGGTTTCACAGATCTCTGAATATCACAATTCCTGGAGAACTAGTTAATTAAAATGGCTCAATGAGCTAGTCTTGAGAGATCTAGATGAAAACAACATCCAGTGATTTTGAATTGATATTTTGAAGCATAGTATGGATTATTATGGAATAGAGGAGCAATAATAACAAGGTTCAATAGTTTTATACATCAACATATTAGCATTACAACCTCAGTTTTCTTAATGAACCTCAAATACAATAAATCTCACAATACATGAATGTGGATGTCTTCTAAACAAAAAGGAGAGAAGGATCCTCCAATGGATATGCTATGATGATGGATATGTAGCATATGGATAATCATGGAAGGCATACCAATATTCATGTATTCTCACAGGGCGCATTCACCAAGCTAGATAGAAAAGCAAGGGCGTGTTCTTCACAGTTGGAATCCCCGGATCTAGTAAAATGGCCATAACTTGCTCATCCATACACCTTTTTTGATGAGACAAAAACTGTTTCCTATTGGAAAAAATGCCACGGAACACGTATCAATGTCCATAAATTCTCAAAAAGGTTGAAACCAAAACCTCCATTTCGACCCTCCAACACTATTCCTACGGAATGAAGGTGTTGAACCGCACAATGAGAACACCAACCAATGGATCATAAATCATGAACTACAATAAAATCAGTGATGAAGAATAGATTTCATCACCCTTTAAATAGAATCATGGGGAACATATCCCATCTAGGACTAGGGGCACATCTCCGAGGTCAAAGAGGCAAAATTGCACTCAATTCAAATCACAAATGATCAAAAGATGTGAAATGGAGTTGTAATCCTTATTTTATAGATTGAGTTGACTTGTTGAGAAAGTAAGATAGGATAAGGTTCCCTCATGGAGTGGATAAGGTTGATTTTCTTTCTGCTTTAGCTTTTGCCTCGCTTTCTACTTTGCTTTGCTTTCTGCTTCTGCTTCTGCTTTTGCTTTTGCCTTGCTTTCTGCTTTGCTTTGATTTATGCTTTAGCTTTTGCCTTGATTTATGCTTTGCTTTGATTTCTACTTTTGATTTTTCTTTCTGCTTTTGCTTTTGATTTTTCTTTTCCTTCTTTTTCTTTTCTATCATGCTTTTTCCTTCTTTTCTACCTTATCTTGCTTTTTTGCTTTGTCCTGCTTTTTTCTGCTTTTCTGCCTTATCCTACTTTTTTGCTTTGTCTTGCTTTTTCTTGCTTTTTTGCTTTATCCTGTTTTTCTGCTTTTGTCCTGATTTTTTGCTTTGTCCTGCTTTTGTCCTATTTTTCTGCTTTGTCCTGCTTTTCTGCTTTCTTCTTCTTTTCCTACTTTCCTTGCTTTGAATGCTTTATCTTTTCTTGTCTTGCAAGTTACCTCTTACTCAACCTTATCCTCTAAGGCATACTTGTTGAGCATTATCCACTTTATTCCAAAATAAAAATATCTAATTATTGAAATTACTTCTACCAAGTGTATTTCAAACTTAGGATAAAAATAAAAATAAAATTCCTAACTAATTAATGCCTTTACTTCATAATTAACCCCAAGTGTATGAAATTTCCTCCTCAACCCAAGGGATTGGTTGGTATAGGAACTCTTTCCACTAATAATCAATGAGGGGACATGACAGTCCTCCCTTCCCAAGATTGCTTGTCCTCAAGCAGAAATCAAATCCAACCCAACTAAGCATCATGAACCATCATGCTTTTGCTGCACCACTCTGATTAAAAACTGCTCATGAAATCTCCCAATAGATTGTCTATTACCATCCAACCATGCACTTAGTGTGGAGACCAATCAAAATTGATACCAAGATCCCAATTGATCCTTAAGAATACAAGGTGCAATATATATTCTCCTATGCAATGCATAAGAAGCACATGGAATTCATCACAACACCCTGCAAGAAAAACACAAGCCCATACAAAAATATGTTTCCCATGTAGGAAACCATCACCATCTACTACAAAGATGAACCCATGGGTAAGAGAAGAGTCTTTCTTGCTCAATCCAACCAACCAAAATGTTCTCCCAATGATATGCACATGATAAAAATGCCTGGGTCCCACTGCTTGCGCACCCTCCCAGTGCACAATATCATCAAGAACCAATCTAGCAAGTATGGGATTCTAGGGTCCCAACACTCGCGCACCCCATAACTACATAGTGTGAACACATATAAATTAGAATGTGGGATTCCCATGTCCCAATGCTTGCGCATTCCTATCATGTACAAGGTCTCCCAAAACAATACATTAGAGTAGGAGGTGTACAATATCCTCCAAATTATTTCAACCAAGTGTGGAATGCTAGGATCCCATAACTAGTGCATTCCATCAATGAGCAAAGTAACACAAAATTTTACACCAAGGTGGGATATGCCAGGATCCCACTCTCTAACAAGAATTCTTCCAAACATCATAAGTACAAAATATATATCATCAAAGTACATTTCAACATCATACAAATGTACATCAGGAAGGTGCCTCACCAAATGATCATGAAAGTGCTTGTCCATCCAAGCAAGTAGACCACCACTTTCCAAGTGCACACAAGCATCAAGTGACAAATCAAATCTGCTCCAATGACATAGGTGAGGATCCCATGTCCTATAATTCTGCTCCAAAATAATGTAAGAAGCTTAAAAATAATAAGCCATGCGTTCTTTCATCCAAGAAGTGAATGAAGAACCTCCACCAAAATTTGAACCAAGTAAGGACCAAAGAAAACAAGGAGACTTCAAGTGGCTCAAAGAAGTCTCATCAATACATACATGACTGTGAGAGTCATCAAATGATATCAATGGATGCTGCACCAAGGAGGTGTGGAAGGTATCAAGTAATTCTTCCATGTGGCCTTTCACCCAAACAATGGATGAATGAAATCTCCCATCAAGTAAGGAACAAAGAGAACAATGAGCCTTCAAGGGGATCAAATGAGTACCATATGTGCATCCATGAAGATGTGTATCATCATAAGGTAACAAAGGATGCTTATGCAAATGTAAAGAATAAGGTTCTCTAGTCATGTCATCATCAAAAGGAGAGATAGGAGTTTCATACTCCTCATGTGGCACCATCAAAAAGAAATCTTTCACCCTTACTTCATTAGGATGAATGTTGCAAAATGTGGAATTGTAGGATGTAGGAGAATGAACCAAATCAACCATATGATCAGAAAGTGTGAAATCTTAATCATGTGAAGGATCCATATGGGTAGGATCATGGACCAAAATATCCTTACTGCAACCCTCATCCATCAAGCTAATGGATGCATAAACTCCATCAAAGGCTGGTTCATCGCACATGATCTCTTTTGACTCTTTAAATGGAGGAATGATTCACTCCATGAAGAAGCTCAGTTTCACTCTAGTAGAGAGTATGTGCTTGGAACTCACCATATGCATACCAAAACTTCTCAAGCACATGCATCTCATCCTTCACCTCATGAACCACCATCTCACGAGGTTACTCCATGAAATTCTGAGTACAATCAACCATAAGGGACTGGCTGACTAAAATGAATGATCTTTGAAAATTTTGTTGAAGTTTCTCTATCTCTATATTGGATTGTTGAAGGGAACTTTGAGTGCTTCTCAAAGAATATTGGGTGGCCATTAACTCATCATTGAGCTTGCAAATATGCTCATCATCCTTTAAGGATTCTCCCTGCAACATGTGAACAAGCTCATACAAATAATCTCTATCAGAAAGCATATGTGAAAAATTACCTTGGATAGTAGTCATTGCTTTCTGGATCTTCTCCATGGCTTCAAGGAAATATGAATCTTCCAATGAAGAAAATATCCAACAATACCGTGACACTAAGACATGTGTGTCATGGAAAATGTGTAAGGCCTCCTTGATCTTCCTTTCTCTCATCTTGAGTGACCTTTCAAAAGGAGAAGTTTTAGAGTGAACCTCCTCATCATCAATTGATGGATCAACCTCATGAATATCTTGTGGTGAAAGTGATATTGATTCTAGGATCTCTTCCTTGACCACAAGGATTTCATCTTCTTCAACTTCAATGGGTTTTGTACTTGCAGTAGCCTTATCAAGTGGTATCTCTATGTCACCAACATATAGAAATGGAGATCCATTAGTAGATGTCTCCTCAAAACTTAGGCACCCATCAGTAGGTACCTCTTCATAGCATCCATCAGTAGATGCTTCTTCAGAACCTGAACAACCAACAATAGATGCCTCTACTTGGCACCATTCAACAATTAATTTTTGATCAAGAACTAGATGATCCTTAGTAGAATCAGTAGTGGCTTCTTCATGCTTACAAATCTCCTCAGTAAGGATTGTACCTTCATCTTCTTCATATAGCTGATTTGTATTTTGTTTTTGTTCTTTAGTTGCCTTAGGATCAATATCTTTGCAGACTCTTTTTGAAGAATATTAAAAAATTCTCATCAAGTATGAAGCACATGCATCCAACGAAGCTTCAAATATTTTTCTGCTCTTTTCACAAGTAGGTTGATCTTTGACTGTGGAACATGCAACTTTTCCATACATATGGATATAAGAATGACCATAATTTCTCCTTCCAAATATGATATGATGGGAGATACTTGTAGAAGGTACCTCTTGGACATTTTATTACTCATATTGTCTACAGTATTCTTCATATTTCTCATCATATTCATCATTACACTGCTCATAAAAATCATCAATAGAGTAAGAATATTCTTCACTAAACATGGACATGGATGCAAATTCATCGGATTGAGAGTATTCTTTCCACATGAGTAGAGGAAATATCTCTGATACCAATGTAATATCCCTGATCTGATCTCATAGGATATCAACTCAAATTCATCTTTAAAAATTAGGAAAATGTATAACAATAACTAGTATTCAAAACTAGATAAGATGAAACTAGTATTGGTTAGTGATTAACCCATCCAAAGCTTGTATGATGGAAAATTTTGGATCTAGGGAAATTTTGGATCTGGAAAATGTACTAAGGAGTGTGCAGTAGCAAGGAAAAAAACATCAATTCTAGATAAAGAATCCTATGCACAAGGTACCGAGGCCATTTATATTTCAATAATAGCTGTCGTTGAAGTCTACTCCATGGCTTCCTGGGCACACCAGCATATGCATACTAGATACTTCCACTTACACTTGTGTTATAACTCCATATTCCACAGTGTCGCATCTCCACCACAAAAAGAGCTGACGACACTTCCCCTATTGCTTTAAACCATCCAGAAGAGACAGATGAGGTGTAATCCTTGAAGGCAAATCCACCCTGACAAGTTTTCACCCAGCTGAGACTTTATTTACCCACACTACCGTGCCTTGCTCAGTTATAGGTGCGCGGTAGTCCACAGTACCGCGCTATGCTTTGTCCTGGAAATGCGGTACTACCGCGTTATGCTCAGACAACAGGGCGCGGTACTCTTTTTATAGTCTTTTTTCCATGGCTTTTGGGATTTTGGATTTTCGAGAGATATTGGAGGATTGGGATCCCTGATTCGATCTCAACCCATTTTCTGTGATTAGAAACCTTGATCCACTTACCTCTCCTTAGATCCACCCATCTCTCTTGTTGGTTAGCCCTACCATACACTATAAAAGAGAGGCATTCCATGGGAAAGAGGGAGGACTCTTGAGAGTATCAAACCTATGATATTGCAGCCTTGTGGAGATAGCTAGAGGAGGAAGCACTTGGAGCTAGAGGATTGGCTTGGACATCAAGCAACCTTTGTAAGCATTCTTCAAGTTTGTAATAAGATAACTTGTCTTGTTTTTCCCATTTCATGTGTATAGCACAAGTCCTTATCATGGAATGTATCTAATCTAGATTTGAATCTAATCTTTACATCCAAGGTATTTGGAAGCTTGCATGTTTGTTCTTTGGTTGATCTTAACAGGTTCTACATTGGAGCTTTGGATCAAGAGTTAGAAGCGGGACAAACGTCAGATTGAAAGGTGTGTCATATCTCTCATTGTTTCTGAATGCATATAATCTTGTTGTAAAAGTTAGTTCAGGAATTTCAAGGTAGCATTTGTTTTGACTTGTTTCTTGCTTTAGAGTGAGTTGAAAATCTGCTTTAAAGTTAAGAGAATTTTGACTTATCCGTAGGGAAAAATTCTAACAAACAAGAATGGCGACTCCGCTAGTTTTGATTCCTGCTTGATTGATTCAGTTCACTGTCATCCATCTTTTGATTGTGAGTTTTTGTTGCACTTCAAACCAGTTTGAATCTTGGTCTTTTTTGACCTTTATTCACCCCTCCTCGCTGTATTTTTTCTCCCTGTATGATCACTAAGTCCCCTGGGTTAGCAACAACCCTGAAAACCCCATTTTCTTTTCTCAAGTTGCGCTTTTTTCTTACATTGCCACAGTATCGCGCCCTCTGAACTGATTACAGCACGGTAGTACCGCGTTCTCTGCATTAGTACCAGAGCGGTACTGTAATAGTGCCGCGCTCCAGTCAGACCCTAACACGCGGTAGTGTCTGCAATTTTTTAAATTTTTTATCCTTGCTTGGTTTCCTGAGTCTTTCTCTGCCCTAGGTAATGTTTTGCTGTTTCCTGTTAGCATCCTGGTCATTTTACAGTCTGTGTGGTGTGATTATTTCCTTGTTGTGAGCTTGATTTGTTTGAATTAGTGGCATTTTTGACATATTGGGTCATTTTTCCAGCTTGATTGCATTGACTTGATTTTTTCACCACAATCAACCCAACACCACTGTTCTCTTTTACTGAGCCCTGTAACTTTTACAGTCACATTATTTTCATCATTTTCAGTAATTAAAATTATCATTTGAGAGCAATTCCGTTGTTTGAATTGAAAAAGTCTAGTAGCATTATTTTGCATTAGGAAATGAACCATTGATTTTGCCACAAAAATTCTCATATTTGAAGCATTGTAGATTGTAGAATCAGTGCATTGAAAAGAGTGTTTATTTCAGTTTGGCTTTGTTTACAAAAAGAAAAGAAAAAATCTTTTGCTTTGGTTTTTGCTTGTGAAAAATCTCATGCATGTTTGATCGAAGAACTCTCTCCCTTCCTTAGCTAGATTTCATCGAAGACAAAGGCTTATTTTTGATTCATTCTCATTTGCATGGTTTGAGTCGTCATAACACCATCAAGTTTCACGTCCACTACCTGATTGAGTAAGACAGCCACTAAAATTAATCTCCCTAATTAAACCAACATTAACCTCACTTGAGGAAATCAAAAGAATTTGGTAGTTAGGTAGGACACCGGGGATAGGCATCAAAATAATTCCCCCTTGTCATTTTCATCTGAAACATAGTTGTTGTCTTCTAGGGAACTAAATTCCTCTAGTATTTATTGACACGGTCATAGCCAGTTTGTGGAGGGGCCTCCTGACTGTTTCTAACTTTCAGGGGTTAAACGGCCGCGAGATTGAGAACCGGACGGACTCTGTGGAATGCCGCACTCCACTTAGCCCTAAGGAAACATCGATCGCTATCTTCTTCGGAAGGCTGAAGTGCCCAAAACCTTTTCCAACGTGTCATGAACGAGGTAGCTTAGTATCTATTCTACTAGGGCTCTTTTACCCAGGATCCCTTTCGGTAGAGGGATATCCTTCTTATATCGGTCTCTCATGTTGTATTGTTCGACTTGGATTTCATCACCTTGCGAAGGATACAGCTTGTTGAGGTCTCCAGCTCTTAGTTAGGAGTTTGCTTGTTATCTCATCTTTGTAGAGGGTCATTTTTCTTTATAGGGACTGCTTGTTGGCATTCTGGCCATTTTTGTTGATCAGCTCGCTTATTGAGACACCGGTCTCAGTATAGATTTTAGAGCTTGCTTTTTTGGCCTATGATCCTTGCTTTTTCTAGCTCCTCTTCTGCACACTCGTCTGCATTAGAGTTTTTGAGTTCTTTGTTTACGATACTTCCCCCGATTTTCATTTTCCTGTCATCATGTCAGATCAACCACGAAGATCACGACGAGTTCAGGGAAAAAGACGTCCACCACCCCCACCACCACGGACCTCTGGTCCACTTGCATCATGTATTCCCGCTCCTCCTGGCCGCGGTGCTGGTTGAGGGAACATTCCACCGCCGATCCATACGACATCATCAGTTCCACCTGTAACTGTTACTCACAGCACAGTCCCAGAATCTATTGCAGCTTCTGCAACCACTAGCATATCTGAGACTTCCACTGTCACTTCACCCACTGTTATTCCAGATTTATCTGTCATAGTGGACACCGTTACAGCGGCTGAGTCTAGTACAGCCCAAATTACTAGAACAGAGGTCATCCTCTTACCTGATGTCAACACCTCCCGTCCATCAGACATTTTTCACGATGATACAGACGGATCTGTTGGCACCATTGAAGGGTCCAACCAGGATATACCTGGCTTGATTTCAGTCCCAGGCGGGTACGTCGAAATCGTTCAAGATACTCGACTTCCTGACACACCTTTTGAACCTGATTATGGCTTCATCACTTCCCAGGCGGAGCTTCCACTTGTTATCACTACGTCACCCAGTGTTCATCCGCAGGAACCTAGTTCTTCTAGCAACGTACCTCGTACTATATCTTTACCCAACCTCCCTCCGGGACATGAAATCATGGCTTCCATCCAGTCTAGTATGGTTAGTCTAGCGAACTCCCCATTAGCATCGGCACGGTTTAGACACGACACAGAGCAAATGCTCTCAACAACGTCTAGATATCCCCCCGTTACTCATCCTTTTGACTATAGGGATCCCAACATCCCGTCTAGCACAGAGTTTCATCACTCCTATGCAGACGGCTCCAGACCTTTGGACGTTACTATACCTAGGTCCCCGCCAGATCCCGAAAACCCTTTCCAGGATATGAACTCGGACCCAGTTTTCGATGGTCCTCCTATCATTGAAAACGCTATGGACGACGCCGATACCCTTGGGATAAACTCCCCACATTTGCTGCCATCACCCATTTTTGGTGCACATTCTATGAGAGATAACCCAGTTTTCTCCCCGTCCTCGCCTGTCAGATATGGAAGACCCCCTTCGCAAATCGATACTTTTGGTGCCGTTGGCCAATCCACACTATCATATTTGGCTAGCGGCGGAAGAACACCTAGTCATACTGCTGGATCTTCCGGTTGGAACGGAGGATCACCTTCGGCCACTATTTATACTATCTCAGGAGGTGGACAACCAACTGCAATGGTCCCCAACTCTAACAACCAAACTCCTCCTACAGGGCCATCAACCCAACTAGTTGGAGGACAACCTTTTGTTGGGAACCCCGTTCCTATTCAACAACCCCCTCCTATAGGGTCATCAACCCAGCTAGTTGGAGGACAATATTTTGTTGGGAACCCCGTTCCTAATCAACAGCCTCCTCCTATAGGGCCATCCAACCCGTCTGCTGGCGGAAAACCTTTTGGCTCCATCCAACAACCCTCCCAACCAGCAGCATCTGCTCAGTATGGTATGTACAGCACACCTGGCAGTGGGAAACCTTATTCCGGTGTTCCAACCGGGCCTCACTCTCAACCTCCCCCGTCAGGTATGCTTCCTTCTTGGGAATCTCAAGTCCCACAGAGTGGGGGGTACTCACTTTTTGGAAACTGGAACCAAGCTGGGGGGCAATCTCAGATTCCCCCCAACTTGAATTCTGGCTTCCCTTACCCTTCAGCTGCTACAACTCCATGGAACCCATCACTTCAATTTCCACTCACCTCCTAAGGAGGAACGAGCCTTCCATGGACACCACAGTCGCAGCCACCCCCCAACCCTGCTATGGGAAACATTCCACTTACTCAATACGGTGGTACCATTCCTGGAACACAACAATTCCAAGGACCTTTTCCCCAACAAGGAGCGGCAACCATTCCTGGGTATCAGCAACCCCAGGCTACCATACCCACTCAGCAGAACACCCACCAACCGGTTGCCTACAATCAACCGGTTAACCAGATGGCTTACCATCCACAGAATTTCCAGCAGTACCCCCCTGGAAACACATATGGGTATAACACACAGCAGTATGCTATGCAGGGCCCTTCAGGTTTCTCTGCACCACATGGTTATTACTCATACCCGCAGACTAACCGTCAACTTCCCTTTTTGGCCACACTTGACTTACCTGATCTGTCGAGGCTTATTAACGATCATATATGGCATGAACCTCACTGGCCACCTATCCATGCCAAACTACCATCGGACATTCCTAAGTTCGATGCTAAGCCCGAGGAAGACCCCAAGAACCACGTGATGACCTTCCATCTTTGGTGTTCATCCAACTCCTTGATGGATGATTCCATCCGACTTCGGCTCTTCCAACGTACGCTTACCGGCACGGCAGCAAAATGGTACATCGAGCTGCCACAACACTCTTTTCATGATTTCAACACTTTGGCTATGCAGTTTCTGACTCATTTCCAGCTCCCCATCCGGTATGAGACTGGAACAGAACGGTTAACCTCACTGCGTCAAACCACTTCTACACACATTTCATATCACATCCATGAGTGGCGACGACGCCGTAGGTTGATTAAGGCACCCATTTCGGATCAGCTACTCGCTGATTGGTTCACAAAATCCTTTTTGCCTCCCATAGCCAGAGATATCGCCATGCGCGGCCCGGTTACAGAAGAACAAGCCATCTCGGCAGCCCAGTACATGGATTTGGTGTACACTCAATCCGGTACTTTACATGAACTTCTTCCTCATTCCTCCCGCGTTAACACTGACCCCACGAAGCCTACCACTGAACCCCCTATTGATGGTATTGTCGGTTCAGTCAAGGCCCAGCCCATTACCAACTCGACGGGGCAACAAGCTTCTGCTTCCCCCGCTCTACCCCAGGCTGCTTCAAAAACAACTACTTCTCCTTCCCTTTCCTCCGAAGTGAACGCAGTTCAATCTACGTCACAACCATCCGGGGGAAAGAAGAAAAACAATCATGGCAAAACCAATAAGAATTAGCAGGAGAACCCCAAGCCACAACCCACCCAAAATGACCAGAAACCATGCCGAAAGGCTAAGTTTCCCTGCCTCATTTGTCAAGATGATCACTACACACGTGGCTGTCCCTACAAGGATGAAGTCAACAAATTTGTTAAAGGATCCTCTCGCCCGACAGTGTTAACTGACCCTTTCCCTCAACAGCAACAGCAGATGGTTTCCCAAGAAACCCCACAAGGGGGCAGCCCGACCAATCCCACCCGCGGAGAGACGTCCACAAACCGTGAAATCCTAATGACGAGTAATGAAGAGGTTAATATCACCACTCGTTCAAAGACTTACGACAGCCCTCCAAGTTCAAACAAACAACCCAAGATAGCCAAAGGCAAATCTCCTGTTGAAGATCCGATTCCTATTCCCCCCCCTACCGGCCATCTCCATATCGAGAGACTGCTTACGGACACAGTGCTACGCCCACCCAAGGGCAACATACGAAAGGTGACATTTAATCCTAATGCGTGAGCTGCCCAAAACTACAACATTGTTGAAGATTTGGCTCAAGCACCTTGCGCCATGTCGACTCTCGAGGTTCTTCAACACTGCCCCACGCAGCGTAGAACCTTACTTTCAGCACTGGGGGCAATGGACCCAGATACTTCAAACTCTATCATGTTTAACTTGGAGCATGCCAAACCTAGGCTTTCTCACCAGTTAGCCTTCCAGGTTCACACAAAAATCCGTGGAAATATCATCCACCGCACTGTGTTAGATGAAGGTGCTTCCACGTCGATTATGTCTTTGAATTGCTGGAGAGCTTTAGGCTCACCTGAAGTCACCACTTCTCCCACTACTCTTAGAGCGTTTGATGGACACGGCTTTCAACCGTATGGACTCATTCCCTCAATTGGTGTTGAACTGGGGGGAAAAACAGTATCCGTACACATTGAAGTCGTAGATGCACCATTGGATTACAATCTCCTTCTTGGACGGAACTGGTTTTACGCCATGACTGCCATTGCATCTACAGTCTTCCGGATTTTGCAATTTCCTCATGAAGGGAAAATTGTCACTATTGATCAATTGGATTATTGTATCCCAGACTCCCATCCGAACTCCCCCAACACCGTCCCGTTATTGGATCAACCTCGGTACCGGTTCCAAGACATAGGTGTTGGTCTCATGAAGGATTCCTCCCTCATTGGAGTTTTTCCAGAGCTGGGAACCCATCTTCAACCAGTCAACATGATTTCATCGAATGTCACCCCTTCCGATGATTCATGGGTGACTCCGAGTCCCACTCAGATTGAAGGCTATGGCAACTCCATGCCTTTAAACCGAAACCTCGTAGCTTATGAAGCGATCCAATCTGCCACCGATTGGGTCGACTGTTCTACTGATCACACTGTGGCACAGCTCTCGGCTGAAACTCATCCACACCCACCACTTTTCGATCCTCTCAATTTGATTTTTCCCACTGACGAATCAATTATGGAGGTTATGTGAGGTGATGAGCCACCATGGGGAGATTTTCATCATCGATCTTCATTCCCCACCATTCAGCCACTTGAGCCTGATACAAAATCTAGTACTTCACTTGGGATGGTTCAAACCAAGTTCCCTACTTCCCTCGACGAAGTATTTTCCGAAGGGAACTTAGCTAACCTTATGGCAACCACTCCCATTGATATTTTAGTGAAGCCTGGTATCGTGGAAAATGTACACATCGGCAAAACATGTACTCCCCTCGAAATGGAGTTCTATAGTGCCTACTTCAAAACTTTCCGCGATGTTTTTGCTTGGAGTTATGAAGAAATGCCAGGAATTGACCCCTCGATCGTGGTCCACGAAATTCCAACTTTCCCTGGCACCCGACCTGTTTGGCAAAAGCTTCGACCCTTCCACCCTCATAAGGCAGCCGCCATTAAAGCAGAAGTTGAAAAACTTTTGCGTGCTGGTTTTATCTATCCTGTCCCATTGATAGAATGGGTATCCAACATCGTTCCCGTAGCTAAGAAACAGGGAACGATTAGGGTTTATGTTGATTACCGTGATTTGAACAAGGCTTGTCCAAAGGACAACTACCCAACTCCGTTTATCGACCAGATCATCGATAACTATGCTGGGAGTGTCATCTTTTCATTTATGGATGGCTTCTCCGGCTATAATCAGATCGATATCCTCCTAGCCGACCAGCACAAAACGGCCTTTATCTGCCCTTGGCGGATTTTTGCATATAAAAAGTTACCTTTTGGCCTTAAAAATTCCGGGGAAACTTTCCAACGGGTGATGTCCTATGCATTTCATGACATCAAACATATTGTAGAACCATATCTCGATGACCTTCCCGCTCACTCTCGAACATGGGAAGACCATCCAGACCACTTAAGTGCCATTTTCGAAAGGTGCCGTCGCTACAATATATGTTTGAACCCGCATAAGTGCGTCTTTTGTGTAGAATCCGGGAAACTGTTGGGCTTCATAGTCTCCAAAAGCGGGATATGTTTAGATCCTGCAAAGGTAGCAGCTATCTTAGCCTTGCCTTCACCCACCAACATACCAGAACTTCAATGTTTGCAAGGGCATGCAAACTTTCTACGCCGTTTCATCTGTAATCTGTCCGAGATAACAAAAGGCTACATGCGGCTTCTCAAGAAGAATGTTCCCTTTATCTGGGATGACGAAGCCCAACGCTCCTTTGACAATCTAAAGGCAGCCTTAACCAAAGATCCCGTGATCCAACCCCCCGATTACACACGGGACTACATTCTTTATCTCGCAGCCTCGACTTCCACCATCGGTATGGTGCTAGTCCAGGAAGAAAAAAATGACATAGAACATGTGGTATATTATCTTAGTAAGAGTCTTCTCGACTCTGAAACTTGCTATTCACATGTTGAAAAACTGGCTCTGGCAACAGTATTTGCTGTCCAGAGATTCCGTCATTACATCTTACTCCGCCGGACCACTGTTATCGCCGACTTCAATCCAATGCACCAAGTGCTTGGGGGAAAATACTCTCGGTGGATTGTCATCCTTCAAGAGTTCGACTTGGATTTTGTCAAAGCCAAGTCCAAAAAATCTCTGGTCTTTGCGGAGTTAATTTGTAACTTGCCCCGTGCTACTGAGCAATCCGAGCCCATTGATTCTCTCCTTGACGAATCGTTGTTCCTCATTAGCACATCTGATCCATGGTACGGGGATATTCTTTTATATCTCCAGACTCAACGCTTCCGTCTCGACCTCACTCGCAATGAACGACGACGCATCCGACATCACGCAAAATACTACATCATAGTCAACGATACTCTGTATCGACGTGGTGTCGACACTGTTCTTCGACGCTGTTTGATCTTAGATGAGGCGGAACGCGTTCTTAATGACTGCCATTTTGGAGCATGTGGTGGTCATTTCTCTGGGATGGCTATGGCCCAGAAAATACAGCGAGCAGGATACTTCTGGCCCTCAATTTTCAAAGACTGCATTGAAACAGTCAAGAGGTGTCCGCCATGTCAGTTCTTTCATAGTAAAGCACGCTCGCATCCTGCTCCACTCCATCCAATTATTGCCGTCGGCCCTTTTTCCAAATGGGGCATAGATTTCATGCACTGAAAGCCCACTTCAGCCAGGGGGCATAGCTATGTCATAGTAGCTGTTGACTATTTTACAAAATGGGCTGAAGCGATGCCTACATATGCTGAGGACAACAAAACAGCAGCGCAGTTCATATTCAATCATATCATAGCTAGATTCGGTGTCCCACAATCTATTGTGACCGATCATGGCTCCCATTTCAGGAACCATATGATCGAAGAACTAAGTGCCAAGCTGGGTTTTCGCCATGAAAACTCAACCCCATATTACCCACAAGCTAATGGCCAAGTTGAAGCCATTAACAAAGTCCTGAAAAGAATGATTCAGCGTATTGTGGGTACCCAGAAATCCAATTGGCACTCAGCTCTGTTCTCAGCATTATGGGCATAACGAACCTCAGTGAAAAGTGCTACTGGTTTCACACCATTCCAACTGGTGTATGGCCTAGAAGCCATTTTGCCGATTGAATGTGAAATACCATCACTCAAGATAGCCATAGAGCTACTTCCACACACCACTTCCGAAGAGGAACGGTTTCTATACCTAGCCAAGCTAGATGAAACCCACCACGACGCTGCTTTAGTTAATGAAGCCCATAAAAAACGCGTCAAAGCTCAATATGACAAATCCGTTCAACCTCGGATCTTCAATGAAGGTGACCTCGTACTTACATATGATCAAATGCATGATAAGCTTGGAAAAGGAAAATTAGAATCTATGTGGTACGGCCTCTTTATTGTAAAACGTGTCTTAGAAAAAGGAGCCTATGAACTAATCGATTGTGATGGTACGCCATTGGAACGGCCCCGCAATGGGATATACCTCAAACGCTTCTACGCGTAAGGTTGCCCTACGCGGGTTACTTGTTGTACATAATGTATTTAGTTTGCTTTTACTTTATTTTTGGTGTGCGCGTGGACCTCATGTATCCACTCTTACTTTGACTCGTGACTTTATGTGCAGATGTCTTCCTACTTCGGATTCGCCGACGGTGCAAGCCGACATACCCGGAATATCGCTTCCGCAGCATGGGTAATCTATTCTCCCACTGGCGAGCTGATTTCTTCAGGAGCCAATTGTTTGGGTCCTGCAACCAACAACATTGCAGAGTACCATGCGGTCATCGGTCTCTTGACGGAGGTTGCTTCACTCGGTATTGACTCCCTAGCAGTCTTTTTAGACTCCCAGCTCGTGGTGTCTCATCTGAACCATGTCTACACAGTTCGCGATCCTATACTACTTCATTTATTTCGGAGAGTACGCCTCTTGGAACGATCATTTAGTTTCATTTCATATCAACACGTACCGAGAGAATTCAATTGTATAGTTGATTCATTGGCTAATTACATTTTGGATTGGCATCTTGCCCACACATAAGAATACCTTATAAAAATGAAATACACAAGTCACTGTAAATAAATAGATCATGAAAATAGGTCCATATCACTGTATATAAGAGTGTTTTCCAAATACATAGAGTTTGTGTCAAAGACAAAATTTGGGACCAAATCCCATACAAAATTTGGCTCTCAAAGCCTATATATATCGTGTACATGCCGCAAAAAGATCAAAAGCTATCATCTACGAAGATCTGGGAGACCTATCATGTCCCTCGTCAGATCCCTCGCACTGATGGTGATAACATACTACAGCTCGAGCCACCCTACGAAGAAGTCGGCCAATACGACTAGGCACACCTACAGTATGCCACTGGAGATGTAAGGGGACGTCATCCATCCTCATAGCAGGGATACCATGAGTCAAGCCCTGTAGGTTCCTCTCTATATCTCGGACTCCTCCTGCTTCATCTTCGTCCTCCTCCTCTTCTGGAGCAGCTTGGCGATCAACACCACCACGACGTAATGGCGAGTACCCAGCTGGTCTCTGTGGCCCACGGTCTGCGACATGCATACGAACATACATTAGAAGTATTTTACACATTCCAAAAAAGAAATAAAAATTATATATTCAAAAAATAAAAAAGAAAACATATATCCATGAAGGTCATACCTGAGTTGTCCCAATCATCATCCTCTGGCTCTCTAAATATGAAAAGCTACCGAGTTTTCCTTCCTTGGACTCGTTAAAATTTAACATCGAAGGGCCCACTTTGGGACGAACCCCTTCTTTCTCAGGTTCGTAAAACATGTGAGATTGGACTCATCTATGAGATGAGATACACCGAGCATCTGTTATCCTCTTCAAGCTCGAAAAACAACAAAGAGGTACTCGTCTATCATGTCAGGGGAATATGGGGAACACGTCAAGTTTGTTATGGCAGCTTGTCAGTCGTTACCTTTGAACATGGCATGTGTCTGTCTCTTGTCTATATCGGGTATCCATTTTTCACTGAGTTATGGTCATCATCCTGAGTCGTCTCCCTGGCCACGAGCCTACTCATCCGGTGTCTATCCTCTGCTATCAATAATCCCTGCTGCCAAGTCTTGTTACATGCCGTTATATGTTCAAAGGGTTGCGTTTTTCAGAGTCGTTCATTGTGTCAGGTCTCCGCTGTGTCAGTACATACTCCATTGTTTCACCATCTTATCGTTCGTGCCGATTTCGTGTCGATGATGTGGGAATCATTATGGACCACCTTCGACGAGTCTATTCCCGTCGACGCCAAATCACTATCCGGGAATTGGACTTAGAGATCAACCATTAGTACCTTGGTACCTGCATGCCTTAATGGCAGGTTTCCTCGTGTTTGACAGTAGGTTCACATCATTGACCTCTGATCAAGCAATCTCTCGGATGCTCGACATCAACTCATCTATTCGCATTTCGTTGAGATGTACTTCATATACCTTGGGAATCATCGTCATCATTGGTGATCTCCCTCGCATTTGTTAACGGTTCACATCATTGACCGGTAATCAAATGGTTTCTACCATGTTCGACTTCAACACCTTGTAATCACATGGCTAGATTCGTATCTTTTGCGATCGGGTAGAAGACCTTGGGCGCACCTCTGTATCTTGATTGCGTCCAGGTTGCGATGGAGATGTCCTTGGTATTGTCACACAGATCCACTTATTGTATTGGTCGTGGCTGTGTCATTATTGTCTCATGGATCTACGCTTGTTCATAGTAGCCATGATCTGTCCACAGTCTATATCATCTCAGTACTCATGGATCTGCAATGTATTGGTCGGCAGCCATGCTTTGAGTAATTTGTTTCTGAGCATGGGGATGCCCACCTCGGTGGTATATCTAACACTTTGTTTCTATCTCAGCTCCTTGTCGTTCTCTCGATGCTATCTCTGCACAATATTCGTAAAGTCTTTCGGCCATCAGTTCCTTCTGACCTCACACTTTAGGGGGCATCTGTTATACCTCCATATTCCACAGTGTCGCATCTCCACCACAAAAAGAGCTGACGACACTTCCCCTATTTCTTTAAACCATCCAAAAGAGACAGATGAGGTGTAATCCTTGAAGGCAAATCCACCCTGACAAGTTTTCACCCAGCTGAGACTTTATTTACCCACACTACCGCGCCTTGCTCAGTTATAGGTGCGCGGTAGTCCACACTACCGCGCTATGTTGTGTCCTGGAAACGCGGTACTACAGCGTTATGCTCAGACAACAGGGCGCGGTACTCTTTTTATAGTCTTTTTTCCATGGCTTTTGGTATTTTGGATTTTCGAGAGATATTAGAGGATTGGGATCCCTGATTTGATCTCAACCCATTTTCTGTGATTAGAAACCTTGATCCACTTACCTCTCCTTAGATCCTCCCATCTCTCTTGTTGGTTAGCCCTACCATACACTATAAAAGAGAGGCATTCCATGGGAAAGAGGGAGGACTCTTGAGAGTATCAAACCTATGATCTTGTAGCCTTGTGGAGATAGCTAGAGGAGGAAGCACTTGGAGCTAGAGGATTGGCTTGGACATCAAGCAACCTTTGTAAGCATTCTTCAAGTTTGTAATAAGATAACTTGTCTTGTTTTTCCCATTTCATGTGTATAGCACAAGTCCTTAGCATGGAATGTATCTAATCTAGATTTGAATCTAATCTTTACATCCAAGGTATTTGGAAGCTTGCATGTTTGTTCTTTGGTTGATCTTAATAGGTTCTACATTGGAGCTTTGGATCAAGAGTTAGAAGCGGGACAAACGTCAGATTGAAAGGTGTGTCATATCTCTCATTGTTTCTGAATGCATATAATCTTGTTGTAAAAGTTAGTTCAGGAATTTCAAGGTAGCATTTGTTTTGACTTGTTTCTTGCTTTAGAGTGAGTTGAAAATCTGCTTTAAAGTTAAGAGAATTTTGACTTATCCGTAGGGAAAAATTCTAACAACTTGAAGGAAACAAAAACATGTATATTATAAAATAATATCCTAATATACTTCTGGACAAGTTTCAAATAGGTTTTGGGAGTTTTTAGTAGTGTTTGGAATCAAGGGGAGAAAGAGAGCTAGGATGGACTGCTCAACTAGTTTATTTCCAGGCTCTTCCAAACAGGATTAGAGGGTCATGAAAACTCAGTTTGAGGCTTGGGTTCACTTAATTAATATATTAAGGACCTTTAATGACTTTTAGAACACAAATTATATAACCATAGGCTATTTCATTAAAGTTACTGCAAAACTAGTCATGTATTCATGCCCAACAAGCTAGTCTTGAAATATACAAACACAATCAGCCTCTCAGGCTATTGAATATATAATTTTGGACTCTGGATGGATTCTAAATACCATTAAAAAACTACAGAAACCTTTATAAATTAAAATGGTTTCACAGAGATATGAATATCACAATTCCTAGAGAACTAGTCCATTAAAATGGCTCAATGAGCTAGTCTTGAGAGATCTAGATGCAAAAAAATTCCAATACTTTTGAATTTATCATTTGAAGCACAATATGACTTAATATGGAATATAGGATAAAAATAACTAGGTTCAACAGTTTTATACATCAAAATATTAGCATTTCAACCTCAGTTTTCTCAATGAACCTCAAATACAACAAATCTCATAGTACATGAATGTGGATGTCTTCTAAACAGAAAGAAGAGAAGGATCCTCCACTAGATATGTTATGATGATGAATATGGAGAAAATGAATGCTCATGGAATTTGTACCAAGATTCATGGATGCTCACAGGGCGCATTCACCAAACTAGATAGAAAAGCAAGGGTGCGTTCTTCAGAGCTAGAATCCCTGGATCTAGTAAAATGGCCATAACTTGCTCATCCGAACACCCTTTTTGGTGAGGAAAAGCGTGTTTCATACTGGAAATGATGCTATAGACACAATAGAATAGGTATCAATGTATATAAATGATCATAAAGTTCGAAACCAGAACCTCCATTTCGTCCCTCCAACACTGTTCCTATTGAATGAAGGAGTTGAACATCACAACAAGAACACCAACCAATGGATCAGAATTCAGGACCTAGAATAGAATCATTGATGAAGACTAGATTCCATCATCCTTTCATTATAAGCATGGGGCACTCCCAGCTAGGATTAGGGGCACATCTCCCAGGTCAAAGAGGAAAAATTCACGGGTAAATTTGAACCTAAAATCCGAAGGCATATATGTCTGAATTTCGAAAACACTCCGTCGAAAATCCGATAAAGTATTATTTTTTTAAACGTTGGCAAAACTTAGACGGATATCCGATAGCAACAATGTCTCATTGAATCACTGACAACACATTGTCGAATAAACTACGCATTTCTTTTAATCTAAACATCACATAACTGATGCCAATTACGTCGAATATCTGACAACATGTATTTTCCACAAGGTCAGATAACTGACCAAGCACACGTTGAATAACCAACAAATTCTTAGTCGATTAACCGACAAATTCTTAGTCGATTAACCAACAACATTTAATACATACCACAAGGTCGGATAATCGGCCAAGAGATCGTCGAATATCCGACAACATTTACTTACCACAAGGTTGGATAACCAACCAAGATGTCGAATATTTGACATATTTAACCACATCCAGAAGACAAAATCCGACGACAATTTCCGTCGGAGGTATAGAAACCTCGTCGGATCTAGTTGAGTGGGCGTCGGATTTACGACGGAATTTTAAAAAGAAAAACCTTGGGAATTCTTTGAAGGAGAAGGTTATTATAGATAAACTATATGATGAATGTGGACACTTGGGAGAAATCAAAGTCATTCCTATGGTCAGTAAAATGTAGGATATTTTGACAGTGTTAATTGAGTCTTTCATTATACAAATGTCCATTGTTTTATTTATGGCTTAGAAACACAAATTTGTGGTAGACTTCATTTTCTTGGGAAATATGTTACCTTGGATGACCTAAATGTTAAATATGAGATGCTAAATTCCCATGTTTTCCCCTTGATATATGAACAAAAAAAATGGAATTCTCATCCACAACCGATTCCACATGACAGACGAGTTTGATACAACGTTATCTCACATTTATAAAAAACTAAATAGAAATCAAATAACAATTGAAGCAAATAAAATATGGCTTTGTGAATCCAATAAGTAATTTTTCTGCATTGATAATGTTTTAAGAAACATATGCACAAAGAAACATCTACACTAACCCATATGCACAAAGAAACATCTAAACTAACCAATGTTGAAATGAAAGATATTTCTCTTCTCATTATTGAGTGCAATGTGCTTAATCATTTGGACCATAGATTTATGCAGATAATATGAAAACCCTTTGTTGACCTCATGATAGTTCCTGACCACCCAAAATCGCTTTTGATAGATATCCTAACTTGATTAAGACACACCTAACAACATATAAATACCCATTTTTCATTAAGAATAAGTCACTTAGCACCCAAAAAATACAAGATACATAAGACACGATAGTTCTAATTTAACATTTTACATACTAAATACATATCTCACAAAGATAAAATTATAAACCAAATAAGAATTCCTAACTTGTATATAGTCTTATAACAATAGATAAGTGGAAATAAAGACCAACTTACCATCCACTTAGGAAATAAACCATATGCTTGATTTGACTTTGCTAGATCATAATACGTTGTTCATTTAGAATATTTATTATTGATATTCCCAACTAATATAATAACCTTCCAAAATAAAACTTAGCAAAACACTCTATACCTAGAAGCTGATCCATTTACTGAGCTTGTGTCAAGTGTAAAGGAATTTGCCCCTATCACGGATGTCTTCAAATGTGATGGTCAGTATGAGAAATAATGGGATGATGATAACTTCTATGGATCATGATTATAACTAAGGGAGGTAACCCATGCCCATGAATGATTAAATCAACAAACCTATAGCAACAACCTTGGATTAATTAGCATAATGGTTGGGCACTCCAGCATGCCTGAAAGTAAAATTTGAAGTAAAGTTCTATAGGGTTGTAAAGGGGTTTCATTGCATATTCTTGAAAAAAATTTAGATCATTGTTATCTATAGTAATTTTAACCTTTAAAACAATATATTTCCATATGCAGGTAAGATGTTATAGTGTGGGATTGGTATCTAGATATTTGGGTAAATGATATGTTGTGGGACTTATAGTTAGAGATTAGGTTTTTGTGTTGAGGATACACAAAGGCCAAGTATTACATTCTTCACACTAGGTATGTAGAGGAAGTTAACTAATTGATATTAAAAACCTGTGAGAAGTGAATCCAAGTAAGGTTTTAATCATTAGGCGCTACCATTCAAGTTACATATAAGCATGAAATTGATTAGGAAATGGACCTAGTCAAAACAAATTAGGAATATAGAAAATGAAACAGAGGGGAAGAAGTACCTAACTCCAAGTTCGAGAATGGTTAAACCACCAACTATCTCTAGAGATAGAAAGTATAGTTGGCAGAGTCAGATTCATCAGACCTTTTTGAATATGGTCCAATCTTTTCCTTCATAATATGTAACTGTAGAAAAAGACAATTTGCATTAAAATAAAACTTCTTACCCTTGTATTGAGTGTCCCACTACATGTAAATAAACCTAGTACTTGTGATTTCAGGTCATCTACTCAGTTATGTCATTGGAATGTGTGCATTGAGCCATGATTGTGTGATAGGCCTCTGGGAAAATGAACACAAGTAAATCACGAAGAAAAAAATATCTTGATAAGGATACCTATGGTTTATTTCTCTCACCCTTGTAACATAGATTAAAAAGAGAAAAATACAACATCTATCATTATAGACACTTTTCCCACAACATCTATCATTTTAGTTGTGGGATGGAGTGATACACACTTTTGCTTTGAGAAAATTTCTAAAAAGAGAAAAGCAACAACATTTATCATTATGATTTCCATTTTCCTTGCTAGTTCTCTTTTTGAGGTCTAAGGTTTCAAGACTTCATGGCTTAAGGAATACTGATGAAAGAGAACTACAACAAGCAACACACTCTGGCTTGGTTATTAATAACAACACACCCTATCTTGTTGGTTCATCTCCAACAAATAATTACCATTGGTATTGCTATTATGATATCTTGGTCAATTGGTGAAGGATAAAGGATTATCATCACAAGCAAGGATATCTCATGCTATCTTAGTCAAGTATGATCATTGAAAACATTGTCATCACATAGCATGCCCTTAGGAATCCAACTAAAACAATACTTTATCATAGATTCAATCATTTCATGTTCATGCTATCAACTCCAACACTAGCTACAAAAGAAAGGGTTCACCTAGTAAAATCCAAGTGGAAGACTATTGCTACAAAATTCTCCAATTTCATTTGAATGGAAACATGTATTCAAAAAGTCCTACAAATTCCAAGACTCCAAGTTACATTAACATAAGTTGTCTAAACTACAACATCATGTAATAGAACAAGCCAATTCAAACAAGTAATACAATTTTCTTGGTACAAATTAATTAGATTAGTATAAAGCCATAGAAACTAGTGCATATTCAATATAAGGAGTATTTAACTTGATAATCCCAAAGAAAAAAAATGGTGTGAAATTGATACAACAAGTAATTCCCTTGAACATTCAAAGTTCATGTGACATTGCTAAAACTTGTTTGAACTCATACTCAGATCAATATATAATCCCTCTATGCATGGAAATTTCAAACAAATGTTCTAAAGGCACCTTAGATCTTAGGCGTGGACAATGTATGCATCTTTTCTTTATAGATTTAAAACTATAGGAATTGTCAAGGAAACTAGAGAGTTTCACAGACTTCTTGATCTCCAAGACTTCATTGTTTTCCAAGCTACAAAGTTCTATAGACTTTTGCATTTCCAGTCTTGTGGATTTACCTAAGTTCTCTAATGATGATCGTTTTTGAAAGTGAGTTGCAACTTGCGATATAATGGAAATTGTGTGTTGGTTCAATCAACCATTAGTGCGCTGTTATTATAGACATCATAATTATGCGATGGGATCCCTTTTTCCACTAGTCACACACTCGCATGTATTTTTTACGACAAATTCTATATTCATGTCTTTGTTCAGTTGGATGCAATGAAATTTTTTATATTTGGAGGCCACTGGGAGTCCAACTTCAGAAATCACTACCTTGGACATTGATGAAGGGTGCATTGGGATTTAGAATGGAGAAACACATCCATTTGAGGTGACATATTGTTGGGCCCCAAAATAGGCCCTTTTTTCCTACACCTACCTACACCTTTATCCCTGTTTTGCCTTACTATTCCTTGATCTAAGCAGATATTTTCCCAAGCAAAGCATGGATTGCAATAGGTATACTTTATTATTGTTTTATTCAATTAATTCCTGATTTGTTTATGGTTTTGTACTCTATCTTTTAAGGTCGTGCTAATATTGTCTGATTCGATAAAGATAGCCCAGAAGCCTTTACAAGACCGCAGGTGTAGCATCTCACTGACCTTGGAGAAGAAGCATATGTGGTTCCAACTGTCCCTTCTTGAGTTCGGTTCCACAATTCACTGCAACAATTCGAGCATTCCTCCACATGGCCAACTGCGACTGAGTCACCACAGAGCATTCGAGTACCAGCCAGTCCACTCAGCTGAATCTATTCTGGGCCACGACAACGTGCAACAACTCAGGCCTGAATGCAACAATTTCATTCAAGATCACTTATGGATGTAACAACTCCATTGTAAATCGGCAGCCTGAATATCATAGATCTTCATGGCTTCTCGATATTTCGGTGTAACGATTTCATGTCATAGGGTATAAATGTAAAGAGGTGTTCTGATCCTGAGGTTGGAGAATTTCTAATTGTATAAGCTGAGACAGAGAGATGTGACTGTAATTCCATCATTCTTAATACAAGGAGCAGAGTTTCTTATATACGAGTTTTAATTTGTGTTAGTCTACGACATCTCTGTTAGAAGGCTAGGGCCCACCTTCTCACAGAGATAGCCGAGTTAAGTAGGTAGTTAATTTCTTTTATGTTGTGTGGTGTGGAATTGCATTAGATGTGTTACTGCAAGCTGCAACAGTGGATTGATACTTGCATTCCTTTCTAGTAGTTTATGATTGCATCATGAATAGATGCAACTGTGTGGTGTGACAATCGACTGTGTAGGTTAGTTTATTTGATGCATAGTGTGTTAGATCAGCTGTTACAGCCAAGCTCATCTCTAATTCCTTTCAATCATTTATTCTTTCTAGGATTTCCAATATTAATCAAATTAGAGTTCAAGCTTACTTCTAGTTCTGGTTGTTGTTTTATCTTTCCTGAATTCATTAGATTAGACAAATTGTGATTGAGTTACAGTAGCTGTTAGATGAGTTGGATGAGTAGAGATTGAATACTGTAGTTTGATAATTATAGGATTTAACTTCTTTAAAAAGTAAGTCTAGTTTATTTTATTCCTAGATCAGTAACTGCTCGATTGATATTTGTAGGAAGGTAATTATACTTTGAATTCTTAGATGGATAAGTCAGATTAGTTTTAGTTATGAGAAGAGTTTGGATGAGCAGATAGGTAGGAACATTGATCTCCATTTACTTAATAAGCTAATTGAAATGTTTATGCATAGACTGTGCTTATTGCCATTGAAATAAAGGACTTCCCTGGGTTGACAATTCATATTGAGCATCCTGTGTGTTGTAATTAATTTGCATATAGGGTGACCAACATTTTGATGCCGTTGCCGGGGATGGTAATTTATAGGCATATATAGTGGTTGATTTATTGATTTCATTTTAGTTTTGATTATTTACAACATGCATGAATACAAGAAAAAAAAATCGGGAACCCCATTTGAATACTAACATTGCAAGTGGAAGAGGTCGTGGTCGTAATACAGGTCTGGGAAGACAGACATTCATTGATGATATAATTGCTAGAGCTGATTCTTCCACCAGATTACTGCGAACGTCTACGGGAAGAGGAAACTCTGTTCCTCCCAATCTTGAAACATCGACATCAATTGTGGAGGGCTTAACGAGACCTTCAACACCCGCTCCAGAGACGAAACCTCCCGAAGACAAGGGAAGTACCGTGGGTGCACCAGATAGAGAGGATATTTATTATATTAACGGGCACAGAGTTAGTAAAGAGGAGTGGTTGGATCATCACCAGGAACAAGAAGAAGAGAGAAGGCGAGAAGAATAAAGGAGGAAAGTAAAAGAAGCAAGAGAATAGGAGGAAAGAGCGAAGGAAGCATTGAAGTATTGGATCACAATGAATAATGGATAACGCGAGGAAAATAATGAGTGCCATACTAACAATGAGTAGGAAGTGGAAGATAATCAGCATGGTGACACTGTTGCCACCCTTGAATTCCCTATTATCTAGACACCAGGGGAAGCTCCTATGAAAAATATTTCACCCTCGGTTCTCCCTAATTTCCATGGTAAGACCTCTGAAGACCCAGATGAATTCCTTTTTGAGTTCGACATCCTCTGTTGCATCTATGATTACACCTCTAGTGCACAGAAGCTGAAACTATTTCCATCCACCCTGAAGGGAAATGCTTTGCGTTGGTTTATGATTTTGGGTCATGAGACCATCACTACCAAGGACCAGATGAAGCAAACCTTCCTCTCCAAATATCAAGAATACCGCAGAACGAGAGATAGGAAGGAGGAATTGTTTAAAATGGTTCAGAAGGAAGAAGAGAGATTGGAAGATTTTTTTGAAAGGTTGTTGTATAATTTACATAGGTCTGGCCATACTGAGATTGGAAAAGATGTACTTAAGATTATCTTACTACGAGGATTTAGAGAAGATTTCCTTGATATGTTGAACTTTCTGGGGAAAGGGGACATCTCAAAGGGACCTTTTGAGAAAATTGTTGAATTATGTCAAAGATATTCAAGGGGGTCCTCCAGAACTAGCAAACGAGACAAGGATCGAGATCAGGATGTCTTCACTAGGACACAAAAGTCAGCTAGTGGAGGAGCCACTCGAGCAGAAATAGGAAACTTATTGGAGAATTTTAAAACAGATATGATGAGATCCATTTCCTCAGAGTTAGATGTCTTGAGAGAAAAATAGAGGCAAGCAGTAGAAGATCTTACACTCGGTGTATTCTGTCCCAAATGCAAAAAAAAGCATCCATTAAAAGAATGTCCACTTGACAAGGTGGAGGTGTGTAGGATATGTGAATTGGAGCATGATACCAAGGAATTTCCTTCATTACCGAAAGTTAAAGCAGTATTGCAAGCATCTACTTCATATGTGGAACAAGCTTACTTTATTGCACAGAAGAAACCTTGGCAGCCTTGCAATCAAGGTATGAATAAAGACCCATAATTTTTTTGAATAATATGAATGGTATGCATAATATGAATAACTTGAATACACAATTCCATTCACATTATTCAAATAACCAATGGAATCCATCTCAAAACCCAATGCGAAATTTTAACTCTTGGACACCATGGTCACAACAATCAAATCATCAAGTTTCCTGGTCTCCCAATTGGAGAAATTCTTACACAGGAAATAATTTTCCTCATCACTAGATTCCATATCAACAGTATCCTCCTCAACAGTTTCCTCACCAACCGTATCAACAGCCACAGCTGCAATTCCAAAACAACGCCACACCTATGAATGCACCCCTACGACCACAACTACCTGCACAACCTAGCCCCAACCCGAATAATAATAAAGAAGTCCATCAATTTGAGACTGCCAACATGACTGCTTATTCCATTTCCCAAATTCCATGGAATGACATAAATTTATGATCAGGGAGGGTAGTGGAACACATCATCACTGAGGATGTTCCATCCTCAGTGATTGAAACTGGAGTGGATTAACACTCTGAGAATTCAGTCCATACAAAAATCCCCATCATTGAGAATGCTGACATTCCTGCTAAAACAGTAGCCGAAACACAGGGAGAAACACATGATGAAACACAGCCTACATAGTCTATAAGAGAGCCACCATATCCTGAATGATTGGCCTTACAGAAAATAGTGGAACAACCGCGATTCAATCTCCTAGGATAATTGAGGAATTTATATGTCAAAATTCCATTGATACAAGCCCTCCATGACGTGCCTATCTATGCCAAGACAGTTAGAGATTTATGTGTCAAAAAACCAGGAAGAAATCCTAGGGATCCCCCCACTGTCCATGTATTGGGAAAAATTTCAGAGTTGATAATGGGTAAGACTCCTATTGCTAAATGTGATGATCCTGGAAACCCAACTATTATAGTACACATAGGACACACTCAAATACCAAATGTCTTGGTAGATTTAGGCGCATATATCAATGTTATGACCATAGAAACTGTGAAAAAATTAGGGCTCACTAATATTCGGCCAACCCCTACCATTTTAGAACTTGTTGACAGATCAACAATTAAGCCTGATGGAATCCTGGATGACTTGGTTGTCTCTGTTGATTCGTGGGAATACCCTGCAGACTTATTGGTTTTACAACTGAAGTCGCAACTAGGGGGACACCCACTGATCTTGGGGAGACCTTGGTTAGCCACAACAGATGCCTATATCAACTATCGGTCGGGATCCATGACCATCTCAGAAGGAACTAATATTAAAAGCCTAACTTTATAACCCCCAGCCCGACCAATCCTAAAAGATAAAACACCACTTTGGGTGGATTTGGAGGAGGAAAAATGCATTCAACCATTATTAACGATAGGGAGAGCCTTAACTTTTAAAGATGAAACAGAGGATGACACTATTAATAGTTTCATCAGTGAGCCCATGTCTGTCAATAAACATGTTTATCGAATTCTGAACAACACATTAGATGAAACAAAACAAGAAAATCTAACAGAAGAAACTCTAGTCAGTGATTCCAATATAATTCCAGTACTTAAAAACTCAAAAAGTGTCCCAGTAGAAATTGAGCTAGGAAAAACATTGAATATTAACCCTAATCTTGCGCCCAACGAGTTGGAACAACTGATCACTTTGCTCAAAAAACACAAAGGATCTTTCGCATGGGAATACACAGACATGAAGGGTATCCCTTCTAATCTGTGTACCCATCACATTTATATAAAAAGTGACTCCAGACCAGTGTAACCACAACGAAGGATGAACCCGAACTTAAGGGACATAGTGAAGGAAGAAATCCAATTTTTTTTGGAAGCAGGGTTTATATACCCGATTTCAGACAGCGAGTGGGTTTCTCCACTCGTGATTGTATCGAAAAAGAATGGGAAATGGAGGGTCTGCATAGACTACAGGGAATTGAATAAAGCAATGCAGAAAGACCACTTTCCCCTACCTTTTATCGATTAGGTCCTTGATACCTTGTCTGGAAAAAAGTATTTTTCCTTTCTGGATGGATTTAGCGGTTACAACCAAACCCAGATCGCTCCAGAAGATCAAGACAAAACTACCTTCACCTGTCCCTGGGGCACTTTTTCATACATGGTACTTCCTTTCGGGTTGTGCAATGCATTGGCCACATTTCAAAGAGCAATGATTGGGATCTTTTTAGGTATGGTAAATGACTATATGGAAATTTTTATGGATGAATTCAATCCATATGGTAGTAGTTTTGAAGAAGCACTGAAAAAATTAGAAAAGGTTCTGAAATGATGTGAACAAAGCCAACTATCTTTAAGCACTGAAAAGTGCCATATGATGATGAGCGAGGGCATAGTTCTAGGGAACTTCATCTCTTCTGATGGTATCTAGGTAGATCCATCCAAAATTAAGGTAATTGAAAATATACCAACTCTTGGAACACAAAAAGATGTACGTAGCTTCTTAGGGCATGCTGGCTATTACAGAAGATTCATAGAAATTTTTTCCAAACTAGCTTCTCCTTTGTTCACTCTGTTGATGAAGGATGCACAGTTTGATTGGAATGATGCATTCCAAACAATGTTTACTAAACTTAAGAAGAGGCTTTCTACAACACCTATCTTACGATGGCCCAATTGGGCTCTGCCTTTTCACATCTCATCCGATGCTTCAGATACTGCCATTGGGGCAGTATTAGGACAGCAGGAGGATCATGCTCCCTATGCAATTTATTACATTAGTAAGAACCTGGCCCCTGTTGAACTGAACTATACTGTTACAGAGAAGGAATTCCTTGCCATTGTCTATGCAATCAACAAATTTAGACACTATATTACTGGATATTCTACTTTTGTGCACACTGACCATTCAACCATCAAATACTTAATGAATAAACCAATCACGAATGCTAGAGTTACTAGATGGATGCTACTGTTACAGGAATTTGACATTACAATTATTGACAGACCAGGAAAGGAAAAGGTTGTTGCTAATTTTTTATCTTGACTCACTAATAATGATGATAGTTTACCAATCAAAGATTCCTTCCTTGATGAACATTTGTTTGCAGTATCATCTCATTCCCCATGGTACACAAATATTGCTAACTTTTTGGCTGTAGCTAAGCTTCTAGCACATCTGTCGAAGAGAGAAAAAAGAAATATTATACAACAAATTGCTCGGTATTGCTAAATTGATGGACATCTTTTCTACACAGGTTTTGACTTGGAAATCAGAAGATGTGTAAGAGAAGATGAAATTTTTAGTATTTTGAAAGCTTGCCATTATGAGCCCCATGGGGGACATTTTGCTGACAAGAGGAAAGGTCATAAGGTTTTAAGGATGGTATATTATTGGCCGACATTGTTCATAGATGCAAAAAAGTATGTTCATGCTTGTGATAGTTGCCAGAGGATGGGACATCCTAACAGATTAGATGCAATGCCTCTTCAGCCAGAGCTTATGGTTGAACCTTTTGATAGATGGGCTCTGGATTTTGTAGGGCCTATCAACCCTCCCTCGAAGCAGAAATTTCACATCTTTGTTTACACATATTACATGAATAAATGGGTGGAAGCTGTAGGCTTGGTCAGAGCCAATGATCAGGCTGTAACTGATTTCCCGTATGAAGAAATTTTTACTCGATTTGGAGTACCCAAGGAAATCATTACAGATGGTGGACCACAGTTCGTGTCTCATAAATTGGAAGCCTTGTTACAAAAGTTTCATATTCAACACAAAATAACCTTACCATATCATCCACAGGCCAATGGCCAAGTGGAAAGCACAAATAAGGTCATTGAGGCTATTTTAACAAAAACAGTGAAAAGCCACCGAAAAGATTGGGCTGACAGACTCACAGAGGCACTATGGGCCTATCACACCACATGGTGCAACACTACTAGTTTTTCCCCATATGAGTTGGTGTATGACAAAACTGTTGTCTTCCTGATTGAATTTGAAATTAGAACTTTGAAGACAACCATAGAAGCAAACCTTGATTTAATAGAAGCTCAGAGGAACCGATTGAGTCAGCTTAACGAGTTGGATGAGAAGCGCACAGCCACAGTTCATCATACAACCTTGATCCAACAACAACGCTCCAGGTGGCACGATAAATTTATAAAGAATAAAGTCTTCTGTGAGGGAGACTGGGCTCTGTTGTATGATTCACGGTTTAAAAGGGATTTTAAAGGAAAACTATGTACAAGATGGCTGGGACCCTGTCAGATAGACAAAGTGTTTGGCAATGGAACAGTTCGGTTGATCACCATTGATGAAAACAAAACACCATTATTTGCCAATGGTCATCAATTGCGACTGTATCATAAACCAGTTTCAAAGGATGCATTTCTTTCACATGTAGCAGCTGATCCAGGTTATCAGCTGATTCAGGAACAAGGACTTTTCCCTGTCCCTGATAATTTTTAAAAAGAGGCTGTTGCAATTCTGCATAAATTTTTCTGTATATAAATAAAGCATTTTCTTTTCTTTTTATTTGATTTTATTTTTCAGTTTTGATGGGTTTTTGTTTTTTTTAAGAACTCTGAATAGGTTTATTCGTGGAAGATCACTTGAATGGAGGCAGTCGCAAATCGAGCCGAGCGATTATGGCATTCTGGTTGATTCCCTTTTTTTTCTGTGAATACTTACTTGGAAGAAAAGAATGATGCAACAACAATTACTCAGCAAAATATGGCTTATCTCTTTTTCCCGCAGCTGCAACACTACAAAATCCCGCCCAAATTTCTACTTTTGCAACTGCAACACAGCTTCATTTCGCTTATCCTTCCTATTTCCCGCAGCTGCAATAGTGCAATATCCCGCCCAAGTCTTTTTCCGCAGCTGCAACATTGCTGAGTTGTCTCTTTCTCTTATTTTTAGCGTCTGCAACATCCGCTAAAATTACCATTTTTCCTATATTTAGCAGCTGCGCCACTGCCAAGTTGCCTATCGTTCCTATTTCGCGTAGCTGTAACAGTCGCTAAATTGTCCATCTTTCCTATTTTCAGCAGCTACGGCTCTGCCAACTTGCCTATCCTTCCTATTTTGTGTAGTTGCAACATCCGCTAAATTTGTCCACTTTTTCTACTTTTAGAAGCTGTGACACCGCCAACTTGCTTATCCTTCCTATTTCGCGCAGCTGCAACACTGCTAAAAGTGCCTCTTTTTCCTATTTCGAGTGGCTGCAACAACTAAATTTGCCCATTTTTCTTATTCCTAGCAGCTGTGACTCTGCTAATTTCTCATTGGAACTTCATTATATCTCTGTTCATCGATATTAGTGTCCTCCATTCTCCACAATGAACATTAAAAAGCTTACCTGTCTGCCACATATCTTTATAATCTACGCCAGCGTGGATGTACTTTATTTTCCACTCAACAATGGCTAGCTCATGAGCGCATGTGCGAATTGATGGTCCTATCAGCGATGTGACTGTGGAAAGGCGCCACCTTGTAAAATGATGGATTGGCATTACATTCAAAGGTACAAGTCTTAATCATGAAAATAATTAGGCATGACTTAATGCGGTAATCAATAATGAGTATATTTTGTCGTTAGTCCATGTCATCTATCTTTATCCAATCAGCTGAGGCGGCAACAATGTCTGATTCATCCTTCGTTTTTGGTATATGATTGCCATTAGACTTGCCCCGTGCGACAACCTGTCACCACTTTTATGCCAAAAATGGCCGTGCTAATTCACAAAAATAACCATGCCACCTTTCCCAAAATACCCAAATCAACCTTCGGCTATCCATTGCTTGTTATACATGCAATAGCTCGACGTTTGAGACTGTAACACATCCCGCTGGTAGAAAAATTTACAGACAGTCTTGCAATATGGTCATCCCGGTACGACACGAACCTATTAGCATAGAACCTCTGCGTGCACACAGAATGGTTTTTACCATCTTCTAGGAAGCTGGTTGGATTGAATATTTCCAGCGGTTGAATGATTTTCATGTAGAAACCGCACTTGAGTTTGCTCAGAATTTAACTAACACTCATTCAAAGGTTCGAGGTATCATAATAGATGTTTCAGAAGCAATCATGGTGGAAGTCACAGGATTGCCCAGAAATGGGATGCGATGGTTTGGTTGGAAATGCCATAATTTGACTGCAATTGCAGACTTTTTGGCCGTAGGAGAGGTTGTTCAGCCACATGGAAGAGGAGTAGCCCTGGAATCTTTGCCAAATCCTTGGAACCAGGTGGTGACTTTCATCAAGAAATACATTTCCTGTGAAGGTAGGTACAAAGTGGTTTACATATATGAATTTTACCTCCTTTCACATTTACGCCATTGCAGATTGTTAAATATGCCTTTTTATCTTTTACAATCTCTGCAAACTATGGCTGGGTATGTCAAGGGTGCCCTACATCCCTTATATTCCCTCTCAAACCATGGGTTGATTAAATTGTTAATATTACGGGCCCTTGCGCACCAGAATTTGACATGGGAAGGATTTGTTGCTCGGACAAGGGTACCCCGAGCACCTGCCGTGGCATTAGGAGGGGTTGATAGGGTAAATGAGGACCGGAGTTCCTCCAATTCAGTTGGGGGGAGGGATGGAGCATTGGAAGACCAGGTGGAAGAGGTAAATATGGGGGAAGTTGTGACAACAACAAACCCTATTGTAGATGGGGATATGATGGAACCAGTGGTGAATGAGGAGTGACATTAGAAGCTGCAACAGCAGCAAACCCTATCGAGGAAGATATAAATCCAATTGAATTTGCAGTTAGGGTGGCATTTGAAGCAGTGGAGATGGCATCATTAGCAGCTGCAGCAGAGGAAGCTGAAATTGGAACAACTACTGAAGCTGCGATAGTGGAAGCTGCAGCTGCAGAAGTTGCAATGCAAGAAGAAGAATACCAGGCAGAGGCAGCAGAAGGAGGAAATGTGGAGGTGTTGGATGTCGCATCCTCCCCTGAAATAAGGGGAACTATCATTGAAGAGGAGGAATTCGTGCCTCTTTCTGAAAATTTAGAAACCCCTATGTCACAAAAGAAGAGAAAAAGGTCAGGGAATAAGGGTCAGCCTTCTACCTCAGCAAAGAAGAGAAGAACCAGAGCTATTACAGCAACAGAAGCAACATTCAGTGAAGGCCAACCATCGGGAGTTGGGAAGAAGAGAAGGACTCGAGCTGTTATAGCAGTAGAAGAATCATGTGCAATTGGGGAAAACACTGAAATTCCCACAGTAGAAATAGCAGGTGCAGTTGGGGTAGGTATTGAAATTCCCATCTTAATTCCCAAATCATTGGCTGTTACACAAGAACCTGCTGTGGAAGAACCCCAAATTGAAAACCTTCTTTTCGAAAATGAGCTACTAAAGGAGGAGGTGCAATTGCTTCGAAAGGAATTGGATAAATGAAAGGAAGCAACCAGAAATTGGGCATAGAAGGGTTTGAACACATTAGTGGAGGCTGCAAACCTGTTAGAAAATTCATCTCCTGTTTTGGGAAATGAAGAACAAGGAGAAGTGGTATGCCCAAAATGTGGAGACATATTCTTCTCTGCAGGGCACAGAGTCATAGTGCTGGGTCTGGTAGCACAAGAGCCTATACAAGCAAAGCAAGAACGAGAAAGTGTACCTACAGAGGAGCTGATGAAGGAGAATGAGCCAGAAATAGACTTAATTCCTGATCTGGATTTAGGAGAAGATGAAGGATTGAAATCCCAACCATCAAGAAATACTAAATTAAGCCAAGACCAGTCTAATCTTTCAGAAGATATCGAGGTAATTCAAGAACAACCTCAACAATCTAAAGAAATTGAAAAATAGGGTGCTGTTACATAAGAACCAGCATCCTTGAAAATGTTTAGTGAAGTTGCAACCCAGACAACAATTGCTGATATTGAGGCCCAAGAGAAAGACACTGTTACACAAGAACCAATGTATTTAAAAATGTTTGCTGAAATTGCAACTCAGACTGAAGTTGCTGAGATTGAATTGGAAAGAAAGGATGCTGCCACACAAGAACCAACATTCCTAAAGGTATTTGTTGAGGCTGCAACTCAGATAGAAGCTGCTGAGTCTAGTATTCAGGAAGAGAATGTTGTTACACAAGAACCAATATTATCGAAATTATTTGTTGACTCAGCAACACAAATGGAAGTTGCTGAGGGTAAAGAACATGAAGAGAATGCTGTTACACAAGAACCAACACCCTCAAAATTAAATGCTGAGATTGCAAGACAAGCAAAGGTCATTGCAACACTAAGGGAAAAGGAAGTTGTTACACAAGAACCAGCATCCTCGAAATCAACTATTGAGATTGCAACACAAGCAGAGGCCATTGCAACATCGATGGAAGAGGAAGCTGTTACACTGCCAATCCAAAATGAGGAAGCTGGGACATCTGGAGACGAGGTAAGAATGCTACTATATCAAGACATCATTAATTTAGATTCTGATGATGAAAAAGATGTGGAGGATAGAAGAATTCAACAATTGGAGAAAAATCTTTCCATGTTACAGCTGGAGTTAGTTAAATGGAAAAATTATATTGATCAGTGTCGAGAAGGGATGGTCCCTCTCTCTGAACATAGAAAGGCTATCAAATAATTGAGGGAAAAGTGGGCAGAGGAATAAACTCTTCAGGGATCTCAAATGGAAAATCTACAAAATAATTGGAGGAGTTGAAGGAATTCAAATCCATGCAAAAAGAAAAATACCAAATGTATGCCCTCTCTCGGGAGCTGATGAGTTCAAGGGCCCCATCTCCTTCCTACCCGGTATTCCTGTATGAACAAATGACCCTGTTCAAATTAAAATCTCTACAGGAGGGTAGACCTTATCAATTGCTGATCCCTTGCCAGTTTTTAGTGACCTTCTTGTCAAGCAGGTTTCTTGAGCAACACCTGTTGTGTGAATTATATTTGCATGATATGGTATGTCTTGGTGAATCTCGCTCTAGTCCTATTCCCTATGCAGGGGATGTTCAGTTAAGAGCTTTTGTCTCTTTTGTTCATAATCATGTGCAATGGGAATATTCCTTCCATACAATCTCTAGGAATGAGGCCAGTTCCAATCTATAGATTAGGAGTGAACCCCAACCTCCTCGTGTTCTTCTTATAAACCATGGAAGGTGTTTCTTATCCCCTTCGAAGACTCAACACCTGAAGAAGATGAAAGATAAAGTTATCTGTACCTGTGTTGACCTGATATCCAAACAACAACATCTTGCCTTAGAAGGTAGCAAGCACAGGTGGCAGACTTCCTCTCTAGCTTTGAAGAAAAGGGACCCATATTGCCTTAAGATTTTTAAACAAGCTCTTCCAAGGGTAGCAGGGTATGTTGATTGCATGAGAACGTGTGGGTTACACTGGCTGGGACTCAAGTTAAAATTTCCACTTATATGGTGGCCAGGAGGACCGTACAGGGATAATTATACATTGACTAAGGCAGAAGAGAAACAGTACTGGGAATATTGGGATGCTTGCAATGGGTTTTTGGAAGCAGGCAAGGAACCTGACATTTCCTTCAATTTTTCCTCTCAGAATTAACGGGGACCAGATTCAGACTCAGATTAGCTGGCTGTTGCATGAGGACATGGAATTGGATAGCTAGGGGGAGATGCTGGGCCCCAAAATAGCCCCTTTTTTCCTACACCTATCTACACCTTTCTCCTTGTTTTTCCTTACTATTCCTTGATCTAAGCAGATATTTTCCCAAGCAAAGCATGGATTGCAACAGGTATACTTTATTATTTTTTTTATTCAATTAATGCCCAATTTGTTTATGGTTTTGTACTCTATCTTTTAAGGTTGTGCTAATATTGTTTGATTCGATAAAGATAGCCCAGAAGCCTTTACAAGACCATAGGTATAGCAGCTTGCTGACCTTGGAGAAGAAGCATATGTGGTGCCAACTGTCCCTTCTTGAGTTCGGTTCCACAATTCGCTGCAACAGTTCGAGCATTCCTCCACATGGCCAGCTGCGAATGAGTCACCACAGAACATTCGAGTACTATCCATTCCACTGAGCTTTAATCTATTCTGGGCTGTGACAGTGTGCAACATCTCAGGCTTGAATGCAACTATTTCATTCAAGATCACTTATGGCTGTAACAGCTCCATTGTAAATCGACAACCTGAAGATCGTAGATCTTAATGGTTGCCCGATATTTTGGTGTAACGATTTCATGTCGTAGGGTATAAATGTAAATAGGCGTTCTGAGCCTGGGGTTGGAGAATTTCTAATTGTATAAGCTGAGACAGAGAGCTGTAACTGTAATTCCATCGTTATTAATACAAGGAGCAGAGTTTCTTATATCTGAGTTTTAATTTGTGTTAGTCTACAGCATCTCTGTTAGAAGTCTAGGGCCCACCTCCTCACAGAGATAGCCGAGTTAAGTAGGTAGTTAATTTATTTTATGTTGTGTGGTGTGGAATTGCATGAGATGTGTTACTGCAAGCTGCAACAGTGGATTGATACTTGCATTCCTTTCTAGTAGTTTATGATTGCACCCTGAATAGATGCAACTGTGTGGTGTGACAGTCGACTGTGTAGGTTAGTTTATTTGATGCATAGTGTGTTAGGTCAGCTGTTACAACCAAGCTTAGCTCTAATTCCTTTCAATCATTTATTCTTTCTAGGATTTCCAATATTAATCAAATTAGAGTTCAAGCTTACTTCTAGTTCTGGTTGTTGTTTTATCTTTCCTGAATTCATTAGACTAAACATATTGTGATTGAGTTACAGTAGTTGTTAGATGAGTTAGATGAGTAGAGATTGAATAATGTAGATTGATAATTATAGGATTTAACTTCTTGCAAAAGTAATTCTAGTTTATTTTATTCCTAGATCAGTAATTGCTGGATTGATATTTGTAGGAAGGTAATTGTACTTTGAATTCTTAGATGGACATGTCAGATTAGTTTTAGTTATGAGAAGAGTTTGGCTGAGTAGATAGGTAGTAACATTGATCTCAATTTTCTTAATCAGCTACTTGAAATGTTTATGCATAGATTGTGCTTATTGCCATTGAAATAAAGGACTTCCCTGGGTTGACAATTCATATTGAGCATTTTGTGTGTTAGTTGTAATTAATTTGCATATAGGGTGACCAACACATATAATTTAGTTCTACTAATATATTTGATTTTATTCCTCTGAATCCATTTTAGTACTAGGTGTCCCTAAATCCCCTTCGGATGTGAGTTACAACTCATTATAAAATGGAAACTGAGATTTGGATGGACGAGCCATTGATTCCTTTGGATTTCAGAAGGCATAATTAAACTAGGGTCCCCTTCATCCTCTAATCACATGCCTTAGAAACATGCATTTTTTCAAATGACTACAGGATCCATGGTTTCTTTCATTGGGATGTAACACAAAAGTTTTCATTGGGGGGTTAAATTTGCAAAGAACTATCTTGGCACATGCCACTCTCTAGAATGAAAAAATACATATTTGAGAGGTGAAAAAATGCATTTTTTAATTGATTTGGTCTTTATGCCCTTAAGATAATTTTTGTAGGTGTCCCTAAATACCATTTGGTTGCGATTTTCAACTCTTGGTAAAATGAAAAGTAGGTGTTAGATCAGCAAGTCCTTTATTTTGTTGGAATCCAAAGATAATAATTATGCGAGGGGAATCATTAGTTTTCCAGTCACATGCACTGGCATGCTTTTTTTTACAAATGATTTCTAGATCTAGGATTTTGTTCAGTGGGATACAATGTAGAAGTTCACATTGGGGGTGTCATCGACATAGCGTGCATTGGGATCCATCATGAAAAATATAGATTTTTGAGGTGATGAATGTGATTTTTTTTATCTCTTTGGTTTTCATGCTCTTGGGGCCATTCTGATAGGTGTCCGTGGATTCCATTTAGATGTAAAATGAAACATATGATAAAATGTAAACTAGGCATTGAATCAACGACTTGCTTGATACATTCAATTTCAAACATCATAATTATACTAGTGGCACCCTTCCTCATCTACTCACATGCCTCAACATGTGTTTCTTTAAATGAATTTCAGATCCATGGTTTCATTTATTGTGATGCAATGAAAACCTTCATGTTGGGGGTTCAAGTATCAAAATCATTTCCCTAAACATCGATAACAGGTGTGATGGGATTCATAATGAAAAAATACATGTGAGTTAGGCGATAGTATTATAACTCAAATTGTCACCCTTTGACCTGACATACTTCATCACCATGAGAAGTGAAGGTTGTGATGCTCCCTAGAGGTGTTAGTACCATGATATTATGGTTTACCTAGTTCCTAGACAAGTTTGGGAAGGTCCCTTGACATTTCGAGGTCAAAGGACCATCTTAACAAACCATACTTAAAGCCTTGATTGAGACTATCACTCCATCTTAGTGGCCCAAAGGGTGAAAATTACAAGTTTATCACACCTTGCATGCCTCTAGAAGAGCAAAAATTACAAGATGTTCACTCCTTGCTCAGTGCTAATTGGAACATAAGAAGCTAGATCTTGGTGAGTATATCGACATTTAAAAAAAAAATAAGCAACTAGATATAAAGAGGTATATATTCCAAGATAAGAAACTAGTTTAGGGTTTACCTCCTAGTTGAGCACTCCTAGTATTCTGAGTTTTTGTTTCTACTATTAGAGGATTTAAAATTGGAACATAAGAAACTAGATCATCCATCTATTAATTCTCCATCAATGCATCTATAGGGAAATTGTTGGGTATGGGGTAAAATTGCTCTAACCATTAATATGGAACTAAGCGGAGGGAATTTATGACTAGATATTGATCTAAATATGGTTCTATATCAATTGCATCTAGGAATACATATCGATCTCCCTCTACTACTGGTATTTATTAATTTGGATCTTAGTGAACCATTGGTGCATATAATGGTGGATGAATGAGATCAACTTAGTAAACTAGATTTGATTTAGAAACAAATGAAACTCCAAAGATATTTTCTATTGGTGGTTTTGCATCTAGATCCACCTATTCTATCGGTTCAACTCAATCAATTGATATTTTGAACAAACCAAAGGGGTGCTTGCTTAGACATGAATTTGTCCCCTTAGGAGGGAAGTTGGTGTTGCATTCATATTTGGGTTTGTTGTTGGGTATGGACATTAAATAGGATCTTCTTCCTTAAATTGCATGGTGTGATGGAAAGAACATGCTAGGTATGGTGGGGTACCTACCTAATTTTATGTCTTGAGATGACTGTCCAATAGGTGTTGCACTTTTGATGGTCTCTAACATCAAGTAAATATAATTTGGGAATATTGGGTTGGTCAAATATAGGATGCGCTTAATATGAATCAAGTAAATAAAGGGATTATATACTTAATTTTCCATCAATTAATTAATAGCCTTGAATTTATAGTCTACCATAAAAATTGTAATATAACGATTATCTAGATCCAATGGCCATGAGCACTAGAGCTAACTATTCAATTTGATTGGTTTCCATACCATCATCCTAATCCTCCTCTATGAAAATCATTGACCTATACCAAGTGAAACCCTTGACCCTTGAATGACTACCCCACTTTAGTGCTAGACCTAGGTTTCCGTCTAGACAAAGTGATGGTAGAAAAGTTAGGACTTCAACATTTTGAGCAATAATATGCAACTATAGAATTCTAGTTTTAGGTGAATCGATTAAGTATCAATGACTATATAAAGTAAATATGGATCTAGTGACTATAAATAGGCAAGGTGTTTCTTATACTCAATCAATTGGTTCAAATGAAACTACTATTGCCAATTTTTCTCTAGCCAACTTTACTGGTGGGTAATTGTCACAATCTTGATCTATAGAAAATTGATCTCTTTCTGGATCCCAAGTTATCAGGCCTATAACATTGTTGAATCTATAACCAGAAAATGTATAACCAAAAGCTATAACCAGAAAATGTATAACCATATGCTATGACCAGAAGCTATAACCAGTAGCACTAATAAGAGGCCTTTGCGTAGGTGGATCCATTGAAATTTTATAACCATAAAATGTAGTTGTACATATGTTAGGTTACCAAGTTGACTCGGAAGTGATAAAACCTAATCTATGTCGAAATATCCATGATTTACGAGTTAAAAAATCCTTCAAATGTTCTAAATAAGGGGTGAATCCAACTTTGTGATTTATTTACGAGAAAAAATCGGGGTGAATCCAACTCTGTGATGCAAATACGTTTGACTCACTGGCACAAATGAGTTCAAAGAGGGTTTTACCCACCGATTTGGGAGGCATTGGATCCTATGCGGATCTGCTTGATAAATTCAGTTTCCTTTGTGACCTACGGCTTAGTACAAATCCCTCCCCTACCGCAATCGAACTCGAACTTTGGCCTCCCTCCAAATCACTTATCTCCCACTGCTTGCTCATCAGAGGTCCCGCTACTGTGGATGGACGAAATTCTATAGAGGAAGTAGCGTAGGCGCGAGAGGTAAAATTTATTCGTAGGTTCAATCTCGAATTGGGAGGTCAACATGAATTATACCTGAAACTCTTTGAATTAAGCCATGAATTCCTCAAACTCTTCGTTGGTTTATTTTTCATGGAATTAAGCCATACCCTTGCAAGAAGGATATAATTTGGAAAATGTTATCATTCCACCAATGAATAGAACTTTATCCCCCCCATGACCTAGGAAACAAGTTCTAAATATTTAACATGACCTGGATGTAACATGGACACTAAAGATGGTAAAAATTAAGCAGTGAATTATATTTGGGCTTGTTTGTTTTTGCCACTTCCTAGGAAATAGATAAAACTATGGGACTTTGGTTTGAGAGAGGGTATCCCACAATATTTCACTCTAATACCTCCATCATCGTAAAAAAAAGGTGGTGCTTTTCCACTTTATATATCCACTACATTAATTTTTAAGAGCCATCCTTTAGATGTGACTAGGTGAACCATAGCTCTTACTACTTTGTTCATCGATCCTTGTTAGGGTCATAAAATATAAGTTTGTCCTTGAGGCCATAAATGTCAAAATTTTTCCCCAAAATATAATATTCAATTAAACAATCATTATATCAAAAAAAAAAAAAAATACATGCATGTCAATGTTTTCCATAAAGATATCTTGTTTGATAACAAACTAATATTGAAATTTCCTAAATAGAGATAGCATTGTTATCTAATTTGAAGAACTCAACCACAAAAACCTTGTTAAAAATTTGTCCACATACCAATTAACAACAAACATGTCAAACCAATTCCTTTGTAAATGGAAGTTCCAACACATTATAGTCCTTTGTAAATTATTTCACCATTCGATGGAACATAAGTGTGGAAACTATGGCCTAAGATGAGATTAGATAAGATAATTTTATTGATGTTCAATAAGTTCAAAGTTCAATTAGAAAAATGATGATTGAAATAAGGCCCCATGGTTTCCTCATGGGCTTGCATCAAAGTTCAATTAGAAAAATGGAGATCAAAATGCTATGATTTGTGTGTAGTAACTACTCTTTAAATGGATGCAAGACTATATTGTGTAAGAATAGGAATTTTAACTAACCCAAAATTGATATTTTGCTCGATCTTTAAGGATTCCTTTCTAAACTACCTCTATGCAATTTTTAGACAAAACAATATCACATATATTTCTTATGATTTGTGCTTTTATTTGAAAACACTACATAGGGTGTGACTCCATCATAGGGTGTGACTCCTTAAACTCTATGTCTTCGACTCTTGCACCAACACTAGCATCAAGACCGTCATGGAACATCAAAAATACAATAACCAATTTGTGTTTTGACCAAGGCACGACAATGATCTCAATACTCATCAATCTCATTTCTCGATGATCATACCCTAGTTTTATATCCCATAAGATTAAGGCTCCCATAGCATAGAAGGTGTTAGCTCCATCTACATGTCTTAGATCCTTTGTTATTAGTTCTATTTAGTTCTATGATCTTGATTGTCTTCTTTATTTCTTCCTTGATATTGGGTTTATATCCCTCCTTCTCCATCCTCTCATGGTTATTCACCTCATGAGTGATTTTAATGAAGAAAGGAACCTTGGGGTATTGCAACTACTTTTGATCTCTTCCACCATCTAGGCCAACTTTTCAATGAATTTTATAATTTCCCTCCCAAGAGCTAGCAACAAATCTATCATCATAGTGGTAGTTCCATCCCTAAAATGTCTAATATGTTTCCATGAGGAACCCTCATTCTAATGGATTTGATGGAGGATCATGACTTGAGAAGGCCGTCTCCTTCAAAGGTACACTTTTGGAATTTAATTTGAACTTTCAGAATCCCTCCTCCACAAAGTACACATGGCCTATTGAGGGTATCACTGGCCTATGATTCAATATGTTGGTTCCATCAAACAGCTTTGAGAATTATAAAGGTGTCTTAATTCCTTCAGAATGGAATTATAGGGGTGAATACCATGCCTTTGGATCTAAAGAAACCATTGAGGCATCTATAGCCATGCATAATTCCTCAAAGAATCACACATGACTTTCCATGGCCGGTATTCATGGTGCTATGTGTCTAGGTCATGTGGTCTTAGGGTCTTGGACATGGTAATGTAGGAGACTTGCAACTCTAGCGCTAAATGAATATTCTAACCATGTAGGGCCAAGAATATTTCCTCCACCAATAATAGGTGGCATTTTGGGGGTATCATTGGCCTATGGTTGATGATGTTTGTGCCATTATGTGGTTTTGAGAAATATGTACGTGTTCTAGGTAATTGGGAAATATCCTATGTACGTGTTCTAGGTAATTGGGAAATATCCTAAGGCAAAGAAGACACCTCAAAATAGCACACATGGCCTATACGTGGGTATATGTATGGCATTAGGTGGTTTGAAACATTAGGTATAATCCATGTGTCCTTAGAGATGTTCAAGTGATAAATCCCATGTCTTATATCATAAAGGAAGTACATGAGAAGGCATGCCTTATTTTCAGGTTATTAAATATCATATAATAATGAAGGTGAAATAAGCATAATTGTGCATTACCTTATAGAGAATTACATTGAAAGGATTAATGGCCATATCACCATCATCATCGATGTCAGTTTCGATACTCAGTGATGACGATGTCAGTGATGATGATGTTGACGATGTCGATGTTGATGATGTTGTTGACGTTGATGTAATACTAGCTATATGGACCACACATGTTTCCAACAATTCATGAATGAACTATTCTATCTCTTTTTTGTGTGTAATAGGATGTTGATATTGGTGCACATTAGGTGGTTGGATTCCTATAATAATCAATAGAATTACACAATCATGCTCTCCAAATGAGAGTGGCAGTCTATGGGGAAGTTGGTTTATACTAAATTAATAAAATGTCAATGTGAACTAATTATAAAGGTAAAGGTCCATACAACAACATGTAGTCAATCCTAGAGGCCACAACATACTTATAACCAACACCTAAGAACACATGGATATTCTTACACAACCATTTAACAAGCTTAAGGGAGATTTTTAATTCTATAGAATTTGATTGTGCACTATAGACATGGTAGTTGTATTTCATTCATGGCATGTCCTAACTAATGTGGTTTGTGAGTCATGTTTGAGTTTGGAAACCCTCCCAAAGCATAAATACATGTGTCTAGTCTAACCACACAAAATTTCAATCCATACAAGCACAACTTGAAAAAATTTCAACATTGGACCCATTTAATACATTGATTAATCTATATGTTTGATTGGTGAATTGTTTGTGTGAGTTATGTTTGAGTTTGGAAACCCTCCCATACCGTCATTGCATGTGTCTAGTCTAACCATGTCAAATTTCAGTCCATACAAGCAAAAATTGAAAAAAAATTCAACATTCGCCTCGTGTAGTACATTAATTATTCTATAGGTTTGGTTTTTAATTATCAATTTGTCTACGTTAGTAATGTTTGAGTCCGGAAACCCTCCCACACCGTCAATGCATGCATCTAGTCTAACCATTCCAAATTTCAGTCCATACAAGCACAAATTGAAAAACTTTCAACGTTGGCCCCTAACTTTCAATGTTCCATCCCTAAAATGTTTATGTTTCCATGAGGTACCCTCCTTCTAATGGCCTTGATGGAGGATCGTGACTTGAGAAAATCATCTCCTTCAAAGGTACACTTTTGGACTTTAATTTGAACTTTAAAAATCCTTCCTCCACAAACTACACATGGCCTATTGAGGGTATCACTGGCCTATGATTCAATATGTTGATGTCATCAAGCGGTTTTGAGAATTATGAAGGTGTATTAGGGCCTTTAGAATGGAATTATAGGGATGAATACCATGACTTTGGCTCTAAAGAAACCATTGAGGCATCTATATCCATGCATAATTCCTCAAAGAATCACACATGACTTTCCATGGGTATCCATGGTGCTATGTGTCTAGGTCGTGTGGTCTTAGGGTCTAGGACATGGTAATGTAGGAGACTTGCAACTCAAGCACTAAATGAATCTTCTAACCATGTAGGGATAAGGAGGTTTCCTCCACCAATAATAGGTTTCATTTTGGGGGTATCATTGGCCTATGGTTGATGATGTTTGTGCCATTATGTGGTTTTGAGAAATACGTACGTGTCCTAGCGAATTGGGAAATATAATAAGGAAAATAAGACACCTCAAAATAACGCACATGGAATCTACGTGGGTATATGTATGGCATTAGGTGGTTTTCAACAGTAGGTATAATCCATGTGGCCCTAGAGATGTTCAAGCGATAAATCCCATGTCTCATATCATAAAGGAAGTACATGAGAAGGCGCGCCTTATTTTTGGGTTATTAAATATCATATAATAGTGAAGGAGAAATAAGCATAATTGTGCATTACATTGAAAGGATTAATGTCCATATCATCATCATCATCATCATTGATGCTAGTTTTGATACTCGGTGATGACGATATCAGTGATGATGACATTGACGACGTCGATGTTGATGACGTTGTCGATGTTGATGTGGTACTAGCTATATGGATCACACATGTTTCCAACAATTCATGAATGAACTATTCTATCTCATTTTTTTGTGTAATAGGATGTTGATATTGGTGCACATTGGGTGGTTGGATTCCTATAATAATCAATAGAATTACACAATCATGCTCCCCACATGAGAGTGGCAGTCTATGGGGAAGTTGGTCTATATTAAATTAATAAAAGGTCAATGTGAAATACTTATCAAGGTCAAGGTACATACAACAACATGTAGTCAATCCTATAGGCCACGACATACTTATAACCAACACCTAAGAACACATGCATATTCTTACACAACCATTTAACAAGCTTAAGGGAGATTTTTAATTCTATAGGATTTGATTGTGCACTATAGACATGGTAGTTGTATTTCATTCAAGGTGTGTCCTAAACAATGTGGCTTGTGAGTCATGTTTGAGTTTGAAAACCCTCCCAAACCATAAATACATGTGTCTAGTCTAACCAAGCAAAATTTCAATCCATACAAGCACAACTTGAAAAAATTTCAACAATGGCCCCATTTAGTACATTGATTAATCTATAGGTTTGTTTTTTGATTGGAGAATTGTTTGTGCGAGTCATGTTTGAGTCTGGAAACCCTCCCATACCATCAATGTATGCGTCTAGTCTAACCATGCCAAATTTCACTCCATACAAGAAAAAATTGAAAACATTTCAACATTGGCCCCATGTAGTACATTAATTATTCTATAGGTTTGGTTTTTGATTGTTGAATTGTTTGTGTCAGTCATGTTTGAGTCTAGAAACCCTCCCACACCACCAATGCATGTGTATAGTCTAACCATGCCAAATTTCAGTCCATACAGGCACAAATTGAAAAAAATTCAATGTTGGCCCCTAACTTTCAACGTTGACGTCTAGTCTAACCATGCCAATGTTGTTTAATCACATGATAGTTATAATATGCTTGGTCAAGTACGTGAGCAAGCACTCCTTTTGGGTTAGCATGATAATTGTGCATTTCCTTACCAAGCTTCTTTTTGTTTCGAGAATAATTTAATTTTCTCTATTGAACAGGGCCAACCACGTGAAGGTGGAATCTCATCTGACCCCCCCCCCCCTCACGTCACTTTCAATTCCCCATAACCCGACAATATCTATGTATACAAAAAAAAATTATTGCGTTTTTTGTCATACTTAAGAAGCAATGTCTCTTATAACATATGCCAACATACAAGAAAATGGCAAAAAAAATTAAAAACAATTAATTTATACGTACCAATACAAGTCAATAATTATATCGCAATATTAATTAAAAATATATAGAGTAGATATATTAAGGAATACCTCATACACTTCAATGGACTTCACCATCTTCTTCATCCAAGTCATCATTTGTATCATCCGATCCATATTCAACATTGTAAGGATTGGCCATATCATCATCGTCATCGATGTCAGGTTTGATCATCATGTCATTGTCGATATAAAATTCATGGAAATTGTCTCCTACATCACGTGATTCAACTAATTTTTTGACATATTCCTCTGGAACATGATCATCTAACTCATGTTTAACATCTTGAACATCATCTTCTTCTTCAAGGCCCTCTTCATTATCTTCCTCTACATTATACTTTACCAGCCTTCCCCTTGGATTGTGTCTCACAACAAATGAACAACCCCCTCTACCTGGAACCTCAGAGTAAAATACATGTTCACATTGGATTGGAAGAACATAGGGCTCCGTTCCTAGCTCAAACAACCTTGTATTAACCATGGTAAATCCATTATCATGTTCAATAATAGTTTTATTGGGATCATGTTGATTCAATCGTAACCTGTACCATTTGACAACGAACAAAACTACTTTGAAGGAGTTAAAGTCACACTAAATAATATCTTCCAAATACCCATAGTATTGATTTTTTGAGAATTCTGGATGTCTGTAACTTCTAGAGGAAACATTGGTCACCTCAAAGACTATAGTTATCCTACAATATGATGTTTTCTTCGTTTCATCCAACTTTTTGATGCGAAATTTACAACCATTGGACCACATAGCCTTATGGTGTTTTACCTAGAACAAGCCATACACACAAATATTACATAATGAATTGATAATTAAGTGCATGTTTATGCTTTGCAGGGAAAAAAATCAATGTGTACATCAATATATTTGCGAAAAAAAAATTGTATGGCTAATTAATATGCTTTCCTGCTTATCTTTTAAACCATATGCTAAATCGATTTCCCTTTGTGTAAGATTGGTATCTTCATTGTGATGAGATGCTTTAACCAATGGAGCCACACCTTCCCATGATATTCCATGACCAGATTGTTCACATTGTTCAATCCATACCTTCATCCAATCAAGATTTTTTGTGATGTATAAATGAAGTGCATCCCACTCTCGACCAACTGCTTGATGAAAATAAAATTAAAATTCAGTACAAATGTATATTCACTTAACACAATATACACTTTTAATTGATGCATATTGAATATTAAAAATAAAATAAGTATGATATATACATAAAAACCAATAGTCAAATGTACTATAATTAATCTCCACTAGCTAATAATCACCTTTCACCTTCCTTGATATACCTTTCCCCTTCAGGTACTCCCCTTCAAAATTGTTATTGGAGTCCGGATCACAAATGCGACTTAAATTGAGCTTTGCCGCTAATTTAGGAAGATATTCACTAATATACATCATGTTCTAGTATACCATATATCCATCCACCATATAACTCTCAGGACGTGCTCGTTATCTAACCAAACCCTTCAAATATTTCAAGTGCCTTTCAACCATCCACACGGACCTTAAGTGTACAGGTCCACACAATTCAATCTCCTCAACTTGGTGTATGAGGTAGTTTTCCTGTGCATTGAAAAATGACGAAGGTAGATGATTTTGAATTTCACATATGAGACGAGGAATTTCTCTTCTCCAAAATTTTTTATCTTCTTTATGGATTTCTTTAGATGACAACCATCTACAAGTGATGCAAACCAATCATGAGATTTAACAAAAATAAACATTATATTACCTAACAATTAGTAAAAAAAATGTCAAATATAAGTTCTACAATGAATTAAAAAAACACTTTATGCATGCAAAATATCACTACTTACCTCATGTATTTTCCAAGTTTATATATAACTTGTTTTTGTCGAAGTTGTCCGGGAGAGATAGAGGTAGAACATACTGCAACAATATAAAAATCGTTTCATTTTTTTGACAAAAATTAGACAAAAAAATACCAACAATATGCACTAAAATAAAAAATTATAGAAATATGCATACCATAATAATTACCTTGATGAAGATATGCCAATCATGTGTTTTTACCCCCACAAAATCACCTTTCTTTGTTATGATATCCTTCATGTTCGAACAAAATACGGTGGGAAATTTATTTTTTTCGCATGACTTCTTTTACAACATTAATGTGCTGCTCCATTAACAACCATGGAAGTGAGTTTATATTAATTTTGTCTATGTTTCTATGTAATTGAATGATGTCTTTCATTGCATGGTTGGCTTCCTGAATGCCATTGCAAATTTTGACAATTTTTTCTTTGTCACTCCTTCCATCCAATATTTTCCATAATGTTTGAGTCACATTCTTTCCGATATGCATTGTATCAAACATATGAGCAATTTGTAGGTGCTCATAGTAGGGAAACCTATTGAATTATTTAGAATAACTTTTCATTCCTCATGGAATCCTATTAATGCCTTCATGATCACGATGACCATGATGAATCATAGTTTATAAAGAAATTATAGAAATCAATGTCAATTACAGTAAACAACAAACAATTCAAAACAAAATTCAAAACATTTCATATACGATGATAGATAGACAATTTGATCTGTATGTACCTTGACAATTTATATTATATTGCAACTTCCATAGGTGAGGTGTCATTCTCTACGGTTTTAATGCAGTATCTTACCTCCCATTGAATATATGTTTTCGTTAGTTTGATACCTATGATTCTTAGAGAGGAAGTGCCTATACTCATCAAACACCTCCTTTCCTAAAATTTTTGAACGACGATATTTGATCTTAGGACCACACTAGACATGCAATTTTTCCCTTTGTTTGAAGACCTACATAAAGAGATGGATTAACTATGTCAATTATAATTATATAAAATGAATGGATTATTTAAAAAAACATGCGTGCATAATATATCAACTAGTTCATAAAATTAAATACAATTAAAGTGGAACTTATAATTACAAACCGCAAAAATGGGTTAACCCTGGGGCATCGTGTACTGTCCATACAAGCATTACATGGAATTGAAATTGCCTTTGTTGTATTGCTCTAGATACACCATACATAGTGATTCCATTCCATACCTTTAGTAGCTTGTCAATAAGAGGTTCGATATATACATTCATATCTTTAACGTGGTACTTACATGATTGATTTGAACATATAAAATATATAATTATTACAACCATTTAGATATATAAATAATACACAAGAGAAAAATAAAAAAAATATATATCACATTATGCAACAAAATACAACAAATGAGATGCCACTACATTATAAAAAAATTGTCGTAGACACATACCTGGAATAGTCATTGCCATCATTATGTGCTCCCTCTTTATTGACAACCATGGAGGAATGTTATTGTTGACAACAAAAATAGGCCACAATGAGTAAATCTACTTATCTCATCTCTGCAAATGGATTGACACCATCTGCTTCCAAAGAAATCCTAACATTATAAGGTTCTTCTTTAAAGTGTGGCCATTTTTCTTCCATATCTCTAAATGCAAAACCATATGTAGGAATTCAAATAATGTCATCTTGACTTCTGTTCCATGCATGGTAATCCATAAATTGCGTTATGTTTTTGCACCTAAACAGTTGTTGCAAATTTGGAATAATAGGAATATAACGAAGAACCTTCCGAGGCAACTTTTTTGTTACTTGATCTGTTCGTTTTCTACTGATATGACATTCCAGACATTCTGTTTTGAATTCATGCCGATTATAATATATAACATGGTCATCGAGGCATGCATCAATTGCTTCATACTGCATTCCAATTTCTTTCATGATGGCAAATAAATCTCTATATGTATGAGGTAAAATATTTGACAGTGGTAACAAAAATTCAGCTATCAAGCTACAACAAATTAAAATAAAAAACTAGTTAATATAATATATAAATAATATTAATGAAACATATTTCATCCGTATTAATTTTACTTATGAATTAACAATAAAATTATTAGAGGAACAAAGATAACCTTTATCGTGATCATATATATGTGATGGAATATATTACATACCTTAACATCCGTGTGGCTGATGTGTTTGAAATACCATTCACAACCTTCAAGTTCATTATCAACAATATAGTAGAGAGAAGATTTGTGTTGGAGCCCTAATAAAGGGGTTCCTATGCCTTCTCAAGAAGAGGTAAATCATGAACATCATCAAAGTCAGCATTTTCATGATCATCATGATCATCATCATCCATTCTAACATCAAATGTATCATGGATAAATGTATTTGTACCATCATCTTCATCTATGTTATCAGTATGATCATCTTCTTAAATATGATCATTAACTTGTTCTCCATTATTCATAGCTCCATGTTCCTCTGGTACTTGTTCTGAAAGCACATCCTCCGGGTGATATGCCGTAGGAGGTATTTCCTTTATAATTACATGAAACCATTAATAGATATTAGTTAATATAAGAAATATTAAAATAATACATACATTTACAAAAATGATCAATATATAAAGACATATATAATGAAAAACTTACCAATGGATGGTATTCATGTCCCCCCTTAACGTGTCCATGTTCCTTACAATGTCTTCTGGTTGTTGTGATATTTATTCTTCTCCTTTTAAAGTGCCTTCATTGACTACATGGACAATAACATTTCCATCACCATTTATTTTTAGTCCATCCTACAATTTAGCAAGTAATTTTTGATTTTGTTCGCTTGGATCAGGATTATTGTTATGTGACATTTTCTGATACAGAGCTTGACTGATGATTATCGATCTTAAAAAATCAAGCTCCACACTTCACTATTTTTAATCACAGTAACAATTGAAATAAATGTGGATTTTTGTACAGAAAATAGTTCGTGCGAAGATTATAATTTCTGCAAACCATCACTTGTATAGAAAACATGTCAGAATGTTTCTATAATTTATAGTTTCTAAAAATAAACGTTCGTCGGATATCCGACGAAGGTACCATAGTTACTGTTATAACCTATATGTCGTAAATCCGACAACATTCATCTGATATTCGATGATATACGTCGGATATTCGACTGTCGTCTGAAATTCGACAACTGCAGAGGTCAATTTAAAAAAAATTAAGTAAAATTCGTAATTATAAAGGTGAAATCCAATGACACGATCAATTTCATCGGATTTTGGGTTCAAATTTTGTTGTGATTGCACTCAATTCAAATAACAAATGATCAAAAAATGTGAAATGGAGTTGTAATCCTTCTTTTATAGATTGGGGTGACTTGTTGAGCAAGTAAGATAGGCTAAGGTGCCCTCATGGAGTGGATAAGGTTGCTTTGCTTTCTGCTTTAGCTTTTGCCTTGATTTCTACTTTAGATTTTGCCTTGCTTTCTGCTTTTAATTTTTTTTTTTTCTTTTGCTTTTCCTACTTTTACTTTTCTATCCTGCGTTTTCCTGCTTTTCTACCTTATCTTGCTTTTTTTGCTTTGTCCTACTTTTTTCTTTTCTTGTCTTGCAAGTTATCTCTTAGTCAGCCTTATCCTCTAAGGCACACTTGTGGAGCATTATCCACTTTATTCCAAAATAAAAATATCTAATGATTGAAAATTAATTCTACCAAGTGCATTTCAAAATTAGGATAAAAATAAAACTAAACTTCCTAACTAATTAATGCCTTTACTTCAGAATTAACCCCAAGTGCATGAAATTTCCTCCTCAACCCAAGGGATTGGTTGGGATAGGAACTCCTTCCACTAATCATCAATGAGGGGACATGACAAATACCTACCAAAATCCTTTTGTAGCCCCCCTCCTAATACATCTTTCCAATTAAAAAACCCCATTTTTACTAGATTATCCCTATGTTTACTAGATACCCTTTTTATACCCCCTAATACATATAAAATCCCTATACCCTAAATATCCCCTTCCAATACCTAGAATATATTGACCTTATTTTTCACAATTTAAAAACCCCCCTTTATGAATGAACGTGATAAGATATTGGTCAACAAGGCGAATCCCTTGTGAAAAAAACAAAGACTTCTTAGACTTTGCAGATTGAAACTCCAAGTCAAATTCTTGTAGGATATCAATCCATTTATTGAATTTGGCCCCAATTATTCACCAGGTTAAAACATACTGAAAAAGGATTAACATCTGCAATAATAGTGGTTTTGCATAATAAAATGTAATGATGGAGTTTTTGAGCAAGGAAAAAAATTGCCAAAGCTAATTTCTTTTCGCGTGAATACTTTAGTTTAGCCCCAATCAATGTGTGAATGAGGTAATAGATGATGTTCTCTTGGAGAGTGCCATCTTCCTAAACTAAAACTATGCTAGTTGTGAAGTTTGATGCAACCAAATATAACATGAAATATTTCATGTAATTTGGGAGACTAATAAAAGGAGCTCACATAAGGGCTTGTTTAAGAGATTCAAAAGAACTTTGAGCAGCTTCATCCCATATAAATGGAATTCCTTTCCTTAATAGTTTCATGAAACCTTTAGTTTTCTTGGCATTTAACGATGAAACGTTTGAGAAAATTCACTTTCGCTATAAACTCTAAAGTTGGCGAACATTGGAAGGAGGAGGTAAGTTGGAAATGGATTCAACTTATAACGGGTTGACCATAACCCCTTTGTTTCATATGATAAAACCTAGAAGTCGTTTAGACTCTACATGAAAAATACATTTGTGTCAATTCAATTGAATATTATAGTGCATGAATCTCTCAAACACAAGGTGAAGATGACCTGAAGATCCCATCTCTTTCGAGAACGAGCCGCTAGATCATCCAAATAAGCTTCAATGATGCACTTAATGTCGTGAAAAGAGAAATACAAATCCTGTTAGTATGTAGCTCCAACATTTTTAAGGCTAGAGGGAATTTTCCTATATGTGAAAGTTCCCCAAGGGAATATAAATATAGTTTTATGCTGATCCTTGGGATGATTTTGAATCTAGTTATAGTCTAAGAATCCATTCATGAAATAAAATATCTCACTTATGGCACACTCATTAATAATTTGATCGATAAATGGTGTTAGGAAATTGTCCTTAGGAAAATCCTTATTCAAATTGTGAAAGTCCATACACACTCAGAGATAACCCTATTTTTTTTCAACTGGGACAGGATTGGATACCCATTCAGTTAACGAAACAAGATAAACAAAACCTACCTTAATAAGTTTTTCAACTTTAGCTTTGATAGCTGCTCCGTTCCTAGGGTTAACCAGATGGATTGTTTGTCGAACAGGTTTGACATTCTTATAGGTTTTAATCTTGTGTTCAACAATGATAGGGTTAATTTTTGACATATCCTCATATCACTAGGTGAAGACATCACATAATTATTTAAAAAGGCATGTATAAATACAAAATTCCTCCAGAGAATAGTTTGCGCCAATGTATACGTTTTTCATGACATTAGTTTTTTAGAGATATTGATTGGAATGGTTTCAGAAATGTTATCCATATTACCTTCAACATATACTCCTTGTTGAGCCAAATGGTTTAATGGACGATCAATATTTCCAGGTAAATTCACATGAAACTCTCCACTCCTTATCTTATCTATAGTTTGAAGGAAATAAGAACAATTATGCAAATCATCGCAGGGATTATCGGGCCCCGTTAGAGCTTCTACAATATCCTCATTCGATGGAAAGAATATATATAAACAATGAAGAGAGATAGATGAATCGATAGACCGAATAGGATTAGTAATCTGATCCAACTCCTCAATAGGTGAAGAATCAGTGTTTGCAGTAAAATGTTGAATTGCTTGATAAGCAACTTCAACTATAGACAGAGGTGAATTCATTCTAGAATGTTGAGATTCTTCCACTAAATTTGATGGGCTAGGAAGAGTTCAAGGATCATCAAAATATGATGTTTCAAAAGAAGCTGCTCACAAAACAAATAGTTCCTCATCACGCAAAATTGGAGTAGAACTAGAAAAGAATGTAGGAGTTGAGATATTAAAAGTGTCCATTAGTGAAGGATATGTTCTTACTCCTAGATTCTCAGTCGTTGGGTGTGCCTTATAAATCCATGGAACATTTGATTCTGTGGGTGGATTTGGTTTAGTCCAAGTGAATGATATCTGATCAATGGTGACGATTTTTCCTTTGTGAGGAAAACATAACACTAAAAAAAATTATGGCACAATGGTAGTCATTGCATATGTCAAGCTTTGTCCTAACAAAAGGTTGTAAATGATTAGGGAATCGACCACTTCCACCTATACACAAATGGTTTTTCCTTATAACTGGACATGAAAAGAAGGAATTATTTCATGTGGTCTAAAAGAACGTCCATTAAAAGAAGTAAGCAAGGTAGGTGATGGAGCAAGTTCTAGAGAGCCAATGGATTTCCAACAAGACAGAGCCATGCCACAAGTTGATGCAACCTCATCCACAACAGTCCTTCCAATAGTATTTATGGAATGGACTGTATTGATATAGAAGGAAACATGATAGGGAATACAAGGCTTAACATCCGACACATCAAACTTAATAACATGACCATTCAAGGAATCTTGATTTTTTATTGCACACATAGTTTAAGACAAATATTCAACAATTCAATAGTTGAGTGCATCTCTTACATTTGGATTGTGTGATTCTCTTTGTAAACACCTTTAAGTATTCGAGGCATTGTATCTACTACATGTTTCTCTGTATGAAGAGGGATCTGTAGTGCAGGAGTTTGTTTATCTCTGACAAGGATTTAGGATTTCCATAATATTTGGCATGTGTCGATAATAGAACATTTGATCCAACCACATTGATAAAGGATTGATTATATGAGGGTGCAATGTGGGTGCTCCCTTGCATGTTTCTAGTAGGATCGGAAGAGGAAGAAGCCATGTGTTGTCCTTTTGGAAAAGGATTAGTCAAAACAACAGGTTGTTGTTTTTGAGTCATTATCTTGTGGGATTCTTCCATCAAAGGGAATTGATGCATAAGATGGTTTCATTTGCAAATTTTGAAATGGAACTTGACTTTTCTTCGATCTTTATTATCCCCACAGACATTATTGTTTTGTTTTGGTTTATTATTATTATTACCCTCTTCTTTCTTATTCTTATTATTCTTTTTCCCACTAGGCTGCTAGTTTCCCTTTTGATTTTCCTTCATAATATGTATAGAAGCTATTTGGGAAGAAGGATAGCAAGCAACATTAACTTCTCATGCTTCATAATGCTGAATAGGCATGTTTTTCATCTAATTGGTAACTGCCTCTACAACATAATTTCACACAGAACCAACTACACCATTGGCGTGCAGTCTTGGTTTGGGTTTTGAGGGGTCTTAACTAGTCCTTGGTGAATCAGGAATAATTTCATTTAGTAACCCAAACTAACAATAAATCAAGTCTAGCCACTGGGCCTTAAATATGGCTTATTCCATAGTAGTTATCCCTGACATAGAAACATCCTTGGACATACAAGGAAACATAGACTTAATAAACCATTCAATAGGAACTCAGGGGGGATACAAGCATTTATCAAGCTCTTCCATCTACTCCATTCTTGGATGTGATACGATATGTGGGTATATTTGTTCTGTCAAAATTGAGACAATAGATTAGTGCTGACATCATACTGGACACAAAGATGAAAAATATTTGGAAACACTATTTCCAAATCATGGAAAAAACAATAGGTTGAACTAAGCAACTCAATGTACCATTTTGAATCCACTCCTATGAGCCTATGTTGAAAGAATATCAAACGAATTGAATCATCATTAATTGAATTGTAAGAACACCATATATGAAAGGTTGTAAGTATGTGATCTCCGAGATATTCATCAATATTACCTTCAAACTTTGGGATGTCTGAAAGAAGTTTGGTTGGGACCAGAGGCCAACTTGGGTCATGACACATCAGATCGTTCATCAATTTTGATAAGTTTGGAAAATTAAAAGTTTCCAGAAAAGGACGTCTCTACTATGTGAAAAAAGTTTTTGGATATGAACCCTATGGTGGGAAGTTCCCCTTAGTCGGATTCCCAAAATATTGGTAAGGGTTTCCCCCTTCCATAGCTTGCGAATCAAATGCTCCTTGAAAGGGTCCCACTAATTTTGTAAAGGATTTACCCCATCTATATTACCTTGCATCCAATTCCATTGAGGCTATGAAGTATTGCCCCCTGTTGGAATTCTAGTTGAGGGGATACAATTACCACCACCTCAACGAAGTAGTGAAAAGGGGTTAGATCTAATAGGAATGGAGGATGATTGAAAACCACCCATTTGAGTATTCCAACTTGTGAATGGGTTTGCATCGAAACATGCCAAGTGGATTGGAAAGTTCCACTCCCAATAGTAGGAATGGATGGGTGTATGTATCCTCCATTCCAAGGAAAACCTTGGAACAGTATTGAGGAACCTACAAATAAAATAGGAGGATTAAAAAAAAGTGGGTGATAAGTCATCGAAATATTGGTCATACTCACAACTAGCATCCTAGATGTAAAGATAATATACCAAAGGGTGAGGACAATGGAGAAATAAAAGGTTAAGTTTATGCAGAGCCCAAAGGTAAAGTAATAGTACCAAATGTAACAATAGGAGTCGCGGATGGCTTGTGTTTCATTTGACATTTGAGCACTAAAGCGAGGAGGATATGAACCCCCCTATAACTATATCTGATGTAGGAGTATGTGTAATGCCTGATCCTTCTCTTGGAATATTCGTAATTAATCCTCTACTTATATAGTAAGCAATTGTTATGGGTTCAAAAGAACTCAAAATATTTACTAGAACTGGATTGTCAGGACCAATTAATGGATATTTAAAGGGTTTAACAAAAGCTTCAGCTTGAATATTTTCAACTCTAGTGATTTCTGGTGCAGAAGTGTTAGTTCTTATAAGTTCCGGTTCACCGAGTAAATCAACAAAACATGTTGGATCAAAAGAACTAGTTGTGTTTAATTGACTCCTTTGAGGAGGTAGTGGAGGCTCCACCCTGATTGGAGGAATACTATGAATCCTCCTATATTGAAAAAGTGGTTGATATTTCACCCTAAATGAATATTCAAAATAAGTTAAAACTTAAGTCCAACTAAACGCAGAGAGCACACCACTAGTTAAAATATCCTAGAGATATTAAAACAAGTAGACAATGGGCCTTTCGAAGCTGATTAGGGGTTGATAAGTAGTTACCAAGACCTTTGCTAATATACCTTATTGGTGCAAGTCTCCTATAAACTTATGGGATACCCTCCAAGGGTATTGATAGTTTGGTTCAACGTCAGACTCAGGTACCATAGGAAGCCCCCTGCAGACACCTAGGTGGTCCCTAGGAAAAGCAACTAAGGATACCAACTCATAGTTGGTGTCCAGGGTAATAGTCGACGGTTGGGATTGTACGTATGTGTATTGTAAATGAAATTAAATATTAAAAGTATTGGCATCAAATAGGGACCAAGTTGGTACAAGTGAAATCCTTGTACATGCAAAATCCCACAAATGATTGATTAGGAATCAGAGGGTAATCTTCTAAAATTAACCTCACACGACCTTGTTCTTGACTCCTACTTGAGAAGAGCTTCGTGGGAACACCTATATGAAATTGGATTTTCCTATCCTTAGGACAGACACCTATGTTTCACAATTTAAGAGCCTCAGAGTGTTTGATGTTAAGCCCTCAATAGGGGCACATTTACCCCTGTATTGTGGCTCATTACATTAGTCTTGATGTCAAATTTGGTCCATTAGTGGTAATTTTCATTAGTATGGTTATATTATCTACGTCAGCTTGGGTAATTTAGTTTGGATTGTACCCCTTAGTCTCCTATATAGAGGAAGGAGACCTTTTCATTTGGAGTATCTTGTCTTGTCTTGTCTTGGTACTTAGTACAATGTATAAGGAGGTTTCCCCCTTGCAGAGGCTTGTTATTCGTCTATGTTCTTCAATCAAGTCGTGGATTACTCTTTCTGATCTATTTATGCTATTTTCATACTCTTTTTAAGAATTTGTTGCATAACACTTGGTATCAGAGCCCTTTCCTCGGGATTGGGTTCTTCAAAACAAGTCATCTTGGAATTTTCGCTATAACATTTTCCTTATGAGGGTTCAGAGCCACCTAGAAAAAAGGCCTATCTAACTATGGTACAAGTTTTAGATCCTAAAACATTACAGGTTCGAAGATATTCACTCCATAAGCTAGGGTTTCTGACTAGTCAAAAAATTACTCTAAAACATGTGTTCTTGGAAAAAAAGGTCATATATGAGGCATGAAAGATCCAAATTGAATGAGACCTATTGAATATGAATAAATATGGACCAAAGTATCTGTGGTATTTTTTTCAACTTTAGATATGAATTATTGGACACGTGGCAGACCGTATAAGTTTGCTATTCTGAGAAGACAAAAAAAAGAAGTGTCGGGAGATTCAAGATAACGTCTTATTGGAAAATACAAATTAGGTCAGACCCATGGAAGTGGAAAGAGGACACATCATGATACAACAAGACAAAGTTTCAGACCCATAGGAACATAAATTTCAAATTTACATCAGTTTCAAGTTGGCCATAAAACATTCTTCCAATCAGGGTTTAAAAAGGTACGCCATTTTTAATTTTGAATAACTTTGAGTAGAAGGATCTATTTGTGGTGAAACCTAGGGCGTGATATCTATTTATATTGTTCAAAATTCCACCAAAGGGAAGTATAAAGACTCACACTCCATCCAAACCACCCGAGGATCTATCCTCGACATATGATGAAAGGGAAGACCTCTCTTTTCGGGTGTCCCAGTTGGAAGATATGATTAAGGGGTCTGTGAAAAAATATATCAATCATTTAGAGGAGAAGTTGAATAAAATAGAGGAAAATATGAAAGTTTTAGTGAGAACAATTGATTTACTCCAATTAGAGGAGAAGTTGATGTGAAATATGACAAATATTGCTAATCTCATACAACATTCAAGGGATACTCTCCCTACAGGTGATGATGTGTTCCAGGATACTCAAGAGGATAAAGATAATTTTCATGTTGAGAAACCTGCCATGAATAAGAAGATTCCAAGAGGAAATGATTCTAGTAATGGAATTCATTAGGGATGGTCACCAAGGGGTAAGTTTAGGCTAAATTCACAAGCAAGATCACTGAAAGAAACATAATCACAAGATAGACAAAGATTTACCTTGGGAAACCCTCATGGAGTAGAAAACCCAGCAAAGCTTTCCTCAATATAGATAATCAACCAATACAAGATGTAGTACCCAAGCAAGAGCTCCTTCTCCTCCTATGAAGACCTCTCTCTCTCTCTCCTATGCGCCAATCACAAGTGAGTGAATGAATGAAATAAGTGAGGAATACACCTCCTCTACTTATACTCATCTCCCAACTGACTTTTTACCCTAGTGGGGCCGACCTCTCCTAAGAGAGTCTAATAACCCCTAAATAACTAACTCAAGGCCGATCCCACATGGGAGATCTAATAACCCTAGTTACCACAATCTCTCGGAGGAATAAACATCTGCAGATACATAACAAAGTCCCGTCGGAGGAATGTACCATCCCCGGAATAATAGGATACAAATATAATATTCTTAGAAGTTACAATAATTCAACACTCCCCCTTAATGAGAAGGATATTATAACAACGTCTACAGGAGAAAGGAGTCATCAACTACATAATACATGATACATCTATAAATCATTGGAAGCTTTCTTCATACATCATCAGTAACTCAACTAGTTACTGGAACATATTCAAGATCTTCAATACTGGAACATCAACATCTTCAGTATTGAGTCTTCATCTTCTGCAGCACTGGAATAGCTACAACAACATCAACATCTGGATCCTCATGATCATCAGCATTGTCATCTCACGATCATCAACATCGTCATCTCACGATCATCAGCATCATCATCACACGATCATCAACATCATCATCACATGATCATCAACATCATCATCACATAGTCATCAACATCATCATCACACGATCATCAGCATCGTCATCACACGATCATCATCATCGTCATCACACGATCATCATGTGGATATCTTGATCAACAGCCTCATCATCTGGATCTTCCAATCAACATCATCATAGCAGCATACCCTGCAACACACATGATCCAATTACAAGATGATCAATCCTTCTCACTTTAGGACATAAGTCCAAGGATGATAAAATCCTAACACGTACATTTTGAACCAAGGGTTCCAGGATGATGCAATCCCCATCATGCACATTTTGAACCAAGGAATCTGGGATGATGCAATCCCCATCACGTACATTTTGAACCAAGGGTTCCAGGATGAGGCAATCCCCATCACGTACATTTTGAACCAAGGGTTCCGAGATGATGCAATCCCCATCATGTACATTTTGAACCAAGGGTTCTGGGATGATGCAATCCCCATCACGTACATTTTGAACCAAGGGTTCCAGGATGATGCAATCCCCATCACGTACATTTTGAACCAAGGGTTCCGGGATGATGCAATCCCCATCACGTAAATTTTGAACCAAGCGTTCAGGGACGATGTAGTCCTATCACATCCACTAGGGACCACACAATGACCTCATTGTCAGAACAGGTAGCCTCATCATCGACCTCATCGTCGGAATAGGTAACCTCATCAACGATACATGTATCCAAATAAATACAAGTATCCTCATCACATCATCGATACAGTATCCTCATCAATATAGGTATCCTTATTATTGACCTTATCGTCAATATAGGCAATCTCATCATCGATACAGGTATCCACATCGATACCAGTATCCAAATATCATCATTGACCATATCACTCCCCCTTTCGAGGAGGGTCCTTTTGAACTACACCAAGCTTGTCTCGGAAATACTCAAACTTTACTTGAGACAGAGGTTTGGTCAAGATATCAGTAACTTGTTCGTCAGTGCCCACATACTCGAGCTTGATAGCTTCTTTCTGCACCATATCCCGTATATAGAAATATTGGATCTCTATGTGCTTTGACTTATCATGGAACACTGGATTCTATGTCATCTTGATACAACAATGGTTGTCACACATGATCACAGTGGGGTCCATCTCTAAGTCAAACAGTCTTGATAACAACTTTCGAAGCCATATTGCTTCACAACTAGCAAAGTAAGCAACTATATATTCCGCTTCAGCTGTGCTGAGAGCCACACTAGACTACTTCCTGCTATACCACAAGATAATGGCAGATCCTAGACAATAACATCTGCCCGATGTACTTTTCCTGTCTTATACACTTCCATCCCAATCAGCATCTGTGTATCCATACAATCTAAAATCATGATCTCCAAAATAATATAGACCAAAGTCTATCGTACCCTTTAGGTACCTCATCACATGCTTTGCAGCTATCAGGTGAACACATCTAGGTTCTACTAGATACTGACCCAAGGTGTTCACAGCAAAGCATATATATGGCCTAGTGTTCGTCAGATACATCAATGACCTAATAATCTGCCTGTACAGAGTTACATCCACCAACTCTGATGATTCATCCACTAACAACTTTAAGTTAGAATCCATGGGAGTGGCCATGGCTTTACATTCCAACATATCAAATCTTTTCAATATTTCCACAGCATACTTTCCCTGGTTGAGAAAGATTCCTTCTGAGCCTTGCCATACTTCCAGTCCTAGGAAGTAATGCATCAAACCGAGATCTTTCATCTCAAACTCTGCAGAGAGTTTCTTCTCGCACTCAACAATCTGTTTCTCATTTCCAGTTAGAAATAGATCATCCACATATAATAACAATATGACAGGTTCATCATCCATAACCTTGAGATAGAGGTTAGGATCAGCTTTATTCTTGGTAAATCCCATGCTTGTCAAGAAACTGTCAATTCTTCCATACCAAGCTCTAGGAGCTTGCTTCAACCCATACAAAGCCTTCTTCAGTTTTCATATGTGGGTTCTTATATCTGCAACCTCAAATCCTTGTGGTTTTTCTATGTACACTTCTTCCTCAATCACACCATTAAGGAAAGCTGTCTTTACATCCATATGATGTAATTTCCACTTCATCATGGATGCAAGTGCCATAATGGTTCTAATGGAAGTGTACCTTGCAACTAGTGCAAATGTCTCTTCATAGTCAATTCCCTCTTTCCGAGAGAATCCTCCGGCCACAAACCTTGCCTTATACTTTTCAATGCTACCATCCGCAGCATGCTTTATCTTATATATCCATTTGGAGGATACCACACTCTTGTCCTTTGGTTTGGGAACCACATCCCAAACATCATTCTTCATTATTGACTAGTACTCCTCTGTCATTGCCTCTACCCACTCTTTCTTATGAACTGCCTCTTCATAACTAGTAGGTTCTTGATCCACAAGATCACATATCAAAGCCACATAGTTAGAGAATGGCTTTGGTTTCTTGCTCACTCTAGTGGATCCTTCAGGAGATCCATACTTTTCTACTCCTAGTATAATATCTCTAGCCCATGCTGGCTTTCTATTTCTTGAAATGTTTGTGATAGGGGGTTCTTGTGGTTCTATCATGTCATGGTATTCAGGTGTTTCTTCTTCAGGGGCTGGTGCAGCTTCTGCAATTCTGGGAGGTGCTTCTTCCTCATATACTTCTTCATACTGGCACTTCCTAGATCTCTTGAGAGCTGCTTCTTCATCAAATGTTACATCCCTACTAATTTCCATATGATGGAATCCTGGGATGTATATCATGAATGCTTTGGATGTTTCACAATACCCAACAAATATTCCCTTCTTTCCAGAAGGGTCCAACTTAGTTCTCTTTTATTTTGGTATGTGAATATATATAGGACACCCAAATATCTTGAGGTGGCTTACCTCAGGTTTCTTCCCTGTGAACAATTCTTCTGGAGTCTTGAATTCAAGGGCACTATGAGATAGTCTATTCTGCATATAGATTGCTGTCATGGTTGCTTCAGCCCATAGATACATAGGTAGGTCTTGATTATGTATCATTGTCTTTACTGCTTCCATAATGGTTCTATTCTTTCTTTCTGCAACACCATTTTGTGGGGATTGTAGGGAGTGGTTAGTTCTCTCTTGTTGGAAAAACAGGATCGCAAAGCAATAACAATAAACAGAAATGCAAATATAATCACACATACACATTACAAGAGAGACACAGATATATCGTGGTTCAACCAACTTGGGCTACGTCCACACTGAATTTTCCAGTCCTTATTATTATTACCATCCAGCAAGGTGAAGGGATACAACCTGCAACACAACCGCTGCACTTCCTCTTCTCTGTTTCATAGTCTCTCTCCTGATCTCAGAGATATTTACAATGCATAAAACCTAATACATCATCATCCTAGCTGTATTACAATGTCTTTATTTTATAAGGGAAATACAATGGAAAAATACCACGGGATACCCAAAACCATGGGCCCACAAAACAGCTGGCGAAAACAGCCCCAAAAATTTTCTTCGGGGGCATTGCCCCCGAACCCCCACTGGGGGACCGCTGGCCCTCGGACCCCCCAAACAGGAGGGATGGTCCCCCCTGGAACCCCATGGGGGGGCGATGCCCCCCCGCTAGGGTGACTGTACAGTCCACCTACATATCATATAAAACTGTGGTACAAACACAGCTGATACAATATCATCTATGAGACTAGAAGATCTGGCTCCACAACCAACAATCTCCCACTTGGAGACTGATCACAACAACTCCACCGCTGCTGCACTTGCTAGACTTGGACTTGGAAAATTTCTCCTCTTCACCTTCATGCTAGAAGGCCAACTGAAACCGAGCACGAACTCAGTTTCTCTTTGGTCACTACCTTTGTGAACATGTCTGCAGGATTCTGGCTAGTATGTATCTTTTTCAGCTTCAACAGTTCATCTTCCAGAACAGAGTGTATGAAATGGTACTTGAGCTGTATATGTTTAGTCCTGGAATGGAATGCTGAGTTCTTTGCAAGGTGAATGGCACTCTGGCTGTCACTATACAATCTGCTATCCTTCTGCTTCTTACCCACTTCCTCCATAAACCTCTGCAACCAAATCATCTCTTTACTAGCCTTTGTAATGGAAACATACTCTGCTTTTGTTGTTGAAAGAGAAACAACCTTCTGTAGTTTCGAAATCCAGCTTACTGTTGTTCCACCTACAATAAACACATACCCTGTGGTGCTCCTCCTGCTATCCTTGTCACCTGCCATATCTGCATCAACATATCCCTGCAGAATAGTGTCTGAACCTCCTAAACATAACGCCTCAGTGGTAGTACCTCTCAAATACTTGAGAATCCACTATACTTCCTTCCAATGTTCTTTACCTGGATTGTTCATATATCTGATCACAACTCCCACTGCATGTGCAATATCTGGTCCTGTGCACACCATGGCATACATCAAGCTGCCAACTTCTGATTGATAGGGAATCTTGGACATGTAATCTGTCTCTTCTTGTGTCTTGGGACACATTTCCTTACTTAGACTGAAATGGTTAGCCAAAGGTGTACTTACAGGTTTTGCATTCTGCATTCTAAACCTCTCCAACACCTTTTGTATGTACTCACTATGAGACAATGTCAATTTGCGATTTTTCCTGTCTCTCGTTATTCTCATACCAAGGATTTGCTTTGCAGCACCCAAATCCTTCATCGCAAATGAATTAGCTAGCTTCCTTTTGAGTACATTTATATCCTACATGTTAGACCCTGCAACAAGCATGTCATCCACATACAATAACAAGATAATATATCTTCTATTGTCTAGCTTCTTGAAATAAACACAGTGGTCAGAATGACATCTACTATAACCTTGTTCTGTCATAAACCTGTCAAACTTTAGATACCACTGCCTTGGAGCTTGCTTCAAGCCATACAAGCTCTTTTTCAACCTGCATACCAGATCCTCCTTACCTTTGACCTCATACCATTGTGGCTGCTGCATATATATTTCTTCCTCCAAATCCCCATGGAGGAAGGTTGTTTTTACATCTAACTGTTCAAGATGCAAATCTTCTACCGCCACTAGACTTAAGATAGTCCTAATTGAAGTCATCTTAACAACAGGAGAAAATATTTCATCAAAATCTATACCTTTCTTCTGTGCAAACCCCTTTACAACAAGTCTGGCCTTGTACCGCTTCTTACCTCCTTCTTCTTCCTTCAACCTGTAAATCCATTTGTTTTGCAATGCTCTTTTACCAGCAAGCAACTGAACCAAATCCCAAGTCTGGTTTCCTACCAATGAGTCCATCTCCTCATTCATGCCTTGCTCCCACTTCTTTCTAGTTTCCACCTGCATTGCTTCTTCATAACATTCTGGTTCACCAGAATCAGTCATCAATAAATAATACATTGAAGGAGAGTATTGTTCAGGGAGTCTACTTAACCTGATAGATCTTCTTACAGTTGCAGGAGTTTTCGGTACTTGCTGCTACTCTTGATTTTCTGGCACCTTCGGAACTTCATTTTCTTTAATTTCATCAAGCACTATGTACTCTGTGTTTTCTTTTTCCTGTTTCTTTTCCTGCAATTGATCTTTATACATGACCTTTTCATTGAATATCACATCTCTACTCCTGATGATTTTGTTATTTTCATAATCCCATAAACGATAACCAAATTCATCAACCCCATATCCAATAAAGGTACATTTCTTGGATTTAGCTTCAAGCTTTGTTCTATTTTCTTTATCAATATGGACAAATGCTTCACAACCAAACATTCTCAGAAATGAGTAGTTTACCTTTTTATCTGTCCATGCTTCCTATGGAATACCACCATCCAAAGCACTTGAAGGTTCTCTGTTTATTAAATAAACAGCAGTATTTACAGCATCCGCCCAAAACTGTAAGGGCAACCCTGCATGTAGTCTCATACACCTTGCACGCTCCATGATCGTTCTATTCATCCTTTTTGACACACCATTTTCCTGTGGTGTTCCTGGGACTGTCTTCTCTCTACGAATCCCATGGTATGAACAGTAACTATCAAACTCCTTGCCGCAGTACTCACCTCCATTATCAGATCTGAGACACTTCAATCTTTTTCCTGTCTCATTCCCAACCAAAGCTTTCCACTTCTTAAAAGTAGCAAACACATCAGATTTTTGTCTAATGCAATAAACCCAAGTTTTTCTAGTTGCATCATCAATAAATGTAACATAATAATGAGAGCCACCAAGAGATTGTACCTGAGCCGGTCCCCATACATCTGTATGCACAAGCTCTAATTTTTCATTCTTCTTTTGTTTCCCAACCTTGAGAAATCTGACTCTCTTCTGTTTTCCATAAACATAGTTTTCACAGAATTCCAAACTTACCTGCTTCAAATCTGGCAACAACTTCCTTGAGTGGAGAATCTGCATCCCCTTCTCACTCATGTGGCCAAGCCTATGATGCCACAATGTTGTATCTGTTCCTGTGGAAGCTAAAGAGATAGAATGGTTAGTATTATGAGGACATAAATACAATGTACCTACTCTGTCTCCTTTTGCTATCACCATTGATCCTTTAGTGATCTTCCACCACTTTTCTCCGAACGTAGATAGACAGCCACCATCTCCCAACTTCCCTGTTGAGATCATATTTCTTTTCATAGCAGGAATATGCCTAACTTCTTTCAACAACCAATCAGTTCCATTCTTAACTTTTATCCATACCTTACCCATTCCAACAATTTTACATGGCTCATCATCACCCAATAAAACATGTCCAAAGTCGCTAGGAACATACTCATGAAAGTATTTCCTATGGGGTGTAGCATGACATGAAGCTCCTGAATCTACTACCCAATAATCACTAGTATTATCTAATGCAAGAATCAAAGCATCTTGTAACACATCACCTGCTACATTTGCTTCCTGGGTAGTTTCCTTCTGTGCATCTCCTTTCTTCTTTAGATATTTGCAGTCTTTCTTTAGATGTCCTTTCTTTCAACAGTTCCAACACTCTATCTTTCCCAGTCTGGACTTGGATCTGCCCATTTTAGAATTTCCACGATTACCTTGGCTCTTTCCTCTCTCCTTTTGTCTTCCCCTGCTCTCCATGGTCAACGCATTACCTGATGTCTCACCTGTGCTTTTTCTTCGCATTTCCTCGCTAAGAATAACACCAATAACATCATCAAATTTCAAGGTGTTTGAACTAGAGACAGAGTTACTTACAGGCATGACCAAGCTATTCCAGCTTTCTGGCAATGAACACAAGATTAGAAGAGCCCTAACCTCATCATCAAAGTTCACACTTACAGAACTTAGCTGATTTGTAACCATATTAAACTCATTTAAATGATCAGTAACAAATCCACCTTCAGACATCTTCATATTAAATAAACGCTTCATTAGAAATACCTTGTTGGAGGTCGAGGGTTTTTCATATAGCTTACCCAATGCGCTCATCAAACCCTCTGTTGTCGTTTCTTTTGAGATATTGAAAGCCACCGACGAAGCCAGGCTCAACCGTATTGTTCCCAGAGCCTTTCTGTCAAGAACCTCCCATTCTTCGTCCTTCATAGCCGTCGGCTGCTTTGCTTTTCCTCCCAATGGTAGGAATAGATCCTTCTGGTACATATAGTCCTCCATTTGCATCTTCCATAACCCTAAGTTTTGGCCGTTAAACCTCTCGACCTTAAACTTTCCTTCTTCTGCCATTGCTCCCACTCGAACCAGAAACCTTAGCTTCCTGTGGGTTTAACTGCCAAATAGGCCTTTGGCTCTGATACCAATTGTTGGAAAAACAGGATCGCAGAGCAATAAAAATAAACAGAAATGCAAATATAATCACACATACACATTACAAGAGAGACACAGATATATCGTGGTTAACCCAACTTGGGTTACGTCCACACTGAATTTGCCAGTCCTTATTATTATTACCATCCAACAAGGTGAAGGGATACAACCTACAGCACAACCGCTGCACTTCCTCTTCTCTGTTTCATAGTCTCTCTCCTGATCTCAGAGATCTTTACAATGCATAAAACCTAATACATCATCATCCTAGCCGTATTACAATGTCTTTATTTTATAAGGGAAATATAATGGGAAAATACCACGGGATACCCAAAACCATGGGCCCACAAAACAGCTGGCGAAAACATCCCCAAAAAATTTCTTCGGGGGTGTTTCCCCCGAACCCCCATTTCTCAGGGGCGCTGACCTCGAACCCCCACCGGGGGACCGTTGGCCCCTGGACCCCCCAGCCAGGGGGGATGGTCCGCCCTGGAACCCCATGGGGGGGCGATGCCCCCCCACACCCCCTTGCTGGGGTGACTGTACAGTCCACCTACATATCATATAAAACTGGGGTACAAACACAGCTGATACAATATCATCTATGAGACTAGAAGATATGGGTCCACAACCAACACCTCTTGATTCCAGCTTCTTTACAAAAGGCTTCAAAATATTTTGAAGTATATTCTCCACCATTATCTGTCCTGAGTATATTGATATTCTTTTCTGAATTATTTTCTATCAAGGCTTTTAACTCCTTGAATTTCCCAAAGACTTCATCTTTTCCCTTTAGGAAGTATATCCAACTCTTTCTTGAATAGTCATTAATGAATGTAAGATAGTATTCATATCCACTTAAGGAGGTGGTGGGCATTGGTCCACATACATCTGAATGTATCAATTCCAAAGTACTTTTAGTCTTTGTTTCACTCTTTGGAAATGGGTTCTTGATATTCTTACCTTTTGCACATCCTTTGCAGGTGCCTTCATGTTCAATCTTCAAATATAGAAATCCTGTTACTACTTTGCTCACATAGGGAAAAGATTTGTAGTTGATGTGAGCAAGCCTTCTATGCCATAGATCACTTGGACTAGTGGCTTCATGAACAATGGTAGCTTCTGGATGTCCCTTGAGCTTATATAGGCATCCTTCCTCTTCACCAATAACAATTGCATCCTTAATTGTTTTCCCTTTGGACCACATAAATACTTGTCCATCTATGAAAGAAACCCTATAGCCTTTCTTATCTAATGCTGAGATAGAAAGTAAGTTCTTCTTCAAACATGGTACATATAAGAATTCCTTCATTTTTAATGGGGGCTCCAGAATCAAGCTTGTAGCTTGCTTCACCAATTCCCTTGATGGGATCATGATAATCATCTCCTAAGATACTTTCTGTGGAGATGTCTTCTCTTCAAGTTTTGAGAGAGTTTTCTTTTGTCCTGTCATGTGCTTTGAAGCACCACTATCAATGAGCCATGTATCTTCTCCAGGTGTCACAGACCCAGAGAGTGCAGAGAATAGAACATACTCTTCTGCATCTTCTTCTTCTATTCTAGCTCTTTTCTTTTGATGCCTTTCTTCTTCTTCACTATCATCTTCTGCTATATGTGCTTGATGTCTTTTATGATGGAAACTCTTCTTTTTCTTTGAGGGACACTCCCTAGCAATGTGTCCTATTTTGTGACGATTGTAACATTGGAATGAGGAGAAATCTCTTCTTTGATTTGTTCCTCTTTTCTTCTGAAATCTTTGTGGAGGTTGAGACTCCTTGTGGTTATCCTTCTTGAAGTTGGATTGATTCCTTCTTCTCTTGGTGTGGGTGGCCAATGCTTGATCATCTTCCTTGAGAAAGACTTCTCTATTGGCAACCCTAGCTTCTTCTTGAATGCAATCCTCCCATACTACATCAAACTTCATACTTTCTTTTCTGTCACACATGGTTTGGATGAATGACTCCCAAGGTCTAGTGAGACCATTTAGCGCAGTCATGACTAGTTCATATTCATCAAGGGTATCTCCAATAACATCTAGTTGTTCCTTGAACTGGGAAACCCTTGAGAAATAGTCTTGAATGGATTCTCCTTTATTCATCTTGGTGCTCTTCAATTGAGCTCTCAGGTTCATCTTCCTATTGATGTTCTTTCCCTCATACATTCTGGAAAGTGCATCATACATTTCCTTTGGAGTTTTCTTGGGTGCCACTTGGGGAATCAAGTGGTATTTGATAGAATCAACAATGATTCTCTTTGCCCTAATCAAGTCCTTCCTATACTTTTCTTTGGCTTCATCTTCCTCAAGTTCTACAACCTCATATTTGATATATTGGGCAAGAGCATTCTCTTTAAGAATGATACCAATCCTATATTTCCATGCCCAGAAATTTTCTATACCCTCTAGTTTGTCCTCAAGCTTAGTGCTTGGGGCCATCTTATCCAGGGGGTCACCAAAAATTGAAAATTCCAAAAATGAAAAACTGACCTTACCAGGAGATTGGCTTGATTGAGGTGAGGTGACTACTGTGCTTACTTTCTGGAAACTTCAATTTTTCAGCCTCCAAACTTGACCAGCGAATTTCGGACCTGTTGTAGAAATCTGGTTATGGTTTTTTGGTTTTCTGCACTTTTGGTCAAACTAGGGTTTGACTTTCTCGGAGTTCTACCCAACCAAAAATATTGATCCAGGGCTCAAAAATTTGATTTTGAGGAGGGTTATCCAGCCATGCAATCAGAATCCAAAAATTCTAACTTTTGCAGAAACCCTAATTTTCATCAAAGGAGGAGAGAGAGGTATTTTCACCTTGTGAAATATGTCCTATTCAGGCTAGCTTTGATACCATGTTAAGTTTAGCCTAAATTCACAAGCAAGATCACCGAAAGAAAATTAATCACAAGATAGACAAAGATTTACCCTGGGAAACCCTCATTGGGTAGAAAACCCAACAAGGCTTTCCTCAATATAGATAATCAACCAATACAAGATGTAGTACCCAAGCAAGATCTCCTTCTCCTCCTATGCAGACCTCTCTCTCTCCTATGCGCCGATCACAAGTGAGTGAATGAATGAGATAAGTGAGGAACACACTTCCTCTACTTATACTCATCTCCCAACTGACTTTTTACCTTAGTGGGGCCGACCTCTCCTAAGAGAGTCTAATAACCCCTAAATAACTAACTCAAGGCTGACCCCACATGGGAGATATAATAACCCTAGTTACCACAATCTCTCGGAGGAATAAACATCTTCGGATACATAACAAAGTCCCGTCGGAGGAATGTAACATCTCCAGAATAATAGGATACAAATATAATATTCTTAGAAGTTACAATAATTCAACATAAAGGGTCCGTGAAAAAAGATATGAATCATTTAGAGGAGAAGTTGAATAAAATAGAGGAAAATATGAAAGTTTTAGTGAGAACAATTGATTTACTCCAATTAGAGGAGAAGTTGATGCGAAATATGAAAAATATTGCTAATCTCATACAACATTCAAGGGATACTCTCCCTACAGGTGATGATGTGTTCTAAGATACTCAAGAGGATAAAGATAATTTTAATGTTGAGAAACCTGCCATGAATAAGAATATTCCAAGAGGAAATGATTCTAGTAATGGAAGTCATTAGGGATGGTCACCAAGGGGTACCCAACTTCCCAAGATTGACATGGGAAAGTTTGATGGAAATGATCCAATAACATCGATATTCCAAATGTAGCAATTCTTTGATTTACACTAGGTTCCAACTTTGCAAAAGGTAACTATTGCATCATTATATTTAGAGCCTGATCAATTTGTATGGTACCAATGGATTCATGACTGTAAAAAGGACTCTATTATATCTTGGTCTATATTCACTGAAGAATTGATTGCACATTATGGGGATATTAATAGCAATACTGTCTTCAACCAGTTAATAAATCTCAAGCAAAAAGGTCCAATTATAGAGCACATCAAACAGTTTCAGAAGCTAAGTCTTAGAGTGACGAACATTTCAGAAGATAATCCGTTGGATCTCTTGATTGACACCTTGACGGATAACATTCAACATGAGGTGTGTCTCTTTGAACCACCATCCTTGGAGAAGGCCTTCATGATGGAAAGGAAGGTTGAAAGTAAAAATATGACGATGGCTACTAGAAAGAACACCTACAACACATTCCAAAAGAACACTATTACTTATTCTAACTCACCTCAAAGGTTGACACCTCAACAACTAGAGGAAAGAAGAGAAAAATGCCTATGCTTTAATTGTGACAACAAGTATAGTAAGGGACATAAGTGTGGGGAGAAAAAATGATTTTACATAGATTGTGAAGAGGAAGAACCAAAAAAACAAGAACCATCTACAGATGAAGAAATAGAGGATACTACTTCAGAAGAGATTAATCCCACCATATCATGTCATGCATTGGATGGAATTAGCATTCCTCAAACTCTCAAGATCGAAGGATATATCAAAAAGAAAAAGGTAACAGTGTTGATTGATTCTGGTAGTACTCATAATTTCATTCACTATAAATTAGAAAAAGATCTCAATTGATTTGTATATCCAGCCCCAGAGTTTCAAGTAATGATTGTAAATGGAGGAACTATCAACTGATCAGGGAAATGCCATAATATAAATCTTGCTATGGGGAAATATGTATTGAATAGTCCAATGATTTCTATTCCAATGGGTGGTGCTGATGTTGTATTAGGAGTTAAATGGTTACAATCCTTGGGAACTATGGCTTTTAATTTTCAGAATCTTTTCATGAAATTTTTATGGGAAGGAAAGGAATATGAATTAAAAGGTATCACAGGGAAACCTAGCAAGGTGATAAGCTCCAATGGTATGAAAAATTTGATGAAAAAGGGACATCAAGGTGTAATTGCACAATTATGCTCATTAGATGTTCAAACATATAATCCTCCTATTTTTGCAGATCTCCAAAGGGTCATCAATAATAATTTCAAGGTATTTAAAGATATCCTGAAAGGTATTCCACCTGTTCGATATTTTGATCATGCTATTCACTTAATTCCAGGAAGTGTTTCTCCTAACATCAGACCTTACAGATACCTCTATGGACAGATCGAGTGAAATTGAGCGTATGGTTGAATAAATGTTAGAGGCTGGCACAATTAGTCCTAGCCAAATTTCTTACTCTGCACTAGCTGTAATGGTACACAATCTAGATGGATCGTAGAGAATGTGTCTAGATTATAGAGAGCTCAACAAGATCACCATTAAAGATAAGTTTCCCATTCCTGTCATTAATGAATTGTTAGATGAATTACATGGAGCAATTTTCTTCACAAAGTTAGATCTTTGTTCGGGGTATCATTAAATTAGAATGAAGGATGAAGACATCCCAAAAACAACATTCATAACTCATGAAGGACATTATGAATTTCTAGTCATGCCATTTGGTCTCACAAATGCCCCTTCCACATTTCAAGGTTTGATGAATTCCATTTTCAAGCCTTTTCTTATAAAATTTGTGCTAGTATTCTTTGATTATATACTAATCTATAGCAAGTCTTGGGAAGAACATGTTCAACATGTTGATAGGGTACTACAACTACTACAGGGGCAACGAATATATGAAAAACCTTCCAAATGTTTCTTTGGGGTGAAGGAGGTAGAGTATTTGGGTCATATTGCATCTCATGAAGGTGTCAAGGTAGACCCTAACAAAATTAAAGTCATGATAGACTAGCCAATTCCCCCAAAACTGAAAAATATTCGAGGATTCTTAGGTTTGTTAGGGTACTACCGCAAGTTTGTTCAAAATTATGGAAGAATAACAACGTCCTTGGACTCTAGAGGCAACTCAATATTTTGAACAAATTAAATAGTCTATGTGCACAACTCCTGTTTTTGCCACACCAGACTTCAAAAAAACCTTTATTGTGGAATGTGATGCTTCAGGAACTGGAATTGATGCTGTTCTAATGAAATAAGGACAACCTCTTGATTTCACAAGTCATCCAATCAAGGTAAATAACTTACATAAGCTCATTTCTAAGAATGAAATGTTGGCAATACTACACACTCTTAAGAAATGGCGTCCTTACCTACTAGGTAGGCACTTCAAGGTCAAAACAGATCATGATAGTCTTAAATACTTCTTGGAACAAAGACTATATTTAGAAGAACAAAAAAAAGTGGGTAACCAAGATGTTGGGATATGATTTTGAAATCCTCTATAGAAAGCGGAAACATTTTGTGGTGGCAGATGCACTCTCCAGAAAAGATGAAGATGTTGGGACATTACTTTGTTCCATTTCCATTCTACAACTAGATTGGGTAGTAGTAGCAAGGGGAGAGTGGAAAAATGACCTATTAGTGTGGACGCTCATTCAAAAGCAACAGAATGATCCCAGTGTAGCAGATACTTTTGTGTAGAAAATGATTCACTATGGTATAAGGAGCGCTTATATTAATGCAAAAACTCCCAACTCATGCAGAAGGTCCTTTCAGAATTACATGCCTCTCCTATTGGTGGGTGTTGTATTCAAGCAGAGAGTAGATACATACACAGAGATATATTCAAGACAGGAGATGATTCGAATGCATCCAACCATTTGTATTCATCTTGAACTAGGTTATTTATACATCATACATGTGGTTGGAGTGGTTGCAACCGATCCAACTGCTTCTTTAACTATAGTAACTAATGACAATTAAGGATCCCGAAGGGTCCCCTCTAACATATCCCCCACCTCAAAATATTTCTTCGTCCCGAAGAAACATGAACAACCACGAACTGCGATTCCTTTAGTCTCTGTCAGCAGTCGGGTAGTGGCCAACCGAGCCACTTACCCCTTTCACCTTCCTGCCGGATTCATCCTCTATGGTCCAGGAGCCTCTTGGATTCCACGCTCTGCCATTGCACCAACTAACCAACTTCCAGAAAAAACGTCTGAAATGACATTGAATAGATGTTTATGTGTGTTAGTACCAGGGGGCTTGATCAATTTAAGTGTTCTTTTGTCATTATTAACATCAAACGCTTTCTCTGTGTGGTATAGATGTCTTCTGCTTGAGTACATGCTTTTTGTAGACTAATTTGTCATGAGGCTTCCTGCAAGTTTCGAATGTGTCGCTGCTGCTTGTGGTCGATACCAACTGATATTGGTCGACTGATGACTGACTCGAATCAACACAACATAACTTACTAAGTCAACTAGAGATCGACTGAATTACAAAATTATAATACAAAGATGGTCGGCTCTCGACCATATTAACATGAAAAGACTCGACCACTTACAATATCGACTAATGACTCAACTATTTTGAGTTTTGACCACTTTTTACAAATAAGGTGACCTGACCATTTACAACCGACCATATTTTCAACTAAATAAACATCGACCAAGACTTTTACAAAGTATAGGCATCGACCATGTACGTCAACCAAAATGCAATATCGAAGAGTCACTTAGGGGTATACATGACTCTACTAACATAATATAAACTTCAACTTACAATCGACTTCTCTTGACCAAAATTACATATACTTTTACTCCGACCTACAAGTATGACTTGTCACATAAGAATTCAATACAATATAGATATATAATTCCATTAATCAAACAGATGACGTCGGTGCAGTCCATGGAAATGTAGTCGGATGAGCAATAGGGTGGTTGACCAAGACAGAACAGTCGAGTCGACATATGGTTGATCTTACGGTCAGGCTTCTCATCGGTGGTGGAACTGTCGGACGAACCACAACATTGGCCGACTGCATAGTTAACACTAGACTGTCTTGGCAGGCGGATCGACAGGCTATCATATGCAAGACTTAAAACTATTGCTCGCAGATATCAACAATATTCAATAAGCAATCTCTAGTTTCATCCCTCTTTAGATTCAACCATTAGATGAGGATGTCAACAAGAGAAGCACATAGTCAATAAAAATAGTCTTCTAGTCGACTATTAATTTCTTCGTTCTCCGGAGCCTGCTGGTCGATACTCTCGACAAAATACTCTAGCTGGTGTTCGGTTGAGGCTCCAACATATGTAAAATTCATAAGGTGTATTCGACAACCCTCAATCATAGTTTAATACTCTTGCTCGACAAGTAGCAGACTACACTTCTTTCCACGACGAAGTGCTGGTTGACAGGTAAAGTATTATTCAACGATGGACATAATAGTCGACTAGCAGTTCCATTTGCAGATTTTCTTCATTTCACAATTTATTGCAGGTGCTTCCGAGCATCTCACAGTCTCTACCAGGGCATACAAGCAGACTTTGGACTGCTATGGAAGGTTCTTTACATGTCCATCGCTTCGATCCAAATAATTCTTTTTGCAGAAATTTCTTGTTAACGCATGGCATTATTTACTCGTCCAAGCAACATCGCACTGCATCACCATTTATGAGCATTTCTGAGCATTTCTTGCAGGGTTCTTTCTCCTCACGATCTCCTCCAGGTTCGAACTGGCTCCCTCTGCTGCTGCTATCACCCAGACCAGAAGAAGACGACAACAACGCTAGATGTTGTATTCAAGCAGAGAGTAGATACATACACAGAGATATATTCAAGACATGAGATGAGTCGAATGCATCCAACTATTTGTATTAATCTTAAACAAGGTTATTTATACATCATACATGTGGTTGGAGCGGTTGCACCCGCTCCAACTGCTTCTTTAACTATAGTAACTAATGACAATTAAGGATCTCGAAGGGTCCCCTCTAACAGTGGGCACTCCGGATTCCTAAAAACTTACCATGGGGTTAAGAAGGAATTTTTTTGGGAAGGTCTTAAATATGACGTTCAAAGATTTGTGACTGAATGCTTGGTTTTCCAACATAATAAGGGTGAAACAGTTAAGACCCCACGACTTTTACAACCACTAGACATACCTTTCCAACGCTTGGAAGAAGTCTCCATGGATTTCATCCCAGGTTTACCCAAGTCCGAAGGAAAGAATGTTATAATGGTGGTTGTTGATAAACTCACAAATTATGCACACTTTTGTGCACTCTCTCACCCTTTTAATGCAAGTACAGTAGTTGCAGCCTTTATGGAAACTGTTCAAAAGTTACATGGAAATCCGAAGATTATTGTAAGTGATAGAGATCCAATTTTCACTGGAAAATTTTGGACTGAATTATTTTCTTGTTTAGGTAATCAATTGGCTCACAGTTCATCTTAACACCCTCAATTTGATGGGAAAACTAAGATATTGAACAAGTATTTGGAAGGTTATCTCCATTTCTTTGCATCTGATAAACAAACACAAAGGGTGAAATGGTTGTCTTTTGCAGAATGGTGGTACAACACTTCCTTCCACACATCATAAAAAATGTCCATTTATTACACTTTATGGGTACCAGCCTCCATCTATCACATCTCCCTAAGAGGAAAATCTAAAGTTCAAGACGTGGAAGATCACATAGAGCACCATCAAGAAGTTCTCTAGATACTTAAGGACAACCTGACTATGTCAAAAAACAAGATGAAACAACAAGCTGATCAACATCGCAATAAAAGGAGTTTTGAAGAAGGGGATTGGGTATTTATGAGGCTATAACCTTATAAGTAGATGTCTCTCAATCAACTAAATAAAGACAATAAATTAGCACCCAAGTATTATGGTCCTTAGAAAGTGTTGCAAAAGATTGGTAGTATGGCTTACAAATTGGAGCTCGCTTCATCTTCAAGAGTACATCCAGTTGTCCATGTTTCTTTCTTAAAGAAGGTAATAGGAGACAAGATCCCCATTCAAACAATATTGCCGAAGCTTGATGAAGAAGGAAAATTCATATTGGAACCTGAAAAAATCATTGAAACAAGGATCAAACAACTACGAAATCGGGCTATTATTGAGTACCTCATAAACTGGAAGAATTTACTAGTTGAAGATTCAACATGGGAAGATGAGTCCTTCATACAGAGGAATCCACAACTAATCAAGCACTGAGGACAACACTTTTCTGAAGGGGAGGGGCATTTTAAGCCCTCAATAGGGGCACATTTCCCCCTATATTGTGGTTCATTACATTAGTTTTGATGTCAGCTATGGTCCATTAGTGGTAATTGTCATTAGTATGGTTATATTAGTTACGTCGTCTTGGGTCAGTTAGTTGGGATTGTACCCCTTAGTCTCCTATTTATAGGAAGGAGACCTTTTCATTTGCAGTATCTTGTCTTGTCTTGTCTTGGTAAGTCGTACAGTGTATAAGGAGATTTCCCCCTCAAAGAGACTTGTTATTCAACTATTTTCTTCAATCATGTTGTGGAGTACTCTTTTTGATCTATTTCTTCTCTTTTCATACTCTTTTTAGGAATTTGTTGCATAACATTTGCTTTCACCCTAATCCAAGGATTCTACGCCTGTACTAGTTTGTGAACCCTATCAAATAAAAGCTTTTAACAATTTTTAATTAATCACTTAACATGAACATGCAACTAGTGGTAGGTTATGACACTTACAAGAAATAAACTCTATAACGATATAACTGCGTATAAAAAAAAGAGAATTTCCTTAACCGTTTCTAGTGACAAGAAACATTTTTGAAATGAAAACAACTTTTTCCAAACTATTTTATTTTATTTTTATTTTTCTTTTCATGTTCTAAACTTTTAAGCAAAGAAAAACACAACCTTTCACTCTTTTTTTTATCAAAATTGGAAAATGACAAATTTCAAACACTCAAAACAAAATGTACTTTTTTATAAAATGTTTACAAGAAAAAGAGAAGTATGCATATACTAGAAAAAATTTGTTTAATGCAAGGAACATCACAAGTATATAAACAATCCAACGCACAAAACAAATTCCCTTGCAACACACTATCAAAGAAAAACTTAATTTTTTTTTCTTGTTTTACTTTAATGATACTAAAATTAAAAAAAAAAAGAGAACAAATAACATATTTCTTTATAGGATTTATATTGGTAAAAAAATGAATAAATAGTCTAAACGAATAAGAAAAATAAATCTTGGTAAGAAACCCTAAGCTTAAAAGTTTTTTCTTTTGTTTATCAAATTGTTACTTTCTGAAGCTAAAAAGATGAATTACAAATCCACAATCAACTAATACAAGAGTCCAAACCCTAGTCTTCCAACTTAAATAGAGAAATTTTGAAAAATAGTACAGGCAGTGTATATACGCGCTATGGCCTTCTACAACCTGTGTATGAGGTAAAAATTATTGAAAATAAAGAATAATGTCTTCTACATGAACATATGCGCTCATGACCACAATAGGATGCATATATATGCTTCTATGAACACTACACATGTGTATGATTGTGAGAAAAGACAAAAACAAAAGTTTCAGCCTCTAAACAAATTCTAATATGTACCCAAAGTGTTCCTACATGAAAGTGAAACTACAAAAAAAGAATCTTTTAAGAACAAACAACAAAAATAGAATGAAAAAAGATTAATCAAAGAAAAATAAAGAATCACAAAAATACCCCAACATAACCCAAAAAGGGAGAATTTCCCCAGTGGAGTCACGAATTCTATTTAAGGGAAAAGTCCCCTAATGTATATGGGTTGGAGCCATCAAAGAGTGGTGCCATAAAAAATTCAAGCAATCCTTCCTATAGATGTAACTTAAACAAATTTACAGTTTATTCAAAAAACAAGGGATAAAGTTCCTACCTATGGTTCAACATTTGTAGAAGATCCCACTTTTGATTTATGATCCAAATGTATCTTCAATGACCTGTAATAATCATCACAAACAAATATACAAGTAGAAAAATACAAATATAACGAATTAGATACAAATAAATGTGTTAAATTAACAAGATAATGACAAACAAGTATTCAACACATCATAGGTTAGGAAAGAGAATTTTCTATATAAAATAAATAACAAGATTATAAGATTTATGTCACCTATTCTTGGCCACGACAATGTTATGAACTGGAAATTGAGTTACTCCTCTTGGGAAACACACATACACACCTCCTTTGTGCTCCAAAGGAAATCCCAAAGAAACAAGAATGTAGTTTCTTGGAAAGATAATGAATGGAGATCGCTGTAAATGCATATTTCCATATATGGGGGATTAGTTTGCAGACTTGGGAATAGGGTTTATGGATTTAATATGCACAATATTATCATAAGGATGCTATAATGCTCTCTCCTCCTTCTCATGCTTTCCTTTTCCTTTTTATACTTTTGGGGAGGCAGTTAGGGAAGTTTAGGTAGTTATCTACGAAAAAGATATGGTTGAAAAACTGTAAAAATGTTTTTACTTTTATTGAGATTTATTATTTTTTACCTTCAAAACAGGGCATATGCATGCTATGCATTGGCATGGCACATATATGCATGATAACCACTATCAGGGTGTGTATGTGCAAGAAATAAGGGTTCTTGAAGGTTCTGAATGAGAAGGGGTGGGTGGATTGAACCATAGAGGAACAAGGAAGACTGCAAAGGGTGAATATAAACCAAAAATGAGCATTTCATAGTGATGTGGAAAAATATACTACAACGAGGCATTCCATACCATCAACATAGCTAATTCTTTGCAACAAAAGAGCCTTTGAATCCTTTGGATTATAGGCATGTTCCTCAATATGATATAAGGAGGACCATGTGCTTTACCCTTATTTCTTGATTTATGGTACCTGTCATGCCCACATTTTGGACATATATCTTTGTCTGCATATTCAAATCTATATAGAATACAATTATTTGGACACATGATATGATATGTATTCAACACCCAACATTTTCAATATTTGCTTTACCTCTTAGTAGATTCCGTGCAAGACATAATCACTTGAAAGTACCTTATATTTGAATGATCTGCAGTTAGTGGGAAATATAAATATACAATGTCATTTAACGTTCATAAAATTGACCATTTTTAATGTTGATTGTGTGGCAATATTCCTCAAAATATAAGGGACTTGATGGTTAGTGACCTCAAAAGTTCTGAGAAAGACACAATTGACGTACCATACATTTCTTTCAAGTTCTATAGTTACATTGTGGTCCCTAGTTAGGTATAATTTGACCGGCCATGTCCAAAGAGAGGGGTGGTGGAAGCAGATTTTAGGATTTCAAAGAAGGTACAGTGATATGAGCATCATCCCCTAGCTCATTGTTTTGGAATGCATCTAACAACATTGCCTCCATGGCACCTATATTTCATAAGAAGTCGTCCATACCAACCTATATTTCATTTCCTCCATCGCCAACATGTGAAGAACTACTATTACTATAGGAATTACTAATTGGTGAATTTGGACATAGTGGGAATTGAATAGGTGGTTGATTCAACCATGCTTGACATGATTCCTCTCCGAGTTGCACTCTTTTTGTAACCTTCTCTTGATTTGAAGTTGTAGTGGGGTGAAATAGAAGATGGTAGGCATGCCACTCATCATTAGAATCCTGATTTCAAAAATATTGAACATTACATCAATGATTTTAATAAGAACAATGCAATTAGTTGCAAACATTATAACAAGCAATTATTATAGAAACATGAGATTTTTTTGCAATAGTAAATGTCCCATCGCAAGCAATTTATAAAACAAAAAATTCAAATTGAGCAATACATTTACATTAATACCATTGAAAATAATAGAATACAATTAATCAATGATTTTTTTCTTATCCCCCAAGGGGAATTCTAAAGGTAGTCCCAATGCAAGGCGGTTTTTTATGAGCAGTTGGTGGTCTACGAAAGTTATATTCTATTAAGAACTCGTCACTAGGAGACAAACTACGTATTGTATTCACAACTACAAATTTGGATGCTTTCATTTTCATAAAGAAATCCCGGTCATTAGAGTATTCTTCAAATGAACAATTTGCAAAAAATAAAGAGCACCTAGAACTATTTATGAACTATGCAATGTTCCCATGAGTGTGTGGATGACCACCAATATACAACAGGTTCTTGTTGTTAAAGTTTCCATAAGCATAACCATTCATGCACACACTATACATGGAAATGCTAAGTTTGTATTTAACAATATTAAAGTAATCAGTTCGATAATAAATAGGATTGCAAAATGGCATAAGTGCTACTAACTATTTGGGAGGAGAGAGTACACATGAAAGGATAAACAACCCAAGATTTGCAGAATATATCTTAGACTTGATAATCATAAAATTATTACCACAAAAGGAGAATTTGGTTCCAATATTAGGAATAGGAAGAGAAGAAGACCAAGCACCATACAAAGTGCGGTTGTAACAAGTTTGGTATTTACTTTGCAAATGCATGGGAAGAGAGAAGTCATCCCTACCCTCCAACAATTGGAGTGACCTTGGTGTGTACTTGGACATTTTTTGCTCTCACTTCATACAAATTTTTGGGTCTCCTAGTAGAGATGTTTTGGGTGGTATTGATATCATACTTTGGATCACTAGAACTTTTAGTTGACTGAACAAAAGCATAGGGGTTTGATAAATTTAGGATGAAACATAGTTGTCTTGGATTCTAGCTTTTCAAAAAATCAGCATAGGTAAGTGTTCCTACACGTCTTTTCTATATCATCTATTGGATTTTTTACTATAGTAGGAGGTATTAGACCATCAATATTGGGTAGTTGATCATTAGTATGATGGGTGAGTGTGAAATGCCAAGCGTTCTCCTTCAAACCTTGACATTTTGAATAATCACATACTACTGGGGTGTCATAAAATATATCCAACTCGTGACGAATTAATATCGATGACCCATGATTGTGGTTGGAAGATGGCATGTTACAATCGGTGGGGTAAAGTGACTGTCCATTTTCATCTACCAACTGATTGAGGTATCTTTCTTCTAATAAAAGTTTGCAATGTTTTTCAACTGGTGGAATATTTTGTGCATCCAAAATCGATCCTAAATCAGGATCCTACAAAATTGAATAAATTGTTATTCAAATTCACATGGATAAATAACATAAATTCATTCAGATAATCAAAATATAAATAAAATAGGAACTTACTGGATATGGAAAGGGAGAACTCGATGAACTTTGAACAATAAGGAATGAACTGGAATTTCAAGAAATTACCATTTGATATTATAACCTTTTCTCCCCACATTTGATCCAAATCAACAATCAATACATGTCTACAGTCCTAAAATAAAATTTGAGAACCATATCACAATCTAACTTCCAATATAGTTTTGAAACCATTTTTTAAGAATAAGCCGAGTTTAGGAAGCATATATATACTATAACGTATTGTAATTGATGTGGTGGAATCCTAATTTGCTTTTAGATGAATATATCATTTTAAGTTCAAACATACATTCAGAGGTATTTTTAATTATTCCGGTGCACCTTAATAATAAAATGCATTGGTGTGTCCTGAGTAACTAAACGCACTAGTGCATATGAAATACTTTTGCACCATCTTGAAACATCCGCAAAAATATCCACAAAAGAAAACATCAACTATATTTGATAACGGATATTTAACTATGCATTTTTCAATATTATTGACATCGATGCACTTAGTATATATAAACGCACCAGTGCAATCATATTTTTCATACATACCAGTGATTGAAAATTTATTTATTTCTGTAATGTATGCCAATACTATGCGTTATATAAACTATAACACATTGATGCACTCCTAACTTAATGGAGCACCGATTTTTTGGTAAAAATTAAACAAAGGTATATGGGAACGGGGAATTGCTTGTTATGCCGCTGATCTGCATCGCAGTTGGCAAGTCATCGACGTTGATGCAAATTCGACAAGTTTCAACTTCGACATGACTTCAATTCGACAGGTTATCTCTGACAGGTTTCGAACTCGACACAAATCCGACGAGTCTCGACTTCGATACACCTCGACACATTCGCACCTTCAACATGTTCAACAACCTCGTAGTTCATGACATCCAAGCAGCGTCGACATGCACCCAGCGACTGTCGAACTTCAACAGACCGTCTCTCTGTCTTCCATTCGATTGTAATGGTTGAAATGTTCTAACTTCTTTTTTGTAACTGAACGTAACGGGAAGGCACCCAAGCGTCTCAGAAATCTATATAATCATGCATAATATTGTAACATACAATCAAGGATTTACTTGCTTACATCTAATAGAAGTTCAATTTGCATTCCTGCATATTGTCTATGCGTATTTGTGTTTATCTATGTAGTGTAATCCTGCTTTGCTCATTCTGCTTATTCTTAATTGCTTCCACCATAATAGAGCCGACACATTTAGTTGAACTGTTGTCCCCCTCGTGCTTCCTGGACACGAACTGAATCATTGGTATCAGAGAAGACTCAAAATCATAGCATTTAGTTTTCATGCTCAAGTTTTGCGTATACACTTCTATCGAAGTTACCTGACTTATGCTGGTTCAAAATCGCTTGCAATCTCAGCAATCCAAGAAGATGCTACCTCAGAAGATGACAGAAGAAATAGATGATAGACATGCAGCCGACGAGACAGCAGAGATTATTGAGAAAGATCTGGCTTGACAATGGACTGAAATGTTCACCCAGTTCAATGAGATTCTCATGCGATTCGTTTCGACATCCAGAGGATCTTCGACGAGAACTCACTCCGATAAAATAATCCCCTTCAAAGTGCAAATGAATTTGGACATACCGAATCTTGAAGGTAAGATTGACGCGGATTCCATCAACAATTGGGTACTACAATTAGCCTATCCTATTACGCTGTAAATTAACTCTCCGAAGCTGAAAAGATCACCATTGCATCCTTAAAGATGTCAATGTCCGTGCACTGCTGGTGGGAGAGCCTCTAGTCGACAAAGATGTAGAAAAGCGGAGAACCCATCGACACATGGGATAAATTCTTTGAACACATCGAAAGGAATTTTACCCGCCGAAATACCTTGAGCAGCAGTATAAGAAGTGGCAGCAGCTAAGGCAATGGAAAGACCAATTAGTACATAGTTACACTGACGAGATCTATTGACTCATGGCTAGACTTGGCGTCCAAGAAGAAGAGAAATTGCTTGTTCTGAAGTACGCTAGTGGATTGTCCTAGTACATTTAGCAGGAGATGTAATTTCTGACTATCAATACGCTTGTGGATGCTTTCCACTACGCTAGCAAACTGGAAACCATGTAGAAAGGAAAGCACGTTTCGTGACAAAGCCGACATCAAGACGACCACCCGACAAGAAGGCGCCATCCGACTTCGACAAGTATAAATATTCTCAGCCGACACCGCCAAATCCAGACCACGGTAATAAGCCTTTTTACAAGAGGGAACGTAGAAAACAACCGCCGACCGAAAAATTGTGCGATTACCACCACTCATCTTGGAATGATACGTCTGAATGCAAAGCTCAGAAGAAATTTTTGGAAAAAGTGTTAACCTCCAACGCGTTCGACAAGATGGTGGAAGAATCTGATCTAGACGCAATGACCCTTTTGACCTCGACTACTCCAACATCCTTGAATATCGTCGATGAGGAGGAATGGGAACGCCTGTTCCATACATGGATATGGGTCCAGAGCAACCCATTTCATTTTATTGTGGACAATGGGAGCCAAAAGAACTTCATTTCTGAAGATCTCGTGAAGAAACTAGGTCTTACTACCACTCCGCATCCTTAGCCTTACAACATCAGTTGGATGAAGGATGGACAAGAACTTCGGATCACTCGACAATGCAAAATTTCCTACTTCATAAAGCCTTTTGAAGATGAAGTACTCTGTGACGTGCCACCACTCTTAGTAGCCAACGCCTTGTTTGGGAAACCTTACCTCTGGGATAGACATGGAAGTTATCAGTCACAGCCTCAGAAGGTGATTGTCAGAATCCGAAATTAATGGTTCAACATACCAGAGTGTCAACCTACACCGACGGTTGCACTGATATCTGCCAACCAGACAAAGAAGCTCATCAATCATGCTCAGAAGTTCGCATTAATCATCATCAAGCCGCAACATTCTAAGAAGACTTCAACAACGAGTCGAGTCACCGACCAATGTAGTTCTCGACAGAAGCAACAAGTTGATCATATTCTCGATGAGTACCATAACCTCTTTCAAGCTCCAGATGGAGTACCTCAACATTGTTAGGTAAACATTCCATTGAACTTGTTCCTGGTTCTTCTTTTCCTAGCGCATCTGTTTATAGAAGATCCATTCTAAAAAATGAAGAGATTCACAGACAGATCCAAGAATTAATCGACAAAGGTCATATCCAACCCAGATCCTCTCCTTGTGGAATTCCAACCATCCTACTTCTGAAGAAAGACGGGGCTCGGCGCATGTGCATCGACTATAGAGCTATCAACAAAATAGTGGTGAAGAATCGGTACCCTCTACCGCGGATAGACGAGCTCATCGACTGTCTGAAAGGTGCTAAATTCTTTACTAATCTTGACCTCAAGTCGGGATACCATCAGATACCAATCGAGCCCTCATATGTGTGGAAAACTGCTTTCAAGACCAAGAAAGGATTGTTTGAATGGTTAGTCATGCTTTCAGCTTAACCAATGCACCTGCGACCTTCATGCGACATATGGATAACCTTCTTCGACCTTTCATCGACAAATGGGTTATTGTCTATCTCGATGATATACTGATTTTCATTCGATCATTGGAAGAACATATCGGACATCTTCGACAAGTCCTCGACACTCTCCAGTAACATCGACTCTATCTGAACATGGACAAGTGCTCTTTTGCGATGACCAACATCAAATATTTGGGGTATGTAATTGACTCTGCAGGTATTCACGTCAATCCAGAAAAATTTCACATCCTCAAAGATTGGTCCATTCCTAGAAGCATTCAAGAACTAAGAATTTTTCTTGGTTTAGCGAATTTCTATCGACGATTCATACTCGACTTCAGTCACATAGCCTGGCCCTTGAATCAATTGACGAAGGGAAACAGGAAAACTGTCTTTCAGTGGACAACAACACAACAAGTAGCTTTAGAACAACTCAAACACAAGCTCTGCACCGCACCAGTACTTGTGTTACCCGATTTGCATCATCCCTTTGATATTGAGACGGATGCATCAGACTATGCCTTGGGCGCAGTGACCACTCAGTCTGGTCACCCAGCCGCTTTTCATTCTGAGGATTTTAATGACATAGTTAGAAGATACTCGACGTACGAAAAAGAACTGTACGCCATTGTGCAAGCTCTCAAGCAATGGAGGCATTACATCCTTGGCAAGGAAATGGTCATTCTCAGTCTCACTGATCACGAGCCTCTACAGTTCGCTCTAACACAATCAAAGTTGCAGAAAAACCGACAACTCAAGTGGATTAATTACCTACAACAATTCTAGTTGGTGATTAAGTATCAGAAAGGTAAAGTCAATGCCACTGCCAATTGCCTTAGTCGACCACCCATTACTCTCATTTTGACAGTGATGAGTATGCAGGGATACGACATGACCACTTGGACACAATTGTATGAGGATGACAACAAATTCTCAGCAGTCTACTGACAGTTACAGAATAACAAGTCATCGACCTCAGACTCCGACTATTTCCTGAAAGATATCTTTCTATACAAGCTTGGACAGCTTTGTGTACCGACCGGTGAGCATCGACAGCAGCTCATTTGGGACACACACTACAACAAGACTGCAGTACACTTTGGAGTAGCAAAGACACTTGCTATTCTGCAGAAGTATTTCTTTTGGCCTACACTTAAATCCGACGTCAACAAGTACATTCGATCATGCGTGGTTTGTGCCAATGCTAAACCTCCTAATCGACGATAGGGATTGTACACACCTCTACCAGTTCCTAGTCGACCATGGGAATCTATTTCTATGGACTACTTGACGAGTTATCCTACTACCAGACATCATCATGATGCGATCTTAGTAGTAGTCAAACATTTTTCCAAGATGGCCATTCACATACCATGTAAGAAGACCACGACAACGCAGTAGACCGCCTAACTCTTCTTTACACATGTTTGCAAACACTTTGGTTTACCCACAACCATTATTTCTGATCGAGATGCCAAATTCGTCAGCATATTTTGGAAGACCGTCTGGCAATTGCTAGACACACGAATCTCATTGTCGACAGCTTTCCATCCTCAAACCGATGGACATACGAAAGTTGTGAATCGCTTGGTAGTACAACTGCTTTGCATGTACAATCACCATCATTGACGCACATGGGATGCAAGTCTTCCATACATGCATCACAACTACAATCAAGCTTAGCACAACTCTATAGGCAAGAGTCCATTTGAATTCTATTACGGATTTCAGCCCTAAGCGCCTATCGACTTGATCAACTCCTCGACACAGCAGAGCGACATCGACTACAACCAGCGAGAAGTTGATAAAGCAATCAAGTTTAGATATCAGATATGTGACATCTAGAAGCAAGCACATGAAATTTTGCACAGAGCAAGCGAGAAAGCTAAGGCCTGACACGACAAGCATCATATTCCTCATTCATTCCAAATTGAGGATAAGGTCTGGTTACATCTCAAGAAGGAGCACTTCATAGGCCCATTCAAGAATCTCAAGCCTTTGCGATATGGTTCGTATAGTATTCTTCGACAGATTGGTGAAAATGCTTTCCAACTCGACATTCTTGCATGCTTGGGTCTGCATCCCGTATTCAATGTGGATCTACTTCGACCATACCATGCACCCTTGTTGGAACAGAACAACTTGAAGATAACATAACCCGAAGACATCCATCCAGATGTTCAGGAGCCTCTTCCTTGTGACACCATTGTGGGACGATGAGTACGCCATACAAGGATGAACACAATTCCCTTGTTTTAGGTTTCCAAGGCTGGCCAGATCCCTTCTCAAGGAAAGTGGTACTCTATTACTGAAGTGACCGACAAGTTTCCTCACCTTCATGAGAAAACAGTGGGGACCATTGTTTCTTAAGGAAGGAGGTATGATCCGCATCATAGTTGGCAAGTCATCGACGTTGATGCAACTTCGACAAGTTTCAAATTCGACACGACTTCAACTCGACAGGTTATCTCCGATAGGTTCCGAACTCGACACAACTCCGACTAGTCTCAAATTTGACACACCTCGACATATTCGCACCTTCGACATGTTCAGCAACCTCGCAGTTCGTGACATCGACAAGCAACGTTGACATGTGACCAACAACTGTCGAACTTCGACAGACTCTCTCTCAGTCTTCCAGTCGACTGCAACGGTTGAATTGTTGAACTGTTCTAACTTATTCTTTGTAACTGAACGTAATGGGTAGGAACCCAAGCATCTTAGAAATCTATATAAGCATGTATAATATTGTAACATACAATCAAGGATTTACCTGCTTACATCTAATATAAGTTCAGTTCGCATTCCTGCATATTTTCTGTGCGTATTTGTGTTTATCGGTGTAGTGTAATCTTGCTTTGCTGATTCTGCTTATTCTTAATTACTTCCGCCATAACATAGCCAACTCATTTAGTTGAACTGTGGTCCCCCTCGTGCTTCCTAGACATGAAGCTGATCAGCCGCACTAGTGTGCCTATAAATATAAGTGCATGAATTTTTGGAAAAAAAAATTGCACGAATTTGTTTTTCCCATGAGTTGATAAAGGAGTGGGAATTTCATTTAAAAAAAACTAATTATAAAAAATGTCTAAAAAAAACCTAATCACTATTTCATTGTTTTGCATAAATTTCAAGAGGAGAGTTTTGTAAGAGAGACTTACCTGGGAGGAGTTTGGAGCAACCAGATTATTTTGAAGATCGAAGTTTGTAAGGTATGGTGAATCACACAAAACCTTGTATAGTAGAAATTTTAAGTATGTAAATTCTTACTATTAATATCAATGCACGATTTATTTATGTTCCTATAAATATTTAAAATAAATTCAGAAAAAATAAAATATTTCATAGTTACCTTCAAAGTTGGAACCCTTGCTTTCTTGTTGCTTCCTTTTGTTTTTTGTGGCTGCAAAATTTCACATTAGGGTTTAAATCCCTCTATTATTTCACCATTTGTGTTTTTATTTTTAGACATTTTATATTTAATGGGTTTGTGGTTTTATATATAAGTTGTTGGGTGCAATGGGACCAATTATTGCGTTGGATCCAAAACCTATCATTGTTAGTTTTTTCAAAAAAATTCTTTCGCAATTTTCAATTTGGTGGTTTTCATATAACGCACCAGTGTGCATGGAATAAAAACACACCAAAAAAGGCATTTTGTAAATTATTAATTTATTTTTCATTAACAGTACATTCAAGTGTGACTCACCGGTGCATATACTATGTAAATGTAATGGGCTGCTTGTATTCTTAAAGCACATGGAGATGGCATGCTACCTTTTTACATGGAAGTTACGTAATTTATTTGTATAATATATTTAATAGCTTCTCTATTTAATTCTCTTGGTTGTTTCTTGATAGAAAATGTGTGATAAGAATTCAATGAGCAATAATTCTAATTGACATTATGGGAGCACATAAAAAAATGTGAAGAAGGCATATGTTTGAATTATATGTAAGTTTAACAAATATGTGTTGGGTAATGTGTGTCATGCAGAGCCAAAAAATGACGAAGCTCGATAAGATTCTTTGCAATCTAAGTGCAAAAAGCGTAAAGCATTGATGGAAAAGTTGTAGAGGGATGGATCAGGTGCATAAAAAAGTAATCGATATGAATTTTTTCTTGAACTTTCAGTAATACCGTACTTAAGAATGTTTTCTCCATATTATAAACAATCTATTTCACATATGTTTAATGTTCCCTAGGGATTGAAAGCAATAAAAGGGAAAGTTATCATAAGATTTTTTTTTTTTTGGAAGATGTAAATTATCATGAATTTGTCCTTAGCTCATCTATAGTGGTGCGGAAAGTTAATGAAAGGGGGAAAAGCTTTTATAAAACTACGAGGGATATAATGGAAATAACATATAGACATACTTTATACTTACAACACATAAATCAATCCAATGATTCCAAGAATTGGGTTATATCTAAACTACAAGAGACATTTCGAGAGAAATTGACAATGAGACCTATCAAACTTGCAATAGAAAAAACATACAACAACAAAAAATAATAATTCATAAATTAATATTCCTAAGCATGCTTTTATAGGATATGTATATACTACTACAAAACCTGCCTTTATTAATATTAATTCTGCTATATCTATTTTTCATATTAGAATAAAAATAGTTTAATGTCATTTTAATTTTTCAGGAAGATTATGAAAATCCCAAAGGATGAATGAGGTGATATCCAAAATATGCCAGTAGGGATGTCCAAAAAAGTGTACAGGGAAATCGACATAGAAATGGGCATAATTACATCACATGAGGAGCCATCTCAATAATAACATGCTTCAAATGTATGCAATCATTGAATTTTTCTATTATGTACATATAATTAATTTTCAACTATTTTGTTATAGAAAATAAAACAAAATGGGATCAATTCAGCACATAAGACTGGACGACAATGAAACAAAAGTTGATAGAAAAGTTTGTGAGTAATTGTGATTTTTTTATAACAACTTAAGGTTTCATATTTGGTTGTGATTCACACACACACACACACACACACACACACACACACACACACACACACACACCATCCTTGGAGGTATTCAAACATGTGTTAGCATACAAAGAAGAACCATCAGAAGAATTGGTTGACATTGGGTTAAGAATGGGTTGTGAGTATATGTTGGGATATCAAAAATTTATTATGGAATTTGTAAGTATCTATGTTGTTTTACTTCTCTCATTTTATAATTAATGGAACAAGAATAATCCTTTATATTAAATCTATGATTTGTGATGGGGGTATAAAACTTGCAGGAAACAAAGTATGGAGTGTAGCCAACAAAAGAGTTGTTGAGAGAAGGCATGGGATTTGGTTTTGAAAGAATGTGTATAATTCAAGACTCAATTCTTTCTATGGCACATTTTTCAATTTAATTCATGTATATTATCTGTTTTAATTTTCCTTATTTCCACCAATGTAGATACACTCATTACACTTTATTTTTGTGTTTGTATATGGAAGATGAAGATGATGAACATAATCAAGGCAATCAACAAAACATTTGACCGAATAACCCATGTCATGGAAGCGCGCATTTATAATAGTTTTAACGAAAAATGATGATTAATATACTTGGAGGTTAATGCAAATTGTTGAATATTTTGAAATAATTGTCTGTGAAAATCAAACATTTTGTATAATGTACTGGACATAGTGTCTCAATTGAAAGATAACGAGTTACCAATAAGTGTAACAATTGCATATTGACATTTTGATTATTGTGGACCTTTATGTTGTCCCCTTTTGTATGACAAGGGGCCTCTTATTCACATATATTAAAATAAATTTTCTTGTTATATTGCATTTTGTATGACAAGGAGCCTCTTATTCACATATAATAAAATAAATAAAATATTGTTTGGAAAGTTTCCTGCAATCCACAAATTTGTGGAAGAGAATCCACCGTGTCTTAATTTGACAGTTGTTGACAACACTACACTGCCGATGGTATTATTTGGTTGACTAATAGTAATGTCTGTCAATTATTCCCTCTTTTATTTTTGTAGTAGTTGAGTTAGCAGTGGGTGTCTTCACAAGGAACTTAATGTAGTAGTTTATTTTTTATTTCTCTATGTAGTATTTATATTCTTCTTTGATGATAAACTAGCATTTGCCCCTTGAGGGGCAAAAATGAACGACGGTAGGAAAAGAGGAAAGTTAGAAGGAACAAAAACATAGGCACACGCAGAGAAAGATACTGGTAGGAAAAGAGAAAAGTTTGTAACAATCTCAGATTACAAAGACATAGGCACTCAACCCATAACAAAAAATAATGCTAAGTTCATGAACAAAGTGAACTGAGCACAATTGCTTTTTTCACAATGTCTGTATTAGTAATTTCAACACTATAGATTACTTCTATATCTCGAATATATAAGCAATTTGAAAAAAATTGTAATAAATTTTCGATGATATGAAATTCGGGCCAAAAATCTCAAAATCGTCGCAGAAGTCGCCGAAATTTGTTATGACAAGAGCACAAGGAAAGAAAAGTAGTTTGGATAGATCATGGGCAATAGGTCATCCTAGCATCATTGAAACAGAAAACAAAATCACAATTTAAGTATAAATCTTTGACTAACTAATAGAAGCACCTCCAAACATGATGTAAACACTTTCAAAGTAACCTTGAAAGATAACCTGGTAAGGCAACTTAGAATCAAATACAAATAGGAGATATTTAACACTAGTTCAACAATAATAGGAGATATCCATATCTTCCTAGAGGCTCTATGTCCCTCCTCAAGTCATCCATCAAAATTCTAACAGACTCAACTTTTTTAAGTTGTTAGGCATGATCAACGTTGACACTTCTCAAATATGTTTTGGGTTTTCTGGAATGCTGGGGGAGTCGTCCATTCTCTCTCTTTCTTGTCCTTGTTTTGGGTTAGTAAATGTCATACCTACATGATCATTCATGTTTTACATGCCAACCAAATTTTATAATATTTCAAGTGGTTATAAATGATTAATTACATGGAAAAGAGAAAGGGATTATACACAATGATTACCTAATTTGTCTATGTTGCATATCCTGAATTTGATTTGTCATTGAAATACTAACATTCCAACATTATAATGAACTAATCATGTTGACTATTCTTAATCAATTCCTACTTTAAGAGTGCCAACCTATCTTTATTTTATCACTTTAGTATGAATTTCAATTAATAAAAAGAATTTCAGAGATGAAATAAGCTTGTATGTGTCAAAAAAATACTCATTTTATTGTTTTAAGTCACTTGATCACCCCAATTAGTGAGTTTTTTTTTTTAAATTAAAATAAATGTTTTATAAACTATCCAAAGTCATAGGAAACCATTTTCCTGTTAAAAATGAAACTCTTATTTGCTCATGTGTTGCATTCCGGTCATCCAACAAATGATGTAATCTTGAAACTTATCAAGCTATATTTCTGAATTTTTATCTTTATTTCTTGATCTTTGCATTATTTATGTGAAAAGTGACATTTAAACATTAGTCATGATGTCGAATAGAGTTCCCATGTTTTTTTGGATATGCTTATGCACAATGTCAGCCAAGCTGGAAACTTTTTGGTAGAACTGTCCTTCAATTTTATTCTCTGCAACATTTTTATTTTTATTTTTTACCATTGTGGTCTTAATATTTTGTTTTTCCTCACATCATAGAAAAGCCAAATATATTGCATTGATGTCTTTGAAGTGCAGACATTCATACCCATTTACAAGAGGGATGTTAATGACTATTTTTTAGGGCATTGTCCAAACATTAAGTAAAGTGCGCATAAATTTAATGTCCAAACCTTCTCCTCTATCCACCTTCATCCGGGCTGAATGAGTTCGATGGAATGCCGTGTAATCCAACAAGTTAACATGTTTGAACCCTTCTTGTCAAAACTCTAGCCCACGTGCTCTGCTTAGATCACAACCTCCTCTCTCTGCCTTGTCATAATACAACCTTTATGTGTGAGAACCGACAACATGCAATAGATGCGTGGTAAGCTGGTTAAGGTTGTGACGTCCAGACAGAGCACGGAGGATTTGTTCTACATACAGAAGTTTCAGAGGTAGCATGCAGAGCTACTAAAAACCATGCCGACAAAATTTTCAAAAGGTAGCATGCAAAGCTGCTAGCCACCACGTCACCAAAAAAATGAAATGAAACACTTCCACTTAAACACACATCAATTTAAACATGTCTCCACTTTCTTTCTATAATAAAAGTTTCATTTCATTATTTACAATGCAACAAGGTACATGGGACTTATTTTGGCTCAACGTTGTCTTCTTCCTTCCTGTCCTAACCACACTACCATGTATGAACTCTAATCTCTTCCATCTATATATTGATAATGTTCTTTAAGATCTGTTATATATTGATAATCTTCTTTAATTATATCTGTTAGGATGATGGCTTGTTCTTTAAGATACGTTAGAAATAGATGCAGATAAATAACGATGATAAGCTGCACTCCGTCTTTCCAAAGGAAACAACCGAAACTAAGAAATCGTAAGTTGGTGCCGATGAATCTGCTATCTTTTTTTAATTTGCAAGGGATGTCCATATTTCAAATAACAATACCATAAAAAAGAAAAATTTCACTGCAAGTGCTCAAAAGAACAAGGTAAGAAAGTTTCTAATTCAATTTTTATATAATTTATTCCTCCCTACCGATTTATTCTTTTGCATTAATTAATTGTTTTCCAATGGAATAATATCTCCATGTGAATGATCAGGCAACGTTTTATGCCTCAAAATGCATGAAATGTGGGAAAGAGGGCATATTATTCTCTTAATAAATATAGAATAAAATAATTGTTAAGGAAGCTGAGAGATATCTGAAAAGCATAACCTAACCCAAACCATTACACTACAATAAACTTGTGGGCTGATAATTACTTTGACCGAAAGAGCTGGTACTTTGATCCATGCAATGTGGCGGTTAAGGGTCATCGTGTCCTCATCTGTTGAGAGTGTTTAAGCCTAGGAGACACAAAAATGTGTCATAATGAGTGCTTCGTTAGGATGAAATCGCCACCTGTGATACTACGGGTTTGCAGAGGCTGATGCGGGAAACCTTGAAGCTTGCCCATCTTGTTGAGAGAGATAAATTGATGGTAGAATTGAGGGAATTTTGTGCACGATGGCATCCTTGGAAAATTGCAGACTGCAATTTGATGGAAGATCGAGACTGAGATTCTCCATGCCATTCTTGATCTCACCGATAACGTTCAGACCCCATTTGCTCAAATGGTTCTTCAATGACCACGGGCTATGAAAAGTGCAGACGCCATCCATCACTTGCTAGATCAATTCCTATGACTCCAGAGCTGCATCCCATTCATGCTAGATGCAAGCATTTTGTGTCCTCCTTCATCTTGTAACGATTCATAATGTGAGAAGCCAGGGATGGGATGGGTTAAAAACGCTACACATGGTCACAATGATTCCTATATCATCTGGTTCCATATGAAGCTTGTGCATTAACTCATCAACTGCACCATAAATGACCTCGCTTGTTTCCAACATCAAGAACAGCCTTCCAAACAAGAGTGTTGCACTAGAATCCAGTTCCAAAGGAGACCATCCATATCCTGTCCCCTTTCTTGATCATATTCTTGGCCTCCATGTAAGCCAACTCATAGAGCATCAAAATGCAGGAAGTGTTGCCAAATTTGTGGAGGACCATTCGCGCCGACTCAAGCAGATAGTCATTCAATCAAAGGTGCTTGTCGATGGAGTTAATGATACCCTTGCCTCCAGTATGAATGCATAAATGCTCGAAAGCCAGAGTCAAGTTGGGAAAAAAAGGCTTAACATGATCCATTTTGAAAACTTTGCGTTTCACAAGAAACAACAAGTAGTGTAGTCTCTCTGAAAAAGGCAGCGCCAATGGAGCTAGTGCTGTGATATGAGCTTGTAGGCCTTCACTGGATAGAGGTACCAACTCCTTCTTGAGAGCGATTCTGAGATGGAGCCATATAAATTCCGGGTCTATATGCACCTCAAGATTATAAAGCTTGAGGATGCATATCTCATGTTTCACAAATAGGGCTTGGTATAAAATGTTGGAATTTCAGAGATGCAGCCCAAGCTAAAATTAATTATGATTAACCAATTAAAAACAATTTCAAAATCTTGTTCCAAAGCCATTCTTTTTTTTTCCATAGATAAAAGTCATATCTATATTATTTAAAACATAAGTACATTCTTTAGTTACCTTCATGTATTATTATGATCAAGATAGGTTTTAGCTATTCCAAACTATAGGTAGCAAAAAGTATATCATTATACATCATAAAAAAGAATTTCTTAATTCAACCAAAAAAAAATTGCTTAAGCTTCCTTCCATACATATAAGTATAAAACTTTATCTCCAATATGTTTCACTCTTGTAAAAAAGCAAAAACTTTCTATCTATACATCCTCACCAATTTTAAATTATAATTTAAAAAAAACATTACTCTACTTTTATATATATATAATTTAAAATAATCATTTAAAAAATATTCATTATCTAAAAAGGACTATGCAAAAATAAATATATATTAATTTTTACATTATACGTCTCCTTACTACCAAATTGTAAATAAAATTTGCTTAGTGCAATAAATTTAAAAAATTATACAATACATGGAATTAAATAAGGGTTTCAATCCTTTACAACTCAGAAAACAACAAATGAAGCCGCACTCTACTAGTTGGATTCCACGTGGGCACTGCAAAGTTTCAGGGCCATCCATGTGCATTTAAAATCTTGTCCCCACGTGTGGCCAACTTGCCTCTTCTTTTGGATGAACTGTTGCCGTCTATCAGTTAAAAAAGGATAAAAATGGAATTCCTATTTAAACAGACACAATAATAGATTTCTTTTATAGCAAATTACAACTGTTCGGACAGTGTAGCCAATTCAATGATCTCATCTTATTATTTGGTATTCGAATAATCAGATTCCTCCTCCTTTGATTCTTTCATTCGACGATGAATATTCAGTTTTGACCATGGTGCTGGGCTTTGCCCATCGGTAAGTAAACATGGGATTTTCATGATAATCTTTACCCTGAAAGCAACAGGGAATATGTTGAATGCCAACTGTAAATGTGGCATTATCGTCAAAGCAATAGGAAATGTGTTGAATGCCTCAATTGACAGATCTTTTCGTCGAAATAGTTAAAAACCTGCAATTAATAATGTTTTAACAACAGTTACAAATTTTCTACAGCTTCTTTCTTGAATAGCTAATTGGCTTACAAATCAACAAAAAAAATATCGTTTTTCGGCTTACAAATTAGCAAAAAAATATCATTTTTCACCAGGATTACAACTGTAGCACATTTGCCTGTGTGTTACTGTTATTGTGTCCTAGAATGTCGTTAACGTGTTGGAGTGGTTGATCGCATGGGACCGCCAGCTGATGAAGCAGAATTAGAGATCTTTCTTGCGGCAAGGTAAAATTGGCGCACAGGTCAGGTAATATGGGCTTCATTTTAGGCTCCCTCCACGCGTTCGACCCTGCACACTCACCGCGCCACCTGTCAGCTCCCAACTCGCCTCCTTCCACGCGTTCTGCACCAACTACCACCGTCAAGCTCTGCCCCCCATAATCGTCCATCGCACCTGTTCCTAGCTCACGCCCATTGATTATCTCCCATACCCTAGCCGCGCGAAGGCCCACCCCGCCCTTCGCATCATCCTCGTCCAATCGGCCCTAGGGAGCCATGAGGGGGCCTTTGGCTGCATTCCAGCCATGTGGGCCACATGCAAGACTTCAGTCCATCCTTTTAAGAGGCTTAACCTCACGCGGGCGGGGCCTGGTCCCCCTTTCAGCCAGTGGGTCTGCTCGGCTTAGCGCTTGGCCTTAGATTTGGTTTTCGACTTGTGATGTGTAGCGTGAGTGGCTTGTGGCTTGCAGGTGAAGGCGCTGAGAGCTGCCGAGTATGGAAACATTGGTATCTTGGAAGAGTTTGAGATGGATAGCATAGTGGAGTCAAAAGATCAGGCCTTTATGGCAATGATGGCATGTGTTTTGGAAGCCTACAAATCCTCAGGGGGTGCCATTACGCCCACCACAGAGGTTGCTTTCGAAAACCTCAAGCAACACTGGGAGCTGCTTCAAGTTGGCACAGCAGTTGGTGTCGTTGACCCAACAGAGGATAAGCTTGGAGTGCCTCGTCGATGAAGCCACAGGTGGCTCTTCTTCCACCAGGGAAGGTCAGACCACTGTGGGCATCCGGCCTATGAGCGCAGTCAAGAAATCAAGTTGCTCGTTGCTGATCTACAGCAGGGAGGAAGAGGAGCCTACAATTCCAATCCCGCTCAGGTTAAGAGTTCTATTCCCTGTGATTTTAGAAGAGGTACGGTAATTGTATCATCTTCATCTGCTGGCACTGTAGAATTAGGTAGTAAATAGTCCAAGGGGCTGGGTGGATAAGGGCTATGGTGGTTGATTCATAAATAATTTGGGAAATTGTTGTATTTTTTAAAGTTTATACTTTCGTAGCTTTTCTCTTGTTTCCCATGTCTTCTTCTTTCTCTCTTCTTGTTTACTTTCAAATTTCATCAGAGAAGAGAATAGAAGCAGACTAGTCATTGTGCATCTTGGAAGAGAATAAGGAAACATTGATTGTTTGCAGGGTCTTTATGTACAGGGTATTTATGTACGGGCAAGATATATAGTCAATCCTGACAAAGTTTAAAGGATTGCAATGCGCAAGTTGAATACATCAGCTGGAATTTTGGAAGTTATGGGAGCTCCTCTTTCTGGAACAGATGTGCGGGCATATATTATGTCTGGAGGCAGGATTCGACTAAAAAAATTTAACTAAAAAACTCCAAGCCTGTGCTAACTGCTAAGCAGAAAGCGTTGTTTCCTCTTATTCCCAATACAAGTTTCGGAAAGGCGAGGTCTCGTTAGTGTGGAAGTTAAGAAGAAAAATGGCCAGGTTTGCCTCAAATCATGGCTAGAATTTCATACAAGGGTCAGTGCAAGCTAATGAGGGCCACTTTTGGCACGTTAGATGCAATAGAAAACTTAAAAAGCAGGCATCCATCAACTTACTTGGATTTTTTGAGCTACTTACGCAAAATATATTGCATTGAGTAAAAAAGATGAAATGTAGGAAATTGAATCACATTTCCGAATATATAACTTTTATGTATTGAAAATTTGCATAGCTATGTCAAGTTTCATTTTTCCTAACATACACTTTTTTATTTTTCAGGCAAATGATAAGGTATATGTTTTTGTGGGTAGAGCCTTTGAGGGCCTAAATAATGGAATCAAGCCACAAAAATCGGCATGCATGTAGAGAACACATAGCACTTGTGCGCCATTATTTTTCAAAAATTAAATTAGTAATTTTATAATTTTTTTATAATTGTCTAAGTGATCAAACCTCGAAAATAGTACCTCTGTTGTGGGTAGAGCCTTTGAAGGTCTTAATGCAAAAATCTTGGAATGAGTTTTTCATAGAACGTGGAGGTTAGTGTCCTCTTGTGCACCATACAATTTTTTTTTGAAATGATTGAGAATTGAAAAAGTTATGGAAGAAACACTAACAGTGTGTTTCACGAGTTAAGGAGGTAGGACAGAAAAGAAATTGAAAGAAAATAGGAAAAATTAATATTTCAAAATAAAAGTTACATATTTGGAATTTGCAGAAAAAATGCTATTTGTGTCTAAGATTTCGTCAAAAATGACTCTGTGTAGCATATTGTAACGAGTGGCTAAGCACAGGCTTCTCCAGAAACTGGAAGAAATACCCAATTAGCTTTGGTTTTTCATTAACATAGCACAGGTTTGGAATTACCGAAGCAAACTCCAAAGCATACACATAGGATTATTGTTGACATGTGAGCATGTGACTCGGCCTGGTTTAGGCTCTACAAAACACGAGCACGTTCTGTTTAAATTCAAAAATATTGCCGCGCTTTTAGATGTACATAATGTGCTTACGTTATATAACTACATAACGCGTACGCGTTATATAACTACATAATGCGTACGCGTTATATAACTACATAACACGTACGCGTTATATAGTTAAAAAAACGCACTCGCGTTATTCAAATCATAAAATACATGTTTAATACTTGAGAAAGAGGGGGTGTGGAAGACTCAAGGGAATTTTTGTTTAATATTTGAGAAGGGGTGGGGAAGGGTCAAGGGAATCTATGGTTAATATTTAATAGGGGTGGGAAAGGGTCAAGGGCTTAGAAGGATGTTGGAAGCTTGAGTGGGGAGAGATGAAGGGAATGAGAACATGATGAGCTACAGGGGGTGAAGGGAAGTGGAGCTTGAGAGCACTATTAGGAGTAGAATAGGTTCTGAAGAGGTATAGGGTTAGAAGTTGAAAGTGAGACTTGAGTGACAAGGGGGAATGGATGGAGGCAAGGGGGATGTGAGAGAGAAATAAAGAATACAAGGGGGGGGGGAGACATAGAGCGAGGGAGGGAGAGGGACAATGGGGAGGAATGGATTTGGAGGGAGTGAGAGATAGTTTGGGATAGAACGAAATAAAGAGATAGGAAGGGAGGGACAGAAAGTGTTGGTGGGAGACATGCAGGGAGTGGTGGCGATGGAGAGAGAGAGAGAGAGAGGAGGGGGAAGGTACATAAAGTGTGTGAGAGAGAGAGGGAGTGATGGAGAGATTGGGATAGGTTGAGGGAAAGATAACATGAGGGAGGGATAGAAGGTGAGAGAGAGACAGGTGATGAGAGAGGGTGGGAGAGAAGGTAGGGTGAGGGATGGAGGGAGAAAGGTGGAGATAGATATGGATGGAGGGGGGATGGGTTTGAGAATGGAAAGTGACATAATGTATGTGTATGTGTGTGTGTTTGAGAGAGAGAGAGAGAGAGAGAGAGAGATTGATGGTTGGGGAGAGAGAGACTAGAGGGAGTTGTGAGCATCATATTCTCCATCAGCATCATATTGTTCATCATCATCATCTTCATGACCATCATCATCATCATCAATATCTTCCTCATCATCACCATCATCATCATCATCATCATCATATTCCTCATCAAATCAACATCTCCATCATCATCATCATCATCTTTTGAACATCATCATGATCATCATCTAAACATCACCATCACCATCATCATCAACATCTTCATCATCATCACCATCACCATCATCATCAAAATCTTCATCGTCATCACCATCACCATCACCATCACCATCTTCATCATCATTGTCATCTCTAGGTTCCCCATCAACATCAACATCTCCATCATCATCATCTTCTTCATCATCATCATCTTCATCACCATCATCATCATTATCAACATCTTCATCATCATCACCATCATCATCATCATCTTCCTTGAATCAGATCAACATCTCCATCATGTCACCATCATCTTCATCATCATCATCATCATCATCTGAACATCACCATCACCATCACCATCATCATCAACATCTTCATCATCATTACCATCATCATCAACATCTTCATCATCATCATCACCATCATCATCATCATCATTGGCATTTGTAGGTTCCTCATCAACATCTCCATCATCATCATCTTCTCCATCATCATCATCTTCATCACCATCATCATCAGCATCAACATCTTCATCATCATCACCATAATCATCATCTTCATCGTCATCAGATCAACATCTCCATCATCATCATCTTCTTCATCATCTTCACCATCATCATCATCATCATCATCATCTTCATCGCCATCTCCATCATCTTCAACATCTCCATCATCTTCAACATCTCCATCATCATCACCATCACCATCATCATCATCTTCATGACCATAAACATCTTCATCATCATTGTCATCTCCCCCTTCCTCATCAACATCTCCATCATGTCACCATCATCGTCAACATCTTCATCATCATCATCACCATCTGAACATCACCATCACCATCATCGTCAACATCTTCATCATCATCACCATCAACATCATCATCATCATCATCACCATCAGCATCATCATCAAAATCTTCATCGTCATCACCATCACCATCACCATCACCATCACCATCTTCATCATCATTGTCATCTCTAGGTTCCCCATCAACACAACATCTCCATCATCATCATCTTCTTCATCATCATCATCTTCATCACCATCATCATCATCATCAACATCTTCGTCATCATCACCATCATCATCATCATCTTCCTCATCAGATCAACATCTCCATCATGTCACCATCATCTTCATCATCATCATCATCATCATCATCATCATCATCATTACCAGCACCACATCTTCATCGTCATCACCATCATCATTGGCATCTGTAGGTTCCTCATCAACATCTCCATCATCATCATCTTCATCACCATCATCATCATCATCATCATTGGCATCTGTAGGTTCCTCATCAACATATCCATCATCGTCATCTTCTCCATCATCATCACCATCATCACCATCATGATCTTCTGAACATCATCATGATCATCATCTAAACATCACCATCACCATCATTGTCAACATCTTCATCATCATCACCACCAACATCATCATCAAAATCTTCATCGTCATCACCATCACCATTACCATCACCATCTTCATCATCATTGTCATCTCTAGGTTCCCCATCAACACAACATATCCATCATCATCATCTTCTTCATCATCATCATCTTCATCACCATCATCATCATCATCATCAACATCTTCATCATCATCATCTTCATCACCATCATCATCATCATCAACATCTTCATCATCATCACCATCATCATCATCATCTTCCTCATCAGATCAGCATCTCCATCATGTCACCATCATCTTCTTCATCATCATCATCATCATCATCATCATCCGAACATCACCATCACCATCATCATCAACATCTTCATCATCATTACCAGCACCATCATCATCAACATATTCATCGTCATCACCATCATCATTGGCATCTGTAGGTTCCTCATCAACATCTCCATCATCATCATCTTCATCACCATCATCATCATCATCATTGGCATCTGCAGGTTCCTCATCAACATATCCATCATCGTCATCTTCTCCATCATCATCACCATCATGATCTTCTGAACATCATCATGATCATCATCTAAACATCACCATCACCATCATCGTCAACATCTTCATCATCATCACCATCAACATCATCATCAAAATCTTCATCGTCATCACCATCACCATCACCATCACCATCACCATCTTCATCATCATTGTCATCTCTAGATTCCCCATCAACACAACATCTCCATCATCATCATCTTCTTCATCATCATCATCTTCATCACCATAATCATCATCATCATCAACATCTTCATCATCATCACCATCATCATCATCATCTTCCTCATCAGATCAACATCTCCATCATGTCACCATCATCTTCATCATCAGCATCATCATCATCTGAACATCACCATCACCATCATCATCAACATCTTCATCATCATCACCATCATCTTCATCAACATCATCATCTGCATCATGATCGTCTTCATTGTCATCACCCTCCTCCTCCTCATCATCTTTATCATCTTCATCTACATCATGATCATCTTCATTGTCATCACCCTCCTCCTCATCATCATCTTGTGCACTTATGCACTTAGGGATTAATGTTTAGAAGAGGGTCTAAAGGCCTTTATGGGGGAGGGGCTCTAGGAACAAGGTAAGACAGAGAGGGCAGGGGGGAGGGATAAAGGCGTAGAGGGCTAGTAATTAAGGGAGAAGAAGGGAGAGAGTGCTATAGGGAGGGATGATGACGAAGATAAAGAGAAGGTGGAGAGATGGAGAGTGGGGTGGTAGAGACATGGCTGGAGTAAGGGAGAGAAAGAAACATGAAAGAAACATGTAGCAAGGGATGTAGGGAGAATGAGGGATAGATATTTAGAAAGAGATAGGGGGTATCTAGGGATTATTGGGAGAGAGCTAGGGGGTATTAAACCATACAAAACATTTGTCCCCACACTAAAAATATTTGTTTTGTATGTAACCATATAAATTATTAGTTTTCTTTTGATTTTGTTCGTTGCCCTAGCCGTGCACCTAACCTATTTATTGTGCTTGACAATATCGCGTACGCGTTTTTGCACTACATATCGCGCACGCGTTTTTGATTTATATAACGTGTGCGCATTTTGTAACTCCATAAACAGTGGACTGTCCCTGTCCGAGAGCAACTTCACTCTGTCCGAGCCAAAACAACACTCCCGCGATTTTTCGAACAGCACGAGCCCGCCATTGGAAATTCTCACACTCTACACCAACTCCATCATTATTTTTTTTATGCAGGTGCAGCATTGAGGACATCTTTCATGGTTGCTCAGTGTGGTGTTGGGTTATATGGCCATATTTGAAGAAGATAATCAGCAAGCTTGAAGAATCTCCAATTGAATAACACCAAAGATAAGGCCTTTGAAAGATTCATTTTCCCTATATTTGAGGAGCACACAAGATAAGATATCAAGCTTCAAGACCATTTCATGGTGATGGTGGATATACAAAAGTGTACAAGAGAATCAAAGAGCCCAAACAATTAACTTCCATTTGCTTATTATTGAAGAGCTTGTAATTGAGGAGCAACAAAAACAAACTATATTGAATTGATCATTGTGGTGATGGGGAATGCACGTAACCGAGTAAACAAATCAATAAGGAAGAAGAGACCTCAAGAAGTCATTGAAGAAGAGAAAGAAAAGAAAAGAATATACATGATGAATCGAAGGCTTTCTTTGGAAACTAATCCAAATCCAATTGTAGAGGATACCACGGTTCATCCTATTAATCCACGACAAGAGGGACCTTCAATTTCCACCATAGTTGTTGAACAAGCACCCCATGGAAGTAATCAAGAAGCAAAACGTAGGTGCTCATTAGGGGATGTTTCAATTCCCACTTCAAGTCAAAGTGATAAGTTACCATCTCAAGATGAAGATTATGAAGAAACACCCAATTTTCTATCCGGATGTGGTTATACAAGCGATGAAGTCAGAGAGGCATTGGACATTTTGCCTACTGTTGAAGAAGAGAATGTTATCCACACCATCGATGAGGATGTTGGATTTCCACAAGGGGATGTTGGACTTCCATAGACCATCGATGAGGATGTTGGACTTCCACCATCCAACTACCAGGAAGAGAATGAAGGACACCAAGCTACAACTGAAACGCCAGAGCGTCTTGGTGATGCGCTACATGGTACAATTCCAACCCCCTTACCTCCATTAGTAAGCACACGTCGAAGAAATCCGAAGCGTATACAAGTTGATGAAAGTCTCATCAATTCCATTGAAGGTATGCTATCTAAACGTAGTATTGTTTATCAAACTCAACAAATACTTGATAAATATTTTGTTTCTAAATGTGATGGAGATAAATGTAAATTATTTTTATCATTGTTAAAATCTAGGAGCATGAATGTTGTTAGGAAAAAGTTAGGGATAAAGATGATAAAGAATTCTGAACCAAGTTCTCATATAGTTAAAAGCCTAGTAGATGCATTTGGTAAAATTGGTAAGAACACACGTTCAAAGGACCGCAATGTTGCTCGTCGTGTGTTGTCACAAGCAATTGCAAATAAGAACACCAGGGCCCTTCATATTCTCAGGCCTACATCCGAACTAGTTAATTTGAATGTAAAAACCCATTCTATTAGAAGAGAACATCTTGACACAACTGATCAGATAGATTTTTGGGCCTTTGTTGGTCGGTTGCCACGTCGTGACATGAAGCTAGTTGATGCAGTAAAGGGACTAGTGCACAGTTTTTGGCATGATCACACAAGGCCTTCTTCAAACCGAAAGGATGTACTAAAACTGAGAAGGGGTTCAAAGGATCGTGAACCACATACTAAGCATCTTCTTGATATAACACAGACAAAACTTTACAAGAAATTTAGGATTGAGCATAGACACTTGAACTTGGGGCAAAGATCTTTTGAGAAATGTAAGCCATGGTATGTTAGAATAAATACTCTTCGTAACACTTGTTGTTGTAGATACCATGTAGAATATGAATATTACTATGAAACATTTTTTTACATTCGTCGTGTGCTGCATACTAACCATGTGTAGGATTGCTCCATGACAATACCACCGACTTCATCAAGAGAATTCATTCATAGCATCATGTGCAATAGGACCGAGGGGCAAACATACTATGCAAAATCTTGTTTGGATGGAACATGCTCCAACTATGCTGGAATGGCATTATTGAGCCAATGTATGCACGAGAATGGAGACAGTGAATTTGGAAAAATGGTTACAGACATGAAAAGTTTCAAATATATCAACTATGAAATAGTCCCAGGGAAAGAAAGCAAAAAAATACAATTGGTGACATCTCACGTATGCATTTATATCTATAAAATTATGTTGTAACGGTTACATTTCAATCCTTACTTACAACAAAAAACTGACATTGAGATCATTTTGTGTCACCAGGTACAAGTTAGTGACTTCATCAAGGAATTTATTGAAAAGACACATCAATATGTTCAGCATGTCCACGTGGCATGATGGCAGGATGAGAAGTTTAGAATATGCAGAGATACATTTCCCCTTGGTACTATACTTTCAGTTGTTGATTTTGCTGAGAACTACACTATGCAACCTCAAAATGAGATCCAAAGTCAGTATTATCACTCTGAGCAGGTTTCCTTGATATCACATATAGGCATGGCCCAAATAGCACTGAAGAGCAAAGAGAAATTCTGAAGGAATATCACTTCTACATAAGTAATGATAGGTGCCACGACTTCCACTATGTACATCATTGATTCATCATGTTCTATGATCACTTGAAGGGAAGGAACATACAGATGGATCGACACTGGATTTGGTTTGATGGGTGTGCTGGTCAGTTAAAAAATGCACGCATATTTCAGTGGTTGTGTTCATTGCATAACAACTACAAAGTGCCACATATGTGGAACTATTTTGAGACTGGGCATGGTAAAGGAGAGCATGATGGAGCCAGAGCATGTGTTAAAAAAGCCTTACGAAGAGAGGAATTGAAAGTATCTACAGAATCTACTATTCTAAATGCTTAATCTACACTCAGGTGGTGCACATCAGTAATGGGAGAGGAATCAACTATGCAAGTAGAATCCACAAGAAAGAGACATGTGGAGAGATTTTTTTTGGGAGGTGGTAGACATAGATCGTTCACATGCATGGGAATGCAAGACTATGCCTGGGACTCGTGGCTTTCATTCGGTTCGAAGCTCTGATAACCCAGTATTTGAAATTTGGACCAAAAAACTCGCTTGTTTTTACCCGCCTTGTTGTGATGGTGACTGGGATGGGTGTGAATCATTGGATTGGGTTGATGGATGGGATCACATATCACTTCCACTTGATCAGCGTGCAATTGTTGAGTTAACTCCATTGGAAGAAGACCAATCATCTATTTCTGCAGATTTTCATCATGTCTCAGACCTTGTACAACTCGGTATGATGCATTTCCTTAACATTTTTTGTTTGTTTACGTAGTCTTCAAATGCACATTAATGGCCTTGTATTGCACGAAAAATATTTTGATCATATACCTACAATCATATAATGCAGGGCACATATATGCAGTGGTTGCCTCAAAAGATACTGAATGGGGTGATGAATATTGGTTGGCACGCTGTATAGATGGAAAGCAAACCCTCATTATGTCCATGACTGGTGATGAAAACAACCACTTTCCAACTGGGTCTATGGTTGTTAAAGGTGAATACTTGACACGGGACAGCAATGGAAGAAAGAAGGGTGGATATATTTACAGGGATTACAAACCAGGTGCAAGTGTGTATCATTTTACCAACTTAATCATTGGCACAAACCTTCAGGTACGAACAATGCCTAGTCGAAATACATCGAAGGTATGCTACTTCGTACCGAATACAGAGCACGAGAGACTAATGGAGATCATCAGTATAAGAGATGATCTGGAGGGCTTGGTTGTATGATAATAGGTGGGATCTAGCATGATGAGGTACGTTACATACTTTTAATACTATACTATTTATACTATTTGTAATTGAATATTGATATATGCTCAATTTTCACATGTATGTTTCATATGAATATGTCAATTTTGTGTTCTTGATATGCCAAATTTACGTTTACGTTGTTTATAAATATGCCAAAAGTTCTCTTGTATGTCAAGTTTATGAATATGCCATTTTTTACATATGATCAGTAAACCCTAAAATTATATTATGTTCATCATGTTGGTTATTGGCTTCACCCAACAAAATTAATTCAATTCATGCTCACTATATTAAACAATACACTTATATTAAATTTAATTCATGTCTTGTTAAATATTTCATAATGAATTAGCTATTTGAGAGGACCACCTTAGACCAAGCCATCATCATCAACATCTTCATCATCATCACCATCATCATCATCATGAAAATATTCATCATGGACCTCCAAGACCCTAGTTTCCAAGATGGACTTGCAAGGTGGCACATGGGCCAGCGGGCTGGAGGGGAGGGGCACCCGTGGCACTATCCCAGCGTGCTGAATCCAACGGAGTCGACGGTTCATCGATCCGAGCCACGGTCGTCATTCTATGGCTCGTTCCGTCTTGAACCCAAAAGGCCTTCAGGGACACTTGCTAGATACCTGTCGGGGGCATAGAATTCCAACTGTACAACAAAACTGGGTTCCGGGGAGTCCTGCAGGTGTGTCTAGGAAGGTTCAGGCTGGGAACACTAGCCATACCCTCCCGGTGGATGATTTTCCAAAGTTGACCCCCATGTGCAAAAATTGCACACTCCCACACTGAGTAAAACCCTAGTTTCCAAGATGGACCTGCAAGGTGACACATGGGCCACCAGGCCAGAGGGGAGGGGCACCCTTGGAACTATCCCGGTGTGCTGAATACAATAGATTCAATGGTTCATCGATCCGAGCCACGGTCTTCATTCTATGGCTCGTCTCGTCTCGCTGCCAGAAGGCCATCAGGGACACCTGCTGGATACTTGCCGGGGGAAAAGAACTCCAACCGTGCAACAAAACCGGGTTCCGAGGAGTCCCGCAGGTGTGTCTAGGCAGGTTCGGGCTGGGAACACTAGCCATACCTGCCCAGTGGATGATTTTCCAAAGTTGATCCCCGTGTGCAAAAATTGCACACTTCCACACTATGCAAAACCCTAGTTTCCAAGATGGACCTGCAAGGTGACACATGGGCCACCGGGCTAGAGGGGAGGGGCACCCCTTGCACTATTCTGGCATGCTGAATCCAATGGAGTCGACGGTTCGTCGATCTGAGCCACGGTCGTCATTTTATGGCTCGTTTTGTCTCGCATCCAAAAGGCCTTCAGGGACACTTGCTGGATACCTGCCGGGGGCATAGAACTCCAACCGTGGAACAAAACCAGGTTCCGGGGAGTCCTGTAGGTGTGTCTAGGTAGGTTTGGGCTGGGAACACTAGCCATACCTTCCTGGTGGATGATTTTCCAAAGTTGACCCCTGTGTGCAAAAATTGCACACTCCCACATTGAGCAAAACCCTAGTTTCCAAGATGGACCTGCAAGGTGACACATGGGCCACCGGGCTCAAGGGGAGGGGCACCCCTGGCACTATCCCGGTGTGTTGAATCCAACGGAGTTGACGGTTCATCGATCTGAGCCACGGTCTTCATTCTATGGCTCGTCCCATCTCGCTGCCAGAAGGCCTTCATGGACACCTGCTGGATACCTGCCGGGGGCATAGAACTCCAACTGTGCAACAAACCGGGTTCTAGGGAGTCCTACAAGTGTGTCTAGGAAGGTTCGGGCTGGGAACACTAGCCATACCTGCCCGGTGGAGATTTTCCAAAGTTGACCCCCGTGTGCAAAAATTGCACACTCCCACATTGAGAAAAACCCTAGTTTACGAAATGAATTCACAATGAAGCCACTGGGCCATGGGGTGATGAGGGAGAGGCCCCCCTAGAGGTAATCAAACGCTAGGAGACCAATGGAGTCGATGGTTCGTTGGTCCGATGTCTTCTTTCCGAGTTATATCGAGTTGCAAGTCGCATGAAAATGCCGTTCAGGGACACTTGGTGAATTTCCGTCCGGGAGCCAAGAAGCAAACGGAGCAGCAAGATTGCGTGCCGTTGGCTCCTGCAAGTGTGTGTGTGCAATGCCGATGTGGGAACACTGCCAACACTGGCTCAGTGGAGGGTTTTGTAGAGTTGACCCACCAATGCAAGATTGCATGCAATTAAACTAAGCAAAACCCTAGTTTATGAAATGAATGCACAATGAAGCCACTGGGCCATGGGGAGACAAGGGAGAGGGCCCCCTAGAGGTAATCGCACGCCAGGAGACCAACGGAGTCGATGGTTCGTCGGTCTGACGTCCGGTTTCTGAGTTATGTCAAGTTGCAAGTCGCATGAAAATGTCGTTCAGGGACACTTGGTGAATTTTCATCCGGGAGCCAAAAAGCAAACAGAGCAGGAAGATTGTGTGCCATTGGCTCCTGCAAATGTGTGTGGGCAATGCCGATGTGGGAACACTGCCAACACTGGCTCAGGGGAGGTTTTTGTAGAGTTGACCCACCAATGCGAGATTGCATGCAATTAAACTGAAAAAAACCCTAGTTTATGAAATGAATGCACAATGAAGCCACTAGGCCATGGGGAGACGAGGGAGAGGGCCCCCTAGAGGTAATCGCACGCAAGGAGACCAACATAGTTGATGGTTCGTCGATCCGATGTTCGGTTTCCGAGTTATGTCAAGTTGCAAGTCGCATAAAAATGTCGTTTAGGGACATTTGGTGAATTTCCGTCCGAGAGCCAAAAAGAAAACGGAGCAGGAAGATTGCATGTCGTTGGATCCTGCAAGTGTGTGTGGGCAATGCCGACGTGGGAACACTGCCAACACTGGCTCGGGGGAGGTTTTTGTAGAGTTGACCCACCAATGCGAGATTGCATGCAATTAAACTGAAAAAAACCCTAGTTTACGAAATGAATGCACAATGAAGCCATTGGGCCATGGGGAGATGAGGGAGAGGCCCCCCTAGAGGTAATCGCATGCCAGGGGACCAACAGAGTCGACGGTTTGTCGGTCTGATGTCCGGTTTCTGAGTTATGTCGAGTTGCAAGTCGCATGAAAATGTCGTTCAGGGACACTTGGTGAATTTCCGTCCGAGAGCCAAAAAGAAAACAGAGCAGGAAGATTGCGTGCCGTTGGCTCCTACAAGTGTGTGTGGGAAATGCTGATGTGGGAACACTGCCAACACTGACTCGGGGGAGATTTTTGCAGAGTTGACCCACCAATGCGAGATTGCATGCAATTAAACTTAGCAAAACCCTAGTTTACGAAATGAATGCACAATGAAGCCACTCGGCCATGGGGAGACGAGGGAGAGGGCCCCCTAGAGGTAATTGCATGCCAGGAGACCAACGGGGTCGACGGTTCGTCGGTCCGACTTCCGGTTTTCGAGTTATGTCGAGTTGCAAGTCGCATGAAAATGCCGTTCAGGGACACTTGGTGAATTTCCGTCTGGGAGCCAAAAAGAAAACGGAGCAGCAAGATTGCATTCCGTTGGCTCCTGCAAGTGTGTGTGGGCAATGCCGATGTGGGAACACTGCCAACACTGGCTTGGGGGAGGGTTTTGCAGAGTTGACCCACTAATGTGAGATTGCATGCAATTAAACTAAGCAAAACCCTAGTTTACGAAATGAATGCACAATGAAGCCACTGGGCCATGGGGAGACGAGGGAGGGGGCCCCCTAGAGGGAATCACATGCTAGGAGACCAACGGAGTCGATGGTTCGTCGGTTCGATGTTCGGTTTCCGAGTTATGTCAAGTTGCAAGTTGCATGAAAATGCCGTTCAGGGACACTTGGTGAATTTATGCCTGGGAGCCAAAAAGCAAACGGAGCAGGAAGATTGCGTGTCGTTGGCTCCTGCAAGTGTGTGTGGGCAATGCCGACGTGGGAACACTGCCAACACTGGCTCGGGGGAGGGTTTTGCAGAGTTGACCCACCAATGCGAGATTGCATGCAATGAAATTGAGCAAAACCCTAGTTTACGAAATGAATGCACAATGAAGCCATTGGGCCATGGGGAGACGAGGGAGAGGGCCCCCTAAAGGTAATCGCACGCCAGGGGACCAACGGAGTCAACAGTTCGTCGGTCCGACGTCCAGTTTCTAGGCTATGTCGAGCTGCAAGTCGCATGAAAATGTTGTTCAAGGACAAGAGACACAACATTTTATCCCGAGAAACTCTCATGGGGAAGAAAATCTAGCAACCTTTCTTAGAATAATTATATGTTTAGAAATCAAGCACAATGAAACCACGAACAAACCCTGACCCTGAAGGGTTTTACCACATGAAAAAACCTTAATGACACATGACAACAAGAGTACTTATCTACATGAAGATGACCTCCAAGCCATAAGGATAACCAAGCATATCCTTCCCAACCAACATTAGAAGGCACTTTATTTCTCGAATCCCGAGGTAACGTTTGTTCCTTTCACCAATGTTGCTTTGAGAACTTGTATGTAGTTACTCATATGTAGTGTTGAATCTAATTGTACAGTCAAATATTGGGCGTTGATGAAATGTGTAGCATGTATTGCACTTAGTTTTATTAAATTACACTTGAACATTGACTTAACTTGTAATTTAATCATCCAAACTCACAAATTTTAATTACACCTATCCAATTAGTGTGCATGAGTGAGTTCGTTGAAACCTTGAAAAACATTGTATTGCATTTAGTTTGATTAAATTACACGAGCAAGAACTTTGACATAACTTGTAATGATCATCCAAAATCACAAATCTTAATTTAGATACCAATTAGTGCACACATGTAGTGAGTTCATTGAAACCTTTAAATATAATAGTTTTTTCTTTTGACATAGCGCATTCATGAGTAATAGATAATCCACACAAATCAACACATTAGATTGACACAAGAGCACGTGGAAACCGAAGAACAAATACAAAGTGAAATGTATCATTCATTTATAAGTGAAATGTCAATGTGCATGTCTCCAAAAGTACATGTATCCAAAAGTACATATATATCCAAAAATATCCAAAAGTGCATGTCTCCAAAAGTACATGTATATCCAAAAGTATCCAAAAGTACATGTATCCAATGAAGTCAATGTACATGTCTCCAAAAGTACATGCACAATAAAATCAATGTAGATGTCTCCAAAAGTACATGTGTCCAAAACTATCCAAAACTATCAAAGCCACATGTACATGTATCCAAATGTACACTGATCCCATAAGACACATCAAAACTCAAGCTTCCTCTTGTTCTTTCCCGACGTTGATCCTCTAGGCACATCTCTAGGATCAGTGTGCGTCTCTGGATCCTGCAAATTAAATATCAATTGTTAAATTCAACTAACTATGTACACTAATACATTAGCTCAACAATTAACTCAACAATTATCAATTGGTGCATGGAAAGTGCATGAAACACTTGGTCACTGAAGGACATCTCACATCAATTGACAAAGGAGATTGCGTTGCTTGTGTAGCAGATGGAGTCGTTGGTTGAACATCCAGGATGGTCGAACTAGGGGGGCCAGGAACTACTCCTGGTGGTGGTGTCTACAATGAAAAAATGTTGAAATAGTTAGAAATGTATGAATAAACAATAGACAACAATAATAAACTATGTAAAGATAATGTTGAAATAGTTACATACCTGTGTGTGATCAGTTGCCATTGCAGATGCGGCACTGACTGCTGCATCAACCATCGATACGAGGTTTTTAGTAGACAACTCAGGTTCCTGATGTAGTAAACATGCAATTCAAACATTAACAAAAATGATTTATGCACTGGATTTCAAGTTAAACAACAAATATCATCGAAGGATATACATTACCATGGTGTGAGTAAGCCCATGGTCGTGGGCAGCTGGAGTCTTTCTAGGAGTAGAACACCTCACATACACACGACCCTTGTTCATGAATGGCTTGGAGGGAGATACAAATCCAGGCAATGGTCGAGGTGTCTCGGATGGTGCCTATAGTCAGCAAGTGTTCATGTAGTTAGACATGCATGATTCAACAAACAAACATGTATTTAAAAAATGTCATTTTTAATTGTTTACCTGGAGCCCAGATATTTCATGGGACAGTATGACCATGGGTGCTACCTCCACATTACCTTTCCCTAGTGAAGGATCTGCCATCTGCAAGTTTAATAATTGTAAATAGTAGACCGTAGATAGCATTAGTGAACTAAAATGTAAAGTATGTGGAAATTAACAAATTAACAAGTATTAAAAAACTGAAATTTTAAAATGTTTACCTCGATGTGAGATACGGCAATAGGTGCTATATAAGATGGGCCTACCAAATGGGTAGCATCATGCCCCCCTGTAGAGTCTAGAACATCCGGTTTTGGGGAGTTGCTGCCGGCATAAAGCATCAACTGCAAGTTCACAAAATTAATATATTAGCTCAAACTATATATATGTGTACAAAGACAAAAATAAATGAAGAATTTATTACAATTAACCATCAACATACCTCTCTCAAAAACCCATTGAAGGCAACATCTGAGGCAAGACCATAGCAGGGACGACCACATGATGTGCACTCGTGAGGATCGGTACTAGGATGGGGATGTGTCGATGGTCCTGCACTAGTGGATGGTCTTGATGGTCCTGCACTAGTTGATGGTCCTGCATGGTGACGAGCTGGTGTATGTACCACACTAGGGACATATGTCCCTTCCTCACCCATATGCTGAACCATAGTGCCATGGCGAACAACCGCCCGTGCTAAACTCAAAAATGCATCCCGTGTCTATGGAATAATACGATGTGCAGGTGGGACATCTGGCCCAGGAAACTGCCTGCGAGGTGCAGGGATAGGGCGATCCTGGTCTCGAAGCCTCACATTGGGTTGGTTTTGGGGCATCCCCCCACCTATCCCCTAAAACTGCAAGATGTCAAAATAGTTTACGTGTTTATGTAACACGAACTCTACGTACATCTTTCGAAGGAAATACAAGGGAATTTCCTTGTTGTTGTGTGGTGGCATATCAAAAACCATGTACCATCTGTCCATCCAGTTATCAACAAGTTGAAATGTGCACCACTCAATGGAGATATGCGACCTGTTTACATTTGGGATTTCCCCCGTCCGAGGCTCCCTAAACAATGCAAATATGAGCTCTTTGGATATTTTCAACTTTTTTATTGCATTGTAGTCTAGCCCATCAACGTATTGTTGTCTTTTTCATTCTCTATATGATGTAATATCATATAGTACATTGCTAGACTGTGAAATGGTGTCAACAATTGCATCCAAGGTTGATGCAAGCGAGTGGCGAATCCTGTCACCACCACTAAAAGCTGCACTAATGCCCCTCAAGTGGGCAAGCTCAATCAGTATCTCGGCATTGGTGTCCATGGCCGCAACTGCAATAAAGACATCAATACGAAAATCATTAGAAACATATACATGGTATATAATGACGTCTCTTCAAAATTGAAATGTATTAAATCAAACTCAAGTAAGCAATTTAATGACATTCACTTACATACATTTAAAACTTAAAATTAAACATTTAACAATTAAAAAGTAAGTTTCATTCAACTTCTTTCTAGAAGTTAAGGCACTTCTTAACCCTCATTGGTGACTTTTCCATGCAAACTTGGGTTTAAACTTCTTAGAATTTAGGAGTGTTATTTTGACATGTTTTAGCCTTTACGTCCATTGCAGAAAACAATATTTCCATCAAATTCATAAGCTAACATTAAATTTATTGATTTCAACATATTACGCCTTGTGGTTGGAGGGGAGGACAAAGTGGCATGGAATGAAATGGATATGTATGAGTTTGCACACCTTTGCATTGCTTGGTCCACTCATTGAACCCCAGGTTTTACGCTTAGGATTGGCTCAGTGGTGGGTCAGGGCCCTCATCCAGAGTCCCTCCTCACATGGATGGAGAGATCTCAGAGGGGAGGAAGAGAGCATTTAGACGGCTACTTCAGGATAGAGACCACCTTGAGGTGGTGGAGGAGGAATTTTATGAGTTTTCTAGTGGCACTAGGAGATTTGGAGGATATGAGGTGGCTAGAGACATGGGGGTTAAGAAACCCCTTGTTTGGTGGAAAACTCATGGGGCAACATGCCCTCTTCTACAAAAGATAGCCTTGAGGGATGTTTTTCCTGATGAGATGGGTTTGGATAGCAGTATTGAATTGGCATTAGCCAACATGGATCTTAATGATCCAGTGCTAGAGCCGGTCACTTTTGATGAGGGTGATCGTATGGAGGGGTCATCCTCCACACCAGCAGATGCAGTTAGTCAGATTGGCAGAGAGGAGGAGGAGGAGGAGGAGGAGGAGGAGGATCAGGGCAGTGATGAGTTTGTCGATTCAGGCATGGAGGAGGACTATTGAGTCATTGACAGATGGGATTCTTCCATCTTGATCCACTCATTTTTTGTATTTACTATTAGACTATTAGTCTATTTGGCATTTGCCAGTGCCTAGTGGCATTCCGACATCTATGTAATACATTTTGATTTTGATGAATTAATGAGAAATACAGTTTCAAGTCTTTGACATGCATCTATGTGTCTCAATGTCTCGTTGTGATTTGTGACTGTGAATGACAAATGTGTTGTGATTTGTGAATGATCTAATTTCTATTGAACATTTCATATTTGTAATTGTAAATGTAATTTCTATTGAATATTTGTAATTGTAAATGTTAAATTTTATTGGATCTATATGTCTATATTTTTAAAATTTAATATATTTTTAAAATATATATATATGTATATAAAATGTGTCCTAATTCTGGGGGTCACCGTGTCCCGTGTCCTCATGTCAGGTGACTTAGATGGATACATTGTAGAAAGGGGGGAGTTCTATTTTTTTCAATTTTTGGTTGGATTAGGAATTTTTGAGTTTTTGAAAAGGGATTCATTTTAATTATTCACTCATCTTGGTTGAGGGAGATGTGAATTTAATTAGAGATTGGGTTATTCCCAATTTTATCAATATTACAAAACTAGGTTGTTTTAAACAATAAAAAAATAGTAATTTAGGTTAAGAAATGACAAAAAAATGGTATGGGTGAATGAATCACCTGATTAGATGACAATCCACCGGTGAATTTGCCTCCCCTCTAGCTAAATAGAGCTCCACCGATACTCCAGGGCACACAAACCGTCCTCATCCAACCTCTATTTCGCGTTTCTGATGCGTGAAGAGCGCCGCGGGTGGTCGAGACTGTGTTTTTAAATTGATTTTAGATTTCAATAATGCGTATGCGTTTTGTAACTACATAATGTGTACGCGTTTTGTAGTTCTATAACGCGTACGCATTATGGTTACCTATCCTACATGTCGAGTGACATGTTAGGCTTGGGTCTTACCATGGCAGGTGCTAAGTATCATAAACGCGTTATGTTTTTATGTATCAGGAACGAGTTTTGAAAAAGTAGGATTGCATCTAAAGTGACCCTCATCTTCTTGCACACACCCACAAATAAGATATCAGAGGCATTTGTTTTACTCTGGATGTTTTCAAGTTTATTATTGTAGGCCAGAAACTGGATCAGATATCATGATTCATCAATAATTGCGTTTCAGGCAGAAAACTCTTTTGTCACTTCTTGAAGGGTCAACAGTTTCATTAAGCGACATTCTGTTTACTTTGCTCTTAATTATAATTGAAATCTTTTTGCAGTATGACTTCAGACTTCAAGCTACTTGTGGTAGACATTCCGATGGCTAGTGGACCGGATCAACGACTATTCTTGATTGGAGATGAGGGAGAGTACAAGGTTGGAGGTGGGCTGATTTCTGGCGGCTAGTGGACCGGATCAACGACTATTCTTGATTGGAGATGAGGGAGAGTACAAGGTTGGAGGTGGGATGATTTCTGGCGGCTAGTGGACCGGATCAACGACTATTCTTGATTGGAGATGAGGGAGAGTACAAGGTTGGAGGTGGGCTGATTTCTGACAAGCGGACATAACCATAACCATCAGAACCATAACGATCCACGTGGCAACATTCCCCTCGCGATCCACGTTTCTATGAGCATGGAATCTAGCCGATGTGGATGGTTATGCTTCTCCATAGTGAAACGCCTACGGCCTAATGAAGGTCAACTCGCAGTTGGAGGCTCATGCCACTATCAGTGCCTACCTTCAATCTGAACCAAATGTTTGAGATAGATATTAATGTAGCTGTTGGTATATTCCCACATTGTATGCAACATTTCTTCTACTGGTTGAAACCCGATTTATTTACAACCTCCAATGATACCTCAGAACACTATGCAATAATAATCAGGTAACAAACGACATTTTATAATTTGATTTATACTATGCAATAATGATAATAATATGACAAATGTCATTGCATAATTTGATTAATGATAATAATATGACAAATGTCGTTACATAATTTGATTTATGGAACGAAGGTTTGGTTAGTCTCTTTCATAATAAAAACACCTTAAGATGTAATTATCTTTAGAGGCAATGTTGGAATTTGAAGATATTTTTTCTTTTCAAAATGATGGGTTTGTTTATATAATTAAATGTATTCACAATGTTTTTATTAATATTTTATGAAGAAATGTTTGATATTTGGACGATATTTTATCATCAAACTGCTTCAATCTCTCCCTATCTTTAATTTAACTTAGGTGGAAGAGTGCAAGTGACTCATTCGTTTCCATTTAATAAACCATAACTATGAATGTTTGTATCAAAGGATAATTACCTATCATCAAGGCAATTTAGAATTTGAAAATATCTTTACTCTAAAATGACATATTTGTTTATATAATAAAGCATTCTCATGGTTCGTTTAATCTTTTGTAAAAGGCCATTTATTTTTTAACCATGTTTCCATAAATAAAAATTAATTCTTAATTTTTTTCTAAATTTAAAATCATTTTTACTTAAATATATTTTAATATAGTTTGTCAATACAACCCAAACATATCTTCAACCATTTATCATAAAGATAATATACATATCTTCAACCATTTATCATAAAGATAATATAGTGATACAAAACATCAACCATTTATCACAATATAGTGATACAAAAATAGGGCCATATGATTCTATAGTGATACAAAAAATGGGGTCATATGGTAGCATTAAAATCCCTTCTTTTATTATTAACACATTTATCCCAAAACAATTGACATCCATAATGATGTTTCACCATTTTATAAATTTTTTTGTTATAAGTAAGTAGCTATATATTATTTTTCAATCAAAAAGTTATATATGTCTTTTATCCTTTTGTTCTGATAGAGTCTCATCCTTCCATGTTCATCCCCATGGCCATCCATAATATATCTTCCTTACAATTTTAAGAAACAAAAAATGCCCCTCCCTCATAGGAGAAAACAAGGTAGATACAAACTCGTAAACCACCAACTGATACTATGAAGACACAAAATAATTGTTAAACCCGACACAGAGACCGTGTTAACCCACATTATTCTATCTACATAACCCCATGAATAAAACAAAAACAAACAACAAACTGAGAATTCAATTAGGGAACCTAGCGAGACACATACGTTCCTTCGAAATTCACATGCTGCGTAGGAAACGTCGAACCCCCTTCACCACATTGCCTTGGTAGGAATGGAATGCCGAGGTGGTGTTCTATGACATCTAATTTTTATGCATCAGAAAGGTATCCTCGTGATGAACCTTCCAAAATTGACCCGAAACCTCGTCACCTTTGCTTTTATCCTCTCTTTCTAGAAGAATGTGCCCCGAGAGACCCTTAACCATCCAGAACAGAGTCACAAATCACTCATACAAATCAAGCTGAGGTCTAGTAATGCCAGGTTTTGTATCCAATCCTCTAAAGAAACAAATTCATTAATAGGTTTTCCTTCCTCCAATTCCTCCCACAGGTCTGCTCTATCCTCTCTTCCCAAATTGCTTGAGGAATTGTGTCCTTGTCCAACCAAGTCACCTGAGCAGCTCGTAACGACTCCCTATTATCCATCTTCGATCATTCATACTGTATACTCCTTCCCCGTCTCCTTTGCCTCCATATTCACCAACCACACACACTCGTTCACAGATATGGATGGTCGTCTCCCCTCGCATTGGTTTCCTCCTTCCAACTAATTCATAGAACCCACGCCTTATACCACTATAAATATTTCTCGCATGTGCACTTTGAAGAATGCTGATGTGTTTGTGGTGGATCCATACATCAGTGTATGAGATCATACTAATGGGAGAATGAGCTCCTTGTATATTCGACATACCCCATGCTTAGACTTCGTCCTTGCATGTTCGAACTCTCCAACCTCTTCTTATTACTCTCTTTGTACCTAAATTGTAGAAACCCAGTTGTCTAATAATGTCTCCTTCCCATCTCATTAACTCCCCTCTTCTCCGCGTAATAGCTAGATTCCTGTCATGTGGCTGATTCACCCTCCAATACCCAGAGTTCTGTCTATTCTCACCCACATCCGAGTTTTACAAAATAAATATTGAGTCAATGCAATCTAAACATTTAAACGTGATATATGTATAACCTTTTCTTTCTTAGTATTTCGATGCTTAATAATGTGTTTTGACCATTTTTTCAAACTCTAATGCTCCCCTTTGGAGGTTTATATCTCATTATTTAAAGCATTGAAGGATAACTTTTAAAATGTACCCTATAATAGGGTAAAGAGATTGAAATTAAAATGAATCATTGTGATACTATGTTTTTACAAGAATGTGTATATATTATATTAAATGAAGTGTTTTGGCAAACCAAATTATTCCAGAAATATAAGGTTGTTCAAAATTTTATATAAAATGCTCGATCGAGCTAAACCTTGAAATAATGTTTTTCCTGAGGGTTTTTAAAAGAGACAAAAAAAATAAAACTTGCTTATTAAGCCTAGAGTTGTATTGATGTACACAAGTATCAAGTAGTAGAATACAAGTAAAAACTAGATAAAAGGAAATTTTTATCCAAACTGATGCTCACTATTGGCTTCCTCTATAAGGACATCTTCCTACTCATATGCAACATGTCTATGAAGTTGAAACTATTCTCTCATTGCAATGGATATTTGTTACATTGCATCCTCCTCAATTGTATTATCCATAACTAAGCCTACTAGATATTGAGTTCCATTGGAAAATCCTAGAATAATGTTGTAGTGCACATCTATGTCACTAGTCAATTTATTAGTTTCAGGCTCCGTTCTTGCATCACAGCCTCCAACTCTACTTGATTTTTCTACTACTTTTTTAAATGGCTTGTCATATAGTCAATTGATTGCCTCATACCTTCTAATTGGGATTTAATCCTCCTCAAAATGATTAAAAATATTATCATTCCTAAAAGTTCCATGGTAAGGTATGTTTTCCATTGTAATAACTGTGATCTCAAATCTCCTAAATGTTTTGATGAAACTTATAGTTTCATAAAAGAAATAAAATTCACTAGATAGGCATGTTGGTCAACAAACTGTATACAATCAATAAAACAACAAAATCACCATAGACACTATACCAAGGGAAAACCTAGAAAAATACAGACAAAAAGGTCAAATGCACTAATACAACAACATGCATAATTTTGCCTCTATTAAAAAAGAAGTATGTATGCCCAATTTGGTTAGGTATATCTAGAAAGGGGGAGACTATGTTTTGAAGAGATCTTGAGTTCAAATGAAACATCCAAAAAACTGAAAAACACCATACTTTTATCACCCGATGAATTCCCCAAGATAGCAATCTTGAATGCCAACCACCTTCAAAGCTTGCACCACTGTAACTGTAGTTTAGTTTATTGTAATACCCCTAGTTTTGACTTGGAATGTATTAAATCAAATAATGTAAATGATATAAATATTCCAGTATGGATTCCTAGTGTGGAGTTCAAGAAAAAGGCCCGACTAGTGAATGGATGTACATGTATGATGTAAACATTTATATATGGATTGTGTGGTTGGATTATGATTCCAATTCAAATGCTATGTAAATATTATATTGGAAAATAATAAAATGTTCCAAGATGGTTGTGTAAAGAGAACTAGAGGGGATATGATTCCACTAGAGGGGAAGAGTGTTAATTTTTTAGCATTAATTCAATATACTCTAGGATCTTTACTGAGAGAATAACATGTACAGTATATCAATGCATATCAATCATAGCAAGCATATCAATCATCACAAGATGCAAACATAAGAGACAATAGACATACAGAGTTTCCGTGGGGAAAACCCTAGGGTGAAAAACCCCACAACTTCTTCAGAGATAGATAGAGCAATAATACAACCAAAGTACAACCCAAGTACATAGAGATAGACTCCTCCTTGCAGCTGATCCTCCTCCTCACATGTGCGCCACTTTCCGAGTGATGGATAAGTGAGTAATGAAGTGATCAAAATAGAGATCTCCCGATCTCTATTTATACTTGTCCTGACTGCCCAATAAACTTATGGGACTGACTTGTCTAGCTTAGCATAATAACCCAAGGTTAACTTAATCAGGGCTGACCCCACACATGGTGGTCTAATAACCCATCGACAAGTTACGACACTTGTCAATACAAATGATGACACATTTGTATAGAGGAATAATAGCATCTCTATAGGAGTACAATATACATAGATGAAATACATAGGTGAAATACATTCCGAAGTTACATATACATCAATACTCCATCTTAACTAGGAAGGTATTTCTCGACACAGATCTGCTAGCACAAGTCTTCTTCTCTAGATCATCGTCATCGAATCATTGTCCTCGAACCATCGTCATCGTCACTGTTGCTGCTATCTCAATCAATCTCTGAATCTACTCGTCATAGGAAGTTCTACAGAGCCAGTCCTTTTTCATATTGGATGTAGGCCCACCACCTACAAGTCTTCATCATCACTGGCCATACAGTCAAATTCTCAGGACTTATTACGTGCATCACAAACCCTCGCAAGAGCATCCCAATAATTATTACGGGCACATAGCCCAACCTATCGGATCTCCCAGGTCTTATATGTGACCCTCATCACAAACCCTTGAAAGAGCATCCCAGGACTTATTACGGGCACACAGCCCAACCTATCGGATCTCCCAGGTCTTACATGTGATCTCCACTACAAACCCTCGAAAGAGCATCCCAAGACTTATTACGGGCACACAACCCAACCTATCGGATCTCCCAGGTCTTACATGTAGTCACCACCACAAACCCTCGAAAGAGCATCCTAGGACTTATTATGGGCACATAGCCCAACCTCTCGGATCTCCCAGGTCTTACATGTGGTCATAGGACAAACCCTCGAAAGAGCATCCCAGTACTTATTACGGGCACACAGCCCAACCTCTCAGATCTGCCAGGTCTTACAAGTCCTCTCAAGAACAACCTGTCCACGGCCACAGAGCATCATCCTGATACTCACCATACATCATCCTGATCATCATCACTGCATCGTCCTGATGCATGTCATCATCGCATGATCATCCTGATCATTGTCACTGCATCGTTCTGATGCATGTCATCTGGAGAAACATCCTGAAGCTCATCATCCATGATCATCCTGATCATACAATGCATCCACCTGATGCATAAACAATATCTGCCTGATACATATCATCATACAAGATCTACCTGATCATACAATGTATCCACTTGATACATCTACAGATACATACACATGATCCAACTGATCATATCCAACATCCAACATGATGCATACATACATATAAATGATCCAACTGATCATATCCAGCATCCAACATGATGCGTACATACATATACATATAAATGATCCAACCGATCATATCCAGCATCCAACATGATGCGTACATACATATACATATAAATGATCCAATCGATCATAACAAGCATCCAACATGATGCATATACAGAGCAGTAACTGGAGCATCGTCCTGATGCTCATCATCCGACGCTTACATCCACATCCATGGAAGGATCCTCCTCTCACCATGCTCGGAATGGATCCTGCAAATGTATCCATCACTTCTTCCTCGAAGTGTCATCAATCTGAAGAACACCAGGCCTCTCTCTAAAGTACTCAAACTTCACTCTGGCTAGTGGCTTCGTCAGCACATCTGCAACCTATTCATCCGTCGCAAAATACAGGAGCTTCACTGCTCCTCTCTGCACCATATCCCTGATATAGTGATATTTGATCTCGATGTGCTTCGACCTGTCGTGGAACACCGGGTTCTCAGATAACTTCACACAACTTTGGTTGTCACAAAATATACCAGTAGCCTCCAACGAGAGATCAAATAACTCAGACAGTAGCTTCCAGAGCCATACTGCCTCACAACTAGCCGAACAAGCTGCAACATACTCTGCTTCGGTTGTACTCAGTGCTACACAGGACTGCTTCCTGCTAAACCAAGAGATCACACCTGATCCCATACTGAAGCAGCACCCAGATGTGCTGCTCTTCCTATCTGCAGCACTGCCTGCCCAGTCCGAATCAACATAACCCTGTAGGTTAAACTTTTGATTCACATCATACTTGAGCCCATAATCAATTGTACCCTTTAGGTACCTCAGAATATGATTTACAGCAACCAGGTGAACACCTCTCGGATTCGTCAGGAACTGGCTCAATGTGTTCACTGCAAAGCAAATATATGGTCTAGTGTTCGTCAGGTACATCAGGGACCCAATCATCTAACGATACACCATGACTCAACCGGATCAGATAAAGCATCACACAGAAGCTTCAGGTTCGATGCCATAGGTGTGGCCATGGCATTGCATTCCATTATCCCGAACCTCTTCAGGATCTCTACTGCATACTTCCCTTGTCCAAGGAAGATTCCATCTGCACTTTGCCACACCTCCATGCCTAAAAAGTAGTGCAACATCCCCAAGTCCTTCATCTCGAACTCGGTAGCAAGATTTCTCTTGGTATCAGCAATCAAACCATATTCTCCTATAACAAACAGGTCATCCACATACAGAAGTAGTATCACAGGATTTCCTTCCTCAACCTTGTAGTAAAGGTTGGAATCTGCTTTACTCTTGGTAAAGCCTAAACTGGATAGAAAAATGTCCATCCTACCATACCAAGTCCTAGGAGCTTTCTTCAAGCCATACAAGGATTTCTTCAGTCTGCAAACATATGACTCCCTGTCATGTGTCTCAAAACCAAGTGGCTGCTCCACATACACTTCCTCCTCGACTACACCATTCAAGAAAGCTGTCTTGACATCCATTTGGTGTATCTTCCATTTCATCAATGCAGCGAGAGCAAGTATGGATCTAATGGAAGTGTATCTAGCCACAGGAGAAAAAGTATCTTCATAATCAATCCCTTCTTTCTGGGAGAAGCCACGAGCCACAAATCTCGCTTTGTATTTCTCTATGCTGCCATCCACAACATGCTTGATCTTGTAGATCCACTTGGAAGTCACCACTGACTTCCATTCAGGTCTTGGGACTACATCCCAAACATCATTCTTCATGATCGACTGGTATTCTTCGATCATGGCATCCTTCCATTCTTTCTTTTCCGTTGCTTCTTCATAACTGGAAGGTTCTTTGTTCATAATATCACAGAGTAAGGAACATAGCTGGTATGCGATCTAGTTCTCTTCTTTGCTCTGTGTTCTTCTTCTAGAATGCCATATATTTCTACATCTTGAATGAGCTCTCTCACCCATGTAGGTTTCCTGTTGTGAGAGTTATTCTCATGAGTTGGATCTACAGGTATTTGTGGATCTTCAACTTCACGATCTGCTTCTGGAATTGATTCAGTCATGGTAGTGTCTTGAAATCTGTTTTCCTTTGGTTCTTCATGATCTTCAATAGGTGTCTTTCTTGATTTGATGAAGGCTGAGTTTTCATCAAATGTTACATCCCTACTGACATCAATCTTCTTGAACCCTGGAAATTATATTCTGTAAGCCTTAGAGCTTTCACTGTAACCCACAAAGATACCCTTCTTTCCTGAAGGATCTAGCTTTGTCCTCTTTTCCTTTGGAACATGTGTGTATACTGGACAGCGAAATATCCTGAGATGGCTGACCTCAAGTTTCTTACCGGTGAAGACTTCTTCTGGTGTCTTGTTGTCCAATATCTTGTGAGGTGTTCTGTTCTGCACATAAACAGTTGTCCTAGCTGCTTCTACCCATAGATGCATAGGAAGATCCTGGTCATGCAACATTTCCCATGCTACTTCCATGATTGTTCTATTCTTCCTTTCTGCAACTCCATTCTGTTGTGGATTGTAGGGAGCAGTCAACTCCCTCTTAATCCCTGAATCACTGCATAGCTTCTTGAAGTCACCTGAAGTGAATTCTCCGCCATTGTCTGATCTGAATGTCTTTATTTTCTTATCAGTTTGATTTTCCATCAAGGATTTTAATTCCTTGAACTTATCAAACACTTCATCTTTGTTCTTCAAGAAGTAAATCCAAGTTTTTCTAGAGAAGTCATTAATGAAAGAGACATAGTAAACATACCCACTCAGAGAATTGGATGACATCGGACTGCATACATCGGAGTGGATAATTTCCAAGATTCCTTTAGCTTTGCTTTCACTTCTTGGAAATTCCTTCTTAATTTTATTTCCTTTTGCACATCCTTTGCAAACACCTTCATGCTTTGTCTTGATTTCAGGAAGACCTTCTACAGCTTTGCTTGCAATTGGTAGTGCTCTATAGTGTACATGTGCAAGCCTTGTATGCCAAAGTACCTGTGAGAGCAAAGATTAGAACATATTCATCTTCACTTGATGAGTCATCTTCATCACTTCCTACTCTAGCCTTCTTCTTGCGAGGTTCATCATCCTCAGCAGCATGAGCATGATATCTTCTTTTGTTGTTTTTCTTCTTCTTATTGAAGTTGTTGTTGTTGTTGTCTTTCTTCTTCTTGGGACAATCTGCAGCAAAGTGTCCCTTCTCATTGCATGTGAAGCATCTAAGATCTTTCTTATCCTTATGATAATGGTGGTGTGAAGTTTTTCTGAAGTGGGATGGCTCCCTCTTGAACTTTCCTTTCTTGGTGTGTGCTGTGAGATCTTGATCTTCATTCCCCATCTTTTCTTCTCGTGCCACAAGCCTTGCTTATTCTTGTGAGCATTATTCCTGCAGTCTGCTGAAGGATACCAACTTATTTCTTGCACAGATTCCTTGGATAAAGGAATCCCATGACCTAGGTAGGCCATTCAGAGTGGTCATGACAACTTCACCATTCTCCACCATTTCATCCACCGCTTCTAATTCTTCCTTGATCTGAGAGACCCTAGAAAAATAACTTTGAATGGTTTCTCCATTCTGAAGCTTTACCCCTTTCAATTGATTCCAGAGAGTCATCTTCCGATTTATGTTCTTTCCTTCAAACAGCTTGGTCAAAGAGTCAAACATTGCCTTGGGTGTCTTTAGAGATGACACATGTCAAATGAGATGGTCCTTGATAGAATCTACAATGATCCTCTTTGCCTTGACCAAGTTCTTCTTGTGAAGATCCTTAGCCTCTTCTTCCTCTGGGACAGGGATCTCTTCACTTATATAAGTGTCCAACTCATTTTCTTCTAGGATTAACCCAATCCTATACTTCCATGCTCGGAAGTTATCAGCCCCTTCAAGCTTATCCTCAAGCTTGGTGTGGTGAGACATTTTTAAACAGTACTTCAAATGGAAATAGAAAAGATTTAGGTCTTACCACTTGATTTGCTGAAAACTAGATCTGGTCCCGGATTAGGGTTTGTTAGAGAAACCTTGAAAATTCAAAATGTGAATTTCAACTTTCTGAAAGGATAGAAAGATGCGCCTTGATGAGTTGATTAGCCTGGTGTATTCAGAATTTGAGATCTGCAAAGCTTCACCCTTCATAAATGCCTTTTAGTCTTCCCGGATTCACTAGGGAGGACCCTGAATTAGGGTTTGAGTTTCCTGTAGATTTACCCAGCCAAAAATATCAATCCAAAGCTCTAAACTTCGATTTTTCCAAGGAGCTTCCAGCTGTGTCTTCAGATTTCATAAATTCCTATTTTTGTGGAAACCCTAATTTTTAGGGCCAAAACCGAAAGTGCTCAGAACTGAATTCTGATTGGACAGAAAGATTCACCTTGCTGAGGAGAGTCAATCTATCATATTTCGTTTCCAAAATCTATGGAGAGAAACCCAATAAACAAGAAACCCTAGTTTCCGCCACTACATAATGTCTTCTTCTCAGGGAAGCTCTGATACCATGTTAATTTTTTAGCATTAATTCAATATACTCTAAGATATTTACTAATAGAATAATATGTATAGTATATCGATGCATATCAATCATAGAAAGCATATCAATCATAACAAGCATATCAATCATCACAAGATGCAAACATAAGAGACAATAGACACACAGAGTTTCTATGGGGAAAACACTAAGGTGAAAAACCCCACAACTTCCTCAGAGACAGATAGAGCAATAATACAACCAAAGTACAAACCAAGTACACAGAGATAGACTCCTCCTAGAAGCTGATCCTCCTCCTCACATGTGCACCACTTTCCGAGTGATGGATAAGTGAGTAATTAAGTGATCAAAATAGAGATCTCCCGATCTCTATTTATACTTGTCTTGAATGCCCAATAAAATTATGGGGCCGACTTGTCTAGCTTAGCATAATAACACAAGGTTAACTTAATCATGTCCAACCCCACACATGGTGGTCTAAGAACCCATCGACAAGTTACGACACTTGCGACACTTGTCAATACAAATGACGACACATCCATAGAGAGGAATAATAACATCTCTATAGGAGTACAATATACATAGATGAAATACATTCCGAAGTTACATATACATCAACAAAGAGGAAAGGGGGAATATGTGAGATTAAATCCTCTATTGCCAAGTGTCAACCTTAGAACTCACCCAATTGTTGCCATTTCCCTTAAATGAGCCAATTACTTCCTTTTTATTGTTTTATCCAATCAGTGACTACACGTGTGAGGTTGGTGAGGAAATTATTCTCATGTAGTTATGGAAGCATGGGATGAATATACTTCTATGACTAGTGTACAAGTCCTCTATTCTATGTTAAGAAGTTATGCCAGTTTTCTTTTCCACCATTCTCTCATATTTGGAGCCTGCCATCCATTTTTCACTATGCATATTTTGGACAACAATTTTACACTACACAAACTTCTTGTTTTTGCTATTCATACCATCACCATTACCAATTACCAGACTATGCATACCCATAAATTTGAATTTGGGAATAGAGCTACATATTTGAGGAGAAATAGATGGTTGTAGGTGAGCATAGAGGTTGGGAAAGCTAGGAACCCATACCCATTCAATTTTGATACTTCTACATGTGTGGGAAGCCATGTATTAATGCTATATGAGGTTCTCCAACATCATACAACATATTGGATTCTCATGGAATGCATTGGTAAGCACTATAAGTGTTGGATTTCCTAAGGGAATTGTGGATCATTGAATGGGAATGCCTTCCTTTTGTTGTGTGGGGAAGTTGGAAGGAGTGCCATGTCTATGATGGCTAAGCGAGATTCTTGTAGAGCTCTGGATGAGCATTTGGCTAAGCATTGAGAGTAATATGGGTTGTGGGATGATAGATAACATATTGTAGGTGTTTCCTTCGCGTTGGTGGTCTCATAGCCCAGCTTGGGGGTGGCATATCAACATAAAGAGTATATGTTGGACATAGTGCCTATGGTTGGGTGGAAAATTGCTCTTACAAAACTAGTTGTTTGGATCTTCTTTATTTAAAGACAAGTATTCTATTTGTATTATAATGTGAAATGATTTTATTTTATTCCTATGATAAATATGGTGTATATGCATGATGTGTGTGTGTGGATAGAGTTTATTTCGCTATGTTTTTAATTATGCATATGCACATCCATTTTATTGTTTATGAATTTCATATTATGCCCATGGGGCGAAATTTAGAGGCCTGAAATTTGTAAATCTCTACTTCATTGGTCAGAATGATGCATGAGGACATGACATAGGGTATCAAAGTGAGGTTGTACCACTGAGGCTACATGGGATATAATTCATAGTCACATGCATACAATCGGAGTTGCGTAGGAAGTGTTGAGAAACATTTTTATAAATATCATGCATTTAATTAACCGATGGTGTTTTAATTGAACCCATGAGTTCAATATGTGATCTACCAACATGAATGGTAGATTGGGTTAAGTAAATTTAGAAAATTTGGAATGATAGAGTTATAGGTGAGACAAATTTCAATTTTTTTGTGCAACAAATGTATTTCAAGAATGAAGGAAATCAAAATTTTGTTTATTTATGAAAATATGAAAAATTGGGAAATTTGAGATGGATCCCACCCATGTCATATGGGAAGGGGGTATGACATAGTCCATCCCCATCAAATGAATGTGTATCTAACCCAATGTCCAAATTCGGATAATTCTATCAAATAGCATGTATCAGGGATGTAAGAGTTCATTCGTCGGTTTAATGCATGGAGTAATCAAAACCATTTGATGATATCTTGGATGGCATCATAGTTGTTCGATGAGAAGAGCCCCATTGGTGATATATTATCAAAGGAAATTATGCTAGTGCATTGGAGGAAATTTCAAGAGAGACAAAGATCAGAGGAAATTTCGTCAATGCACAAGAGCAAAGTTTGACAATGCATTGGAGGAAAGTATGATAGTGCATTGGAGGAAATTCCGATAATGCATTAGATGAAATTCTGAGAGTGATTGGAGGAAAGTACGATAGTGAGTCAAAGGGAAGTCCAAAAGTGATAGGAAGAAGAGTCCGATGGACCAAGTTTGATGTTATATTGGAAGTGTGTCCTCGGAGATCCGTGACATAGATATTGGCGGAAGGCTTGATAGATGGGGTTGGATGGTGTATTAAATTAGTGCTATTGGGGATTCCTCATTAGAAAATGTCATGATAGTATCGGGAAAATTCCCAATGGATAAGGTCCAATAACATATCAGAGATGTTATATCAGAATGTGATATTGAAAAATATCGCGATAGCATTGGGGAAAGTATCGATGGAGACGGTTTGATATTAGATATCGACCACCAGGATGCACCACAATGGGAAATACATAACAAGTTCAAACAAGGATATCTAATGAAGGTCATCGGAAATGTTGAAAAAATATAAAAAATAATAATCTGGAGCATGAAAATTGTTTTGGCCATAACAAGAGAAGTTTAGCTTGGAATATGATGAAATATGTTGTGTTTAGACACCATTGATGAAGGATATTGAACTGTCAGTGAGGGGATTGGGATCATTTTGCTCCAATTTGATAAGAAAATTGAAATACTGACTTTTGAAGATCAGTGTCTAAGAACTTGATGGGGGCCTTTTTTGGGGTGAAATTGATATAGTGTAGTCGTGGACTAGGCACACAGATAAATTTGGAGGATTGTGGCGAAATTCCCAAAAATGTGAATTTGAGGTGTGAAAGAAGGCTAAAATTCACTATTCCGAAGCACTCTTTTTGGATTTTGGAAAGCTTGGAAGAAGTCAATACCAAAAATTTACAAAAGTCGACTCAGGCTTCGGGTCAGAAATCTGAAAGTTTATGAGTGATACTTGTTATGTGTATTATCAGCGCCCAATATAATTTTTTTCTATTTCCTACTATATTTTCTTCTACAAGTAGCTAAATTTGGTCTCTAAAGCTAATTGCACCTATAGGAAATGTGTAGAATTGGGAAAAAATAATAGTTTTAGAAGGTTCTGACTTTCAGCTCCGAGATCAGAATGAAGCATAAAGATATACATATAAACTATTATCCATATGGGAATGAATGGGCATAATCATATTCTGAATGGGGTCAGATTTAGATGTTTCAGATATTTGAACAAAAAAGTGCATGTAACCTTTCTTTGACAAAAAAATCAATTTGGGTAGTTCCTAGAATGCATGAAAATTAATTTGTGAATTTTTAAAGAATGTAATGAAGCTAATAAATGTGTTTATATGAACACTTTTGTAGATACAATATCACATCAGGGGCAGTAAGGGATAATATTTAGTATAGTGCAAGCTGCAAATATTTTGTCTTTGTTGGGATAAGGAAATTATCATCATGGATGATGCAAATGATCCTGATGTAGCTGAAACAAATGTCATTGGAGAAAATATATAGATTGAGAATGTAGAGACAAAATCCAATGGCCAAAGAAATCAAGTAACTCCCCCAAACATTGCAGAAACCATGAGGACTCTAAGAGTGGAACTATAGAGATGTAGAGAAAATAATGAGAGGCTGCTCAAAGATTGAGAAGATTAGAACTAGATGAACGAAACCCTCCAAATATTAACATGCATTCAAAAGAAGATTCACCCAGGATAACACTCATGAAATGAGGCAAAGAGTGGGGGTATATCAAGGAGGAAATCTCACAAGAGGTCCCATAGCTCAAGAAGGGTATCTAGAGAGAGGACATGCACCCAAGATTTCTCTTCTAGTGAGGCATTTCCTCTAAAGACTCCACTGAAGAATCAAGATACCCATTTCATATAAATAAGAGGAAGAGGCCTATTAAGGACAACTCACATGGGGAATTTCTAAAGGCCAAACCTCCTAATTTTGATGGTGAATCCAAATTAGGTCAAGGAGCTGAGGCCTAGCTTCTTGGGACGAGGAAGTATTTCCAAGTTCAAGATTACTCCAATAATATGAAGGAAAGGGTGGAAATAGTTAATATGAATGAAATAACATCTATATGGTGGTACCACCTTTGGAAAGTCAAGAATATTAATGTGTGGAAGCAATTCAAGAAATGCTTCAAGCAAAAGTACCTCTCTTATAGATACTATGATGAAAAAATGAAAGAGTTCCATGAGTTAAAATTGGGACAAATGATGGGAGGAACATGCCAATAAATTCTTGGATTTGTTGAGTTATGGCAAGTATATCAGAGATGATAAGGTTAAAATTCAACGTTTTCTCAATGGATTATCTAGTCCTACAAGGGCCAAATTGAGTTTGATGAACCTCAAAATTTGGATGAAACCATAAGGAAGGCTAAGTATTGTTATGATCAAAGAAAAAATAGCAAAAAATTCCATAAGGTATGGAAGGAAAAGAATAAGGATAAGTTTGGCCAAAGAAAGAAAGGGTTCAAGCCTGCTCATTTCATAAATCAACAAAGGAAACCACCATAGGGTGTGACTAAGCCAACTAGGATGGATGGGAGGCAAGCCAAAGGATCCAAGAGAGCCACTTCAATGTTGGGGGTGTGGAGAGGACCATATGCTTAGAAAATGCCCACATCAAAATGGGAGTGCCAAGCAAGTTCACAACATCTAAGAGGTTGAAATTCTGGGTCAAGTTTCCAATGAACTAGTGTTTTGAATTTGTTTAATTTTAATCACTTTTCTTTGTCTATTCTTCTAGTTTCAGTTTCTTTGTCTTCCATATCCATTGTTTTTTGACTCTTATTGTTTAAATTTTTCAATCCTATTACCTCATACCTTTTATTCTTTTCTTCTTCTTCTTATTTCATTTTCATAGTCTACTCCTATTGGTTTTTTCCATTTTATTTTGCTTTGTTTCTACAATTTGGTCCCAATTGTTTCATACGATTGCACTAGTGCTTCATTAATATAAGTACATCGGTTCTTAATATTTAAATTGTTTGCACTTGTGTGTTTTAAACATATAAGCATACCATTTAAATTGCATACATTGGTTCTTTTTATTTATATAAGTCCCCAATGCGTATTTTATGTTATAAAACATCGATACTTATTATCCTTGTTAAACACACCAGTGCATACCTTTCACACATATGGACCAATGCTTATATTACCATTTTCATTGTTTTGTCTTGTAAATTTAATGGTGATGATAAATACTACTAGATTTTCATTTTCTATGAACTTTAGTACACTTTATATACATAATAACACCAACGCAAATTATATACATAATGATCCCGTGCAATTATCACTTGAGCACCATGATAACATGTGTTGATAACATTGAGAAGCATTGGGGAAGTTTATTAGATAAAAGGCACTGATTTGTAATTTATCACAACATAAAAGGAACCTCAAGGTTATGATTTACATGTGCCCCAAACTATTGAGTGAGTTCAAAAAAGTAAAAATACACCAATATATCTATATTCTTTTTTAAAATTTTCAATTAATCATAAAAAATCAAATAGTTTTTTTAAAAGTATGGATATTTGAATTTGAATTATTGCATTTGGATATAATGATTGTATTAATATGTTATACATCCAATTACATATCTTTTCATTACAATATTTAAGCATCCATATATTTAATCAACAATATAACATTACAACATTGGACAATGCAGAAGAATAAGAAACTCATTTTATTATATATGAATAAGAGAACCTTCGTTATACAAAATGGGACAACATAAAGGTCCACAATAATCAAAATGTCAATATGAAATTGTTACACTTATTGGTAACATGTGGTCATCCAATTGGGACAATATGTCCAATACATTAAACAAAATGTATGATTTTCACAGAAAAAACATTTAAAAACATATAACTTGTAAGAACATTAAATTATATTGATTGACACTCTTCACTCGAACATGTGTCATTGCTATAGCTACTTGCATGCCTCATTTATTCATTACTTGAGTTATTTGACCCAATCTTTTGTTGATTGGATTGATTTTGTTTCTCCTCTTCATTTTCCACCTACAAACATAAAAATAAAGTGTAATGATCATATCTACATTTTAATATAATATACATGTTTGTGTAATTCATAAATCATAACATAGCAATAAGTGATTCATAAAGAATACACATCCTGTCAAAGCCATTCTTGTGACATCTCTCAACAACTCTTATGTTGGCTCCACTCCAATCTATTTCCTATGAGTTTTATATGCCATGACAAAAGTATTGATATAATCAATATACGTATTTATTCTTGTTCCATTAATTATAAATGAGGGAACTAAAACAACATAGATATTTACAAAGTATACAATTAACTTTTGATATTGCAACATATACTCACACCCATACATAACCCAATGTTAATCAATTCTTCTGTTATAAACCTAGGCAGGAATAATATGGGGTACCTAAGGGGAATAAATGATGTAATGAGTACCCAAAAGGGAATAAACTATGTAATGTGTACCCAATGGGGGTAATTATTGTAATGTGGCCATTAATAATGGAATATGGTCCACGTGGTGGTTGGGGTTCAATTAGAAGAAATAATATAATGACAAGGAATAAACCCCTATGTATACTCATGATAAAGTATAAATAGAGATGAGTATCATTGTATTAGTCACGTTGAATATTATTATTGTACAAGCATGGATTGTGGAGTGATTCCTTCCTTAAGGAGAATTTGATGGTGTTATCCTACCTTAAGGGTTTCTCTATATCTTGGTGCTATTCTTATGGTGAATGCATTTTGGTTATTTCTGAAGTTTATGTGTTCTATATCTTTGTTGTGATTCAATTTATGGGTTAGGGATCGCTCCAAGTGGTATCAGAGCTCTTTACTTGGCATCAAGTGGATAATTTTTTTCTTTCTTCTTTTTTGAAAAAAATTTAGGGAAAATTTGGGTGGCGATTTTCATATCAAATTTTGAAACTTTTGGTGCATATTCAAAAGAAAAAAAATGTAGATCTGAATTACTCTCACAAAAATACACAATTTCAAAAACAAAATCATCCCATTTGGAGTTTGAAAAGTGGATATCTCTCTGATTTAAAATCAGTTATTTTCAGAATTTCAGTGATGACCACGAAGATTATATAGCGAATATCTTCTGACAAGGTCCCCATATTTCTATTCTTCTTGCGTTGGTAGATGCAGAGTGGTTGTTCCGGTTCCAAACATAGGTTATAATAGAAATTTTGAGCAAGAGTGACCGAGTTATGGCCATTTTATTTTTTTCGGCTCAAAACCCTAGTTGCAACAAGAAGTAAGTGGATTTTTTCAAACCCTAGTTCTACTTTTGAGGATATGGAATACACGAGGCATTTCATAGGAAAATATGATGGGTTTAACATTGAAGAATGCTTAAAATACTGGAAGAAAAGATGGAGAAACTTGTGGAGTGTTTGTATCGACTCTTATTTCAAAGATGATGCTAAGGTATGGTGGTTTTCACTAGACTATGGTAAGAGAAAAACACTTTTTGATGAAGACCATGAACAAGTCCTTTTAGAAAAGTGGTCTCATGCCGAGAATAAATATCAAGTGGGACATAAGGGTCTATATTCTATATTGAAAGTTCATGGATGTATTTAAAAGGAGAATATTCTTGTTTCGATTAGCCCTAGTTGCAAGCATAATTTGATCCATTTTAATTTGGACAAAAAATTGCAAGTTCCTACCCAACATATTCAAAGAACACAAGTTGATGGTGAAACATTTCAAATTTTTAAATATTTGAAGATTAGTATGGATAAATATGTGTTGCATTAAGATTTTTATGCTTTAGATATGGATAATGTGGATGTTATTTTGGTATATCCTTGGATGCAATCAGTGGGTACAATTAATATTAATGTAGAAAATCATTTTTAAAGTTGTGGTACAAGAGAAAGAGAATTACATTGAGGGATATGTCTCTTACAAAACAAAAAGAGACCCGGAAGGCACAAGATGAAGTCTCCATTGGGAAACTAGTTGCAGTAGTTAATGACACATTATATGAACAATCTATGGTGGACACAGAAGAAGAGACTATAGAATCCCATGAAGAAAATTCCCAGGAAGGGTGTATACAAGAAGAAGAATCTAAGGAGCTGCATGATTCCAAGGAATCACATGTTTTGAAGTCAGAGAAAGAGGTACCCATCGTTTAGGTCACTGCATATCGCCACCCACACCATTTTTAGAATCAACAATCATCAAGGAAAATTTGGGAGTGCCAACAAACCAACTATGGACCACGATGGAACCAATGAAGAAAGCAATATGGAGATGCATGTAGAACTACGAGCAATAAAATGAGATACCAAAGGAGTGCAACAACATCTTGGAACCATAGGGACAAAAATCAAGAATAAGGAAGAGAGCAAGCAGTTAGACCATGTATTCACATTCCACTCGGATGGATGGATACTCGTGCTTGGTATTAGTTGACTAATTCTCTTATTCGATCTTATTATATGTCTTCCTCTCATGTTTCAAGGACGAAACATTTTTAAGGGGGGTGTAATGTTATATACATAGGGGGAAATAATATAGGATACATAGGGGGAATATATGATGTAATGGGTACCCAAAATGGAATAAGCTATGTAATGTGTACCCAATGGGGGTAATTATTTCAATGTGGCCATTAATAATGGAATATGGTCAATGTGGTGGTTGGGGGTTAGTTAGAAGAAATACTATAATAATAAGGCATAGACCCATAAGTATACTCATGAGAAAGTATAAATAGAGATGAGTATCATTGTATTAGTCATGTTGAAAATTATTATTGTACAAGCATGGCTTGTGGAGTGATTCCTTCCTTAAGAAGTATTTGATGGTGTTACCCTACCCTAAGGGATTCTCTATATCTTAGTGTTATTATTATGGTGAATGTCTTTTGGTTATTTCTGAAGTTTAAGTGTTCTATATCTTTGTTGTGATTCAATTTCTAGATTAAGGATCACTGCAAGTGGTATCAAAGCTCTTTCCTTGGCATCAAGTGGATAATTTTTTTCATTCTTCTTTTTGAAATTTTTTTTAGGGAAAATTTGTGTGGTGACTTTCATATCAACTTTTGAAAATTTTGGTGCATATTCAGAAGAAAAAGATTGCAGATCTGAATTACTCTCACAAAAATACACAATTTAAAAAACAAATCATCCCATTTGGAGTTCGGAAAGTGGAGATATTTCTAATTTAAAATCAGTTATTTTTCAGAATTTCGGCAACGACTGCGAAGATTACAGAGTGAATATATTCTGACAAGGTCCCCATATTTCTATTCTTCCTGCGTTGGTAGATGCAAAGTGGCTGTTTTAGTTCCAAACATAGGCTACAATAGAAATTTGGAGCAAGAGTGACCGAGTTATGGTCATTTTAATTTTTTCGTCTCAAAACCCTAGTTGCAACAAGAAGTAGGTGGATTTTTTCAAACCCTAGTTATACTTTTGAGGATATGGAAAACATGAGGTATTTCATAGGACAATATGATGGGTTTAACATTGAAGAATGCCTAAAATATTGGAATACAAGATGGAGAAACTTATGGAGTGTTTGTATCGACTCTTATTTCAAATATGATGCTAAGGTATGGTAGTTTTCACTAGAGTATGCTAAGAGGAAAACACTTTCTGATGAATATGTTGAACAAGTCCTTTTAGATAAGTGATCTCATGCCAATAACAAAGATCAAGTGGGACATAAGGGTGTATTTTCTATATTGAAAGTTCATGGATGTATCCAAAAGGAGAATATTCTTATTTCGACTAGCCCTAGTTGCAAGGATAATATCATCCATGTTAAGTTGGACAAAAATTGCAAGTTCCCACCCAACATATTCAAAGCGCACAAGTTGATGGTGAAACTTTTCAAAATTTTAAATATTTGAAGATTACTATGGATAAATATGTGTTGCATTCATATTTTTATGCTTTAGATATGGATAATGTGGATGTTATTTTGGGATATCCTTGGATGCAATTAGTGGGTCTAGTTAATATTAATGTAGAAAATAAGATTTTAAAGCTTTGGTACAAGTAAAATAAAATTACATTGCAAGATATTTCTCTTACAAAACAAAAGGAGAGCCATAAGGCACATGATGAAGTCTCTATGGGCGAACTAGTTGCAGTAGTGAATGACATATCAGATGAAAAGTTTGTGGTGGAATCGAAGGAAGATACTATAGAATCCCATGAAGAAAATTCTCAGGAAGGACATCTACAAGAAGAAGAATATAAGGAGCTACATGATTCCAAGGAATCACATGTTATGAAGTTAGAGAAAGAGGTACCCATCATTCAGGTCACTGCATATCACCACCCACACCACTTTGAGAAGCAACAATCATCAAGGACAAGTTGGGAGTTCCAACAAACCAACTATGGACCACAATGGAACCAACATAGAAGGTAATATGGAGATGCATGGAGAACTACAAGCAATACAAGGAGATACCAAAGGAGTGAAACAAGATCTTGGAACCACAGGAACAAGAATCAAGATCAAGGAAGACAAGAAGCAATTAGACCATGTATTCACATTCCACTTGGATGGATGGATGCTCATGCTTGGTATTAGTTGACTACTTTTCTTAGTCGATCTTATTATATGTATTCCTCTCACGTTTCGAAGATGAAACATTTTTAAGGGGGGTGTAATGTTATATACCTAGGGGGAATAATATGGGGTACCTAACGGGAATGCATGATGTAATGGGTACCCAAAAGGGAATAAAATATGTAATGTGTACCCAACGGGGGTAATTATTGTAACGTGTCCATTAATAATGGAATATGGTCCATGTGGTGGTTGGGGGTTAGTTAGAAGAAATAATATAATAATAAGGCATATACCCCTAGTTCTATATATTTGTCGTGATTCAATTTCTGGGTCAAAGATCACTATATCTTCACATGGAATTTTTTTATATGTTAACACACGTTTTTCTCCCTTGTCATCCGATCTTATGTGATGAATGGGTTATTTTCTTTTGCAACAAAACAAATGAAAATTAGTACTTCTTGCAATAATTAAATTAAATGTACATAAAATAAAAACACTTAATTACACACGTTTGATGCACATTTTCGTTGAGATGGATTCTTCTATGTTGTAATTATGTTCATTTCTTACCTATATCATTGTACACTTTTTTGAACATCCCTACCAACATGTTTTAGATATCACCTCATTTGTGCTTTGGAATTTTTATAATCTTCTGGAAAAATGAAAAGTTCCAAAAAAATGTTTATATTGATATGAAAGTAAATATAGCCAAAATACTAATTTTGTAATTTTTCGTAGTAGCATATACATATTGCAGAAAAAATATGCTTAGGAATAATACCTTTTAATTATTCTTTTATGTTATTATTTGTTTTTATTACTACAAGTGTGAGATGTCTCATTAACCATTTTTCAAGAAATTCTTGTTGTAGTTTATATATAATCTGATTCTTTGAGTCATTGGATTGATTTTTGTATTCAAATTAAGGTTTTATGGGTATTTTGAAGTATCCATTACAATAGATACTATGGAATACCCAAAACACCTTAATTCAAATTCATGCAACCGCATAACTCTTAGATATGATATTTTTGTATTGCAAGTGTAAACTATTTCTATGCATTCCTTTCATTAATTCTCAGCACCACTCTAGATAAACTGATGATCAATTCATCATTATTTACACCCTTCATAATTTTTATCTTCTTAACATGGCATTCTCTTCTCTTGCTATTGCTCCCTGTACAACATTCACCAAATGTGAAATAAAGTGTTTTAAACATGTTAGTGTCTATTTTTAATAAATACAATATTATTAAAAATTCAAAAATAAACTTCATGTTGATTACCTTTTGATTCACCTAATTCATCTCTTTGCAATGATTCCATCAAGGTTTTGCACTCTTTTGCACTGAGATTGTAAACAATCTTATTGAGTTTCTTCAATTTTTTGTTCTACATGACACATACTAATTGATACACATAATTTAAACTTATATATAATTCAAATATATTAATTTTATATTAAAATTTAAAATAACATGCCTTGTTCTCTTTTTGGCATATGTTCCCATTATGCTTATTGGAACAAGCTATTTTCCTTGTTCTATAAAACCTTTTCTACCAGTAAAGGGCTCGCATCATAAAATAAAGAAACTATGAAATATGTTTTACAAATAAATTAAATTATTTCTAGCTAAAAATATTTTCAGCTTTATCAATGCATATTATGCATGTATACGCACCAATGCATATTACATAGGAATATGCACATGCATATGTTTTTTTTTAAATTCAAATAAATCTATAGTGTACTGTCGTGCTCTTTATAAAAAGATCACCAGTCAATTATAATTTATAGTACACTCCAATTACCGTGAATTTTTTTTCTTCAAAAAACTATCAAGGATAGGTTTTGGGATCTAATGCCATAATTGGTCCCATTGCAATAGATGTACAATGCCCCATGTATAGACACACAAAGCCATTAAATAATTAGTGCTTAGAACAAAAATGTTTCATTGAGAAATAATAGAGAGGGTGAATCCTAATTATAAAGTTTACAACCACATAAAACAGAGGGGAAGCAACAATAAAGCTAGAGTTTCTAGCATTCAAGGTAACTATGAAAGCTTTTTATTTTCTTCAAAATGCATTGCAAATATTAATAGGAATATTAAAAATTAATCAATATTTTTGAAACAATTAAGGTGAAAATTGAGATGAATAGTAATAAGTTACATAGTTGAAATTTATCCTTTGTAGGGTTGTATGTCACCTCCAATCCATTACAAATTTGGCTCTTCAGAAAAATATAGCACTCCAATGTCCTACCTAGTAAATCCCTCTTGCACAAGTCTCCCCTCAAAATTTTGACAAAAGAATGAAATAGTGATTAGCGTTTCTATTATTAAATCACTTTTATAAAATTAAATTACAACTGATTTTTTCGTTGGATATTTTAGTTCATTGATGTAGAGAGTGTGCACTGTTTTTTTTCGGAAATTTGGTTCACCTATAATAATAAAGCACATTGGTGTTTCTATTTAAATCACACTAATACACAACAAATATAAAATCACACTATAATAATATATTACAACAAAAAGAGTCTAGTGGGCTAGCTGCAAGTAGGCGTCATGGGGTCAAGTTCTTAGGCTAGTTACCTATGTGAATGTTGGAGCCCTCACTCGATGTCCCTTTCAGGTCAGGTTGTTAAAATTGCAACCAAACAGTTTACCCTGGGTACCATCCTTGAAATGAGGGGAAGTGATCAGAGGGTTTCCCATGGTGTGTATTCCATTGAAAAAATATATTACAACAAAATAAAATAAAAACAAATATCCACTATTAAAACTTAGTAGATATTTGATTTTGTAGAAGTTGTTGTGGATGTTTTTTTTTTGTGCTTAACATAGATTAGCACATTGACATGGTCTACTTTATGTATGCACTGGTACAATAATATGAGATAAACACATCGGTTAAAAATATGAAATAAACACATCGGTTAGAGTAAAAATCCCTTCGAGTGTCTATTTGAAGCTAAAATGTTACATATATCATAAAATTTCTTCTAAGAATACAAAGACATAAATTACAATATTCCATAGTCCATACACAAGTTAAACTCACAACATACAGTTAAAAATTGTTTCAAAATTCTATTTGAAGTTAGATTGTTATATGATTCTCAATTTTTTTTTGAAGAATTTATACACATATTGATTGTTGAATATTTGACTCAAATGCAGAGAGAAAAAGTTTTACTACCAAATAGTCAATTCTTTAGATTCCAACTCATCCCATATTGCTAAAAATTGATCAAGTTATCCTCTTCCATTTGCAGTAAGTTCCAATTTTATTTATATTTTGATTATCTAATTAAATTAATGTCATTTATGCATATGAATATGAATAATTATGCCTTAAATTTTGCAGGATCTTGATTTGGAATTGGGTTCAAATGCATAAATTATTCCACTAGTCAAAAAACATGGCAAGCTCTTATTAGGAGCAAGATACTGCAAGCAGCCGGTAGGTGAAAATGGAGAGTGAATTTACCCCACCAATTGTAACATTCCATATTCTAGCCACCAACTTTGTTCAATGGCTATTTACCATCAACTAGATCTCTTTTATGACACACAAGTAGTATTTGGTTGTTCAAAATGTATGGGTTGAAGGAAAACCTTCGGTGTGTCACAAAGTCTCATTATATTACACTTAATGATCAACTACCCAATGTTGATAGTTTAATACCTCCCACTATAGTAAAAAAATAAAATACGTGATATAGAAAAGACATGTAGGAACACTTCCATATGCTCCTTTTTTGAAAAGTTGGAAGTCAAAACAACTACGTTTTGTCTAAAATTGACCAAATCGTCTCCTTCAATTGAGTAAACTGTAACATCCCTACTTTACCCTTACCTTTTTGTAATAAAAATGTGTTGTACATTTGTTTCTGGTAAGGATCTCAAGGCCAAGGCCCCACCAGTAAACTTTGTAAGTATGTGGCTCAACTCCTAAAGTCACAAAGTGTAAAGCTTGGGAGATTAAGACCAGTGATGCATTTAGACGACGACAACGCAACCCATTGGAAGAAGGTGAGAACAAGGGAAAGTCTCGAGAGTCTAAAAGTATAGGAGTCTTTAGGACATAATTATTAGGGTTGGATCTGTGAGTGTTTTTCTAAGAATTTCTTACAACGTTTTAATATGAGGATATAATACTTCGTTATTAAATGAATGGGAAAACACTTACGACTTATGCATTAACATGACGCTATTACCTAAAGTTTTTATCCTATTCCGATAGGAGTGCTAGGAAGAACAATATGTTGATAAGCTCAGCTTATTAACCAAATGATAAGTATACTTAACTATAATTTATACTTTTTTTTAACAGAAATGACTAAAAGCATGGATTATATATAAAAAAGGAGAATTACATCAAAATAGACTGATCAGATTGCTCCCATGAAAGAAAGACAACCATCAATCCAAATTCATCATGTTCCAGCTAATAATTAGCATGATACCTTTCTGTCTCGTGGAAACTATAACATCTAACAAACTATCCTAGAAGGAGTATGCAAAAGAAGAACATTTATGACAGTCTGCCTTATACATAATCTGGGCATTGAGCCCAACCAAGATGCCAACAAAACAACTAGAGCCTAAACTGAAAGTAGCAGAGTTCCTGTGCATAGTGATAGAAAGCATATATAACATAAATAAACTAGAAATCCAACCCGTGACCAGAGTTGACAAGCTGCTAGCGAGGACCAACTTCCATGGTCGTGCCCACAGAGTCCGCAACCATATTATTTTTAGTGCTAAGGTCCACGAAATTACTAGTTGTTGCCATGAACTTCTGCAGCTTCTCCATCTTTTGATTGATGTCTTCGAGCTCATTGCCAAATACTTTGATATTTTGGACCTTGCGGGGGTAGGCCAGACCCAAGGTTTCCTCCAAATGCTCTATTTTTTCAGCCACACATATATTATAAGATTTGACCTCAGAGTGGGAAACAGTTGCAAAGTTATAGAGACGAGATATTACCTTCTTGAACTCAATGTTTTCCCCATGAACCATTCTCACCTGCAACTCCAAATCCTGCAAACGATCCAGGAAATCCACCTCAAACTTAGAAATACTGCGTTTCCCGTCCTGCCCGATGACGTTCCCTACCGCTACGTGCCTTCGGCAGGGGCCAAGTCCAGGGTGGCTCTCGAGCTCTATTGAATCGCCCCACCTTTCTTCTGGATGTACTCCCCTACCACACCCAACATTGGAGCCTCATCCTGTCTTGCAACATCTTCCACAGGTGGGATTCTCATCCCCCTGATAACGCCCAATACCATGGAAATAGTGCTCCCCACCATGCCCTACTCCATGATGAGCCATTTCCCTACCAACACAGAGACCGTTCCAAAAAACAAACAACAAACGCAGACCCAAACCGAACAGGGCGACGAGAAGACAGGAAACAAAGGAATGAGTTTTGGGGAAATCCCGGAGGTGAGTTTTTATCAAGCCAAAGAGTCCTCATGCCAACCAACTGGAAGTACTCTGTGGATCATTAACTTCATGCATGCGAGGGGAGTGATTGAGGGGGGAAAGAGTCGTCAATTCTCCAAGGGATAGATCCCAAAAAATTTCAATTATGATGCTAATTAAATGAGTAAAGTCCATAAATGAGGGAGGGGGTACAATGTAGGGTCTTAGGACTTAGCCCAAATTCCAACTCTTGGTTTAAGGAATCCAAGAATTTTCCAAAATATCATTATCGAGCCTTAGGATGCCATAAGCAAGCTCGACTCCAATATTCGCCATCTTGTCCGCTTTCTCGTTCAACCCTCGCAGAATATGAAGGAAGGTGAGCTCATGGAATTCGATATTGATGCATTGAAGAAGGTGATGCATTTTGGAGATGGAGTCTTTGCTTTTGGCAATAATATGCGTGGCTTCTCTGATTATGATTAGAGAGTCTCCGAGAACTGTGAGTTTCTTAATTCCCAGGCTGCTTGCAGTCTCAAATCCTTTGATGAGTCCTAACCATTCCACTGCATTGTTGGTCTTCCTCCCAATGCCCCAGGCAAAGTATTTCTTCTTGTTCCCCATGGAGTCTAGAATTACTCCCCCCGCACCTGCCAACCTTGGATTTACCTTCGATGAACCATCAAAAAATGAAATGCTACACTCCCGTTGAGCCATCCATTGCTGGAGCTCATCGTTGTCAATTCTAAGCTGCCATGTCAAATGCCTCACATTCTTGAGTGGTGTAGATCGGATAGAGGAGGGATACTGCAAAAGAAAGTCTTCCATCCAGTTTCTTTCGAGAATAGACAGGGGCTCCTGCTGAATACTAGACATCTTTCACGAAGAAAGGACTTCAACCCAGAGGGTCTTTGCAGCAATATAAACCTTTCTAGGATTGGCGACCAAGCCTTCGAAGATCTCTTTGTTTCTTGTTGTCCAGACCTTCCAATTGATAAACCTTGGGAGAGATTCCCAAGCTCTGGTGAAATACGGCTTTCTTAAGAAGGAGCCATGGTAGAAGTCCTTCCAACAATTAAATAAATCGCTACAATTTGTAGGCATCACCAAATTAACGCCTAAATTTCTAATTGCAAGGTTCCAAACCTCAAGCGTGAATCTATAGTTAAGGAAGAGATGATCTATTGAATCCTCAATGTCTTTGCATAATATGCATCGAAGAGGCCCCTCGATTCCTCTTTTTCTTAGATTGTTTGCAGTTAACGTTTTTCTATGAGTGAGAGTCCAGTAAAAAACTTTCACCTTGGGGAGACTGTCTTTACACCAGACCTTAGCCCAGTTTATATCTCCAGCACCTCCTTCCTTTCTCGGTTGAACATGTTGATAGCATTCCTTCACCGAATATGCTCCTAATCTTCCCCAACCACGTCTGTCTTTGAGGTTGCTACTAATAGGACATTGCTCTTGTAAAAGGAGGAGAAGGGAATTGTAATATTCTTGCAGATGGGGGGGAGATCTAAATCCTTCTAGCCAATCCAACGACCACTGCTGGACCAGATGGAGATATTAAACAAAGAGTGAAGATTGCACCTGTCCATCCAATTTTTGAGATGACTCAGTTCAACTATAAGTTATACTTGACTATAAGTCATCTTAAGAAATAAATAAGTATGTATATATAATATATATATATGAGTGGGCTTATTTAAATGAAATAAATAAATATATATATATATATATATATAGATATAGATATATCTATGTATATATAGATATATCTAGATATATCTATATATACATAGATATATCTATATATACATAGATATATCTATATATACATATATATATCTATATATAGATATATCTATATATACATATATATATCTATATATAGATATATCTATATATATATATATATATATATATATAGATAGATATATATATCTATATATATATATATATAGATAGATATATATATATATCTATATATCTATCTATCTATCTATCTATCTATCTATCTATATCTATATATATATATATTAATATATATATATATATATATTAATATATATATATATATATATATATATTAATTCAATTGTTATGAGATAGTTGTGTGGTTTTATTCGAGTATACTTTGCTTATTTCATTTCAATAAATACACTCATATGTGTCTCTATTATATATATATATAATATACACAAATGGAAAGATAAATATAGGAATATACATATTGTGTAATTTATGGAGGCGCACTACCTAGTTTTTCTATTAAAGAGCTGGTCAAGTGTTACTCGGATCATGGGTAGTTAGGTAGATTGAGAAAAATTAGGGAGCTTGTATCCACTGCCACTTGTATCCACACCCCCTTTTGTAAGTCTACCACGTGTCATAACATTGAGAACAAGACCCTCCTTCATAAGGAAGAGCGGGGAATCGAGAAGGGGGGGGGAGCCCATTCGGGTTTATTTTCTGTGATAAACATTTTGATATTGAGTGGAGAAGGCGAAGCTCTGTAGAGTAAGCCGATCTTGTGGAGTACTGGAAAAATCTTGGATAGGGTTTCTACAAGAGTTGATATGCAACTCGATTAAGTTTCTTTCATTCGTGATGTTTGATATGCTGTGTTTCTTTATGTATTGGCCACGTGAAATACATATTTGTTGTGTTCCTTTATGTATTCAACTACATGAAGTTCTCGACATGGGATACATTTATATGCTGTGTGTTTTATGTATGGGCTGCGTGAAGCTTCGGGGAAGGCTGAGGAAGCCAATCCCATTTCTTGTCGATGTATATCTACATTGAGGAAGCCCGACCCCTGAAGAGTTTCACCGTGGATTAATGTTGTGCTAATAAACATGTGGACATCTGTTCTTTTGACTTGTTGCATCGTATGTGCAGACTAACGGGAAGGGAAGGATAGGAAGCCTGATCCCTATTTATTTTTCCACTAAATACTTTTTATTGTTTGTTGCCTCTTTGTTTTATATATTGCACAGATATCATTCAAAAAAAAAAACCTATCGCTTATTCTCGCTAATATCCATGTGAATCTCAGCCAGCTGGTGCTAATGTTGAGCTGAATACAGATGATTGCAGCGAGAATGCAGAGACCCATGAGGATCCGGACCAGTGTTGAGGTTTCTGTTTTATATACCTGCTTATATAGTTTTTTTTATGTTGACCTAACCTTTCTCTTTACCTTATCTCAGCATAGATCCTCTAGGAAACTTTTCCCTTATAGATCCGAGATCGACATGTAACCGATTTCTATTGGAGATCTGCTTGTAACTTTTGCGTTTACTCCAGTGGATTCATGAAACTCGAACCATGCCTGTGCTCAAATTATATGATGGATCTGCATTGGAATCACATCAAGTGAACCTGCGTGTTGTTACACCTCTTTCCTAAAATGCATCTCAACGACCTCCTTAATGGAAACAATCTCTGGGTTGCTTTCGGGTTGTGGAACATATTTACCATTGTTTCATTTACCGAACTCTTCCTTGGTCGACGCATTTCCTCCTTTAGATGCCTGGAAAGAAGTATATATCTCTGCTAACCAAAAGCTTTGTATGTTTTAATTATATGTTTGATTGCTGCATCTCTGTCAAAGGTTGCCTGGAGAATCGTATGGTGTTTTTTTTTTATTGCTGTGACCCGTGCAGCCATAACCAAAATTATATAAGTTTTATATTGATTTGTTTGATCTTTATAATCTGCATAATATTACTAGTTGCTAATTGGAGAAGCAATCTAGATCTATAACTATTGTGGTTGCGTACAATTGAGCTCCGTATATAGATATAGATATATATGTTACTAGTTGTGAATTGGACAGATAACCTAGATTTACATATAGGTGTGCCCGGAAAAGAAATAGATCCTAGGTTAAGATCTTAACATAGATGATATATGTTGTCCTAGTTTTTTTTTATATTAGATGCATGACACGAAAGTAGTTCAGATCCCTGTAGGATACCCCTACAAATCTAACTATGAATTTCTACCACAAAATCGTGGGATTTATGTTTGGAGTATAAGCTCCTTTCGAATCCTTAGAAGGTATATTATTTCTATTGTGAAATTAAGTGGAACGGGATTAAAATATCAGTATAGCGTTCTCCCTACATTATAGGTTATATATATATGTAAGCTGTCCACATAAGTATAGATGTTGTTAGACTTGTAAATGTAATGATTGTTCCATGTGAAGGGGATTGGTGGTTTATTCCGGTCAGACTCTTGAATTGATGTTTAAAATACCATGATCTATTGTGATTAGTGTAGGTTCAGTTCCGACAATACTTCTGGGGATAGACCTTGGATTTTGAATACACTACCTGACTTGAAAAAGTGGAGTGTAAGAATTGCAACAATGGCTTTGTAGATTGTACCTCTCTGGTTTAATAAATAATAACATAACATTGCTTTGTGGACGTAGTCCTAGATTGGGTGAACCATGTTAAAAAAGGTCTCTCTCTGATATGTCTCTTTTGTGTGTACTCTTATTGATATTTTTTTTTGCTTCTTATGTGTTTCAATGTTATTCAGGTTGTTCTATCATTATTCAAGTTGATTGTGTAATGGTCCTATAGATGTATTTTATACATAATTATACTTTCCATTAATGAGTAAGAATTTCATGGGGATGTTCAAGGTAATGTTAGTAATGCGAGATAATACAAGTATATTAGTAAGTGGATTTTATTTATGTTATGTTCATGTCTATTGTATATCTTCAAGGAAGAATATGAAATGAGAATGAAGATAATGTAGGAAGTCTTTGCACTTATGAAATCATTGTGAGAGTTAGTCTTCTTAAAAATTCATCAAAATACTAACTTGAAAATATGGGTATGTTACATATGGTATCATAGCACAGGTTGCCAACACTCGGGCCTATTTGGGCTCAACCGGAGGAAGTAAATGTATGTTGGTTGAACAATTCCAGCTACAAAGATGCAACAGGAAAAATGCATTTTCATAGTTTGGCAAGAGGTAACGGATAAGTCATCTATGAGTTTGCAAGTAAGTAAGTCCCACTGTGTTTAATACTGAATTTAATTTTACCCTGACTTGTTTGGTTAACTTGATTCCTTTATGCAAAAAAAAAAATTGTTGTACTTGCATACATTAAGGGTATACTATAGTGGACGAAATTGTGTTTTGGCGATATGTTGTAACTTATAGTTTTATACAAAGAGAAGAATCATGGCTTTTGGTAAAAGTGGTTTCTTTGCTTTCGGTTGAATTTAGGACTAATGTGTATAGTTGAAAGTTGAAAGTGTTAAGCTTTAAATTGATTTATTTGGGCATCATAATAATAATATTTTATTACAAAAAAGTGTAAAGACAAAGATTGGTTGGTATGCTGGTAACATGGATTGCAAGGGAAATCTTTTGACTATAAGACTAAGAGAGTGGTCAAGTTTCTCCTACTAAGATCACTCCATTCTATGTAGCTTAATAAGTATTAAATTGATTCTTAGTAAGGTTTGTCTTAAAGTTGAGTTGTTGATACCTTGTCTTCATTAGTGTAGGATGTACATCCTAGACATCTTTGATAAATGTTACGGTTAGGAGAAAATATGTTCAAAGAGAATATGAGAAAGTAGAAAGTAAGATAGAGGATAATGTTGGTTATTAAGTACCTTATCATGTTATTTAACAGGATGGAAAATCTAAATGTAAAGCTATTAGCATGTTTCCAATTGAAAAGATAAGAAGGGTATTTTAGAATCATCACATAGACTGTTTGTGGCGTAAAGGGGTTTTGTCTATTATGAATATTGATAGATGAAGAATCTTTATAATTAACGAACATTTGTTAACGTTTCTTATATACTTTCCTTATTTATAGCAAATAACATTGGACCTTCCTAACTCTGGTTGGATACTTTCATATGAAAAAAATAAGGTATAAAAGATAGATGTGAATAGTATGCGCTAAAACATGCATTTGGGGTAACTCAAATTAGTACCGAATTGATATGGATACAGGATTATAATATTAAAATATCTCATATGGAAGTGAAATCATTTTGACAATAACATTATAGTGACGATTGAATTCTTTTCATACTTAGTATAAGGGAGAGTTCATATTTATGAATACATTGAGAAGATAACCATGACAACTAAACTATTTGTATCAAGATCAAATGAGAAATGTTATATTCCATTTTATTTGTATTGGCGAGACATGTTATTACTTTAACCAATAAGGGTTGCGGAGTGGAAACCGTAAGCATAGGAATAATGCTTTCATATTCATGTATCTTGTCGACATACTAAATTAAGAGTTGGGTTATGAATTACACTCAACAATAGATATTGTCTAGAAATTCTCCAAATAATTATATAGAGAGATGTATGTACATTGCCTTATAGTAGTCTCGTAAATCTATGAGAAGGTAAATTGTAAACTTCGAAAGATAAATAAGACGGCCATTGAAATTATCGTAAGAACTAAGAGATTAATGAATGTTATATGCTAACATCACAAATATTATGCCGTAAGGTATATTAATGCAATTATTGAGAACGCTAATCTTGTATGTTGTAAGTGAAGGATGATTTTCCTTACTATTATGTTAGGAGAATACTTTCTCATGAAATTCGATTTTTAAAGAAGTGCTAACAAGTGAATTTGGAAGATGGTCAAATTATGTGGAACTTGTGGAAAGACAAGGACGTGATATAGTATACATGGTAAGCATATGGTAAAAATATGAATAAAGATCAAGGACTCATGAAAGGATATGTTAAAAGCATGAGGTTGAACTGATGAGTAAATAGGTGAACCTATTTGATGTTAATATTATGTTGCTATTATGTTACATGTTGTGGTTAACCAACATTGCAAGAAATAATAAAAAAAAATGTTATTTCCATGGAATCAAGCGAGAAGGCTTGAGGGGAGAAAAAGGGGTTTTTCCTGGACTTAAGCGAGAAGGATTGAGGGGAAAGGAACTTTCCTTGGAATGGAACAAAAAACACCAAGTGGCAAAAGAATTGACCCAACTCTGCTTTGCTAAAGAAAATTTTCCTGTACTCAAGAAGGAGGATGGGTGGAAAAGAAATTCCTGGACTCAAGCAAGAAGGCTTGAGGGGAATTGTGAAAGAGTTTTGTGGTATCAATGGCAAAGACCTGGGCATAAAGATTGACATCTGGAGACATGACGTTGTTTGATGTCTTGAGGAGGAAAAGTTTTTGACTAGCAATAAGAAAGGAGAGTAACCTCAAAAGTGTAAAGTCCATAGGAATTGGTGGTAGAATTCGAAGAAGAATTATGTGTTCAGTAGAGGATTGTTGAAGTTCCAAACTCGTGGGAGAGTTTGATGATCAACAAAGTGTTGTTGAAAGATTTGTTTTATGATATAACAAATATTTATGATTTGTCTTGTAAACTAGACCATTGGATATCCTAATATGTGAATGTATGAATATCAATAAAACTTGAGTAGGGTAAGGATGAATGATGAATTTAAAGTTTACTGCTTGAAATTTTTTCAAATAAATGATGCTAACCTGTGAATGAAAGAGGGGTCTAACTCAAGTTAAAGACTAGTTAAAGTGTCCAATTATTGGAGGTAAAATACATCCTCCAAAAGATAAGTAAATTTGTATTACCTATGAATTCATTTGAGTAATATTGGGAAAATAATCATGTATTATGTTTCATTATGGTGACAGGAGCGTAAGTTCGATTATAAGGAATTATTGCTTACATTTTGAATTGAAATTGAGAATAATGATATGTGTTATTGAACCATTTTTGGATGACCTAGTTGGTTGCATAAAAGTACAGGTTATGAAGGAAGGCAAGCAATAGCGACTCGCAGGAATCCTGAAAGTTCGAAGATGATTGAGGAAATAAAAAAAAAGATGCCAAAGAAAAAGACACACAGAAAACATGGAAGACATACTGATGAAAAACATGAAACCGAGGATGGTGTTATTCTTAAGGGGGAAAGGATGTAACATACCTACTTTACCCTTACCTTTTTGTAATAAAAATGTGTATTGTACATTTGTTTCTGGTGAGGAGCTCAAGGACAAGGACCCACCAGTAAAATTTGTAAGTATGTGGCTCAACTCCTAAAGTCATAAAGTGTAAAGCTTAGGAGATTAAGAGCGGTGATGCATTTAGAAGACGACAACACAACCCATTGGAAGAAGGTGAGAACAAGGGAAAGCTTTGAGAGTCTAAAAGTATAGGAGTCTTTAGGACATAATTATTAGGGTTGGATCTGTGAGTGTTTTTCTAAGACTTTCTTACAATGTTTTAAAGATGAGGATATAAGCCTTCATTATAAAATGAATGGGAAAACACTTACGACATATGCATTAACATGACGCTATTGCCTAAAGTATTAATCCTATTCCGACAAGAGTGTTAGGAAGCACAATATGTTGATAAGATCAGCGTATTAACCAAATGATAAGTATACTTAACTATAAGTTATACTTGACTATAAGTCATGTTAAGAAATAAATAAGTATGTATATATATATATATATATATATGAGTGGACTTATTTAAATGAAATATATATATATATATATATATATTATATATAATATAGACACATATGAGTGTATTTATTGAAATGAAATAAGCACAACTATCTCATAACAATTGAATTAATGTAAGTGAGAAGACATATTACAATATACACAAATGGAAAGATAAATATAGGAATATATATATTGTGTAATTTATGGAGGCGCACTACCTAGTTTTTCTATTAAAGAGTTGTTCAAGTGTTACTCAGGTCATGGGTAGTTAGGTAGATTGAGAAAAATTAGGGAGCTTGTCTCCTTAAGGAAACCGCCGCTGCCACTTGTATCCACACCCCCTTTTGTAAGTCTACCACGTGTCATAACATTGAGAACAAGACCCTCCTTCATAAGGAAGAGCGCGGAATCGAGAAGGGGGGGGAAGCCCATTCGGGTTTATTTTCTGTGATAAACGTTTCGATGTTGAGTGGAGAAGGCGAAGCTCTATAGAGCAAGCCGATCCTGTGGAGTACTGGAAAAATCTTGGATAGGGTTTCCACAAGAGTTGATCTGTAACTCGATTAAGTTTCTTTAATTCGTGATGTTTGATATGTTGTGTTTCTTTATGTATTGGCCGCGTGAAATACATATTTTTTGTGTTCCTTTATGTATTCGACTGCATGAAGTTCTTGAAATGGGATACGTTTATATGCTGTGTGTTTTATGTATGGGCTGCGTGAAGCTTCGGGGAAGGCTGAGGAAGCCAATACCATTTCCTGTCAATGTATATCTACATTGAGGAAACCCGACCCCTAAAGAGTTTCACCATGGATTAATGTTGTGCTAATAAACGCGTGGACCTCTGTTATTTTGACTTGTTGCATCGTATGTGCAGACTAATGGGAAGGGAAGGCTGGGAAGCCCGATCCCTGTTTCTTTTTCCACTAAATACATTTTATTGTTTGTTGCCTCTTTGTTTTATATACTGTACGGATATCATTACAAAAAAAAACCCTATCGCTTATTCTCGCTAATATCCACGTGAATCTCCGCCTGCTGGCGCTAATGTTGAGTTGCATACAGATGATTGCATCGAGAATGCAGAGACCCATGAGGATCTGAACAAGTGTTGGGGCTTCTGTTTTATATACCTGCTTATATAGTTTTTTTTTTATGTTGACCTAACCTTTCGCTTCACCTTATCTCAGCATAGATAGCATAGATCCTTTAGGAAACTTTTCCCTTATAGATCTGAGATCGGCATGTAACCGATTTCTATTGGAGATTTGCTTGTAACTTTTGCGTTTACTCCTGTGGATTCATGAAACTCGAACCATGCATGTGCTCAAATTATATGATGGATCTGCACTGGAATCACATCAAGTGAACCTACGTGTTGTTACACCTCTTTCCTAAAACGCATCTCAACGACCTCCTTAATGGAAACAATCTCTGGGTTGCTTTCGGGTTGTGGAACAGATTTACCATTGTTTCAGTTACCGAACTCTTCCTTGGTCGGCGCATTTCCTCCTTTAGATGCCTGGAAAGAAGTATATATCTCTGCTAACCAAAAGCTCTGTATGTTTTAATTATATGTTTGATTGCTACATCTCTATCAAACGCAGCCTGGAGAATCGTATGGTGTTTTTTTTGGATTGCTGTGACCCGCGTAGCCGTAACCAAAATTCTATAAGTTTTATATTGATTTGTTTGATCTTTATAATTTGCATAATATTACTAGTTGCTAATTGGAGAAGCAATCTATATCTATAACTATTGTGGCTACGTACAATTGAGCTCCGTATATATTTGTATATATATATATATATATTACTAGTTGTGAATTGGAGAGATAACCTAGATTTACATATAGGCGTGCTCGGGAAGGAAATAGATCCTAGGTTAGGATCTTAACATAGATTATATATGTTGTCCTAGTTTTTTTTTTATATTAGGTGCATGACATGAAAGTAGTTCGGATCCCTGTAGGATACCCCTGCAAATCTAAATATAGATTTCTACCACAAAATCATGGGATTTATGTTTGGAGTATAAGCTCCTTTCGAATCATTAATAGGTATATTATTTCTATTGTGAAATTAAGTGGAACCGGAGTAAAATCTCAGTACACCGTTCTCCCTATATTATAGGTTATATATATATGTAAGTTGTCCACATAAGTATAGATGTTGCTAGACTTGTAAATGTAATGATTGGTGGTTTATTCCGGTAATAATCTTGAATTGATGTTTAAAATACCATGAGCTATTGTGATTAGCATAGGTTCAGTTCCAGCAATACTTCCGGGGATAGACCTTGGATTTTGAATACACTACCTGACTTGAAAAAGTGGAGCGTAAGAATTGCAACAATGGTGGTGTAGATTGTACCTTTCTGGTTTAATAAATAATAACATAACATTGCTTTGTAGACGTAGCCCTAGATTGGGTGAACCATGTTAAAAAAGGTCTCTCTCTCTGATATGTCTCTTTTGTGTGTACTCTTATTGATATTATGTTTTGTGTCTGATGTGTTTCAATGTTATTTAGGTTGTTCTATCATTATTCAGGTTGATCGTGTAATGATCCTATAGATGTATTTTATACATAATTATACTTGCCATTAATGAGTAAGAATTTCATGGGGATGTTCAAGGTAATGTTAGCAATGCGAGATAATACAAGTATATTAGTAAGTGGATTTTATTTATGTTATGTTCATGTCTATTGTATATCTTCAAGGAAGAATATGAAATGAGAATGAAAATAATGTAGGAAGTTTTTGCACTTATGAAATCATTGTGAGAGTTAGTCTTCTTAAAAATTCATCAAAATACTAACTTGAAATTATGGGTATGTTACATCAACTAATTATTAATCCAAAGTATGATATCACTACCATCCAAAACATCTCTACTAAGATATCCAAAATTACTTGTATGCATTGAAAGAAAAAATTTCCAAGTGCATACACTTCCTATGTTCATGTCTATTGTATATCTTCAAGGAAGAATATGAAATGAGAATGAAGATAATGTAGGAAGTTTTTGCACTTATGAAATCATTGTGAGAGTTAGTCTTCTTAAAAATTCATCAAAATACTAACTTGAAATTATGGGTATGTTACATCAACTAATTATTAATCCAAAGTATGATATCACTACCATCCAAAACATCTCTACTAAGATATCCAAAATTACTTGTATGCATTGAAAGAAAAAATTTCCAAGTGCACACCAAGGTCAATTCAATTGTTGGAGGGTAGTGATGACTTCTCTCTTCTTGTTTATGTACAAAGTAAATACCAAACTTGTTACAACCTTGCATTGTATGGAACTTGGCCATATTTTATACCCATGCCTTATGCTGGGACCAAATTATCCTTGTGTGGTAATAATTATATGATTTCCAAGTCTAAAATAGATGCTGGAAATCTTAGGTTGTTTATTCTTTCAAATGTATTTATTCCTCCCAAACAACCAATCACACTTATGCCATTTTGTGGTCCTCTTTATCATCAAATAGATTACTTGAATATTGTTAAGTATAAACATATCATTTCCATATATAGTATGTGCATGAAGGATTATGCTTATGGAAACTTTAACAAAAAGAACATGTTATATATAGATAATAATCCATGTCACACTCATGGGAGCATTATAGGGTTCATAAATAGTTGGTTTTCATTATTTATCGCAGATTGCTCATTAACGGAACACTCGAATGACAAGGAGTTCTTTATGAAAAGGAACGTGTCCATATTTGTTGTTGTCCATGCAATACATAGTTTCTTGGTGATGAGTTGTTAATAAACTATAAATTTTATAGACCACCAACTGCTCATTAAAGACACCTTGCATTGGGGATACTTTTAGACATCCCTTTGGGGTGTAAAAAAAAAATCATTATGTAATTATATCTTTTTATTTTAATGGTATTGATGTAAATTTATTTCCTAATTTGACATTTTTTTAATAAAGTGGTTAGTTGCACATCTACTATTGGGATAAAATTCCATGCTTCAAATAATTGTTTGGTATAATGTTTGAACATACTAAATGCATTATGATTACTAGTATCATTAATGCAGTATTTAATGTTTATGCAATCATATTAATTCCGATGACAAGTGATTGATCCACCATATTTCATTGCACCCAACTACAATTTCAAATCGAGAGAATGATACTAAACAAGCATAGCTCGAAGAGGAATCATATGAAGCATGGTTGAATCAACCACCTATTCAATTACCACTACATCCCAAGTCATTACTGTAACATTGTTTCTTTGCATGTTGGCAATGGATGCAATGAAACAAAGGATAGTATAGATGATTTCTTGTGGGATACAAGTGCCATGGAGGGAATTTTATTATATTCTTTCTAGAAATATGATCTAGGAGATGATGCTCATATTATCGATGTATTCTTTGAAATCCTAAAATATGCTTCCAACAACCCTCTATTTGGAGATGGATCAAAGTTTACCCAACTAGGGGTAGCAATGTTACTATAAATTGAAAGAAATGTATGGTATTCCAAGCATGTGTTTCTTAATGTTTTTAAGATAACCGACCATTAAGTCCTCTATGTTTTGAGGAATCTTGTTGTACATCAACATTGTAAATGGTTGATTTTATGCATGCTTGACAATAATGCACATTTCTATCACCCACTAATTGTAGGTTACTAAAATATAAGGTACATCCAAATGATAATGTCTTTCCCAACAACTGCGAAGAGGAAAAACAAATGTTGAAAATGATGGGTGTTGAGTACATAACATATCATGCTTGTGCAAATGATTTTATTCTATATATAGGTGAATATGTACACAAAGAGATATGTCCAAAATGTAGGCATGCCAGGTACATGAAAGAAAAAAATAGGGGTAAAGCACGTGGTGCTCCTCATAAGATACTGAGGCACATGCCTATAATCCCAAGAATTCAAAGGATTTTGCATTGCAAATAATTATTTGTGTTGCAGGGGTGGCATACCTTACATAGAAGTGAGTTTAGAGTTATGCAAATCCCAATATATTCAATAAACATGAAGCATATAAATGATACATGGCCCAATAAATTCAAGGATGAATTATGAGGCCTTTAATTGAGCATATCCATGGATGGAGTAACTAGTATACCTTCCAAAACACCAACTATTCGGTATACCTTCCAAAACATCAACTATATCTTATGTTAGCTCTTATAGACCTTTGTAGAAGATAAGTTAAGAATATGAATTCCTACCTACAACCATTAATCGATGAATTTAAGAAATGATAGGATGGGTTAGTTGTTTTTTATGTATCAAGATCCATCTTAGTGGATAGGTATTTTATGTTGCATGGCACCATGCATGATTATCTAGGATTAGGAGTGTGCTCAGGTAAACATGTTGATTGATTTATTTATATTTGTACCAATATTATTTTTCATAGTTAATTTGGTGCAACTGTCTTTTTTTAATGTTAACACACTCTGTGTACAATAACATTGTAGGTCTTGTAACAAGAGGGTATCATGGATGTAAATGTTATGGACCTTCTATAAAGGTTAGGTGGTCCAACCACCTACAAAAGCTAGTGTATGACTATTCGAATGTATTCCTCCCAAAAGACCACCTTTATACAAGAATAACATTTGCATTCAATGGTAAACCAAAGAGAACCTAACAACCTAAAATAATGACACCAACTTACTAGCTTAGGGAATATGACAAAGAGAAGTAGAAGGAATTTGTAATTTTTTTCTATTCAAAAGGGGAAACCTATGTTCGATGATCCCAAATTTTTCAACACTTATGTTAAGAAAATTCCATTGGGATGAAAAGGAAATTTGTATTTTATGAATTTCCATGTTGGGAGCATGTTAATATTGCCAATTACTAGATCCCATGCATATTTTTAAAAATGTTTCATCTTCCTTACAGAGGAACATATCATCCAAAAAAGTGACACATTGGGTTTTAGGAGATATCTTATTTTTTCGAAAACTAAAAATAAACATTGGCCAAGAAAAGAAAGCGAAAGAGAGGCTATTCCCTCTTGGTATTTTAAAGAAGGTGATGTCCCATGTATTTCGAAGAAATATGATCTTTCTATGGCGAAGGAATTTATATTGGGTGTGAAGGTAACTTATTTATACATTCCAAATCTACAATGTTTCTTCCTTGTAGTGTTATTAATATAAAAAGTCAATATTTTGACTCTCTTATGTTAAAATAAACTATTGGCATTAATATTCATTCTCAATTGCTAAAATGTGATTGAATGTAAATGATCCCACAATGTACCTTGCTCTAAGGATGGAATTTGTAGGTGAAAATATCTAAAAATATTAGTATCAATGAAGTTCTCTAGAAGGGGAAACAAGAGTAGGGGGTCCTATATAGCGTAATAACCCCTTTTAATTTGAAATTTTTTAAACCTAATTAAATGATAGATTGAGCTAATTTCATAAAAGAACTAAAGTACCATGTGTCTATTGATAGTCAAATTCATTATCCTCAAGAAACCAGCTAGCCATACTAATGCAACTTAGATAACTATAAAAAATTAAAAATAATAAACCAGAGGGAAGAATCTCCACTTACCTAATCGATGACTAGCTTAAGCAATTTTTCATGCAGACCTTGTCCTCAATTAATTACTAGCTCCTCTATCTAAAAAAATAGATGAGGGGACAACTCTCCACCCAACCAATCCCCAACAGAAGTTGATGCCCCCAAGACCTCAACAATTAACACTATGCTAGATCAGGTGAGACCTTACTCTTTTCTCTATGAACAATTGTACAACAATCTCCTCATCATTAGCCTCCTTCTCGATAGGTTCACCCATAAACAATTGAATACCAACACAACAAGCAATCAAACCCCAAAATGAACCAAAGACTAGATCCCCTATTATATGCCTAGGGGGGAATAATATGAGGTACCTAAGGGGAATAAATGATGTAATGGGTACCCAAAAGGGAATAAACTATGTAATGTGTACCCAATGGGGGTAATTATTGTAATGTGGCCATTAATAATGGAATATGGTCCACATGGTGGTTGGGGGTTATTTAGAAGAAATAATACAATAATAGGGCATAGACCCCTGATTATACTCATGATAAAGTATAAAGAAAGTGAAGGAGAGGCTAGTCCCTGTTGGTCTTTTAAAGAAGATGATGTCCCATGGATTTCAAAGAAATATGATCTTTCTATGGAAAATGAATTTATATTGGGTGGGAAGGTAACTTATTTATACATGCCAAATCTACAATGTTGCTTCATTGTAGTGTTATTAATATAAAAAGTCAATATTTGTATCTCTCTTATATTTAAATAAACTATTGGCATTAATATTTATTCTCAATTTCTAAAATGTGATTGAATGTAAATGAGCCCACAATGTAACTTTCTCTAGGGATGGAATTTGTAGGTGAAAATGCCTAAAAAATATTAGTATCAATGAATTTCTCTAGAAGGGGAAACATGAGTAGGGGGTCCTATATATCGTAACAACCCCTTTTGATTTGACAAATTTTAAACCTAATTAAATGACATATTGAGTTAATTTCATAAAGGAACTAAAATACTAGGTGTCTATTGACAGTCAGATTCATTATCCTCAATAAACCAGCTAGCCATACTAATGCAACTTAGATAACTAGCAAAAATTAAAAACAATAAACCAGAGGGAAGAATATCCACTTACCTAGTCAATGACTAGTGTAACCAATTTTTCATGCAGATCTTGTCCTCAATTAGTTACTAGATCCTCTATCTAAAAAAATAGATGGGGGGACAACTCTCCACCCAACCAATTCACAACAAAAGTTGATTCCCCTAGGACCTCAACAATTAACACTATGCAAGATCAGGTGAGACCTTACTCTTTTCTCTATGAAAAATTGTACAACAATCTCCTCATCATTAGCCTCCCACTTGATAGGTGCACCCACAAACAATAGAATACCAACACAACAAACAATCAAACCCCAAAATGAACCAAAAAGACTAGATCCCCTGTTATATACCTAGGGGGGATAATATGGGGTACATAGGGAGGTACCTAAGGGGAATAAATTATGTAATGGGTACACAAAAGGGAATAAACTATGTAATGTGTACCTAATGGGGGTAATTATTGTAATGTGGCCATTAATAATGGAATATGATCCACGTGGTGGTTGGGGGTTAGTTAGAATAAATAATATAATAATAAGTCATAGACCCCTAATTATACTCATGAGAAAGTATTATACTCACGAGAAAGGTTTACTAATTTTAGTTTCATCCGTTGTCTATGTGATGGGTAATCCATGGAAAGGGATGTGACATTGCACTTGCACCCTACATTTCAAATCACTTATCTACAACATAATTAAATTTCATTGAAATTTTCGCATTTAATTATAATTTTGTTATGCAATACCCATAAAATTTGAAATTTGAAATTATCTTACAACTAATATTTAAAGATGAAAATATTTGGAGGAAATAGGCATGGGTGTGGGGGATGTGGGATAATCATTGGCCCTAAGGGAAAACATATAGGCTCCTTCACATGTGGGATTGGTGTTGATTTGAACAATGAAGCCAAAGAACTAGTAGTATAGAAATGACTCATTTTTATTAACTCTTACACCCAAGATTCAGTGTCAGTTTTAGGTAACTCATTACTTTGGTCAATGTCAATTTTAGGTGACACATTGATTTTTATTGAAGCATTGAAAGGAACTACCACAATTTCCTCACCCTCATTCTCATACATTAGCCAAAGAGATAGATTATTTTTCAAGAAATTCCACAATGTATCTCTCTTCCACATTCTTTATTATAATAGCTCTATCATAGATGAATTGGTGAATCAAGTCACCTACCATGAAGGAGGTAGTATTGTTTCCTATGAATGTGTGTTATCCCACTCCTTAATTACTCTATGACAGTGATGATAGGGGGGGGGATTTGAACAACCTATCAAAGGAGGGACTCCTCCTTATGAAAACATTGAACACATCAATTTAAGAAGGAAGTGGGGAGGTTCAACTCCCCGTCCTCTAGCTAGCTCCCCAATTCTAATCTCATACACAATATTAAAGGCAATGATAATGAAACACTTCCCTTATTACTCGTTGAAGGAGATCTAGAACTCAATCAAACCAATGTGGCCTCACTTCCCCATCTAAATATTACATTCGTGTTCATGTTTTGATTGTGACATTCACCATTTGTATGACCAACTGATTGTTTCTTCATTACATAGTTAAAGAGGTTAAATCTCTTTATGCCCAAGTTAAAACTACAAGGGATAAGTGAGGAGGCTAGGGAGTCTACCTCCCATGTTGAATTCCTCATCATTGGCCACAAAATGAGGTTGGAAACCCTTAAAATTTTGGAAAGGTGATTCAACTTTGTAATTTCATGATGATATACAACACCATCTCCCACAAATTCAACCTCAGGAAGCATATACATGACATGATCTTTCTCTCCTACAACAAATGGTAACAATGCACATTTCCACATTCTAAGTGACCTTATTGGATATTGAATAATTGAATCAATAATAGTGCTCTCCTATTCTAGTTTGTCCAACAATAAATGAACCCCTAGCTCCATCAGGTGATACCACTCCGACCACTCTAGAAGCACTTGAATTGGTAGCCGACCATTGAGTTTTTAGCATGAAAACTTGTTTTGTAATGTCAATATGTATTGTCATAAAAATTTTGGAAATATTGTGTGATATAAGATTATGATTAACACGTGTTGTACTTTCAATTGGATAGACGTCACACTCTTGATTACAATATAGTAAAATTTTAAAAATTATTCTTATTTCTTAGTCACATCTACTTAAAAATTGTATATTTAACTAACATTTGAAATTATATATAGTTTAATCTGCAAGATGTAGAACAGTCTGTGGCGGGTGATGATTAAGACACCCCTAAGCTAAATGGTCACTGGTTCGAAACCCCACAGATACCAAAAATCCATCCATGTTAAGGGTTGGTGTGGTCCAGGCCGGGTGCGATCCCTAGGTGATTTGATGGCTTAGATTCCCCTTGTTTGTGGTTTCTTAGCCAAATGCAAACCCTACAAGTAAGGGGTAACACTTGCCAAATTTTTCTTTATATATAGTTTAATTCCTTTTATATTTTAAGCTATTATTTTGGTTGTCGTTTAAATGTTGTAGGAATTTAACTTTAGGTAAACTACCACTTTTTGTGTGTGAAATTTAGCAATAATCATTTAGAGTTGATGGAATTGCAATATCAATCGTTAACATGGCAAACTTAGGTTACAATAGGGATGTTAAATCCATTTTTTGGATTAAAAACAACAATTTCAACGATCCAAAGGTTATAACAAATCTAAAAATATTCAAAATCTTATAAGATTTAGCCTTCTTTGTTATTTAGTTTATTCCAATTTCCTTTAATCAATTAATTTTGTCTTTCAATTAATTTTAGTTATTTGTATATTTATTCACTAATTTTAATTTTTATCATTATTCTTCTAATTTCAATTTATTTATGATAATTATTGTTTTTTAATTAATTTGTTTTATTTTATAATAATGAATAATTACAATTTTTAATTAATTGAAAGAGTTAATTCTTTTTTGGAATTAAATTTCAATTTCCATTTTGTATTAATTGAAAGCTTTTAATTTGAAAATTTGGTCTAAGAAACTCAAACTCACTAAAGATAATAAGGACATGTTCCCACTACTTTATTGATAAATAATAATTTACTTTTAGAATTGGTGTTAAATTATACTATACAAAACCCTTACATGTGACTTCCAATAAAAAATATATATTCTTAAATTTCTAAATAGGAAATATATATTCTTAATTATTAAGCCTTCTATTTAAATATGTTTAGTTTTAAATAGTAGCACAACCACTTAACTTGTGGCCAGTTTATGTGTAATCATGATTGTGTATGCATGAGCTACTTGTTACCGTCTTTAGTTAAATATGTTGTTTATCACTACGTGTTATTCATGCATAAGATACCAATTATCCATGTATCAACTACGAGTTATATATATATATATATATATATATATATATATTTGTTTATTTTGAATTTTGAATGATGCCCATAAAATCAATTTGGGCACTACACTTGTCTCATCTCCTTTCAATCTAAGAAAAACATAGATTATATTCCACCCCAAATTCTATGATACAAACACTTATACATGTATATATATATTTGTTTATTTTGAATTTTGAATGACACCCATAAAATCAATTTGTACAGTACACTTGTCCCATCTTCTTTCAATCTAAGAAAGCATAAGGGATATTACACCCCAAATTCTATGATATAAACACTTATCCATGTAAAAATGTTGTCTATAATATTTTTCCCAATTTTACTAACTCTTCTCTGACTCAATTTTTTTATCCATATATTTTTTTTCCTTTACTTCTATATAACCATGAGACATCTACTCATGATGGGCACCCTGATAATTCACAATTGCAAACAAATATGAATAATTCCACTATTTAAAGTTCCAATGTAGGGTGGATATTACCATCGTTCTACGTCTTGCAAGTATATTGATTGGAAGACACAATTCGTTTAGCATAACAAAATAAACTTGATTCAAGTATGGGTCATTTTTAACCTCTAAATGAAGAGATGCCATCAAATAAAACAACAAACGGAAATTTTTTGTTTACATGAAATAAAAATCGCATTTCCATGTCTATCATTATAGAAATCAAATCACTCTTAACAAGGAATTTTACCCTACTGCACACAATATCCCAAATAACCCAAAAGCAATCTATTACCCAAGACCATAACAACATCCTATATTGTTTATGAACGTGTCACCACCACTGCACAAGGACGCCACAGTTTCACAGGGAACTAAACAAATCTAGACACTCTCCATAAGTCCTCTCATATTTGGGGGTCCTCTTCGAACAACATCTCTACCATCAGTTGTAATGGAATTTAAGGAATAACTCACCAATTAAGCAACTAGCGCCTGTCGTGAACGTCCTCGGCAACAAACAAAACTTTGGACCCTTCACGTCCATCTTCATAACTACAAAGTCATGTCTAGAAACAATATTCTTCAACCATTTTGCGAAATCTAGGCCCTGCATTAACAGCACTGGCACTCTTCTCAGAACCATTGATCATGGAAACAAGGATTTTGGGAGGGATTCTTCCTAGTCCTCTACTTTCAATACTACTCCCAACAAACCTGTTAATCTCAAAACTTAGTTTCATTTCTCACCCAAATTGTGTAAGGTAAAAGATTGACCCACATGCACTTCTCATAATCTCCGAGGAAGGCTCGGTTTGCAGGTGCCGAGGAGCATGTGGGTGGGTATGGAAAAAATTAGTAAAGTAAAGAAATCATTTTGATATGATACCTGGAAGGAGCTTCCTTCCTTCCACCCACCCAAAAGATCCTCCAACTTCCTGCCTACCTGCACTGGTGTTACTTCCGTGGAGCGCGGGAATTTGAAATTCAAAATTCAAATTCCTCATGTATTAAAAACGGTTTCAAAATAGTCTAGCGAGTCGCGACCGGATATATGTCATGAATATCATGCATGGATAGGTTCCTGGTATATGTCATATATAGAATGCATGATATCGCTCACCAGAAGGTGGAAAAATGTACCCGGAAAGCTCTGGTTGGGAAATATGGTGCGGATGTAGACTTATATTATGTCAAAGCCCCGCAACAGATTTAATTAGTCTGCTGCCGGGTGCATATTGCTTTCTGAAAAAAATAATATGTAATGAAATAATTAAAGTAGACCTCCGCAAATGGGATTAAAAAGTGTGCTTCGAACGCACTAGAGGCTAGCTTGAGTGCAATGATGATGAATCTGCCATAAAACATAGCGCATGCCTTCTGACAATTGTACTATGATGTGATTTCTATATTGTACACAGGTTGATCGCCGACCGTTAATTGAATCCTACTTTCACGGAGTTCCACTCGAATTTTAAATTTTATTTGATTGTACACCAATTGTCACAAAGCTTGGCTCCATCCTTCATATTCATGCGCGCAAAGAGGTAATTCTGCCCTTTGTTACGTCAGCAGAGTTTGGGCCCAGGATTGCCCTTCTCCGCTCCATGCGCGGAACCTAAGTAACAAGCTATGGAATAATCAAATTGACAAATTAACAAGCTATGAAAAAAGTTAGTACAAAACAACAAATATGTAAAATCAAAAGTGAATTAATATAAAATCAAAAAGTTAATACAAAACAGCAAATATGTAAAGTTAAAAGTGAATTAATATAAAGTCAAAATGTTAGTACAAACAACAAAAAAATAAAATACGTAAATTTAAAAGTGAATTAATATAAAGTCAAAATGTTAGTACAAAACAATAATATGTAAAGTCAATAGTTGATTAATTATACCGATAGGTGCTTATATCTTAGAATTTGGGGATGGACTACCATTTATGTTTTTTTCAGATTGAAGGAGGTAGAATTTGGGATGGACTACCATATATGCTTTTCCTAGATTGAAGGAGGATTTGATTCAATTGGCGATTAGGGTTTAGGGCGATGGTGGCGATGGTGGCGTTTAGGGTTTACTCCCTAATGGCCGATAGACTTTGGCGGGTGACTTGAGCATTCACGGGGGTCTGCAGTTGATATCAACGTTATAACCATTACCGCGTATCTCTGTGAGTTTTTATAGATTTCATTTGTTTTTATTTGGGTATCTGTCTTTGAACCTGTGGACATGGACTAGTCGACCACTATCACGAGGGGTGTTTTTATCGGGGTAGTGAACTGTTGGTGCCTATCATTCCTCTGGGGACTCATTTCTGGTATTGCCTTCTGCTTGAACCCGAGACTACAACCACTCTCCCGGCTTTTAACAACTCAGTGGAATGGGGGAAAACTTGCAGTTTACACATCCTCAGGAGGATAATAACCTGACAGTCTCCGACTATCGGTTAGAGGAGGCGGGTTTGTTCAAACCGGACTCTTTCTACAAAAACATGCTAAAGGGGAAACGGACACTTGGTCAGGGTGAGCGGCATGGGTCTCCACGTGCCATGTCGGTTACAAAGAAGGGTCACCTGTCTTTGTCGGGAGCTCCTGTCGCCAATGCTGGTTCGGACCCTTCTGTTGACAGTTCTTGGGCTTTGTCGCGCCTGGAACACAGGGGTAAACCACAGGATACTTCCCGGTCGGCCCGTCGACTGAAGGAGAAATACTGCTACAGACATGGGGATGTTTGGCTTACGATGGGAAGGGACATCGGCCTTGAAGAACTGGTGGAATTCAACATGACGGTATTGGTGGGGAAATTCTCCTATTTTGCCATGCATCAAAAGGACATTGTGGGATGGGTTAAACAAAAATGGAACCCCATATTGGGTTATACTCCACAGGTTTTTGTGCTGGATCGTGGATGGTATGGCTTCAAATTTGAACAGGAATCTCACTGCTCCACCATTCTTAACAAACTATGGCTTTATGGGGCGGGTAGTTTGATGCTACAAAAATGGCAAACGGATTTCGACCCTGACACGACATTTGTGCGTCAACGCCATTTTTGGGTTCTCCTACCTGGTCTTCCTCTTGCTCTTTGGAACCGTGGGGATTTTGAAGCTATCGGTAACAGTCTTGGATGCTTCCTACATGTGGAGGATGAGAATCTGTTTGGTTTTGACCAACGCATGGGTGGGTTGCTGGTGGAGGTGGACAGATCAAAGGGGTCCATTGATGTACTTCACATAGATTGGCGTGGTCGCAAGTCGGCATAGGTTATTGATTATTGGGGTATACCATTCCGCTGCTCTAAATGCAAGCAGGTTGGCCATTTGTGGCAGCAATGCAAGGGGAATTCGACATCTGGTCGTCCGTTTAAGGTGGAACCTTTATGGTCTTCTGATGATGGTAGTGATAAAGAACTGGATGCGTCGGGCGGGCTCGATGGTTTTTCCAATAGGGTTACTCTCCCCATGGCACCAGACTCGGCTTTATTCCGTAAGTTGGAAAAAAACGACCCGTCTTTCTATCATACTTTGAATGAATTGGATATCTCCTTTATTAATTCATTAGATTTGAACAATGGCAATAATGGAAATTATTTGGGTCGCCGTCGTGTTTCTCCCTTGCTGTCAAGTGCCTCTGGATCCGTGAGGGACTCCACGGAACAATCTAATAATGCCTCCCCTGTCACCGACGATGTGCCTCCTGTTGTGTGGACATCACAGTATTTACCAACGGACTCATCCCCTGTGGTGTTGGCCTCTCTTGCTGTCCCCCTTTCCCCTGCATCGACCATATTACTTTCCTTTGACACCAAGCTGCCATTAAATGACCATATTCCCATTTTGGTTGGGGGGAATGTTACCTGTGATCCATTGGACACTTTAGACCCTCCCCCAGTACCCAGAGAATAGGTATTACACATTCCCTCATACTCAGAAATGGTTAAAAAGACACCTATACCAGTCTTTTTCAAAAATAGGGTTGTGGAGGAGACGGTCTCGGCCTCTGATACTGTGGGGGAACCCTCGAAACAAAAGACATTGGCTCTGGGGTTGGGGGTGGGAAATTATCTGTTATCTACTGCAAATAACACATCCTTGGGTGAAAAAGTTGTCTCAAAGGGGGCTTGCATGGGGGGTTTGGCCCCAGACTTCTCACCATTAAAGACACGCAGTGCCCGGAAAAATAAGAAGGTTATTCCATTGGGGGTGGATGATGCTTGCAATATATCGAGTTCCCCCATTTCTCCTGATACCAGGGCTCTTAGAGGAATCAAAGCCCTTTCCAGGGGTCGTTAATGATCTTTTTCTCACTAAACATCTGGGGTGTGGGGGGCCTTCCTAAACAATTGGCCCTCAAGCGTGTTCTACATATTATCAATCCTGATTGAGTCTTCCTCCAAGAAACTATGGTTAGTGGTGAGAAGGCCCGTGTTTTCTTTAACAAAATCAAACTTGGTTGGCTGGTGTGCACGGTGGATGCTGTTGGCCTGTCTGGTGGGCTCTTGGTGGCTTAGAACCCTGTGGTTCTGAAGCTCAATCCCTTTATTATTTATTTGGGTATACTACTTTTTGGCAACATCAGAGGTTCTGATAAAAACATAAATATTGTGAATTGTTATGGTCCCTATTGCGACAGGGAGGCCTTCTGGGAACTTGAGTGCTCGGGGCACTTACTGGAACTGGAAAATTTGATTCTTGCAGGTGATTTGAACTTTTCTTGGGGGGCTGAGGAAATTTGGGGCCAATCCACAAGAAGGGACCCCCTGGGGATATATTTCAAGGACCTCTTCTCTAAATATCATCTGATTGATGTGGCTCCTCGTCCTTTGGCACCAACTTGGACAAATGGTAGGAAGGATGGGAATCTGATCTCTAAACGTATTGATCGTTTCTTAATATCAGAACTACTCTTAAACTACTTTCGGAATTACCGAACATGGATTCAGCAGATTCATATTAGTGATCATCTCCCTATTATTCTGCAATTTGATACTGAGTTATCCCACCATCCTTACCCTTTCAAATTCAATTCTACCTGGTTAAATGATCCGGATTACACATTGGGTGTGAGAAATCACTGGTTACAGGTCGATGCCTCTTGTGAACGATCTGCGATGGATAGACTGGTGATGAAACTTAAATACTTGAAAGACTATACTATTCGATGGGAAAGAAATAAGAAATCTGTGATGGTTGCAGAACTCATTGAGTTGGAAAAGGAAATTGGTAACTTGATGGAACAATCACTGCGGTATGGTATTTCCCCTATTGGACAGACCAAACTATCAGTATTGGAGGAGAGAAAATTGAAGATCCTACTCTTACATGAGGAAACATGGCGCTTAAAAAGCCGTGCACTTTGGCTCAATGCCGGGGATTTGAATACAAATTTTTTTCACCGTGTTGCATATTCTCGCAGAATTTAGAACACAATTTGGTATCTAAATGACCATGCTGGTCGGCGAATTCGGGGAGATATGGATCTCATGACTGAGGCCACACAACACTTCCAGAATTATTATTGTGATCCTAAAAATACAACACTGTCAGAACAATTCAAGATTATTAAGGAATACCCAAGGATGTTCAATGACGTGGAGGGAGACAATATATTTGAGGTTGTCACCCTGGTGGATGTAGAAAACATATTACGGGGTTTTGCAAAGGATAAATCTCCTGGCCCGGATGGGTGGATGGTGGAACTGTTTCTCCACTTTTTTGACATTATGGGGGGGGACCTTCGGGATGCTGTGGATGAGTCTCAGAACATGGGACTGGTCTCTGGGGCACTAAATTCTACCTACTTGACTCTCATTCCAAAATATTCTCATCCGGAGAATTTTGATGAGTATCAGCCTATTGCCTTGTGCAATCTGGTCTACAAGATTATATCCAAGATTATTGTTGTACGAATTAAGTCGGTCCTCTCGAGACACATTTCTATGGAATGGTTTGGTTTTTTGGAGGGCCGACAGATTCTTGATGCGGTGGGGGTGGCACAAGAGGTTTTTCACAGTATTAAACAGAAGAGAATTGATGCTCTCATCCTCCAATTGGATTTGGTGAAGGCATATGACCGTGTTGACTGGAATATGCTCAGAATGATACTGATACAAATCAGACTACCCTGGAAGGTGATGAAATAGATTATGGCATGTGTTCCTTCGGTTAATTTTGCTGTGCTCATAAATGGTCAGTCGACAAACTTTTTTAAGGCTTCCAGGGGCCTCCGATAGGGATGTCCTCTCTCGCCCCTCTTGTTCCTGTTGATTATAGAAGGCTTGAGCCTCACTATTCATAAGGCTAAATGTGAGGGTTCCATTGTGGGCATCCAGGTTACCACTGGTATATCTATTACTCATTCACTTTTTGTGGATGATGTCATGCTCTTTGGTTTGGGCATACTTGCTGAATGGATACAATATAAGAAAATTGTGGACTTCTTCTGCTCAGTATCGGGTATGATCATCAGCTTGCTTAAATCACACTTTTTGAAACACTTAGTGGAGACTGATGTTGAACGGTCGATTGGCATGCTATTACCACTGGATTTCAAAGAATTGGCAGGTGGCACAAAATATCTGGGTTATTTTGTCAAACCATAGAATTATTTGTTAAATGACTGGTCTTGGCTATTAAGACGATTTGACTTACGGATTGGTCATTGGAGTATGCACCATTTTTCCATGGGTGGCAGACTTACACTGGCCAAAGCGGTACTGCAGAATCTGGGGGTCTACTAGTTCTCACTCTGCAAAATACCTAAGTCTATACTTCACCTTATATGCAGGAAGTTCTTCAGTTTCTTATGGTCTAGTGGGGTGGATAATGGAAAATATCACTTGATTAAATGGTCATCGTTGGCTCGGCCCTGGGATTTGGGGGGCTAGGATATCAAACACTTGGATCATTTTGTGACTTCCCTACATGCAAAGAGTTTGTGGCGGGCACTTTTCATTGATTCTATGTGGGGCAAGATTATTCGGGCCAAGTATTTAAAAAACACTTTGGTGGTATATTGGTTTAGAATGGGACAGCCTTCGTCAACCGGGGTCTCAAACATCTGGAATGGGTTCTTGGGTTCGTTCAATACCATTGCTCATTGGCTCTCATGGGTTCCTGGTAATGGGCAAGAGATAAGGCTTGGAACTGATCCTATTTTGGGGGGATCCTCTACATATCTTCTGTCTCCAGCATTGATGTCACATCTTCGGGAAAAGGGATTCTATACTCTTGCTCATGCAGCTTGCCAAAATAGCGATGTGGGCACTAAATGGATTTCTATACCATAGCTGGGTCTCTATGGTGCCTTGGGAAAGGAATAGGATGAATATATAAGATCATTTTGTCAAGCCAATATACAGCTTTTTGAGACTCCTGATCGTCTGGTATGGTCGTGGGATTTGGCACATGGTTTGGTGACTGCAAAACTTGCTTATGATTCATTATTGCTGATATACAACCTGAGAATCTTTGGTGGCATCGCAATATTTGGAAACTTACCCTCCCATTAAAAATCAAATGCTTCATTTGGTTGGCTTTGAGCAATAGAATCCTCACATGGGATAATTTGTGTCTTCGTGGCTTCGTTGGTCCTGGATGGTGTCCATTATGCTACCTACAGGGAGAATCAGTAGATCACCTCTTCTCCACGTGCTCTTTCATACAGGGTCTCTGGAAAATTGTTGCTACTTTCTTCGGCTTACAAATAATCTGGATCCCCACCACTCTTATCGGCTGCCTTGGTTCCTGGATCTGGCATTCCTACTCCAAGATGGAGCTCCCTTGTTTCATGCTGTGGGAAGTTTGGAAGGCCCGAAATAACCTAATTTTTGAGGGCACTATACCACATCTGGATTGGATTAGTGGTCGAACTATCGTTGCTTATAAGGAATACATTTCACACTCTAGACATGGAGGTGGCCGTCTTAAAAAAATCATGATTTATCCTGGACCCCGGTTGACCCCTCCGGTCTTGGTGTACCCCTGTGGATTTTTTGATGGGGCTGCGGCTGGATGTCCTGGTGTGTGTGGGGCCGGTGTGGTGTTGCATCTGTCTATCTCATGTTATTTTCGCATCCATTTAAATTTGGGATCCGTCTCCAACACCCGCAGTGAATTGTGTGCACTTTGGCTCCTTTTGTATTTTGCTCGTTCCAAGAAGATAACATCTCTTTTGATTCTAGGTGACTCCTCATACATCATCTCCTGGGATTTGGGTACTACTCCACTCAAGGTGATGTTACTTTCTTTTTGGCTGGTGGCGGTCCGGAAGCTAATCAATGATTTTGATCACACACATTTCTGCCATATCTTCCGAGAGGTTAACATGGAGGCTAAACAACTCTCAAAGTTGGCTTTGACCTCACAGGTGGGGATCATCCTGTGGGAGGAGTGGCGGGGGGATCTACTTTTCTCTCGTGGAACTATTGACATGCATTGGTCTTGATTCCTTTGGCTCGGTCCACCTGTTATGAGGTATTTTTGGATTTCTTGCGGTTATTATATCTTTGTATTATGCATTAATATATCTTTGTGCAGGTCCTTAACACTCCACTTCATCAGCTACTTGTTGATCCGGTTTTTGTTGCAGCACTATTTTTATTTTGTGGATGTATATATCCTTTGGGCGAACCACCTATGGTTTCGTCACTCTGGTTATGCTGGGCCTCATGATGGACGCTTCCTGGTGTTATGGACGCTCTTTTCTGGGTCTAGTTTTTTGCTGCTGTTCTTTTTTCTGGTTATGTTGGGCCTCGTTATTTTGCAGTTGTATCTGCATTTGGTTTCCTGTTACTTGTTGCGTCATGTATGCTGTATTTTCGGTCATTATGGTACATATTTGGCACTTTGTCTTATTGGGACAGTTTATCTTGTGCCCGTGGGTTGTAATATTTACTTTACTATGCTGGACATATTCCTCTGTGATTCTATGACATATGGAACATTTACTATTTTGCTTTATTAATAGTAAGATAAATTTTTTCGATGGAAAATAAAAGATTGAAGGAGGATGAGACAATGTAATGTTGAGATTGATTAAAAAAAGAAATATAAAAAATAACTTGTAGCTAATGCATAGATAACTCATAACTCATGCATGGATAATAGGTAGTGACAGACAACCCATTTAATTAAATAAGGTAATAGAAAATTGATGATTACAACTAAGCATGAAGAATAAGTAATCAAATAAACAAATTAGATATACAATAAAATAATCAAATAAACAAATAAACAAAATATGAAAAAAGTTATATATAAAATTAAACATAAATTAATACAAAAATTAACAAGATATGAAAAGAGTTCTATGTAAAATCAAACATGAATTAATACAAAGTCAAGAGAAATAAAAAACAAACTTCAAATAAACAAATTAAATATATAATGTAATAATCAAATGGACAATTAACAGGGTATTTAAATTTTTTATGTAAAATCAAACATAAATTAATACAAAGTCAAGAGAAATAAAAAACAAACATCAAATAAACAAATTAGATATACAATGGAATAATCAAATGGACAAATTAACAAGCTATGAAAAAAAGGTTTTATGTAAAATCAAACAAAGTTAAAAGACAAACATGAATTAACAAAATCATCCAACAACCTTATCGACTCTCACTTACTTTTGAAACCAAATTTCCAATCTCCACATGGTCATAAGCTTCCTTTTTCTAAAGAAAACTTGTAACTAGTTACAAAGAGAATAAATTAAAAATGGCAATATCTCCAATTTAAGTTCATCTTAACACTAAATTTATTAAACCAAAATAATAAAAAAGAAATTGAAAACAAATCTTCCTAAGCTTAAAAGATCTAAATTGACGATAAATCCACCCACGTGTATGTGTGAGAGATATTCCTTTTTAAAATTTTCCATTTATATGATTTGATCTCATAAGGGTTTTTATTTTTAGAAATTTATTTTAAATAATAAATTGGGTAATATTCCTTTTTAAAATTTTCCATTTATATGATTTGATCTCATAAGGGTTTTTATTTTTAGAAATTTATTTTAAATAATAAATTGGATAATATTCCTTTTTAAAATTTTCCATTTATATGATTTGATCTCATAAGGGTTTTTATTTTTAGAAATTTATTTTAAATAATAAATTGGGTTAATTTATGTCATTGCACCCTTTGATATTATAGATCTTCCATATCGATTATATAATGCTAACTTCATGTTCTATTCTCCCATAAACAAGAGATATCATATACCAATTTACTAAATTACAACTTTAAATTAAAATTTTATTATTGATTTTATTAATTTTAAATATTATATTTTTATTAATTTTAATTTTTTTATAAATAAAACTTTAAATAATTATGTTGCTTAAAATGATGTACATTCACAATTCACAATTAACTTGTTCAGTGCTTCAATCCTTGCATTATCGAAACCAAGTGTTTTAATTAGAGTCTCGAAGTTAATAGACAACATTATTGCGGTTAATAATTTTTTTTACTATCAATTCTCACTAGTTCACTCAGTTAAGGTGTGGGTCTCATCAACAAGGTGATCTGAGCTCAATTCTCCTTAGGGGTGACTCCGTTGAGAGGTGACACCAAGAAAACCCAGTCGAGTTGAGGTTGGTGCGGTCCAGGCCAGGTGCTATCCTAGGGTGATTTTGATGACTTAGATGCCCCTAGGTCGTGGTTTCTCAAACCATAAAGCACTCCCACAAGTCAAAAAAATTCGAACAAACATTTTTTTTTCTAAGATAATTTTTTTATAAATAATGTTTATTTTCAAAACCATTACTTAGTCACTACTATGCTAAACATATTTACACACTTGAAATATATTAATAGAAATATGACAACTTCATAGATGTCTTGGATGAAGAACAAATTTATATTAAAGTAATATACGCTTCATATATACACTATTTTTTTTTGAAATATCTATATATAAAATTGTGTATATTTATACTTATTTGATAATCATGTTATCTTGTGAAATGTTTATCGATTTTCTAATATTAACTAATAATTTCATATGAAATTATGTATATGTCAACTTGTTTGATAATAATTTATTTTTGGATTTTTTTATTAAATGCTTACCATCAATATTATGACACAATTTGCACAATGACAGAAGTAAGAAAACATTGCAAGATTATATAAATATAATATATATGATCATATCTGAGTTGTCATTTCACAAATGTAGTATCTGTTAGTGTTATTATTAGCCGAGGGAACATTGCCACCAGGCTAAAGGAATGTTTCCGAAGAAGATTCAAGAGCAGTAAAATGGTGCAGGCGAAGTGGGAGAGTGGTATGTCGTAGTGACCAGATGGTGCAACAGAAGCTCAGAGTATCAGTCAGTAGAAACCAGCCTTATAAGGGCACAGTCAGGACCCATGAGCGCCTCGCGTTTGTCCTGGCTGAAGCTGCCCCGGACAAAAAACCACCGTGGACGCGTGTTAGTTGCTTAGGTATTTAGGGCCCTCAAGGCGGTTTCCCCAAACCGCTTTTTGGGGACCCTAAAACCATCATAAACACCATGATGGTTTTATAAAGCACCTAGCGTCAGACAGTGAGGCCGGGCATGGAGCGTGGCCCATTCTTAAAAGTTGCATCTTATTAGGCACTAATCTTGAGGGATCCTGGAAGAGGATTGACGGTCATCCGATCGTCAGGGTAGAAAAGTTGCATGAGGTTTATCACTCCCAGTCCTCCCTTGAAGTAAAACCGCTACTTCCACGTGGTAGTCCCAAGATCATTCAGGGTGCTTGAAGCGGGTTTCCTAAACCACTTTTTGAAGGTCATGAAAACCGCTAGTGGTTTCTATCTTGTCAGCTCCCGCTGTCACTTTGAAGTAGCGCCTCCCAGTGCTTATTATTGCCACCGTCACCGTACAAGTTGTAGTCTGATCTCAACATGCAAAGCTCGAAAGGGTGGCCGTGTAATTATTACGCTGGTACATGCGCATTCATCGAGGATCATTCAAGCAGCGCTACAAATACTCCCGAATTGGCATATTTTATATTTCAAAGCTCCTAAGCCTTACCGGTCCGGAGAGCAAAACTTGTGATGCACAGATTGGTCAGAAATGACTAATTCAAGCTAAAAGATAGGTGTTCTCAATGGTGCATTTCATCTTGTTGATGTATTTGTAACTTCAGAAGATATTCACTTGTATATTACATTTGTACTTTATTGTATATCCAACAGAGATGTATTATTCCTCTGATTGGAAGTGCCATCATTTGTATTGATGGGTTATTAGAACACCAGTGTGGGGTCAACCCTTGTTAGGACATGTGGTTGGGTTATTAGACTTGAGTAGCAAGTTGGCCCCAGTGAATTATTGGCAGGTCAAGTCAGTGTATAAATAGAGAGGTTGTGTCTCTCATTTATCTCATTCACTCACTTCTCAAGCTCGCATAGTTAAGAGAGAAAGTGGCGCATTTGTGGAGAAGGAGTAGCATATGCTAGAGACAACTTATTGGGTTTGATCATTGTGATCTTGGTTTGTGTCTTATCTTATCTCTGAGGAAGTTGGGGGGTTTTTCACCTTCTTGGTTTTCCTCGGCGAAAATCTGTGTCTCTTGTGTGATTGCTATTGTGTCTATGATTGATATGCTGTACATGTTATTCTCTTAGTGATCCTAAATGAGAATGGAATGAAATTATCGAAAAATTAACATGGTATCAGAGCTGACCTAAGAAGGAGGCACTATGCAGCTGCAGAAGCTAGGGATTCTTAATATTTGGGTTTCTCTCCACATATCATCAAAGGAAGGAGGCTATATTGACTCTCCTAGAAAGGGCGCATCTTTCTATCCAGACATAATTCAATTCTGAGCATTTTCAGTCTTTGACCTAAAAATTAGGGTTTCTGAAAAAATTGGAATTTCTGAAATCCGAGACCACGGCTAGAAGCTCCTCTGACAAATCGAATTTTAGAGCTTTGGATCGAACTTTTTGGTTGGGTGAAGCTCCGGGAAAATCAAACCCTAATTCAAGGTCCTGTCTAGTGAATCCGAAAATCCCAAAAGCAATTTTGAGGGGTGAAAATTTGCAGATTTCAAATTCTGAGTATACCAGCCTAACCAGCTCAGCAAGGCGCATCTTTCTATCATTTCAGAAGTTTGAAATTCAAATTTTGATTTGTTAGGGTTTCTCTAACAAACCCTAATCCAGCTCCAGATCCAGTTTTCAACAAATCAAGTGGTAAGACCTAAATATTTTATTTCCATTTGAGCTTCTCATTAAAATGTCTCACCACACCAAGCTTGAGGATAAGCTTGAAGGGGTTGATAAATTTCGAGCCTGAAAGTATAGGATTGGGTTAATCCTAGAAGAGAATGAGTTGGACACTTACATAAGTGAAGAGGTTCCTGTTCCAGAGGAAGAAGAGGCTAAGGCCTTACACAAGAAGAATGTGGTCAAGGCTAAGAGAATCATTGCTGATTCTATAAAGGACCATCTCATACCCCATGTGTCTTCCCTAAAGACACCTAAGAGATGTTTGACTCCTTGACCAAGTTGTTTGAAGGAAAGAACATAAATCAGAATATGACTCTGTGGAACCAATTGAAAGTGGTAAAGCTTTAGAATGGACAGACCATTCAATCCTATTTTTTCAAGGTCTCTCAAATCAAGGAACAACTTGAAGCTGTGGATGAAGTAGTGGAAAATGGTGAAATTGTAATGACCACATTGAATGGATTACTTAGGTCATGGGACTCCTTCATCCAAGGAATCTGTGCAAGAAGAAAACTGATCTCCTTCAGTAGACTATGGGAGGAATGTTCAGAAGAAGAAGCTAGGCTTGTGGCTCAAGAAGAAAAGATGGGAAATGAAGATCAAGCTCTCACAGCACACACCAAGAACGAAAAGTTCAAGAGGGAGCATTCTCATCCCAAGAAATCTTCTCACCATTATAAAAATAAGAAACATCTAAGATGTTTTACATGTAATGAGAAGGGACACTTTGCCTCAGATTGTCCCAAGAACAAAAAGGAAAATAACAACAACAACTTCAACAACAAGAAGAAGAGCAACAAGAAAATATATCATGCTCATGCTGCTGAGGTTGATGAACCTCCCAAGAAGAGGGCTAGAGCAGAAAGTGATGACTCATCTAGTGAAGATGAATATGTTCTAATATCTGCTCTCACAGGTACTATCTCTCATGGATGTTATGATTGGCTTATTGATAGTGGGGCTTCCAAACACATGACTGGGTTTAAAAAATCCTTTGTAGATCTATCTGAACATGAGTCTCCTCATAAAGTGAAACTTGGGGATGACTATCAATATCCTATCAAAGGAAGTGGTGAAGCCTCCTACAATCTAGACTCTGGGAAGTCTTTGAAGATGAAAGATGTTTTATATGTTCCTGGGCTCAAGAAAAATCTCCTATCCATATCATATTTGGATTCAAAAGGGATTAGAGTTGCATTTGTGGATGGCCAAGTGCTCATGTGGCCAAAGGGTAAGACCATATATGATGCAGTAGTGATTGGAGAGCAAGAGGGAGGATTGTACAAATTGAAGGGACAACCTGAACATGCCATGGTACATGAATCCATGGAGCCAAGTGAAATTTGGAATAGAAGGCTTGCTCATTGCACTATATAGCACTTCCAATTGCAAGCAAAGCAATAGAGGTTCTTCCTGAAATCCAATCTAAGCATGAAGGTGTTTGCAAAGGATGTGCAAAAGGAAAGAACACAAAGAAGGCATTTCCAAGCAGTGAAAGCAAAGAAAAAGGAATTTTGGAGATTATCCACTTTGATGTATGCGGACCGATGTCATCCAGTTCTCTGAGTGGGTATGTGCACTATGTTTCTTACATTGATGATTTCTCTAGGAAGACTTAGATTTATTTCTTAAAGAATAAAGATGAAGTGTTTGATAAGTTCAAGGAATTCAAAGCCTTGATAGAAAATCAAACATATAAGAAGATTAAGACATTTAGATCCGACAATGGTGGAGAATTCACTTAAGGTGATTTCAAGAAGTTATCCAGTGATTCGGGGATTAAGAGGGAGTTGATTGCTCCCTGTAATCCACAAAAAAATGGAGTTGCATAAAGGAAGAATAGAACTATCATGGAAGCAGCATGGGTAATGCTTCATGATCAAGATCTGCCTATGCATCTATGGGAAGAAGCAACTAGGACAACTGTATATGTGCAGAACATAACACCTCACAAGATACTTGACAATAGGACACCAGAAGAAGTCTTCTCTGGTAAGAAACCTGAAGTTAGCCATCTCAGGATATTTGGCCGTCGAGTATACACACACATTCCAAAGGAAAAGAGGACAAAGCTAGATCCTTCAGGAAAGAAGGGCATCTTTGTGGGTTACAGTGAAATCTCGAAGGCTTACAGAATATAATTTCCAAGGTTCAAGAAAATTGACATCAGCAGGGATGTAACATTTGATGAAGACTCAGCATACATCAAATCAAGGAAGACACCTTTTGAAGACCATGAAGAACCAAAGGTAACCAGATTTCAAGACACCACTATGAATGAACCAATTCCAGAAGAATATTGTGAAATTGAAGATCCACAAGAACCTATAGATCCACCCCATGAGAAGAAATCTCACAAGAGGAAACCTGCATGGGCTAGAGAGCTCATTCAAGATGCAGAAAGGTATGGCATTCTAGAAGAAGAACATAGAGAAATAAAGAGGACTAGATCACATACCAGTTATGTCGCCTTACTCTGTGACATTATGAACAAAGAACCTTCCAGTTATGAAGAAGCAGTGGAAAAGAAAGAATGGAAGGATGCTATGGTCGAGGAATATCAATCGATCATGAAGAATGATGTTTGGGATGTGGTCCCAAGACCTAAAGGAAAGTATGTTGTGACTTCCAAGTGGATCTGTAAGATCAAGCATGTTGCAGATGGTAGGATAGAGAAATACAAGGCGAGGTTTGTAGCTCGTGGCTTCTCCTAGAAAGAGGGAATAGATTATGAAGAGACTTTTGCTCCTGTAGCCAGATACACTTCCATCAGAACAATACTTGCTCTGGCCGCAGTGATGAGGTGGAAAATACACCATATGGATGTCAAGACAACCTTCTTGAATGGTGTAGTCGAAGAGGAAGTGTATGTGGAGTAGCCACTTGGTTTTGAGACACATGATAGGGAGTCATATGTGTGCAGGTTGAAGAAATCCTTATATGGCTTGAAGCAAGCTCCTAGGACTTGGTATGGTAGGATGGACATATTTCTATCCAGTTTGGGCTTTACCAAGAGTAAAGCGGATTCCAACCTTTACTATAAGGTTGAGGAAGGCAATCCTGTGATACTACTCCTATATGTGGATGACCTGTTTGTTACAGGAGAGGATGGGTTGATTGCCGACACCAAGAGGAAGTTTGCATCTGAGTTCAAGATGAAGGAATTGGGGATGATGCACTATTTTCTAGGCATGGAGGTGTGGTAGAGTGCAGATGGGATCTTCCTTGGACAAGGGAAGTATGCAGTAGAGATACTAAAGAGGTTCGGGATGATGGATTGCAATGCCATGGCCACACCTATGGCATCGAACCTGAAGCTTCTGTGTGATTCTTCATTTGAGCCGGTTGATGTCACTGTGTATCGTCAGATGATTGGGTCCTTGATGTAATTGATGAACACGAGATCAGATATTTCCTTTGCGGTGAACACATTGAGCCAGTTCTTGATGGATCTGAGAAGTGTTCACATGGTTACTGTAAAGCATATTCTGAGGTACCTGAAGGGTATGGTTGATTATGGGCTCAAGTATGATGCGAATCAAAAGTTTAACCTAGAGGGTAATGTTGATTCAGATTGGGCAGGAAGTGTTGTATATAGGAAGAGCACTTTGGGGTGCTACTTTAGTATGGGATTAGGTGTGATCTCTTCGTTTAGCAGGAAGCAGTCCTGCGTAGCACTAAGTATAGCCGAAGCCAAGTATGTCACAGCTTGTTCGGCCAGTTTTGAGGCAGCATGGCTTAGGAAGCTACTGTATGGGTTATTTTATCTCCCGTTGGATGCTACTGGTATCTTTTGTGACAGCCAGAGTTTTGTGAAGTTGTTTGAGAACCCCGTGTTCCATGACAGGTCGAAGCACATTGAGATCAAATATCATTATATCAGGAATATGGTGTAGAGAGGAGCAATGAAGCTCCTGTATGTTGCAACGGATGAGCAGGTTGCATAAGTGTTAACGAAACCACTAGCCAGAGTGAAGTTTGAGTACTTCAGAGAGAGGCTTGGTGTTCTTCATATTGAAGATAATTCGAGGAAGAAGTGACGGAACACATTTGTAGGAGCCATTCCAAGCATGGTGAGAGGAGGATCCTTCCCATGGCTATGGATGTAAGCATTGTGTGATGAGCATTAGGACGATGCTTCAGTTAATGCTTTGGATATGCATCGGTTGGATTCTTTGTATGATCAGTTGGATAATGTATATGTATATGCATTAGCTGGATGCTTTGTATGATCAGTTGGATCATGTAGGATGACATGCATCGGGATGATGCAGTGACGATGAACGGGATGATCATGTGTGATGAGTATCAGGATGATACTCTGGATGATATACATCAGGATGATTCTATGATGATGATCAGGACGATCATATGTGATGATATGTATCAGGTGGATGCATTCCATAATCAGTTGGATTATGTGTGATGAGTTCTGAAGACACAGATGCACATGGTATTTTCGGACATGGTTGTAGATGTGTTCTCCCATGGTCGCGATATAATTTCTGGGATTTTCTGACATGGTTGTAGATGTGTTCTCCCATGGTTGTGATTTAATTGTTGGAGCCGTTCTCACATGGTGGTAGATGTGTTCTCCCATGGTGCAGATGTAAGGGCTGGAGACATTCTCACATGGTGGTAGATGTGTTCTCCCATGGTGCAGATGTAAGGGCTGAAGACATTTTTCACATGGTGGTAGATGTGTTCTCCCATGGTGAAAAAGTAAGGGCTGGAGCCTTCCCTGTATGGTGGTATATGTGTTCTCCCATGTCGGTGGTATAAGTGCTGCATGATGTGCATCTGGGCTGTGCTTCGTGGACGATAAGATGAGATGATCATTATGATCATGAGTATCAGGATGATACTCCGTGATCGTGGACAGGTCGTGCAGTTACATGTAAAAGATCCCGGGAGATCCACTAGGTTGAGCAGTGAGCTCGTAAAATTCCTGGGATGCTCTTTCGAGGTTTTTTTGACGCACGTAATAAGTCTTAAGGACTCCACAGTATGTCCAGTGTTGATGAATACCTACAGGTGGTGGGCCTACATCTAGCATGAAAAGTGGCTATCTCTATAGAACTTCCTATGACGAGAAGAATTTAGAGATAGCCTAGTGATCGAGATGTCGAGTACAACAGCAGTGATGATGATGATGCTCCATGATCCAGTGATGATGATCCAGCTCCAGAATTGAAGACTTGCGCCAATATGTATTGATGACCTATGTCTATAGAATACCTTCCTAGTTAAGAGGTAGTGTTGATGTATTTGTAAGTTCGGAAGATATTCACTTGTATATTACATTTGTACTTTATTGTATATGCAACAGAGATGTATTATTCCTCTGATTGGAAGTGTCGTCATTTGTATTGATGGGTTATTAGACCACCAGTGTGGGGTCGGCCCTTGTTAGGACATGTGGTTGGGTTATTAGAGTTGAGTAGCAAGTCAGCCCCAGTGAATTATTGGCAGGTCAAGTCAGTGTATAAATAGAGAGGTTGTGTCTCTCATTTATCTCATTCACTCACATCTCAAGCTCGCATAGCTAAGAGAGAAAGTGGTGCACTTGTGGAGGAGGAGGAGCAGCCGCTAGAGACATCTTATTGGGTTTGATCATTGTGATCTTGGTTTGTGGCTTATCTTATCTCTGAGGAAGTTGCGGGGTTTTTCACCTTCTTGGTTTTCCCTGGTGAAACTTTGTGTCTCTTTTGTGATTGCTATTGTGTCTATCATTGATATGCTATAGATATAATGTACTTGTTATTCTCTTTGTAATCCTGAATGATAATGGAATGAAATTATTGAAAAATTAACACATCTCAAGAGGAGGCGCATCAAGAGCAGTGAGGATTCGGACGAACAACGTCCATGAACAACCTGCAGACGCACACTTGTAGACAATCAGGCGAGAGAAGCCCGATGTCTCACCTGAGATGTCTAAAGAGAATTCAGCTATTACAGTGGTTAAAAAGGAGATGGGCCTTCTGGATGTAGAATCACGAAAGGAGGGGATACGTCGATCCCAACAAAGGATGAGAAAATGGTGAAACAGTAGTATCTAAACATTTTGAACGATGCCATGAAAGAATCAGGTCATGTTCCACAACTCGGTAGCAAGGTTGAACTTTTGCCTCGTTGAAAACAAGGTTCGAGAGAAAAGGGCTTGGATGGGGAAGCAAAGATGAGTGATTGAGGTTCTGCAAAGAAACATGCAACAACAAGGTGGCCGCATCTATGTTTTCGTGAGGCCATAGATAGTCCAACAAGTGTGTAAAAGGCTCTTAATATTTATGAAGGAAGAAAATACTACTAATACATGTATGTCTCATATTGGTGGGAGTTTTGTCCAGCCGAATGTACTGCTTTGTTAACAAAGTGGTCCTGGGTCGTAGTCACATAATAGCCAGTAGTATTTCTTTTTACTACTATTTGTAACAAACCCGGTTAGAGAGTACAAACAGAAGTACCTAAAGCTGTTGAGATGTAACAAACTGTAACAACTTTTTTCATAGAGTATGTAGGTTATATATAGCCGAGTAGGAATTAGCCAAAGGGTCGACTCTCTTTTGCAAGAAGTATCACTTCATATATTTGATAGTTTGATCAATACAAAAAGAAGGATATTATTGCCTTATATTGAAGCTTTATGGATTCAAAGTTTTAATGTGTACAATTAGTATTTCCTATTGTTCTTCATCTCTTTCAATTGTGTATGATTCACGATTCTGTTTTGAGTTTAATATGAGTGCATCTGCTTAAATTCATTTCTTCTAAGATGATTAGTACGTGAAGTTTTCATGCTGATTTGTTTGGAGGAGATATCCTTCTATCATTCAGTGGCGGTTCGGTGGTCATTTTGTTAGGACTATTGAATTCCTCTCCTAGGCTTAACACGTCATTCTTTAATATAGGATAAAGACTTACTCTCTGCAGTACCTTTATTTTATGCCATTCATTTTACATTTGATACTCAAAGTTTGGTTTCTGGCACATTGAAATACTGCCCATTATTTCAAGATTGGAATTCTACATTATTTTCTGTCAAATGTGTTTCTGATTCAGGAAAGAATTCAGAATGAATTATTGATTCCTAGGCACAGTTCTAAAGACAGCCTTAGAACGTCTCTGGGACTAACATATTTTTTGGCGCCGTTGCCGGGGAATGCAATCAAGAAGATAAATCTTCCCTAGGTACAACGACACAATCATACGCTCCTAGTTTCGTAGAGGATGAAGTTGGGTTGTAGGCTGTAATCCACTTGGCGACACCACATCAGCAAAACTGGCATCTAGACGAAGACATACCCGCAGAACCCAAGCCATGAAGAATTTGTGGCCCTTGAAGATTCAGTTTCTTGGAGACACAGACGTTGGAGATTCCAGTCTACCTCACTAATCTATCAGCGAAGTTTCACCTCCCCTTTGTTTGGACCCCAATTCCCTCCGTTTAAATTCATTGTCCAAACCCCTGAAAAAGAAATTTTCCCTAGGATCCTCACACTCCTTGTGATTTTCCTAGCTTTCAAAGAATCCCTTTGATGAGAGAAGAGTTTGCAGCCCACACAAATCGACCCAAGTATTTATTTGCTTCACAGGTGGAGAATTTGAACGCTAGCCACCTCATGTAAGGAGGAGGAAGCGGAGGACCACCTCCACCACCACCCAGAACACCAAGATGGGTGGCGAGCCGCCATGGACCTCTGCAGTTACCCACGCCCCTGAATGATATACCTACCCACTACCTAAAGCTGCTACCAAAGTATGATGGAAGTAAAGGGACATCTGTTGAGGACCATGTGGACCGATTCCAAGATTTCACGGACAATATCCTGATTGAACACGATGACGTATTCATGCGAATTTTTTCTCAGTCACTGGAAGGAGAGGCCAGAAAATGGTTCAGATCGTTACCTAATGCCTCCATCAGCACAATGGAAATCTTGGAAACCACCTTTGTCAAGAAGTGGGGGGTTAAACATGATAGTATTTACTATCTGACGGAATTCTCCACCCTGAAAAAGAACAACTCAGAAAATGTGGTTGATTTCACAGCAAGATTTAACAAGTTGTACTTCAGAATTCCCGAGGACATTCATCCTACTGAAGCAGCAGCTTGAGTCACTTATGCAGTTGCTTTCCCCTCATATTTTTCTATAACATTAAGGGAAAGAAGACCACTCTCGCTCAGCAACATGTAGGATGATGCCATAGATGTTGAAGGAAATATGAGAGCAAGAGGAAAGATTAAAATGACCAGTGATGCTGAACCAAAAGACAAAGGGAAAGCCAAAGAGGAAGGCGCTTCTTCAGAAATAAAAGATTCTCAAGATGCAAATATTGATGATATGACCCGCATTATCAAGAACCTATCAAATAAAGTTACCAGAATGGAATTAGAGAGTAGTAGTCCTAACAGACAGTCACATGTTCATCCTCCTAATCAATTCAGAAGACCTTTCAATCCGCATATGGCATATAGAGAAAAGAGGAATGAGGAGAAGCCATTAAGGCCTCATGTTTGTGAGAAGGAAACTAATTTGGTTGGAATCGCAACAGAGGAAGATTATGAAGAATTTGATGAACAGTTAAAATGGATGGAAGAGGACTCCCACCTCATGCACCTCACTAGAGAAGATGATGAGAGTTCACTCTTATATGAAGAAATCGACCCAGAGCTCCTTGAATCCCAAGAAAATGACCAATTCCTTGATGATTATCCTTCTTTTCATAGCACTCAGCCAGATAAACTGCAAATAAAGTATAGCTTGAGACCAAGGCCATAGGAAAAAAATAAATAGAGTGGACCTATTCTTAGAAAGCCCCCATGGAATTTGGCTCAAGCAAGGTCCCCTCAAGCGGCCTCCCTATCCAAAGAAAAATACCTCCTCAAAGATAAAGGAGTTGAAACCATAGTCCCAGATATTCCTAATCAGCGAGGTATAAGCCCCCATGAGAGATTTGAATCAATCCCCAAAGAAGGGCCCACCTCTTTCAGTTTGGAACAAGAACTGGAAAAATTAAAGGTAGTGGTTCACTTAACTGAGTTAATAATAAATCCTATGTACTAGAGCCAGATTGGAAAAATGCTACAGAGGGCCGAAAGTATCGATCAACATGATTCCATAAATCTAAATGATGAAGCGCCTGCTTTTCAATGTGGCCCACACATTGATAATAAAGAGCCTACTGCCCCGTTTTACATTACCCTGAATGTACATGAAAATATTCTGCACAACTGTATGTTGGATTTTGGATCATCTCACAATCTAATGCCCAAAGTTATCATGGGACTAGAAATAACCAGGCCATATCATGATCTCTACAGTTTCGATTCCAGAAAGGTAAAATGCATAGGGATGATAAAAGACTTGGTGGTCACTCTTGCCCAGATACCAGCCAAAAGTGTAATGATGGACGTGGTGGTAGTAGATGTTCCATCTAAATATGGCATGCTTCTGTCAAGAAGCTGGGCTAAAAAGATTGGAGGAGCCATGCAGATGGACATGAAGTACGTTACAATACCCATCTTTGCTGGAGAGACCTGACGGCTATATAGAGAAGCTATGTTTTCCTATGTTATAAGAAATCAAGGCAGTCCTATGAATTATCTTATATATGCAACCAATGAGGACATGGGATGTTATAGATTATCATCAGAAGATCCATCTGAAGAAGAAATCACACATGTTCAGGAAACCGAACGAGTCATTGAAGATAGCAGAAACCAGGTCTGGAAACTCTTTTTCGATGGGGCCTCTGTCAAGGAGGATTCCGGGGCAGGTGTAGTATTGTCGTCACCCCTGGGGGATGAAATCAGTTTGTCTTACAATCTAGTGTTTGACACCACAAACATTGTGGCTGAGTACGAAGCACTTATCCTCGGCCTCAGAGCGGCAAGAGATTTAAAAATCACTAAGTTGGCGGTTTTCAGAGACTCTAAAATAGTGGTGAATCAGATTAGAAGTGTTTATCAAACCAATCACCCCAGACTCAGAGCATACCGAAATCTTGCTTGGGACCTCATTGAAAATTTCTTTGATTCCTTCAACATTACCTTCGTCCCCCAGGAAGAAAATCAACAAGCTGATGCATTGGCCCTAATGGAAAGTTCTTTCAAACCTCCCAAGAAGCCAAAGTTAAAATATGAGGTTGAAATGAGATATCGTCCTTCCATCCCTGACAATGTCAAACACTAGCAGGTTTTCGAAGACGACCAACAAATCAAATGCTTCTTGCAGCTGGTCGGGGAGTTCTCAAGTATTGACATAGATGGGGATCCTGGGGAGATAGAAGAAGGTAATTCACAGATAGATGATAGAAAAAGCTTTGGATTGATGCAACAGATTGCTGACCACAAGGTTTTGCAGTTAAAGAACAACTTCATCCTGAAAGGACTAGTTCCTCTAGAACAACTGTTCGATAAAAATGAGATCTCGGTCAAACCAGCAGTACGGCCAACTACTGAGGCCATGCAGGAAATTAATCTCGGTACCATGGAATACCCCAATTTCGTTAAACTCTCTCAGTCCCTAACAATCGAGCAAAGGCAAAGGTATGAGGAATTATTCAAAGAATATGTGGATGTTTTTGCATGGAAGTATGAAGACCTTAGATCCTATGATACTACCATAATACAACATAGGATTCCCTTAAAACATGATGCTAAGCCAGTTAAGCAAAATTTGAGATAGGTAAACCCCATCTTGCTGCCAGTAATTGAAAAAGAAGTAAGGAAACTTCTTGATGCAAAAATCACCATCCCTTTAAGGTATTCAGAATGGGTGGCCAACCTGGTGTCGGTTAGAAAGAAAAATGGCGAGATCTGACTATGTGTCAATTTCATAAACCTAAATAAATGCTCATTGAAGGATAATTACCCCTTACCCAAAATGGATCATATTCTGCAAAAGGTGGTTGGGTCAACCCGAGTATCTATGATGGATGGATTCTCAGGATATAACCAAGTTGCAATGCACCTAGATGATAGGGAAAAGACAGCCTTCACTACACCATGGGGGACTTTTATGTACGACAAAATGCCATTCGGCCTTATGAATGCTGGGGAGACATTCCAAAGGGCCATGGACATAGCATTCATAGGTGAAAATGACAGATTCATTGTTATATACTTGGATGATATGACAGTATTTTCTAAATCTGACAAAGACCATCTTTGGCATCTGAAGCAAACTTTTGAGAAGTGTAGAAAGTATGGCTTGTCTCTCAATCCAAAGAAGTCTTTTTTTGCCATGACAGAAGGAAATTTGTTGGGGCATATCGTTTCTAAATATGGTGTGAGTATATACCTGGAAAGAGTGGCAGCTATCAAGTTGATTGAGCTCCCACAAAATAAAAAGGAGGTACAGTCTTTCATTGGTAAAATAAATTTTTTACGAAGGTTTATTCCTAATTTTTCTGAAATAATGAAAGAAATTACTGACATGCTGAGATAAAATGGACCATAGTTGCGAGGAACTCTTTTAAACAGATAAAGGATTCCCTGGGAGAGGCACTTATTTTGACTAGCTCGGACTACACCAAGGATTTCCTAATTTTCTCTTTTACCTCTGAGGTTACTATTGCAGCAGTCCTTTTGCAAAAAAATCAGGAAGGGCATGAACAACCCATTGATTTCCTTAGCCAAGACCTGAGAGATGCATAATTAAAATATAACACAATGGAGAAGCAGGCCTGTGCACTTGTTAAAGCATTCAAGTCATTCAGGAGCTATGTTTTGCATTCTAGGATCATCGTTCATGTCTCGGGGAGTACCATTAAAGATATCTTATGTCAGCCTGATAGTGAAGGAAGGAGAGGAAAGTGGATTTCCAAGATTCAAGATTATGATAGGGAGATTAAACCTACCAAGTTGGTAAAAGGACATGGATTAGCTAAACTGTTGTCCGAGTTTAATTACCAAGCCCTAGAGATCAATTTGATCGATCAATTCCTCGGTCAGGAAAATGGAGAGGGTCAACAGAACCTCACCTTCCAGGTAGCTGATAAATTTATGAAGTAAGAGTGGTGCAGGGACATAATCTACAATTTGGAGCATCTTACCTATCCCCCCTGAAATGGAGAAGTCTAAAATAAGATCCCTTAAACTTAGAGTGTTCAAATACTGTGTTTTGGATGGCTACCTTTTCTGGAAGGACCCACTGGGAATCCTGCTTAATTGTACTGTGGAAGAAGAGACTGAGGGCATAATTACTGAGTTTCACAAAGGTATGTGTGGAGGGAATCATGCGTGGAGAGCGACCGCTCATAAAATATTGCGAGCGGGCTATTTTTGTCCCACTTTATTTACCGATGCCAGCAAGATCGTCAGGGCATGCAAGGAATGCCAAATGTTCACCTGAAAGCAGAAGCTGAAACCGTTACCTCTCAAACCCATCAGGGTAGAAGCGATGTTCCAATAGTGGGGTCTTGATTTTATTGGGGAAATAAACCCTCATTCTAGGGGCCAGCACCGATGGATCCTTATGGCCACTAATTACTTCACGAAGTGGGTGGAAGCTATTCCAACTAGGAACGCAAATTTGGCTGTCCAAATATTATCTTTCCACCCTGATTCTCGGATGAACGTTGATCCTCTGCTAGGATCCCTCGAGATTAGTGCCTAAGAAGATGCAACTTTTAAGAATGGGCTGTGCTCCATGCCCGAACTCCCTATATGACACTAGGTGCTTTATAAAACTGCCATGGTGTTGATGATGGTTTCAGGGTCCCAAAAAAACGGTTTGGAGAAACCACCTTGAGGGTCCTGAATACCTAAGAAACTAACACGCGTCCACGATGGTTTTTTGTCCGGGGCGGATTGGGCCAGGACAAACACGAGGCTCTCATGGGTCTTGACTATGTCCTTATAAGGCCGCTTTCTGCTGACTGATACTCTGAGCTTCTGCTGCGCCATCTGGTCACTATGGCATACCACTCTCCCACTTCGCCTGGGCCATTTTACTACTCTTGAATCTTATTCAGAAACATTCATTTAGCCTGGTGGCAGCTTGCCCTCGGTTGATAATAACACTAACATTGGCTTCAGTGGGGATAGGCTCTTGCTCCTGGGAGAGGTTGAGAACAATAGACTAGTGCCTTTTAGTTCATTGGGTTGTGGAGTCATATTTGTTTATTGAAAATGTAGCTACAGAAAAATAATCATAGAATAGGTAACAAAACTGGTTATGATTTTGAAAACATAAAGAGGAAACGAAATATGTTACAAATATGGTACACCAGATCCATTATAGAGTAATATAAGGAATTAGTAATGAAAGAACCGTTTTAGGAATCTCCCACTTACAGGGTCCCCAAAGCTTTCACCATTAAGTTGGGCCAACTCATATGTGTTGTTGTCCTGGACTATGATGATTTTTAAAGGACCCAACCATAGGTTTTCGAAATTCTCGTGCTTAGATCTTTCCTCTCTTCTAGCATCCCATTTTAGAACAAGATCTCCGTGCTGAAAATCTCGAGCAACAGCCCTTAAGTCAAAAGTTGCTTTCATCTTGTCCTGGTATATTTTAGTGGAGTCGTCCAGTTGTTCTCTGACCTGTTGAATCTCTATCAACTGATGAATTCTTCTTTCCATATCATCTGGCTCTTCTCTTTCTGGTTGTATTAGCTTCATTACCGGGAGGCCCAACTAAATAGGGAGGACAACTTCCTTTCTGTAAACCAACTGAAATGGAGAAGTGCCTATGGCCCGTTTGACATTGATTTTGTCTGCCCATAACGTGAACTTTAATTGGGAGTCCCAGGCCTTTTTTTTTGTACTGAGTATCTTCTTAATAGTAGTCACCAAGCTCTTATTAGAAGACTCGACCAAGCCATTTCCCTGTGGGTAGTATGTGGTTGAATGAATTAATTCAATATTATAATTTTGATAAAATTTCATCATCTCATATGATTTGAATGCTGGAGCATTGTCTGTAAGTATTTTCCTTGGACAGCCAAATCTTGCCAAAATATTGTCTTCTAGGAATAGGAAAATTTGTCTTCTTGCCAAATCTTGTTCTCAACCTCTCCCAGGAGGAAGAGGCTATCCCCACTGAAGCCAATGTTAGTGTTATTATCAACTGAGGGCAAGCTGTCACCAGGCTAAATGAATGTTTCTGAATAAGATTCAAGAGCAGTAAAATGGCACAGGCGAAGTGGGAGAGTGGTATGCCGTAGTGACCAGATGGCGCAGTAGAAGCTCAGAGTATCAGTCAGCAGAAACCGTCCTTATAAGGGCATAGTCAGGACCCATGGGTGCCTCGCGTTTGTCCTGGTCCAAGCCACCCTGGACAAAAAACCATTGTGGATGCATGTTAGTTTCTTAGGTATTCAGGGCCCTCAAGGCAGTTTCCCTAGACCGCTTTTTTGGGACCCTGAAACCATCATCAACACCATGGCAGTTTTATAAAGTGCCTAGAGTCATATAGGGAGGTCGGGCATGGAGCATGGCCCATTCTTAAAAGTTGCATCTTCTTAGGCACTGATCTTGATGGATCCTAGCAGAGGATCGATGTTAATCCGAGCATCAGGGTGGAAAAGTTGCACGAGGTTTATCACGCCCAGTCCTCCCCTAAAGTAAAACCGCTACTTCCACATGGCAGTCCCAAGTTCATTTAGGGGGCTTGAAACGGGTTTCCTAAACCACTTTCTAAAGGTCCTGAAAACCTCTAGTGGTTTCTGTCTTGTCAACTCTTGCTGTCACTTTGAAGTAGCGCCTCCTAGTGCTTATTACTGCCACCGTCACCATACAATATGCAGTCTGATCTCAACAAGCAAAGCCCGAAAGGGTGGCTGTGTAATTATTACGCTGGTACAGGCGTGTTCATTGAGGATAGTTCAAGCAACGCTACAAATACTCCCGAATTGGCATATTTTGTATTTCAAATCTCCTAAGCTTTATTGGTCCAAAGCGCAGAACTTGAGATGCACAGATTGGTCAGAAATGACTAATTCAAGCTGAAAGATAGGTGTTCTCAATGGTGTATTTAATCTCAAGAGGAGGCTCATTAGGAACACTGAGGATTCAGATGACTAGCATCCATGAACAACCTGCAGATGCACACTCGCAGACAATTAGGCGGGAGAAGCCCAAGGTCTCACCCGAGATGTCTAAAGAGAATTTAGCTATTACAGTGGTTAAAAAGGAGATGGGCCTTCTGGATGTAGAAGCACGGAAGGAGGGGATACGCCAGTCCCAACAAAGGATGAGAAAATGGTGAAATAGTAGTACCTGAGCATTTTGAACGATGCAATGAAAGAATCAGGTCCTATTCCACAACTCAACAACAAATTTGAACTTTTTCCCCGTCGAAAACAACGTCCGAGAGCAAAGGGCTTGGATGGGGAAGAAGAGATGAGTGATTGAGGTTCTGCAAAGCAACATGCAACAATAGGGTGGCCGCATCTATGTTTTCGTGAGGCCAAAGATAGTCCAACAAGTGTGTAAAAGACTCTTAATATTTCTTAAGGAAGAAATACTGCTAATACATGTATGTCTCATATTGGTGGGAGTTTTGTCTAGCTGGACGTACTGCTTTGTTAACAAAGTGGTCCCGGGTCGTAGTCACAAAATAGCCAGTAGTATTTCCTTTTACTACTATTTGTAACAAAATCGGTTAGAGAGTACAAACACAAGTACCTAAAGCTGTTGAGTTGTAACAAACTGTAACAAATTCTGTCATAGAGTATGTACTTGTTATATATAGCTGAGTAGGCATTAGCCAAAGGGTCGGCTCTCTTTTGTAAGAAGTATCACTTCATATATTTGACAGTTCGATCAATACAGAAAGAAGGATATTATTGCCTTATTTTGAAGCTTTATGGATTCAAAGTTTTAATGTGTACAGTTAGTATTTCCTATTGTTCTTCATCTCTTTCATTTATGTATGATTCACAGATATGTTCTGAGTTTAATATGAATGCATTTGCTTAAATTTATTTCTTCTAAGATGATTAGTACGTGAAGTTTTCATGCTGATTTGTCTGGAGGAGATGTCCTTGTATCATCCAGTGGTGATTTTGTGGTCATTTTGTCAGGACTGTTGAATTCCTTTCCTAAGCTCAACATGTCATTCTTTAACATAGGATAAAGACTTACTCTTTGCAGTACCTTTATTTTATGCCATTCATTTTCCATTTGATACTCAAAGTTTGGTTTTTGGCACATTGAAATACTGCCCATTATTTCAAGATTGGAATTCTACATTATTTTCTGTCAAATGTGTTTTGTATTCAGCAAAGAATTCAGAATATATTATTGATGCCCAGGAACAGTTCCAAAGACATCCTTAGAATGTCTCTGGGACTAACAGTATCAAACACCATCTCTTTCTTTGTTGTGACCGATGATAATATAATATTTGTATCCTTTTGTTGATTTGAAGAATCCAATTCTCCCTCTTAACACATATTTCATTAAATTTGGAATTAAACAGTGGATCTAGAATTCCAAAATAACTAAAAAACTCAATTTTGGTGTCGTCCTTGAAATAAAATGTTTTGAATTTTAATGAAATATGTGTTTCTTCCCTTTTTCTAGAATATGAGTCGTTCGACAGTAAAAGAAATGGAAGAGAAGTTGCCTTGAAATCATATGTTTTTATCACGTCTATGTGGAGATAGAACAATAACCATCATGAAATCTCTTATTCATCTCTCGCTGGTTTGAAGTCTTATTGATTTTACTCATTGGTGTTCCAACTTCAAATCTTTCCATGAAGAGGGGTTCATATTTATCCCTTTGGTTATCTGTGTATATTTTTCATTCAAACATAAGGTAGTTTGTGTATTGTTACAATTTTAAAAGCAATTGTTGATTTTAATATGCAAATTTGTCTATGCATGAAGGTATGAACATATCATGTGATGTGGGAGTATAGTCCTATTTTAGAGTGGAGATTTTGGATTGTGGAAAATAAACATGTGATTTTGAAGTATCTCTTGCATTTGTTTGAACAAGTAGTGCAAGTTCAAAGCATACAAACCCAATAGACAGGCAATTTGATTATGTTGGAGCCATTCATATGAAGAATAAGATGATGTGGTGAAGTAGATGTGGGTAATTAAATAGAACTAGAAATGCAGTGATGTCAAGTGTTTATTGTGTATTCTTAGTGGATATATATATATATATATATATATATATATATATATATATATATATATATATATAATAATAATAATAATAATAGTTTCAAATTGTTATTTTGTGAATTTAAATGAATCAATGTTGTTAATTCATGAGCTATATTTTAATGAATTGAAATTAATCACTCAATGTTTGGCTGAACCAATGGGCATACTATGTTCATGTGTTTTTATTACCTAAGATATCTTATCTCCAATATCTTTATTGTTTTTTTAATAACTTGAATGACTAGGTAAGTAAGTATTTGCAATGAATTCAATCACCAAACATAAATAGGGTTGAGGTGTTTTGATTACCTAAGATATGTGATCTCCAATATCTTCATTTTTTTTATAACTTTAATGACTAGGTAAGTAAGTATTTGCAATAAACTCAATTAACTATGATATTGGAGGGAACCTAGTAGACTAAGACTATGATTAGTGATTAATTATAATTTTTAATGTTATTGAACAATTATTATAATAATTAGTATTAATTATAAAAATTTAATCAACAATAGTTATTAAATCATCCACAATAATAATAGTTTTATGAATTAAATACAATATTTTTTATTAATTAAAAATTATTTCAATTATTGCACTAAGAGTAGTTAGGCTCTCTACAACCCAGCTGGGAGAGAGTTGTCACCTTTGTCTCGTTTCAAAAATAAAAAGTAATTAAAAATTCACGTTGGCTCATAAAATAAAAAAAATAAAACCAGCATAGATCCATCTTAAACACGAATCTATTAAGCACCAAGAGGGACCTAATTTCTTGATGTGTAATTTTTTAATCTTACTTAATAGATTTGGGGTTGAGATGGATTTATGTTGGTTAATCAATTATTTTAAAGATCATCTAGTTTAATTGTATTAATTGCTTGTATAGGCTGAGTCTAGGGTTTCAACATGGAACCTAGGCTTCTCACAACATCAAGATAGATCTTGTGGATTATTATGAAGGTCTAGTCAAAGGGTGTCTCATATGGGCCTCTCCATATGTGAACTCTTACCCTAATGATATCATAATTATCTCTAACAATACCGTGGATATGGGGGAAAATATTTCGGAAGAGGAAAATATATAGTTTCCATAGGTTGTGGATAAAAATATTCTTTGACAAACCGATGGTGGGATCTTATATATCTTTGAATGGTGTGTCAAAGGGGGCATACTTAGGATCCATTGTAGACCAAATTTGGATTTCATATCTCCAGTGGAATGTCAAGGTGAAAAGGTGGAGGTTATTACAAGGGCCTACTTCAGACGATCTCATTCAATGACATTTAGTCAATCATGCCATATTTGTGCATAGTTTACCCCCTCATTTGATCTCTTGGTAAGTCTACAATCACTTTTTCATTTGTCAACACTTGACAATTTGTGAGGATTCAGATACAATGACTTCCAAGGTTATAAGAAGGGTTTCATTAGATCTACCCTGGATTTGGAACCACGTTTTGGTGGGACTCTTAAGGATTATGGTGGAAACCTTAGGCAATCTAAAAAACAGAGTCACCTAAGGACAAGTTGAATCTTGAGTCTTTTTTGGGGGGAATTAAGCTTGGGGAGAATCACATGCATAGAAAGCATGTTAAAATTGAAGGGTCCCTATAAAACTTGAGTCTTATCCCTTGAATAATTTAAGGAAAGATGTTTTTATTTTCTTTCACTTCATAGCATGACTTAAGTGTCTTCACATTTAGAATCTACCATCTTTATTTTATATTTTCTTTGAAAATACGTGTTGGCATTTAGAAATGGAAATGAGCTTTGGGCGAAGCGAAGAGAAAAATGGTATATCCACTAGCCTACTAGGTTCCTACACATTCATCATATGAGACCTATTGCAAATGTGACTCACATTCCTATGATGAAATTATAATTTTTATGTCACGACTAAAAGAGCATCACATGTAGATAGGATCCTAGCTATACTTGTAAATAACTTGGTGAACTTTTAAAATTTGATCACATAATAATATGAGACCTCAAACCTGAAGGAAGAGACACTGTAGCAGAGTTTATAGTGGAAATTTTTAGTTTTACAACATTGGCCAAAATTGTCAAAAAATATCCACTACAACCTTCGCTAATGGTACCAGATGGTTTGGCGGAGGATTTTGTGGAAACTTATTATAACTAAAAAAACTCAACGGTTGGAGGATTTAGTGGAGGTTTTTCATCAGTGTGCTTTATCGAAATAAGTGCACCTGTGTGAACAAATACAAAGTGCACTAGTGCATTAAATTCAAACTAGCACTGGTGCAATAAGGGAAGGAAAATGCACCGGTGAAGTTGAATGGAACATTGACATTCATTTTTTTTTTACATTCAATGGCATGGTTACAATATATTGAATAACCGATGTGATTATATATAGAAAGCACTAGTGCGAAATAATAACCATGTACCAGGGCATGTAACCAATAGTTTGTTGTACATGTGCGTTGTTGTAAAATCATTGGTGTGATTAAAATGACCAAATGCACTGGTAATCATTTTCTCTTTGGTGAAGAGTGACCAGTGATAATGCACTTAAATATATATATATATATATATATATATATATATATATATATATATATAAATTTTAATTCCATTATTCATTAGAAATTGAAATATTTTTTATAATAGTATTCATATAATTTTAATTTTAATTATTGTGTTTAGATTAATTTTTTATATCATTAGTTTTGACATCTAATGTAATATTTAATCATCCATTAATTTAATCAGTGATGTAACATTTCAAAATGACATTGGACAATGCAATAGAATAAGAAACTTTATTTTATTATTTATGAATAAGAGGCCCTTTGCCATACAAAACGGGACAACATAAAGGTCCACACTAATCAAAATGCCAATATGTAATTGTTACACTTATTGGTAACTCATTATCTTTCAATTGAGTCACTATGTACAGTACATTATACAAAATGTTTGATTTTGACACACAATTATTTCAAAATATACTTGCATTAACATCCAATTATATTGATCATCATTCTTTGCTAGAACTGTTGTCAGTGCTCGAGCTACTTGCATGAATTGGGTTATTTGGACTAATGTTTTGTTGATTGCCTCGACTGTATTCCTCATCTTTAGGTTTCATTTACATACATACAAATAAATTGTAATGAGTGTGTCTACATTGGTGGGCATAATGCAAATTAAAATAGATAATATACATGAATGTAAATTGAAAAGCATACCATAGAAATAATTGAGTCCTGAATGATACACATTATTTCAATACCAAATCTCGTGCCATATCTCAACAACTCTTCTATTGTATCCACTCCATAATTTGTTTCCCTTAAGTCTTATACCCCATTACGATTCATAGATTTAATATAAAGGATTTTTGTTGTTCCATTAATTATAAAATGAGAGAAGTAAAACAACATAGATAATTACAAATTCCATAGTTAATTTTTTATATGCCAACGTATACTCACAAACCATACTTAACCCAATGTCAATCAATTCTTCTGATGGATCTTCTTTGTATGTGAACACCTATTTGAAGACATCTAAGGATGGCCGATGCAAAAAAAAAATAAAATATAAAGATCACAACCAATATGAAATCCTAGGTTGTTATATGGAAATCACATTTACTCACAAAATTTTATATCAACCATTTTTTCGTTGTCGTCTCATCTTATGTGTTGAAAAAGTTCCAATTTGTTTTCTTTTCTACAACAAAACAATTGTAAATTTATATTTAATGCTAAATTAATTAATTATATGTAAGCAATAGAAAATTTCAATGATTGCATACATTTGAAGCATGTTGTTGTTGAGATGAATTCTCTTGCTGTTAATATTTGAGATGTACTAAATTGAAGATAATACACACCAAGCATGAAAAAACTTAGTTTTTTTAAATTTTCTAGTTGAATCTCCATGTCAAATTTTATGTAAAAATGAGATTTCTTGAAGTTTGCTTGTAAGTAAATATTTATGAACAATTCCGACAGTGTAAAATGATTGTAGAGGAATTTCCCAAAGTGTAACAATACTTTGGTTGATAGTGAGGGTGAGCTTTAGCATATGAAGACAAAAATAGGCATAAGAGGCACCTGCAGGATGAATATCTTTGAGCCTAATTGCAACATAAAAGTATTGATCTTTGAATTAAAGAATTCAGTAGTTTGTAAAAAAATGTGTTGAAAATCATGAGTTTATTTATGAATTTTTAGGAAACAAGACATTCATGGAAACAACAATAAGAGAAATCTTTCAACACTGCTATATCTCATAAAAGATTTGAAACTGGATGAGAGGTCAAAATATTTGAAATCTTTGCAATCAATTCCAGCATTAATCAATATATCATATAACCGACACAATATGGAGTTGAATCTGTTACTTAGAACTTTATTGACATCTCAAGAGAGTATAAATGGACATGGAAGAGTACAATAACAAATAAGATATATATAATCTCTAATCTCAGACAATAATTTACATTACAAAATAGTTCATCCGCTTAACAACTGATATAGTCCCTCTAAAAATTGCCAACCACGAGTTATGCACTCAGATTACATTATATAGGTCTTAAGGAGTAACCAAATTTTGTTGAGTTTAACTAATTTGCAACAAAATTATAAATATGTCCCTTTCACTTTTGACTTTCTAACTGACTAGCAACCTTTTACTTTTTAACTCTTCTTACTTGCGCTTTTATTTATACCTCTTGTCTACTTTGTTTGTCCTCTCACGTATACATTATGCTGTACAATAGAGGTATTCTTTCTTTCCCCCTTATTTGATGCATCATCTACACATTTACCTATCATCTAGGTGGCATAAAATCCAACATAGTTAGCTAGCCCATAAACTGACCTGGCACTATGGGAAAATGTTATCCACTTGGATATCCTTGTGGCATGTTGTAAGTCTTTCTCATGGCTTTCCTTTGAGGTGGAAATGCTATTTGGGAATATTTTGACACTGCATGCCAATCCTTTCCCAATGGAATTCCTTGGGCCTTCAATTCCTCTATGGATATTTCAGCATTAGTATTTTTCTCATATGATATAGGGTTGAGCTCCTTCAATAGTTTCTTCAAATGGATCCATATTTGAAACTGGGGTTTTATGTTAATTTAATTCAATATACTCTAGGATCTTAACTGAGAGAATAACATGTATAGCATATCAAGTATAACAATGCATATCAATCACACAAAGCAATCACATGAGACAATAGACACACAAAGTTTCACTGGGGAAAACCATAAAGGTGAAAAACCCCACAACTTCCTCAGAGATAGAGAGAGCAATGATACAACCAAAGTACAAGAGATAGTCTTCTCCTAGCAGCTGATCCTCCTCCTCACATGTGAGCCACTTTCTGAGTGATGGAAGAGTGAGTAATGAGATATCAAATAGAGATCTCCCACTCTCTATTTATACTAGTCCTGTCCTGCCCAATAAACCAGTGGGGCCAACTTGTCTAACTTATCCTAATAACCCATGGTTACATTAATCCGGGCCGACCCCTTACTAGGTGGTCTAATAATCCATCAGCAAGTTACAACACTTGCGACACTCGTCAATACAAATGATGACACTTCCGTATAGAGGAATAATACATCTCTTATAGGAGTACAATAAAATACATAGATGAGATACATTCTGAAGTTACATATATATCAACACTCCCTCTTAACTAGGAAGGTATTTCTTGACACAGATCTGCTAGCACAAGTCTTCTTCTCTGGATCATCGTCATCGAATCATTGTCCTCGAATCATCGTCATCGTCATCGCTGCTGCTATCTCAATCAATCTCTAAATCTACTCGTCATAAGAAGTTCTACAGAGCTAGTCCTTTTTCATACTGGATGTAGGCCCACCACCTGCAGGTCTTCATCATCACTGGCCATACTGTGTTAAGATCCTAGTGGACGACCTTCACTAACACCTCGGGGTTTTGGTGTAATGATTTGTATCATCTGTTGCAGCTTCGGATTTGGGAATAATCCCTATCTGCTTAACTGTGGGAAGTACTTGGGCATAAGCCCTAAAACTCATTGTGAGGAGTACCACAGGAACCCAAAAGTAGCTGTCCCATTGAGAGGACCTGCCAGTGAAAAGGGAAACGACCCCTACCTGATTGACTAGTTCCCACCCGTGAGGTAAACCAAGAGCTGTCGTTTGTGGCAAAGCGGTTATCAGTTTTACCTGAGTCATGGAGTGAGGGGTACTGCCCCAATATGCAAGCCATCAGACAGCATTGGTGGCCGAGTGAAACACCTGAACTGTTAGGAAGCCGTACATACTTGGGGTCCATATCTATTTTTAGTTGAACTGTTGCCGATCACTTCTGCTCCAAATCTAGCCGTTTCAATCTATTCTGAAAGTCGTTCCAGATCCATTCGTTGTTTCAGATCCCGCTGTTTTCAATCCCTTCCGCGCCGTTGCAGATCCATCTGTTGCGGATCCCTTCCGCGCCGCTGTTGCCAATCCATTTTTGGGAAAAAAAAATTCTATTTTTCTGCCATATCTCCCTTGTTTCAACTCTATTTTCCTTGAAACTTCACTGACATCCCTGCAATCCCATTCTGCATATTTCATTCCTGAAGACCCTATCCCAAATTCCACTTCCCAAGACCGGAAATCCCGCATTTGTCTATTTTTAGGGTTTGCCATAACTTCTTCAATTTTCACTTGATTGCCTTCAAATTTTACCATAGAGTTCCCGCTTCTAAAATCCCCATTTTTTGCTTCCCTGTCCCTCAGAAAGTGTTGAAAACCTAGTTAAACCCCAATTACCCCTCCGAGTTTTTCCTAAATCCAAATTTCCCCTTATTAAATAAGCTTGTGTTTGTGTTTTTCTATCCATTCCCCCCCCAAAAAAAAAATAAAAAAAAAATTATTACTGGTTATGGTTGTCACTCGCACAGGAGCAAACACCATGGAGGAAGCACTTGCAGCCATCCAAACCAAACTCCAAGATCTGGATGAAAAATTTCTCAGCCTCCATCTTCAGCATTCAGCCATGAACAATAACCGACAGCCAGAATCTTTTGCAGCCACTGGGTTCTCTTCTTCCAGCAATTTTTGTCGGCCAAAGCTTGATTTTCCTCGCTTCAATGGTATTGATCCGACTGGATGGATATACTGAGCAGAACAATATTTCAGTTTGCATAATACTTTTGATGTCCAGAAAGTTCCACTTGCATCCTTTCATTTGGTACAGGAAGCCCTTCAATGGTACCGTTGGTACATCAAAGCTCATCCCGAGCCAAACTAGACAGATTTTTGCCAACTCCTTTTGCCATGATTTGGTCCTAGTGCTTTTGACGACTTCACAAGAGCACTCACTAAACTTCACCAAACTGGCACAGTGAGAGAGTATCAAACGGAATTTGAGAAACTAGCCAATCACATAGACGGATTGTCTGATGAATTCTACAGGAGTTGTTTTATCAGTGGTCTCAAGGATGAAATCCACTCAAAGGTCAAAATGTTTTGTCCCAACACAATGATGGAAGTCCTAGGGTTGGCTAAGCTGGCTGAGGAAAATATCGCAGCTCAACAACGCTCCAAACCCACTTTTGTTCACTTTAGAAATATGGGTTCCAACGACCTCCCATCACGCCTGCTCCTCATCCAACTCCTATCAAGAAATTGTCTGAAACAGAGATGCAGGCATGCTGAGAAAAATGGCTTTGTTATAATTGTGATGAGAAATTCACTCGGGGACATAAATGTGTTCAACAAAATCTCTATCTCTTGGATGTGGATTCTCCACCTGCCTCAGAACTTGATGAAGAAGCTCCAGATACAATAGATGATCAGGTCGACATTCAACACTCTCCTGTTGACACCCCATCTTAGGACGACCTACACGAGATCTCTCTCCATGCTGTAACCGGCGTCACCACCCCACAAACAATGCGAGTTAGGGGATACTTCAAGAAGCTCCCTCTTACCATACTCATTGATTCTGGTAGCACTCATAACTTCATTGATCCTCGGATTTCCAAACAGGATGATTGTTTTGTCCATCCTTGCTCCAACTTTGAAGTCATGGTTGCCAATGGGGGCACCTTACCTTGCAATGGGAAGTGTCACAATGTGCGTATCTCTATGGAAGATTATAACCTGCGCTCTCACATGTTTGCCTTGTCCTTAGGTGGATGTGATGTGGTTTTGGGCATTCAATGGTTACGCACACTTGGCCCCATCTTATGGGATTTTGCTGAACTTTGGATGCATTTTTCAGTTAATGGGGCACAACACAAATTTATGGGCTTACAAATAGGGTCTCTCTGCATCATCAGTTCACATCGCCTGGAAAAAATACTTAAGAAGAATTCACATGGTGCCATCGCTCAGCTCCATTCCATTCAGATGCACCCATCAACAGTCTCCACTACTTCCTTGGATAGATATGCAGGTGTCTTTGCTGAACCAATGAGCTTGTTTCCTTCAAGAGACCTTTCCGGTACGAATTTAGCCGCATCTACCTCTCAGTAGGAAATGATGACTATTTTTCATATAGTACAGAAGTGGAAGCCATCCCTATTGGGGAATTATTTTTGCATCAAGACTGATCTCCAGAGTCTGGAAACTTTCCTGGAACAATGGGTCTCCTCCCCAACACACCTGAAATGGGTTATCCAACTCATGGGTTATGACTATGTGACCACTTATCAGAAGGGTAAGGACAATATGGTGGAAGATGCTCCTCCCCACACATTTGATGACCCAGTTTCTCTTACAGCTATTTCTCTGCTTGTTCCAAATTGGTTGCAATCTGTTCAACGAGACTCTCTCTTCTATGAACTCCATGCTTCTTCATCAGTAGGGCACTCTAGGTTCCTCAAAACGTATGAACAGGAACAATGTAACTTCTTTTGGCAAGGACTCAAAAGGACAATTCAACGGATGGTGGTTGACTGTGATACTTTCCAGGTCAACAAGGGTGAAACGACCTTCCTTTCGGGACTGCTCGAACCCTTTTCCATCCCTCCACAGATTTGGACAACTATTTCTATGGATTTCCTAGAAGCACTCCAGTGGTATAGTACCACATATCAAAGGACACCATATGAAGCAGTCTCTGGACAGGAACCACCAGTTCTTCTTCCATACACCTTCAGCAGCTCCCCAGTTCAAGAAATTGACTCAATTCTTCGAAACCGTGATCAACGTCTTCTCATTCTGTAGGACAATTTTCACATGGCAAGAATTCAACTGAAACAACAAGCCGATCAGCATCGTTCTGAGTGCACTTTTCACATCGTTGATATGGTTCTTCTTCGTCTACAGCCTTCCATGCAATCCTCCCTGAAACTCAAAAGGCACCAGTGGCTCGGAATGCAACCCGCGGATGCTACAGGGGACCCACTCCTTCAGATTCTGCATCAATTTCCACATCTAAATCTTTGAGGACAAAGCTTTTTCTAAGGGAGAGGGGATGTTAAGAACCCATGTCTTTACTTTGTTAGTATATTGTTGTTGGACGCATATGCTTTGTAAGTCATCCCGTAGTATTTGTTGATCCATAATTTATATTATCCCATAGTATTGACCCATAGTATTAGACGCATATGCTTTGTAAGTCGTCCCATAGTATTATATGTCCCATGGTTTTGACTCATAGTATTGGCGCCTAGACTTAGCCCATGGTTTGTATTGACACATAGTATTGACCCATGGTATTGGCGCCTAGACTTAGTATATAAGTGTGTGTTGAGGCCTATGAAGGCACCGTGAAGTTAATTGTATTGAGCTTGCTCAAAGGAGGTTGCCCCCTCAAAGTGGCCCGTGATCAATATAAAAGTTATTCTGAGTTCTGTTATTTCTGATATCTCATGTATTTGCATTAATTAATTATTGCAGGTTCTTCACATCTGGTATCAGAGCCTCCACCCAGGTTCAATTCACAGAGTGGGTGGCAATGTCGGCATTGCAGTGTTCGCCCAAGGCTCGTACGGCGCAAAGGGGACACCATCGTACGGGCGCACATCCAGCCCAGAGTCTGGACTGTGGAGCGTGGTGGGATGTTAAGATCCCAGTGGACGGCCTTCACTAACACCTCGGGGTTTTGGTGTAACGGTTTGTATCATTGGAATCCTTAGGACTTATTACGTGCATCACAAAACCTCGCAAGAGCATCCAGGCTGTTACGAGCACATGAATCTACCTGCCGGATCTCCCAGGGCTGTATTATATGTGACTGTCACAAAACCTTAAAAGAGTGTCTTGACAAGCAAGATCTCTAAAGAGCATCTGAGGCCTTTTTCATCCTGTCCAGATCTGTAGGAATTATTACATGTGACCCCTACCACAAAACCTTTAAAGAGTGTCTTGACTAGCAAGAACTCTATAGAGCATCTGAGGCCTTTTTCATCCTATCCAAATCTCTAGGGCATATTACATGTGGTCATGGAAAAACCTCGAAAGAGCATCCCAGGACTGATTATGAGCACACAACTCAACCTATCGGATCTCCCAGGGCTGGATTATATGCCATAGGACAAAACCTCAAAAGAGCATCTGCCAAATATCCCAGGATCAGATTACATGCCATAGGCAAGACCTCGAAAGACTATCTGCAAATATCCCAGGGCCGGATTATATGTCCTTCCAAAGCAAAACCTCTAAAGAGCGTTTTCTAGATATCCCAAGGCCACATTACATGCCATAGGAAAAACCTCGAAAGACTATCTTCAAACCTCCCAGGGCTGGATTATATACTTATCTACACAACTTGTTCCATGGCCACAGAGTATCAACCTGATACTCACCATACATCATCCCGATGTACACATGATCATCCTGATCATCATCACTGCATCGTCCTGATGCATGTCATCTGGAGCAACATCCTAAAGCTCGTCATCCATGATCATCCTAATCATACAATGCATCCACTTGATGCATACCAAGTATCTACCTGATACATATCATCATACATGATCCACCTGATCATACAATGTATCCACCTGATACATACACAGATACATGATCTACTTGATCATACAATGTATCCACCTGATATATATCAACATACATGATCTACCTAATCATACAACGTATCCAACTGATACATATACAGATACATGGTCCAAGCATTCAACATGATGCATATACATATACATGATCCAACTGATCATAACAAGCATCCAACATGATGCATATACAAATATATCAAGCATCCAACATGATGCATATACAAATATATCAAGCATCCAACATGATGCATATACATATACATGATCCAACTGATCATAACAAGCATCCAACATGATGCATATACAAATATATCAAGTATCCAACATGATGCATATACAGAGTAGTAACTGGAGCATCATCCTGATGCTCATCATCCAGTGCTTACATCCACAACCATGTGAAGGATCCTCCTCCCACCATGCTTGGAATGGCTCCAGCAAATGTGTCCATCACTTCTTCCTCGAAGTGTCGTCAATCTGATGAACACCAAGCCTCTCTCTAAAGTACTCAAACTTCACTCTGGATAGTAGTTTCGTTAGCACATTTGCAACCTGCTCATCCGTCGCAATATACAGGAGCTTCACTGCTCCTCTCTGCACCATATCCCTGATATAGTGATATTTGATTTCAATATGTTTCGACCTGTTGTGGAACACCGGGTTCTCAGACAGCTTCACACAACTCTGGTTGTCACAAAAGATACTAGTAGCCTCTAGTGGGAGATCAAATAACTCAGATAGTAGCTTCCGGAGCTATACTGCCTCACAACTAGCCGAACAAGCTGCAACATACTCTACCCTGGCTGTACTCAGTGCTACGCAGGACTGCTTCTTGCTAAACCAAGAGATCGCATCTGATCCCATACTGAAGCAACACCCAGATGTGCTCTTCCTATCTGCAGTACTGCCTGCCCAATCTGAATCAACATAACCTTGTAGGTTAAACTTTTGATTCGCATCATAGTTGAGCCCATAATCAATTGTACCCTTCAGGTACCTCAAAATATGCTTTACAGCAACTAGGTGAACACCTCTGGGATCTGTCAGGAATTGGCTCAATGTGTTCACCGCAAAGCAAATATCTGGTCTAGTGTTCGTCAGGTACATCAAGGACCCAATCATCTAATGATACACAGTGACATCAACCGGATCAAATGAAGCATCACACAGAAGTTTCAGGTTCGATGCCATAGGTGTGGCCATGTCCTTGCAGTCCATCATCCCGAACCTCTTTAGGATCTCTACTGCATACTTCCCTTGTCCAAGGAAGATCCCATTTGCACTCTGCCACACTTCCATGCCCAGAAAATAGTGCATCACCCCCAAGTGCTTCATCTCGAATTCGACATCAAGCTTCCTCTTGGTATCGGAAATCAATCCATCCTCACCTGTTACAAACAGGTCATCCACATACAATAGTAGTATCACAAGATTGCCTTCCTCAACCTTGTAGTAAAGGTTGGAATCTGCTTTACTCTTAGTAAAGCCCAAATTGGATAGAAAGCTGTCTATCCTACCATACCAAGTCCTAGGAACTTGCTTCAAGCCATACAAGGCTCTCTTCAATCTGCACACATATGACTCCCTGTCATGTGTCTCAAAATTGAGTGGCTGCCCCACATACACTTTCTCTTCGATTACACCAATCAAGAAAGATGTCTTGACATCCATCTGGTGTATCTTCCACTTTCATCACTGCAGCTAGAGCAAGTATTGTTCTGATGAAAGTATATCTATCTATTCATAATCTATCCCCTCTTTCTGGGAGAAGCCACAAGCAACAAACCTCACCTATGCTACCAACTGTAGCATGCTTGATCTTATAGATCCACTTGGAGGTAACAACAGACTTCCCTTCAGGTCTTGGGACCACATCCCAAACATCATTCTTCATGATCGATTGATATTCCTCAATCATGGATTTCTTTCATTACTGCATCTTGAATCCTGGGAACTTCAGTTCTTCAATATCTTCAATAAATAGATTTCTTTAAGCTTAGTTGCTTGAACAAATGTTGTAGTCCTTCTTTTGTAGGTGATTGTACACGATCTTTCCTACAAGTCAAATTCAATGGCATGATTAGAAACTTCTCATAGTTTTCAGAACAAAATTTTACACATAAGAATATATGTCATACAGTCATGCAATTATTTTAGCCAATGCTTCAATACAACATTTATCCATATCCCGTAACTTTATAGATTCCTTCCAATCTCCACTAGAACATTGTTAAGAGTGTGCACAACTCCCAACATGTCAGCAAAGAGGTTTCATTCTAAATAAGTAGCAATGGAATGTTGTACAGTTTCGTAGGCCACTTACCCATCACATGCTTATTAGTAGTATACTGTTCATTAATGCAATTATTCTAATATGCATAATACACAACCTAAGTCTAGGAACACAAGTATATACATCATTGAACAATATTATTTAAATAATCAGATATACAAGAAATGACAATTCAAATACTTATCTTTGTTTGTTTGTTGTGTGGACTCCCTCTCAATCTTTGCTTCCTTGCATGAACTACTGGAGTAAGCTCCCTCTTGATCTTTGCTTCCTGGATTACCTGTCCTTGAACTTATATCCATCCTCGATCACTATGCATGCTTACGAGTATCATCATTGTGTTATTCTTGAGATCTCATACATAATCATACATTCATTAGTATACTATCAAAAAAAAATAAATCTTAAACATGTATAGTCATGATCATTTCAAACACAGATAATAAGCATTATCATTCAAGGTTTTAGGGAAGACTTATCCTACTCATGCATATTCATATTTGACTATAGAACTCTTCTGTTTAGTCATATCATCAATCAAGGTAAGAGACATAATATGCATAAAACCTAGATTACTCAAGCTTGTAACTTCATGAGTAATCATTATCAATCATACAAAAGTATAAGATCCTTTGATATAGGAAAAACATACTTGGTCATCATATTTGCTAGTTCTCTTCAATGACCTGCATAACTCATAAGTTAACCTTTGCAAAACCAAATTATACATACCTTTATGTGATCCATGACTATGGATGAATCTTTGTCTTCATGTCACCATAGTTGTTCGGGCTGTCCCTTCAATTTGTACAATCCTCTCTCTTTCTCTCTAATCACTACTGCATCATCTATGATCTTACCCTTTGGCCACATGAGTACTTGGCCATCTACAAATGAAACCTTCATGCCTTTTGCATCTAATGCAGATATGGAGAGTAGGTTCTTCTTAAGCCCAGGTACATATAGAACATCTTTCATCTTCAAATACTTCCCGGAGTCTAGGATGTAGGAGGCTTCACCATTTCCTTTGATAAGATATTGATAGTCATCCCCAAGTTTCTCCTTATGGGGTGACTCATGTTCAGATAGATTTGCAAAAGATTCTTTAAACCCAGTCATGTGTTTGGAAGCCCCACTATCAATAAGCCAATCATTACATCCATGAGAGATAGTACCTGTGAGAGCAGAAATTAGAACATATTCATCTTCACTAGATGAGTCATCACTTTTTGCCATAGCCTTCTTCTTTGGAGTTTCATCATCCTCAGCAGCATGAGCATGGTACCTTCTCTTGCTGCCCTTCTTCTTCTTGTTGAAGTTTTTCGTTGTCCTTTTTGTTCTTGGGACAATCTATAGCAAAGTGTCCCTTCTCATTACATGTGAAGCATCTCATATCTTTCCTATTCTTTTGGTGGGTGTGAGAGGATTTCTTGTAATGTGAGTGCTCCTTCTTAGGCTTGCTTCTTTTGGTGTGAGTTGTGAGAGCTTGATCTTCATTCCCCATCTTTTCTTCTCGGGCCACAAGCCTTGCTTCTTCTCGTGAACATTCCTCCCACAGTCAACTGAAGGAGATCAACTTCCTTCTAGCACAAATTCCTTGAATAAAGGAATCCCATGACCTAGGTAGGCCATTTAGAGTGGTCATGACAATTTCACCATTCTCCACCATTTCATCCACAGCTTCAAGTTGTTCCTTGATCTGAGAGACCTTGGAGAAATAGGATTGAATGGTCTCTCCATTCTGAAGCTTTACCCCTTTCAATTGGTTCTACAGAGTCATCTTCCGATTTATGTTCTTCCCTTCAAACAGCTTGGTCAAAGAGTCAAACATTGCCTTGGGTGTCTTTAGAGATGACACATGTGGGATGAGATGATCCTTGATAGAATCAATAATGATTGTCTTTTCCTTGACCAAGTTCTTCTTATGTAAGGCCTTAGCCTCTTCTTCCTCTGGGACAGGGACCTCTTCCCTTATGTAAGTATCCAATTCATTTTCTTCCAGGATTAACCCAATCCTATACTTCCATGCTCGGAAGTTATCAGTCCCTTCAAGCTTATCCTAAAGCTTGGTGTGGTGAGCATCTTTAAGGAGTACTTCAAATGGAAATAGAAAAGATTTAGGTATTACCACTTGATTTGCTGAAAACTGGATCTGGTCCTGGATTAGGGTTTGTCAGAGAAACCCTAAAAATTCAAAATGTGAATTTCAACTTTTTGAAAGGATAGAAAGATGCGACTTTATGAGCTAACTAGCCTGGTATATTTAAAATTTGAGATCTGCAAAGTTTCACCCTTCAGAAATGCCTTTTAGTCTTCCTGGATTCACTAGGGAGGACCCTGAATTAGGTTTTGAGTTTCCAGGAGCTTCACCCAACCAAAAATATCGATCCAAAGCTCTAAAATTTGATTTTTCCAAGGCGCTTCCAGCTATGTCCTCAGAATTCATAAATTCCTATTGTTTGTGGAAACCCTAAATTTTAGGGCCAAAACTGAAAGTGCTCAGAATTGAATTTTGATTGGACAGAAAGATTCTCCTTGATGAGTAGAGTCAATCTACCTTACTGACTTTCCAAAATATGTTAAGAGAAACCCCATAAACAAGAAACCCTAGTTTTTTCCTCTGCACAATGTCTTCTTCTTAGGGAAGCTCTGATACCATGTTAATTTAATTCAATATACTCTAGAATCTTTACTGAGAGAATAACATGTACAACATATCAAGTATAACAATGCATATCAATCACACCAAGCAATCACATGAGACAATAGACACATAGAGTTTCACTGGGGAAAACCATAAAGGTGAAAAACCCCACAACTTCCTCATATATAGAGAGAGCAATAATACAACCAAAGTACAACCAAAGTACAAGAGATAGTCTTCTCCTAGCATCTGATCCTCCTCCTCACATGTGCACCACTTTCCGAGTGATGGAAGAGTGAGTAATGAGATATCAAATAGAGATCTCCCGATCTCTATTTATACTAGTCTTGTCCTTCCCAATAAACCAATGGGGCCGACTTGTCTAACTTAGCCTAATAACCCATGGTTACATTAATTCAGCCGACCCCTTACTAGGTGGTCTAATAACCCATCAACAAGTTACAACACTTGTGACACTTGTCAATACAAATGACGACATTTCCGTATAGAGGAATAATACATCTCTTATAGGAGTACAATAGAATACATAGATGAGATACATTCTGAAGTTACATATACGTCAACATTTTAACCTATCAATAAATTGGTATCTAGTTATGAATCCTTATAATGAATCAATTTGAGGCACCTTGTTTCATTTCTATGTCAAATTAGCCTTATATTCTTCTTTGGGGACAATTTCTTCATTCCCCTCCCATGGATGTGGTAACCCCAATTTTATGACTTTATTATAAATGCTTTTAAAATCATTTATATAATCAACCAGTGATTTCATATTGATCTGGGTTCTTCTCAATAGAGTCTGTTTCATTACCAGTTGTCTAGATACCTTGATCAACTATGTTCTTTTTGTAATATGTGACTCCTTGAGTTGTCTTTTACTTTTGTTGTTCAAATATTCTATTATCTTCTCGTCTTGTTCACACATCTTTCCTAGATATTTTATGACTCTTTTGGCTTGATGACATTGCTCAACATTATTGATTACCATATATGTATAGAGCTCTTCATCTCCCCTCTTCTTCCCTGCTTGCTGCTCAAAAACTCTTTGTTCTTCCATGCTCTTTTGGACTGCTAGGACTTCCTCCTAGATTTCTAAGTTGGCAATCCTCTCCCAATCTGGCCTTGGAACATGTTTATAAGCATAATTTTTGTTTTCTATTCTCAGTTTGGAGATGATTCCATGAGGGTCATAAGGCCCAGCTTATGCTTTCTTTAAATGTAACTTATTTACGAAACCTTCCACGTATTGTATAGCCTTCAAACCTTTGAGATGGAAGGGTCCCATCTCTTGTGACATCAATAAAATTCTTCTATCCATAAATCTCTAACTTGCAAATTCCATTTCAAAAAATCTACAGTGTGAGGAAAAATGGGAGATGGTACCTTGATGTTCCTCAAAACCATAAAATCTGATCTCTTCTTATAGAAACCAATCACCTTTCAATGTATTAGGGGTGAACTGTAGGCACTTCTTATTTTTGGGAAACATCCTAGGGGGTGAAGAGTCATGAATAATAGTGTATGCAATCTTCATTACCATGTTGGTAAAATCAGTATAATTAGAGTTGTCAGGTCTTATTAGAATTAAGTCGCTCCAATTATACTGGAATTGGACTTCCATTTTCATTTGCCATCCTCAAATTTAAACCAAGTACATTGTTCAAAGTTCTGATATACAAACATATAAATTAGATAAGAGGGTGGCTGGAAATTATTCTAGCTGTTGATGGATTGCTTCAATTAAGAACTTACAAAGATCATACCTGGGAAGACTGCTTCCATGCATAGAAGTTAGGGTAAGAAGAAAACCTAAACTACATCAGATCTATTATATCATCATTTTCATATCCGAGGACTGTATAGATCAAGGATATGGCTTTCTTTGTAATCTCATAAAATACTATAGTATTATACGGTGGAGGAGACAAAGGAAGAACAATTCCCTTCTCTAAGTGTTGTAGTAAAAATAGGTTTCTATCAGAAGGCATCAGGGTTTGATAAGAAGAAACAAAGCTTTTCTCATGTAGGGGCTGCATTGCAAGAAACTCTGGTATGCAAAACACTTTCTGCAAGGTAATGGCATTTATGTTGCATATGGTTTCAGAAAGATTGGATGACATAATAGATTTCTAATTGGGAGATATTGTGTTGAGCACCAAGCTATGAACTATGGGAAATAAAGTGAGCGGGGCCAAACGGTTCTAGCAAGATTGAAGTCCAATAAATGATAAGGGTCTTGGTCGGTACTTGATAGTGATTGGGATTCTTGGATAGTATGGTTTAGGTCTGAACCTGTAATTATGGTATCATAGATGTCAACATGTTTGTCATAGATATGTTCGTCATAGGAAAAAATGGATTTATGCAGCTTGTATTTGAACTTCTGAGCAATTGGTGGGTAAAAATTTCAACTGATAGGATAATTGGATGTATAGGGTTTAGCAGGGCCAATTAAGGTTTGGGTAAACGACTTATGCAGTAAATGCCAGGGTAAAACTCGATGGTGTTTTTGGGACTTTTGGTTTTGTTTGAAGACATAACTAATGAGAAGCAGCCCAAATAGGATTCTTAAGGCAGCTCCCAATCCATTTGGGGATAGCTACTTCTCATTGGAACAAGCCCCCCTTGCCCTAATGAAAGTTTGCTCCTCTATAGGAGACTTCCAATTAGATTTATCTAAATTCCTAAATGCAATTAAAAATCATAAAAATACAATTAATTTAAAAGAAATGCAATCTTATCTATAATTCAATCCAAGCTAAATGCAATTTTTAGTAGCTGTGAAAAAACAGTTTTAATAGCCGCTAAAAATAGAAAACAGTTTTAGTAGTTGCTAAAAATTTAAAACAGTTTTAGTAGCTGCTAAAAACCAAAAACAGTTTTAGTAGTTGCTAAAAATTGTAGCTTCAGCTACTAAAAAAATCTGTAAAAAATTTAAAACTAATTTTATCTTATTAAATCTATTTCCTATCTTGACCTAAAGCAAAATTAAAAGAGTTGATGCACAAAAAAAATCTAATTATTATTTTACCAAAAGCAAAAATTAAATAGAAGAAATAATACTTTACGCACATTAACCTTTTCACAACAAAATAATAATTAAAATCTTAAATGAGTCTAATAGTTTTTCATGCATTAATGAGCAAAAGTTCCATTCAATTAAGTAAGAAACATCCAACATAGAAATAAATAAGACTATTTCTTATTCATGTGAAACAATTGCAAAATGATCTCTGGTTTCAATTCATTTCTAAAAAAATTCACAAAAGAAAGAAATCCCTGGCAGCAACATCTCCTCATCCTTTCAATCATAAAAATATTACAAAAGGAACACAGAGTTTGAAAGAATGAAAATTATCCAATTTTGGGAGACCTCCCCCTCCCTTTGGAGTCGAAACTCTATTTCTGCCCAATACAAATAACCATTTCTTAAACAACGGATGTGACAATTAATTCCTCTGTGAACTGAATCGACTGCTCAATAACTTCATCGTTTTCATCTAACAAACATGGAAGAAAATGCCGGTCAGTTTGTTGATAGCTGGCGAGATCACCAACAAATACTTTCGAGAAGCACTCCTTGGTAGCACATCAAATGATACCCTTATTTGTTACTGACGAAGGAGGCCTCTTCTTTCACTGAGGTTTGTTCCTTTTAACCTGCACATTAAAAGCCAATATTCGAATAAGAAAAACAATAAAGACGAGAGTTTAAAAACTAATCGCTGACATGGAAAATGCCCCAATATCATAATGGCTGAATGAATCGAAATCCCTTTGATGGAAATTTGCATCATATCTTCGTGAGTTGGCATGCCAAAAGGGGCGTTCCAATGAGCTAGCAAACTGGAAAGTACCTGAATGGGTCTAATGGTTAAGAACATGTGTTATCTCCGAGGAGGTCACAGTTCAAAACTGGAAGGGGGTAGGGTTGCTCATTGACCTCTTGTGACAAGGCTTGAAGGGTAGGTGACCCCTGGGATAGAGGCTCTCCCATGGGATAAAGGGTCTCAAGACGTCTCAACCCCTACTGAATCACAAGTTTCTGGTTAAGACACTTCATTATTTCAAAATCAGTTACAAACGAAACTATAAAGAGATGGCAATATTTAATTGTGATTTCTTAATTTGAGGAAAGAATATCATTATAAACCTAAGTTGCCAGCAAACGTGGGTACGGGGATGCCACTTTTTGAAACAGGGTACTTGGGTACATCGGGGGTACTATATATCTATATCTATATCTATATCTATATCTATATCTATATCTATATATATCTATATCTATATATATCTATATCTATATCTATATATATATTAAAATTTATAAAAATAAAACATTTCTAAATTCAATGATTCATATCAACATTCACATTGAAAATTTGAAACATAAAATAATAAATTTGATAAATCATATGACATAGACTCAGTAGATATCAAGTGGAAGACTGGAAGACTGAGTGTCATTTCCAGACATGAAAACGAAAGTTCAAAATAGTAAACATTGAACAATGAACAAGATAGTTGATTTAGCTTCCTCAAGCCATGTCATCAGCGTTGCCAGGATCAATGTCATCAGCATCACTAAGGCCCTCTGTCAGCAAGCTCTCTAGATAGGCATCGCTGGAGTAGTGAGCACGGAGTACTAGCAGTGAGAAATGGAGTGCCGCAAAGGTTTAGGCAAGGGGTAAGTGCCCACATAACATGTGTTTTAGTGTTTTAATTTTTAGTTTTTAAAATTTTAAACATCAAACATTGCAAATCGACCCCCCTCGACCAGCGAGCTAAGGTAAATTTCCCAACGGCCGTACCTCCCGTGTACCCAAACATGCGATACAATGTACCCAAATCCATATGCAAGGACCCTGTTTTTATAAGTGAAGTACCCGATACGCGAGTTTGAATTTGGGTACGGTTGGGAACGTACCATTGAAGTACCCAAGTACCCTGTACACGTACCCGGTACGGGTTCGTGTACCCGACCCACCAGTACGGGTACCCATGCAACATAGTTGTAAACTCTTAGCCAACCATGAATATTAAAACTTAATCCAACCATTCATCATTCTATGTCATATGCCAAATAGGAGTAAGTTAATTTTTAAATGATTTGCTTTTTCTGTGACATTTTTTAGATTGAAATTATGTTGAATTCTATTTTTAGGTTTGGAATTTTATTGAATTTTATATTAAAAATTTGGAGGCCTTATTTTGTCTCTTTTCTTTTTCTCTTTTTGACTTAGGAATTCAACCATTTTCTTTCTATCTGTTTTGAGCTTAGAAACTTAGCAAACCAGTCTTAAAAATTGAAATGAATTAATATTATCTCTTGGTTAACATTATAATGAAGTTGAAATGAATTAATGTTATCTCTTGGTTAATATTATAATGAATTAATGTTATCTCTTGGTTAACATTATTGCACCGAGAGGGGCTCTACAACCCAGTATGGGGGAGATCTTGTTAGTCGAGTGTACAAAGTAAACAAAAAAAGAATAATACAAAGTAAAAAGTAATAAATATTATGTCGGCCATAAACAAAAAAAATACAAAGTAAAAGTAAATATGAGACTTAAACTAGAGACTTTAGAGCTTAGAATTAGGTGGTAAATATTATGTCCGCCATAAACAAAAAATAATAATACAAAGTAAAATGTAAATATGAGACTTAAACTAGAGACTTTACTTTTTATTTTTAATACAAAGTAAAAAGTAATAAATATTATGTCGGCCATAAACAAAAAAGAATAATACAAAGTAAAAAGTAAATATGAGACTTAAACTAGAGACTTTAGAGCTTAGGATTAGGTGGCTCAAGTATTGCACTATTCAAGGAGAGGTTTGCACCTCGGGAGATTTGATCCCTCTGGGCGCTTGATAGAACCTAGGATTTAGATCTAGGCTGGTTCAGTAACATTTTTTGTTACAAGGCTTTTATTTCATGCTAAAAGAGTTCATGCCTACATGTTATTATGCCTTCTGTGCTGATTCTTCCTGTCAAGTGTCATGCATGAGTTTGTTGTCGTCGCACGTTGCATCTATGCCGGTGGTGGTGTTTAGCATGGTGTTCATGTGTAGAGACTTCAACTGGATCAAAATGAATTGAATCACAAGATGCCTTTTGAGGGGACGACTCTGTTTCGTGAGAACATCAAACATTTTAAATAGAACTATCCCTATTGGTTAAACATTTTAAACATCAAACATTGCAAATCGACCCCTCTCAACCGGCAAGCTAAAGTAAATTTCCCAACGGCCGTACCTCCCGTGTACCCAAACATGAGATACAGCGTACCCAAATCCATATGCAAGTACCTTGTTTTTATAAGTGAAGTACCCGATACACAAGTTTGAATTTGGGTACGGCTGGGAATGTACCATTGAAGTACCCAAGTACCCGATACACATACCCGGTACGAGTTCGTGTACTTGACCCCTCGGTACGGGTACCCATACAACATAGTTATAAACTCTTAGCCAACCATGAATATTAAAATTTAATCCAACCATTCATCATTCTATGTCATATGCCAAATAGGAGTAAGTTAATTTTTAAATGATTTGCTTTTTCTATGACATTTTTTAGATTGAAATTCTGTTGAATTCTATTTTTAGGTTGGAATTTTATTGAATTTTATATTAAAAATTTGGAGGCCTTATTTTGTCTCTTTTCTTTTTCTCTTTTTGACTTAGGAATTCAGCCATTTTCTTTCTATCTGTTTTGAACTTAGAAACTTAGCAAAATATTAAGATATTTCTCCAGTCTTAAAAATTGGAATGAATTAATATTATCTCTTGGTTAACATTATAATGAAGTTGAAATGAATTAATTTTATCTCTTGGTTAACATTATAACGAATTAATGTTATCTCTTGGTTAAAGTTATTGCGCCGAGAGCCGCTCTACAGTTTAGTATGGGGGAGATCTTGTTAGTCGAGTGTTTGTCGAGTAGCAAAATAATACAAAGTAAACAAAAAAAGAATAATACAAAGTAAAAATTAATAAATATAATGTCGGCCATAAACAAAAAAGAATAATACAAAGTAAAAGTAACTATGAGACTTAAACTAGAGACTTTAGAGCTTAGAACTAGGTGGTAAATATTATGTAAAGTAAAATGTAAATATGAGACTTAAACTAGAGACTTTACTTTTATTTTTAATACAAAGTAAAAAGTAAATATGAGACTTAAACTGGAGACTTTCTTTTTACTTTTAATACAAAGTAAAGAGTAAATATGAGACTTTAGAGTGTTTGTCTAGTTTTTGTCCAGTAACAAAATAATACAAAGTAAAAAGTAATAAATATTATGTCGGCCATAAACAAAAAAGAATAATACAAAGTAAAAAGTAAATATGAGACTTAAACTAGAGACTTTAGAGCTTAGGATTAAGTGGCTCAGCACTCAAGGAGCTATTCAAGAAGAGGTTTGCATCTTGGGAAATTTGATCCCTCTAGGTGCTTGATAGAGTCTAGGATTTGGATCTAGGCTAGGTCAGTAACATTTTTTGTTACAAAGCTTTTATTTCATGCTAAAAGAGTTCATGCCTACATGTTATTATGCCTTCAGTTCTGATTCTTCCTGTCAAGTGTCATGCCTGAGTTTGTTGTCGTCGCACGTTGCATCTATGCCAGTGGTGGTGTTTAGCATGGTGGTCATGTGTAGAGACTTCAACTGGATCAAAATGAATTGAATCACAAGATGCCTTTTGAGGGGACGACTCTGTTTCGTGAGAACACCAGTGAGCAAACAAGGGAAGAGTATAACTAGCAATAGTTAGGTAGCGGTCATATGGAAGAAGTTAAGTACCAACAACAATTGGCAACGCCGGATTTCACGCTCTTAGACTGAATATACTGAATATGTTGGGTGAAGAATTGACATGTAAATAAACAGGTACAAACTAATTGACGTTTTTTTTTAAATAGAACTATCCCTATCGGTTAAACGTTTTAATTCTTATTAAAAAACTGAACCAACGTAGGTATACTCTCATCTATAGCACATCAAAGAATAATGTGATAAGCATACTTACAAACATGCAATTGTAAACTTCATTAAAATAGTACGCACTTTGAAGCTTTGGATTGTTTTCGTTGTAAATATGCAGAGAAACAATAAACCTATTGATGCTCTTCCTGTATTCTAATCACCTTCACTCGTACCGTTATCACCCTATAACAAAAGAATAATTCAGAGAGCTAAAAACATCTATTTTTCCATTCAAAGATAATAAAAAGTAAATATAATTCAATAAAATGAGAATATAGAAATTAACAAATCCTAATGATTAAAGCCATGAGAAAAAGCAAGTATAAATAGAATACATAATAATCTATAAACAAAAGAAATATACAATAACTACTATTCTAAAATACAGTATATTAATAAGTAGAATTCGTTTAGTGAACAAAATCTTATTTTTTCTGTATGATATTTGTCTTACTTCTTGCATATGGTGTTCGCAAGTCCTGCCTTTGATCTCCTGCCCGATATGAATCCCAAGCTTTGCTTCAAACTCCTTTAGAAAGCTCAGTATAACCTACATTCAACAACTGTACAAAACCATTTTTTTTTAAATATTTCCCTTGGAACCCCGATCAAACTAATTAAAGGTGAGAAAACATAACCCGATCAAACTAATTAAAGGTGAGAAAATATAACCCCTATCCAACTAATTAAAGGTGAGAAAACATAAATCTGTAATAAAGAATTCAAAAAAATGCAAAATTATTCATCACACCATAATTATTTCAGTGCAACGCTATAGCTTTGAGCGCTTAGATAGGCACATAAATATTTTTTCAATTGTATTTTCGTAGACATTTTAATGCGATCCAAGCAAAATGCTTAGTAGCTTGATTCTTTTCTCCGTGAATAAAGTTTAGAACACATTATTTCTTCAAGTATAAACTAGTCTTTTTAAATCTTAAATTAATTGTTTTCAATTACTAGAAAGGAAACATGTGAGCAAAAAACAAGTCGTCCTCTTAAATCCCCATGAAAAAAACCAATGACTTACCCATATAAAATTGCATTCCTGTAGCACAACAAGAAAGATATAGAATTTCTCTAAGCTTCTTTGCATTACGCATAGAACCATCACACGGAATGCTACAGGATTTTCTCTGGTTGGCCCCAAAATAAATTACGGCGTACTGTTCGCGGCCTGGCTTAAGGTAACCTATGAGTGCTCCCTACTGGCACAACCTTTATCTATGTCATCAATGCTTTATCTATGCCATCAATGCTTGCCTTTAACATCTTGGCTCGGGAGCTCTAGGTAAACTTGCCTTTTTGGGGTTTGCAATCTTTGGAAACACCATCCATTTCCATTAGTGAAATTGATACAATCCTAAGAATTCAAGTCAAATGTAAGTCAAATGTACAAAGGACATTTGGTGTTAATATTTTATTGCATAGAGAAGGCTTATTTCTACAGCCAGGGTGGGGACTGAACTCCCATAAAAATAAAAAATAAAAAATAAGAAAATGTATGTATTAGTGGGCTGTAGCATAGTGGAGTCCAGGTGTGGAAAGTTTCAGGTTGTTTCATAAACAAACAAAAAATGCATATTAATGAAAATGATATATATTGTAGTTTAGTAATAAAAAGTTTGTAGATTTGATTCCTCTAGAAACTTTATAGAACCTAAATGAAATGAATCTATACTAATTAAATATCAGTCCATAGCTTCTGTTGCAAATGGACATTACCACTCTGGGGAAGGTCCATACTCAGCAGGAGCTAGAGCATTGTCAGATTTTATTGTAGAAATTCTGGCAATACATTGTAATTGAGCAGGTCAAGGCGAATTGAAGAGCATATAGCGCTCTTCATTCATGGATGTGTGTCCTGATCATGGAAGGGCGGATGACAATTGTTTAGTTTTTACATCTATTCTGTTAGCTACTATGACAAATGTTACTCTTTTAGACCTATTCTGTCAGCTATATTAAAGAATAATAACAACGTGGCACTGGCAGTTAGCTACTATGGCAATTGTTCCTTTTTAACACATATTCTGTCACCTATATTAAAGAATTATAAAAACGTATGTTGATTGACATGAACGTATTAATAAAATAATAAAAGATATTTTACCTGTCTCCGGAATGCATTGGCCATAAATCCAGACTACACCACATTCTTCCCTGGCTCCAATACTTTTGGATATTACCTGACACAATTCGTCATATAATAGGTATCTTCTCAAGGGAAACACTGCCTAGACACAAAAAAATGAACCACGGATTTAATATATATTTTCAATTTTTTGCTTTGGGACCAGACATATTTCACTTCACGAGAGGTAAACTTCATTTGGACCAGCATTTACTTTTCCGAACACTTGACTTTGCGGTCTTTACTTCGCAGACTGCGGACCTCTTAACTTCGTCGAACTTTTTACTTCCGCGGGATTCAACTTTGACAATCCTTAAGGTGAACTTCGAGGTAATAATGTTAAGACAATCCCATTATATCAAATAACCAAAACATTAAATAAAACTTAAGTCGAAACTGTTTACTTTGATCTTTCACGTTTTACAAATCTTGGGCTCTTAATACATTTCACCACTATGAGCTTGAGATCACAAACACATCATAGACCTTTTCTTCATTTCCTTTCTCTCTTACTTTGTTTTTCAACTCTTTGCTCTTCTCCCTTCTCTCTTCTCCTCTCTTTTTTTTTCATATCTTCTTCTTCTACATATACACAAACTTGATTTCGCTCCACTTGGAAGCTACTGAGTTACATTAAAGACTATAATTAATTTCTACCTAAGAATTTGATTTGCAGAATGCAAACATGGCTAAATAAATACAAGGACGTGTGCACAAAGCTTGCTGACAATTTGTCTGACATCTCTACGCTTCTATGGACTCTGACCAAGTCAGGATGGGATTTGAAATGCATCAGTTTGTAATTCATTTTTCCAATACTCCCCCTTAATTATGAGCAGATGGAGATTACAAAATACAATTTTACAAAATGTTTTAGAGTTGAAACATGCTCTGTGCATGGCAAAGTGCATTGTGTAGAACTTGTCACTCCTAAGCAACTCCACAGATTTTGAAATGTGTCCCTTGTCAATGGTTTTGTAAAGATGTCTGCTACCTGATCTTTAGACCTGCAAAATTCTAAACAGATTTCTTTGTTATTTATCAATTCTTTAATAAAATGATACCTTGTGTTGATGTGCTTGGTTCTCTTATGGAACACATGATTATTTGACAGTGCAATAGCCGAATTGTTGTCACAATAAATGGTTGTGGGTTCTTGTTGGTTCTGTGATAGATCACTTAACATCCTCTGCATCCAAATGGCTTGACATGCAACGCTTGTAGCTGGGACATACTCTGTTTCTGCTGAAGAAAGAGTTACAATGGGTTGTTTTTTTGAAGCCCATGATACAACACCTGTTTCTAAAGGAAATGTATTCCCATACGTTCTTTTTTTGTCATATATGTTGCCTCCATTGTTACTGTCAGTGTAGCCAATGAGTTTAAAATTTCCTGAGGTTGAATACAAAATACCAAAATATTTTGTTCCACTTACATACCTCAGAATTATTTTACCTGCTTGCCAATGAGATTCTTTTGGTGACTCCATAAATCTTGATTAAACTGACTCCATACATGATGTCTGGCCTTGTCGCAGTAAGATACATAAGGCTGCCACCAAGCCTTTTGAACAATGTATGATCTACATTGGATCCATTATCATCCTTGCTCAATTTCAAACCTGTTATCATTGGTGTTGGGGATGTCTTGCAATTTAACATAATAAATATTTTCAAGGCTTCATTTGCATACTCGACTGAGATATATGTGTTGGAGAAAACTCACTATGGCTTGGGGTAGACCACAACAGACAGATGACTACCAAAAATCAACTCAATTCTCAGAACTATGCTATATAAATGACAATGCTAAGATAATGAAGAAGATAACCAACCTCAATTCAAACGTTTGATGTAGATCCCTGTTGGGACTTTCCAATCCGTGCACTTGAATCTGCAAATTAGTCTTGACAGCCAATATACAACAAGTACATATAATATATAAACGACATTAACATCATCAATAGCAATGGCCCATGATATAACAAGTAAATGCAACCCAATGTAAGATAAACAACATTAATGGACGAGAATATGAGTATTTCTATTAATAAACAAGAAGAAGTACAATGTGATATGACCTCTTGCTGGCAACCAATCTGAACTAAGATCTGGATCAATCCACTTGTGCCTCCACCACTTCAATCCTCCATGAATGGAAAACTCAAACTAGATAAGAGTTTGGAAGGTGAACATATAGGGTTCACAACTATAAGGATCAATGAGTGTAGACTCAAGATAGAGAAAAAATCCACTAGAGTTCTCTTGCTCTTCTTTCTCCTCCCATCCATAAGCCATATGTGCTCAATATATAGTCCTCTCAAAGGTAAGTGAAATGATACATCGAGATGTTTCTTGGGCAGATGGAGAGCCAAAGGTCACCCAATGACCACTTTTTGGGAGTAAAAAGTAATAAACTAGTGATTTTTACCATTTTAGTTGATACCCGCGGGCTATAGTGATGCAACAAGTGGGTTAGAGGAAAAATGAGGAAATAATATGTCTGAAGGATATAAAGTGGATTTGAGTCAGTGAAATGGATCCTACAGGCCAAAGAATGCTGATGCTCACAAGGTGGAAGATTACGTTGTAACAGATGCCCCCTAATGTGTGAGGTCAGAGACTGATGCTACGATGGCCGAAATACATTATAAAACTCGGAAGTGGAGTGATGGAGACACAAGTGGAAAGAGAAGCTCACTCATCATAGTACAATAGTATCCCTCAATACATGTCGGTAGTACAACAATCTGATACAATGGCCATGAATAGGTAGTACATAGTGAATACATGTCATAAGTGATCATAGCCATGATCTCTCTACAGTAAGATATGGTCTCCTGTTGAAAAGGAAACAACTGGTGCAAAATGGAGGTACAAACTGCTGATATCTGAGAGGTGATATCTCAAATGTAAAATCAAAGTCATAAGTAGCATGCTGAATGCCACTATCGCCTGGGGTCTTCTACACAAGTCTTCTACGGTGCAAGTCCCATCAAGTGAATAAAGGAGTTGGGGTCGAACCTGATGTGAATGATGTATACCATTAACAGACGTGAGATAACCCACCAATAATGAAAATGGGCATCAAGGCACAGAGCACAATCATCGGAGTGTGAATAAATGAGTTGAAGTCGAACACTATGATGAATCCATTGATCAGGGGACATTGATGTATTCCCAAAACTGTCGATGGTGAAAGAACCTGCCACTAATGACTGCAAGCCTCAAGGTACTCAACCGAACTCTAAGCCTCAAGTCCCAGAATAAATGGACTGAAGTTGACGGAACGAGACTCGTTGGAAGGAGGAAATTAAGGCATCCCCCATCAACTAGCACGAGGTACCAGCTACGCTGAAAGATTTGGAAGAACTCAAGTGGAACGGACTGACTCAATAAGGAGGGCCGACATGCAATAGTCAAGAGATATGAGGAGTGGCCGACTCTGGGCTCAGGACTTCCCTTGAACACAAGCATGAGTAGATGGATAGACTCAGGAATCATAGACTTGACATAAATTGTGCAATGCAGGAGGCATTACAAAGGGCTCCATAATGACTGGAAGCTTAACCAATCGGTGGAGAAAACTGAGAAACAAGTACATCTCCTAAGGTCCAACTATAGTCCCGACTCATAATGTACAGAGTGGAATGAATACTCTGTTCAAAGGAGACACAATAGCTTCCAACAAGAAGTAGTAACCATAATTCCGTCTGGCTTTTTGGAATATTTGATTTTTTTGGTCTTTTTCATATTTGGGAAAAGCTTGAAAAAGAATAAAATTACTTATAGTACAACAAGTGAGGGAACGAGTGTCAAATAGAGAGCAGACTAGTTCCAAGCAGTGGAACATACCTATGATCAATGCAAGGAAGTGCATGCAAGATGTGGACACTCGGGGGGGTGTTCCCTCAGGGTCATAAGGTCATCAAATTGTGAAGGGAAAATATAAGCTCTACAGGGCTGAACAGGGAAAAGTGCTCAGGCGCCAGGCTAACAATTGAGTAAGTGGGAGCTGGCACAAGGCTCAAGCAGCAAGCAGGATGATGCAATGCAATCACAACATGATATAATTGAGGGAGAGTCCTTAAGGGAGATGGCCAACATAAGACAAAGTAGAGTATGAGTCTTTATCGCAATGTCATGGCGTAACTACAAAGGACTCCCAATCCTAAGGATAAACAATGGCATGGGCACCAGAATGCACAAAGGGGTTCTAACTAGGGTACCCATGTTTGAAAAATCCCTACCGCTAGATAACGACATTTCTATAGCAGTGTGAAGGTTTTGTGTCGGTTAAGAAGCGGGGTTGCACCTAGGGTTTATGAAAGTGGTCAAAAGGTCAAATGCATAATGCATATGGAAATGGCATCTAACCTATATTACAGGTGTGAAATGTACCTGCATAGGTGTGAAATGGTCCAAAACAACTTTCGTCGAAGAAATCTGATTAAAAAATACTACTCCAAGACATTATATTAGTCCATAACGGCACAAAACGGTAAAAACCATAGACAAGTGGGTCCTGAAAATTATAAATAGTAATAAAAAATTACAATTTACAATTCATTTTTACTATTCACCCATTTGGAGCTTTGTGGTTAGTTTTCACCTGAAAGTTTAGGTGCCGATTCTGGGAGCTACAAGCGACCGTTCATCGAACCGTCCAGAGCAGGTTGGTAGTCTCATCCATACCTTTCATTTCAATGCTTTCATTTTAGTTTTTAGCGGTGAGATTTTTAGTTTGGCCAAGCCCTAAATGGCTTCGGTGCTACCCGCAGGCTATAGCTATGAGGGTCACGGGTAGGGAAAGATACTCGCAGTCAATGCATAGAATGACCGCGGGTACCCGCACCTGTATACAAATTATCCCGCGGGTATGGCCGTGAAGTTGAAATTGCAAAAGAATTTGACCCAAATCTTTGTTTTTCTTCACTCCAGGATGGTTCTAAAGTGGAGGGAGAGGGAGCATGACCAAGTTGATGAGGCCATGCGCAACGATGTGCAAGCACAATAGGCATTGCAAGCATGTGGGTTGTACAAATTCTGGAGAATAGGGGGTTTGAGGGCCCAAAACCTACTACTCCGCCGCTTGATCGATTATTGGGATGTTGATGCACAAAACTTCAATCTCAATGAGAAAATCCTCACACTGGAAGTGGACGACATCTACTTCATTACCGGTTTGTCCCGTAGAGGTGAGGAGGCTAGTCTTCGGTCTCATACTATGGGTGGTGGGATCACCGTTCTTGACTACATAGTGCGGTATTGTCCTGCAAACACACGCACAGTGGGAAGTCAGGTTCCCATCAATGCCATAGTATATCTGAGCATGAAGATCATTGTGGCTACCTTAGTGCAGATAACGGGTTCCAAAGCTCTACACCAGTCATCCAGGCCAGTGATGTTCTATGCATCACAATGCATGTAGCTTATAGTATTTGATTAGTGTACTACACTGCTGGGGTCTATGAAGACCCAACTGACAGAATGCAAAGAAGGGAAGGCCAAAAACTTCGGGTATGGGAGTATCCTGTGCAGCTTCCTCTTTGAGAGAGTTATGGGGCTTAGTCCGAGGGTGGATGTCCCTCTTCATAGTCTCCAGGATCCATCCCTGATCCGTTGGGATGAGATATTGACACGACAGGGTGGTGGCCGTCTGGCATCACCATACACCAAGGAGTTCTTCTGCTGGTGGGACTGACAGGTCATTTCCATAGAGGACTACCCCTATGTAGGGATAGAATTCTGCTAGGATAGGGACATGCCACTCCCACCAGACACAGCATTCAGAGACATTGGTGAGTACTCTTTTTAGGTTTTTGTGTATTAATTTTTTATGGATTTTTTATTATATATGTAAATGCAAAAATATTTTTGGTGGTAGTATCATATGATAATGGTTGATTGTTTGCTCGCAAACAAGGGCCCAGTGAGACCTGATGGCTTCCCAAGACATGGTCATCAGGGCAGGGGTGATGAGGCAGTTGATGCTGCAGCAGGGCGCACTCTACAAACCTTGCGGCGCAACCTATCACGGATTTTTGCTAGGGTTCCACAGATAGAGGTGGCGCGACTACCTGAGGCCATGCAGCGCCAAGTAGTGGGGGTTTCGGGTGACTGGGTGCTGCTACTGCAGTGGGTAGCCAATGCAGTTCAGTATTTCTACGAGACACATCCTGTCGGGGCGGCAGCTAGGCCTCCTTGTAGGGAGTAGATATCCCAGGATCTCATTTTGTATCGATATGTATATTTTTTAGGGCTACGGGCTCCAGTTTTGTATGAAACTACCATTTTTGGACATATTTATAAAAAACTTTGGTTCTCCGGTTCTACTATGTGTGTGTATGTACAAACGTATGAATGTCTTCTTTTATTTTTGTGCTTCATAGTGAATGTGACAAATGCCAATCTAATACATAGTTAGCGTATGCATCAGATATATGATTAACACTTCTCGGAACATATATGTATGTAATTGAAACAAAATGTCATTCCACGAGTCTTACCCTTAAGAATTTTCGTAGTAGTGTATGATCCCACACACGATACTGACTATTTAGCTGAGACACAACTAGTTGTGAATCCAGGTGGACTTCTAAAGACTGGATGCGATGGGAAACAATATCCCAAAGTAGCTCAATGACGGCACTATACTCAGCCACATTGTTAGATGTAGGACTGAGACAAGCACCTCTTGAGGACACAACTAAGTGGTCAGGTGAGAAAATAACCTAGGTAGCAGAAGCAAGCTGCTGCATATGACAGCTAGCACCATCAATGAACCCTAAGAACGTAGGAAAATCTGCTGACATCTGTCAATCAAACGAAAGCTAATCAACAGACTCGAAAACCAAAAGAAATCTAAACTATGTGCAGAAGCAACTATACAATAGTATACAAAAGTATCATCCTGAACCAGAGGTTCAAGCGTAATACCACTTGAGGCAAAGCACATTTCTAGGCTCCTTCAAGATAGTGCCCTCATAGTCTTCTAATTCATAGGCTTCTTTTTCCAGGACACGCCTCATGACGTAAGGACCGTGCCACATGGGGTTGAACTTGCCTTCCCCCAGGGGTTCTTTAGCTTGGTCATATAAGAGGACCAAGTCACCTTCAGCATATTGCGGGGGACGGATAGACCTATCATACTGGACCTTAACACAACATGTGTTAGCATCTATAGCCACAGCGGCATCTCGACATTGCTCATCAAGTTGCTCAAGGTGGATTAAACGTTGCTCAAGACCCGTTGTATCAGGGAGGAGCTCTATGGCCAGTTTAAGCGAAGGGATCTTGTATTCAATCGGTAAAAGTGACTCCACACCATGAACTAACTAAAATGGTGAGAACCCGGTGGTAGTCTTGACTGCAGTTCGATACACCTACAAAGCAGGATATAACATGATGTGCCAGTTGGTCTTGCTTTGTTGGATGGTACGTTGGAGAATGGTCTTCCAAGACTTATTGACTGCTTCTACTTGACCATTCGCTTGGGGATGATAAGAAGATGAGTGTTCTTGATGAAACCCAAGTTTGAGAGACAAATCCTCCATCATCTTGTTTTGAAAGTGACTGCCATGGTCAGTGACAATCTCTTTCGGAATACTGAACCTAGTGATAATTTGATTGAATACGAAGTGGGTTGTTGTATCATCGTCGGCTTTAACGGTAGGCATGGCCTCAACCCATTCGGAAAAATAGTCCATGGCCACTATGATATGGTGATGCCCCCCAGCCGAAGCTAGTTTGCAATCCATGAAATCCACCCCTCACTTGGTGAAGGGACCGACGGTGGCGACCAGATGAAGGGGCGCTGGATGCGATCGTATATTCCGAGAAAACACCTGGTAAGGGTGACATCTCTTCATAGCATTAACACAATACTTAAAGATAAAAGGCCAAAAATAACCAGCTCGCATAATACATTGGGCTGTAGCAAGCCTGGATAAGTGACCTCCACATGCCCCATCATGGAAATCATTAAGCACCCGCTCCGCTTCTTCGTGAGTTAAGCAACGACGGAGAATAAAATCCTTTCCTCGGTGATACAAAGTGTCACCGACGATAGTATAATCTTTAGCGTGATGTTTTACACGCCGTCGCTCATCTCGTGAATAGTGCGGAGGAAAATTCAAAGTTTGGAGATATACAATGACATCTCCATACCAAGGGTCCTCGGACGAGATAAGAAATAAGTGCTCATCCACAAAGGAATCTTAATGAATGACATCCTCATCAAGTCTCGGAAGGTCTGACATAAGCTCAGCAAACACCAACGATTTCATCGACTTCGCCAAAGCAAAATTGAGATCGAATTCCTGAAGGATAACAATCCATTTATTGTACTTCCCCCCGATAAGGCATTGTGATAGCACGAACTGAAATGGATTGATATGTGCGACAACTGTGGTTGTTCTAAGCAAAATTTAATTTTGTAACCGTTGGACTGAATGAACAGTCGCAAGCGCCATCTTTTCCACGTGAGTATATCTTAGCTCAGCATCTACTAGATTTCGACTAAGGTAATAGATGACATGCTCGACACATCATCAACCTAAACAAAGACCATGCCAATTGTCTCTTGAGACGCGACCACATAAAGGATAAAATCTCGTACGAAGCTTGGTGGACTAAGCACAGGGGTCGATACCAAAGCTTTCTTAAGGGTGTCGAAAGACTGCTGGGTTCACTCATCCCAGATAAAGGGTGTGTCCTTCTTCAATAAGCACGCGAAACCTTTTGTAAGATTAGCATAATTGACTATGAAATGATGTAGAAAGTGGCTCTCCCTTGGAGGCTCTGAAGCTGTAACAAATTGCGCAGAGGAGGCAACTGAAGTATTGCCTGAACTTTGAGAGGATCGACTCTAATACCCTCTTTTGAAACTATGAAGCCCAGAAGGCGACCCGTCCTTACAGTAAATATGCATTTGTTAGGATTCAATCGAATCTTGTATCATATACATCATTCGAGAATCATGCGGAGGTGCTTGGGGTGGTCCATCCTCTTGCGAGAATGGTCGGCAAGATCATCCAAGAAAACCTCCATAATCATTTTAAGATTGTGAAAGGCGTAGGTCATGGCACACTGAAATGTAGCTCCAATGTTTTTAAGGCCGAAGGGCATTTTTCGATATGCAAATGTTCCCGAAGAACAAATAAAAGCTGTTTTATGTTGATCCTCGGGTTTGATTTGAATCTGGTTATATCCGGAAAATCCATCCATGAAGGAAAAAATCTCACTTCCGACGCAATCATCCAAGATTTGATCTATGAATGGTGTGGGGAAGTTGTCTTTTGGACATGCACGGTTCAAATCTCTAAAGTTGGTGCATAGATGGATCGTCCCTGCTTCTTATCCACAGGAACGAGGTTTGACACCCATTTGGTAAGGGGAACGAGGTAGATGAATCCAGCTTTGAGTAGTTTCTCCACCTCTGCCTTGATAGCGGCTGCTTTCCTAGGGTTCACAGCATGTAAGCATTGTCGAACCGGTTTAGCGTTGGGATACGTTCTAATCTCATGTTCAACAATGAGGGGGTCTATTCTTGGCATCTCCTCATATGACCAGGCAAAAGCTTCCCGGAGTTCCGTAAACAATTCAGTGTAAATAGCAATCTCCTCAGGAGTGCAATCGTCACCGATGTAGACATTCTCAACTATTCCGGGAGTATGAGAGATATTGATCAACATAGTTGGGGAAATGTTAGCCATATTCCCTTCTTCAAAAACATCATGTGTCTCCAAAAGAGCCACAGGGTGACCAACCATCTCTACTAGAGTCATCCTAAACTCTTCTCATTTGGCGAGCTCGAGTTTGGGAAGGAAATAAGAGTGATGGTGCATATCTTCTCAAGGTCTCTCACTTCCACAAATGGCCTCCATAATAGCTTCATCAAAAGGCAAAGTATCATCGAGGCAATCGTGGGAACAAGACGAGTTGGCTGCCCAAACTGGTAGCGTAACGAGATCTTCCTCGACTGTCTAGGAAGAAGAGAGATCCGACTCTGCAATGGCTTGTTGAATATGATGGTAAGCAAGCTTAGCTACAGACAGTGGCATAGACATCCCGACATGAGAAATGTTTCCAAACGTGGAACTCGTGGATGGTAAAGTCCCTGGATCATCAAGATAGGAAGTCTGGAATGACATATTATGCAAAGGAGGAGACGCATTGTCGGTAATGGTTCCAATAAAATTCACAGGTGTGGCAAAATCATAAGTTCCCATCAATGAAGGGTACATGCCAACACCCATGTTCCCAGTTGCCAGCTAAGAATGAGTAACCCGCGGGACTATGGATCCCGTGGATGCTATGGAAGAGGAGTTAACGTAATCCAGCTGATCGATGGTCACTATCTTGCCTTCGTGAGGAAAGCAGATAACTCTGAATACAGTGGACGCGACAACTTTCATGGCATACATCCAATTCCGACCTAGTAAAAGGGTGTAGTCGATGGGCGCATCAACCACCTCGACTTCAATAGGCACAGAATTACCTCCCAAGGAGACAACAAGGGAAGGGATAATTCCATGCGGCTTGAATGAACAACCGTCAAATGGAGTGAGCGTGGTTCTAGATGCAAGTAGGGGAGGAGAGCCAAGAGCTTTCCAACAAGTTAACGACATTACTAATGCAGTGGCACCTTCATCAACCATAGTACGTTTGGAAAAACTCTGAAGGCACACCACCTGGATTTGAAAATCCACGTGGTAGGGTAAGCGAGGTTGGACATCAATAGTGTCGAACTTGACAACAGTGGGACTTCCCCCATCCTGAAATCCTAATGCACTCAAAAGAGCATGCTTCTGAGAAGGACAGGCTTGCAAAACTTCAAGAGCCGACATGGCACACGGAGTTTGGCCCAAATCTTCTACGATGGAGTAGTTGTGGGTGGCTCGAGCATTAGGATTATGCGTAGAGCACTTAAGAACACCTTTCGGTATCCGCAGCATAATAGAGGGCTTCTCGATATGAAAGGAATTATCAGGAGAAGGGGGAGGTTCACTCCCCAAATTGGGTTGTGGTGCATCATAATCAAACTGACGAGTGGCAACACTAACCTTTGACTCAACCATGTTCACACATCCATAACCACCAGTATTGGAAGAAGACGTTGTCGTCTCAGTAGGTCCATAACCAGTGGTGGGATCATGCGAAGCCACGTTTTGGTGATGAGGTAGGGGATCCTTCAACACAGCTGGGCTCTGTGCCAAGTGCTTCGATGCTTCTTCAATACGAGGACATAAGTGAGTAAGATGGTCTTCCCCACAGAATTTGCAATGAAACTTCACCTTATGCCTAGGTTTATGGTCCTCACCAACATTTCCACCTTCCTGAGGAGGGTTGGCATTATCCTTACGGGGTATTGCGATTACTATTGTTATTCCCATTGTTTCCACCCTTACGATTATTTCTCCCCTTTTTCTTACCACCAGGTTGCTGGTTACCTGATTGGTTCGTCGTTTGCACACTATGTACATCAGACGATGGGATGGAAATGGACAAGGTGTGAACCTATCCGGGAGTAGACTAGTTTAGCGACAAATTTTGCATTTGATAAGCTACCAAATCTACGGGGCGAGTGCTTGCAGATCCAATGATGCCATCGGCATGAAGTCTAGGAACTGACTGAGGCTCATGATGTGTGTGCGGTGCGTCAGGGATGATGTCATACAAAATGCCAGACTGAGAGTATAATAAGTCTAACTGCTGGACTTTCAAGATAGCTTGTTCCTCAGGCACAATGCCGGACATTGAAACATCCTTAGAAATGTATGGGAGTAGAGACTTGAGGAACCATTCAAACAGGAACTCTGGAGGAATGTTGGCTTTCACTAACCTCTTCCGCCGACGCCACTCTTGAACGTGGTCAGAAATATGTGTGGCCTTGTTCTAACGGAAGGTAGATAAAAGTTCAGTACCAGTATCATAGCCAATCGACAACTGGAAATGATCTAAGAAAACAAAAGCAATCTCATTAAAACCCCTATAAGTGTTTCCAGGAAACTCGATGTACCACTTCGCGGCTGCCCCCATGAGGGTGCGTTGAAATAGTCGCAATCTAACGGAATCGTGATTCAATGAGTTGGAGGAGCACCAAAGGTGAAATGTCGTGACATGATCTCCCGGGTCTTCACCACCTTTCCCCTCAAACTTAGGAATGTCCGAAGGGAGCTTGGTAGGGACCGGGGGCCAAGTAGGGTCATGACACACCGCATCATTCGTGAGCTTCAAAAGTTCCGGAAGATTCAAGTGTGCAAGGAACGGAATCTGAGGATGGAAATCTTGATTATAAGTCCCCATAAAAGGTTGGTTAAACGAAACCAAATTATAAGACGGACCAAAAGCTTGACCATGAGGATTAAACTGTTGATAATAAGGACCTGAAGGACCATAAGCTTGCCCATGGCCATAGGATTGATAACCTCCTTCTTCCTGACCCATTTGAGAGTAAGCAGGTATGTGTGTGTTTTGGGCACCATATTGGGGTGGTGGGTTGTACTGGTGGCCAGCACCGACTGTGTTGTAGTAAGGGTTTCCACCATGAGTATGGGGCATATATGTACTATTCATAGCGGGAACTGTGTTGTAATGACCATAATGGTATGGTATGTTCCCACCCCCAGCATTAGGATTAGCTTGAGCAGTTGTGTGGTAACCAGAAGCATGAGATGTATTCCCCGCCCCACCATTGGTGTTACTAGTAGCAGGGGTGGTGGTGTTATGTCCATGTGGATAGGATATATTCCCACCCCCTACATTGGCATTACTAGTGGCGGTAGTGGATGCAAAAGTATGTGGTATATGTCCACCCCCGTGGTTGGGAGGAGCATTAACATTCACAAAAATAGTCCTGGGTTGACGAGTAGCGGAATGTGTATTAGGTGGTGGATGGCGAGTCGTGTTTCGAACAATGTTCCTATTAGGTTGGGAAATCCAATCCTAGGAGGTGGTCTTCTTCCAACATTAGCATTGTTAGGAGAAAAATGACCAGTCCCCATACTATGTGTGTGAGTGGACAACGTAGTGCCCCCAGTGAGGGTAGTGCCGCCAGTGGGTATAGTATGGCTAACACCATGACTAGTGCCAGCGTGACTACCAAACGTAGTGGAAGGTTCAACTGTACTATAATTAGGCATACCAAAAGAGAGTGCAGTTGGGTTGATCGTAGGACTAGTGTCGTCATGTAACTCTGGCATCCTGTATCTATAACTGCGTGGAAACGAAGGAACGAACGTGTCGTTCTGTTCTTCGTCCTTAGGTAAGGTTGGCATTCCATGAAGATAATTATCTAGATTCGAAGGATCGAACGGATCTTGTTCAAGTGGATTGGGACAAATCGAATCAGGTTGAGTCTCAGGTGGATCACCTCCCCATGCCTCACGAGGAGTATGGGGATTGGAAGTGTGTTCAACTCTACCTGATGGAGTCGAAGGTATTTCCTCAGTATCGGAATGTGTAGCAGTCATGACGTCTTGGACGTATGTCTCGTAAGAATCCGAAGACTCAGAGGGAGCCCACCGACGTCCCCTAGCAACACGGTGTGAAAGCTTGGTAGGCTCTAAACCAGCCAACCGACGAGATCGACAGAGAGTAGGGCTTTGTGCCACGATATCTCCGGAGAGAATATATAATCAAAACGTCCCCTAAAGGCCAACTATAGATAAAAAACAGTAAATCAAAAGCACACACCTAGAGAAACTACAACCAAGAGTAGACAAACCGAATGGCTAAATGATCTCCCGACACTAGAGCCAGTATGTCTCTCCTAGGAGAGGCTTAAGACTCCCAAACTATAGCCAGAGGGAATCGAATCAGTTATAGAGACACCCAGGCTTCATTGCATGAAAAGGGTCGTAACCCTCGGCAACAAACAACTGTGCTGTCCAATCCTTATCTGACTCAGGACACGAACAACATAACCACTACAAGTACCCTGTAGGATATCTAGGTAAGGAAACTATGGTCACCGTAATATAACCAATGCTCAGAGGGATAGTCGCAGGTGGGATCCATCGTATGGGAAGGGTAGCTGAGCCCAAAACTCAATGAGTGTCAAATCCCCCAAGAGTCCTCAGATACGAACAAATCCTGGAAATATCTCTCACGTTTAGCCGGTATGAGAGGGATATCCCTTCAACCAACCTCTTGTGACCTCGTGCTTAACTCTGGCTTGAGTAGAGCTTCCTGAGAACACCGATATATACCATGGATTCCTCCACTCCCTGGTCAGACACCTAATGTTTTGTCTTGTATTCTTGGATTGTTAACTCACAATGATCTATTCCAAGACTCTAAACCTATGCTAGTTGGTGTACCCTATAAATAAAATCGGTCTAATCAATTTTAAGATTAAGCATTAATTTTAATGGCTGTGATTACTCAAGGGATATGATCATGAAACTAGTGATGTGTAAGACTCAATAGTATGAAAAATCGTCAAATCCTAGACTCATCTATCCAATGAAAGAAATGCCACTAACATGCACAATCAAACCAACAATTTTGAAATAAATATGCAATCCTTTTATATTTTTCAATGCACAATCAAAATCTAAATGAAGGCAGAAAGCACTCAATGCAAGATGCAATACATAAAAGCAAATTTTTTTCTGCATTTTCTTTTATAAACAAAAGGAAAATGCAAAACCATGTGTATTTTTTTGTATTTTTCAATATATGGAAATGAAAAATGCAAGCAAAATACTACTATCTAGTCACTGATATGCCAAGGAGATCACTAAGACAACCATGTAGATACCAAACAGTAAGACTCAGCCAAAGGAATGAGCTCAAAAGGAAAAAACCAACAAGGCTAAATCCAAAGATGGGTAAAAAACCAACAAGGCTCAACCAAGAGAAACAAAGAGTTCTGGTCACAACCAAGGCATGGAACAATTAAGAAACAGGCCAACAAAGACTTAGGATCAACCAAAACCAACCCAGCAACAACCAAAGGTCATAAATCAACCAAAGCTGGAGTTGTACGCTACTATCAAAGGAATACCCGCGGGTACCCGTGAGCAGTAGAGTAAACAGAGGCGGGTATACGCGGGCAGAGCTAAGCTATCCCGCGGGTGAGGAAAGGCAAATTGGAAAACAGAGAGTCCAATGGCTTAGAAAAAGCAAGTTTTCTATATTGTATCTCAACGTCAAATAAGTGACACAGAGCTTTGACAAACAACAACTCTAATTATGGACTAATGCTAAAAAAATCCCCAAATGGATGTTTTCCCCAGCGAAGTTGCCATTTCTGTGTTGGAGAAAACTCACTATGGCTTGGGGTAGACCACAACAGATAGATTACTACCAGAAATCAACTCAATTCTCAGAACTATGCTATATAAATGACAATGCTAAGACAATGAAGAAGATAACCAACCTCGATCCAAACGTTTGATGTAGATCCCCGTTGGAGCTTTCTAATCTATGCACTTGAATCTGCAAATTAGTCTTGACAACCAATATACAACAAGTACATATAATATATAAACAGCATTAACATCATCAATAGCAATGGCCCATGATATAACAAGTAAATGCAACCCAATGTAAGATAAACAACATTTACAACATTAATGGATGAGAATATGAGTATTTCTATTAATAAACAAGAAGAAGTACAATGTGATATGACCTCTTTCCGGAAACCAATTTGAACCAAGATCTGGATCAATCCACTTGTTCCTCCACCACTTCAATCCTCCATGAATGGTAAACTCAAACTAGATAGGAGTTTGGAAGGTGAACATAAAGGGTTCATAACTACAAGGATCAATGAGTGTAGACTCGAGATAGGGCAAAAATCCACTATAGTTCTCTTGCTCTTCTTTCTCCTCCCATCCATAATCCATATGTGCTCAATATATAGTCCTCTCAAAGGTAAGTGAAAGGACACATTGAGACGTTTTTTGGGCAGATGGAGAGCCAAAGGTCACCCAATGACTGCTTTTTGGGAGTAAAAAGTAATAAAATGGTGATTTTTACCATTTTACTTGATACTCGCAGGCTATAGTGATGCAACTCACGGGTACGCCTGCTATAGTGATGCAACAAGCGGGTCAGAGGAAAAATGAGGAAATAATATGTCTGAAGGATATAAAGTGGATCTGAGTCAGTGAAATGGATCCTACAGGCCAAAGAATGCTAATGCTCACAAGGTGGAATATTACGTTGTAACAATATAAATATGCCATTTTACGTCTGTTGGACTTCAATGCCCAAAAAATACTTCTTAAGCCCCAAATTAGTCATTTCAAATTCACTTTCCATGACTGATCTAAAATCCTCTATGCCAAAATCACCAGTAAATATTAAATCATCTATATACATGCATACAATTAACTTATTACCTTTCTTGTTGATTTTTGTGTATAGCGTTGGTTCACATTCACTTCTGTGAAATCCATTCTGAATGAGGTAAGAGTCAATGCGACTGTACCAAGCTCTAGGAGCTTGCTTCAAACCATAGAGTGCCTTTTTCATCCTTTATAATTTGTGTCCTTGTCCTGAGACTTTGTAGCCTTGTGGTTGCTCCACATATACTTCCTCCTTCAAATAACCATATAAAAACGAAGACTTAACATCCATTTGGTAAAGAGGCCATGTCTTATGTGTTGCTACCAATATTGCATTGTGCTTCTACACATTTCCATCAGCATCTTGCTTGGTATTATAAATCAATCTGACGCTTATCACATCCGTGTCCTTAGGAACATCGACTAATTCCCATGTTTGATTCTTCTCAAAGCATTCTATTTCTTCATCCATGGCTTGTGCCCAAACTTTATCTTCAGCAGCTTCTTCAAATGATAGAGGATCATTAATTTGAGAAAATAATGCAAAAAATGAGAATGAATTGGTTGTACCAGTCTCATATATCTCGCGCAGGCTTCTTGTCTTTCTCGGAGTTGTTGATGTCGAACTCCATGAACTACTTGACAAAGTTTGTTGCGCTCTTGGTGTGTTTGTCAGAGTAGCTTGAACTGTGACTTGTGTCGAAGTTCCTTGTGCTGAAACATGTCGTGTTTTCCTGGGAGTAGATGGAGCTGCGAAATTATGACTCACATGCAGAGTTTCAACCACATCCTCTTCCATGTCATCATGTTTGACATGTGACACGATTTTAACATTCTTCTCTACGGTTCCATCCCATGATTCATTTTCTACAAACTGAACATCTCGAGTGATAATAACTTTTCTTTCGGTAGGGTCATACAACTTGTATGCTTTTGTGTCCTGAGAATACCCAACAAAGATACATTTATGTCCTCTATTGTCTAATTTATTTCTCAGCTCATCTGGAACATGTGCGTAAGCAACACAACAAAAAACTTTTAAATGTGAAATACTATGTTTCATACCTGTTCAAGCTTCCCGAGGAACTCTGTTCTTCACACTCTTCGTTGGACATCGATTCATGATGTATACAGTAGTTTCCACTGCCTCAGCCTAGTATTCATTTGAAAAATGCATGGCTTCCAACATACTGCATGCCATCTCTATAATGGTTCTGTTCTTCCTCTTCGCGACACCATTCTGCTGTGGTGTATACTGCACAGTGAATTGCCTATGTATGCCATGATTTTTACAAAAGTTTAATAAATCATTTGAATCATACTCACCACCTCTATATGTCCTTAAGATATTGATGTTGTAACCACTTTGCTTCTCCACAAGTGCATTGAACTACCGGAAACATCCAAACGCATCAGATTTATGTTTTAGAAAATATGTCCAGGTTTTTCTTGTGAAATAATCAATAAACGTGAGAAAGTAAGTGAAGCCTCCTATGGACGGTGTTTGCATTGGTTGTTAACAATCAAATTAGCACCCCTAATCATGTGACAGGAGCAACATATGTTTACCTTGTACCCACACCAGGAAGTCATGAAACAAGTTCATTCAGAGACAAATCCTCTCTGAGAAATGCATTAAAATGCATTAATTGTGCTTAAAATCATTTTAAATGGTGCAAAAAGCCTAAAAACTATTGAAAAGTGGGTTTTCAGTTGAAAATGATCTAAAATCATGAAAATAGATTAACCCACACCCAAAAGAGAAACCTAAGGCTCATTTTCAATGCTATATAAGAAAGGCATGGGAGGCATGGTAAGGGAGATAAAAAAAAAAAGGGATGCTGAGGAGATTCTGAAGGAAGGAGAAGAGCTCAAATTCTTCAAAAGCAAGGGTGAAGGAAGGGAAGCTTTCTCAATGACAACAACCCTAACTGCCTTGACGGCGGTTACCTACAAAATTATACTAAATCTCTTTTAATGTGAATTCATCACGTTGGAGAAGTTTCACACTTTTGTTGTTCATCACAAAGATAACTAGAAAATTCTTCCCAGAGGGTTGCATCTCCCTCTCTATCCCCCGGAATAATCTCCTCGTATCCATTTTTTCTGCAGCTACCTCCTTTCAATCGAATGCACAATTTTCTTTCTTAGGAGGATTTGTGGAGTTGAAACCCTAACTAAACAATTAGTTAGCTTAATGTAATCAACTGCCTCGAATTTGTCAATAATCATAATATTTCTGAAGGTCCGAAAAATAATTCCTAGATGAATGTTTCCTTTTTACATACCCTTAGATGAATATTTCATTTTTCCATATCTTTTTTTTTTCAATGAAAAAAAGCGTACTATTGTTATTTATATATATAAGTCAAATAGTACAACGATGAGCCATCCAAGTATGGATCCAACATTAGTTCCACTTATCAGTCTTGTCAAAATATACCCCATATTGCCAACAAAAACCATATTATCTGATACAGTATACTCTCAAAAGAAAGACCCCATAATATATATATATATATATATATATATAAAGAATTATTAGTACTTAGATGAATATTTCCTTTCTCTATACCCTTAGATGTTATATATATATAAGAATTATTAGTATTTCTTTGCATAGGGGATATTACAATCCTCCCTCCTAGAGTGAACACCATCCTTTCAATGCCTTTGCAATGTCTTTATCTAGTTATCCTTTCTTGCTTTAGCTTCTCTCTTGTTATCTTCAATGTTTCCTATATTTTGTAACTTGCTCTTTACGGAAACATTATGAGGTGTTTATGATGTTTACCATAAAATACGTACAAAGCCATAATTTCTGAAATCAAGAGAAGCCTAAACAATAAATTTCTCTTTGCAACATATGGTTGTTTCTTCTCATAATAACTCATTAAAATTTAGTTTTACCCTTGAAGATGTACTCGCAACATCTATTTGTCATACATGACATATGTAAAATTCATAATCTAAAACAAATTTCACTCATGCATTTCCCTCTCATGGCATATAACTTTTCCCTATTCAAATTTTTCATCCGTACTTCTTGTATGGTAGTAATTTTCTCAAGTGCCTTTAATCATTTTTCAAAGTTGCTTTTCAACATAAAACAATTGTATCAAATTGCATATTATGAGCATCGCATGAGCATAACATAGCATAACATGTACATATTCATAATCTTCTCATATATCCTGAAACATTTTCTAATTAAAACCATTATCAATGCACATAGCAATTATATTTTTAGCACATTTGTCACATGAGGATTCACCTCATGTATAACTTTGCAACCAATGCTTCATAACATAGTGCATGAAATACCAAAAATAATATCCACACACATACCTCTTGTATGGCAATGTTCTTTCAAGCATTTCTTGGCTAAAGAGATTAAAATCTCTCAGAGCCTGGAAGCTCAAATACCACAGATCCTAGAAGCTCAAATTCCACAAATCCTAGAAGCTCAATTTTCACAGAGCTTGAGAGCTCAATTTTCATAGAGCTTGAAAGCTCAAATACCATAGAGTCGGGAAGCTCATATTTCACAGAGTCTAGAAGCTCAATTTTCACAGAGCCTAAAGGCTCAATTTTTTTTGGTGCTCGAATATTATAGAGCCTAAAAGCTCCTTTCAAATTCAGAGTTTTTTTATCTCTCCTTTTTCTTAAGAGAAAGTGTCAGGTGTTCTAGAGCCAACACGCCCAACACCAGACTCAAATATCATAATGAGTCTAGACAGTTTAGGCGCTCCAGAGCCAACAAGCTCAACACCTAACTCATGTTTCTCTTGCTTATTCACACTTTAATTATCAATTTTCTTCTTCCTTTTCATTAGTTGGTTAATTCTAAATATTGTGTCCTAAGAGATCTATTTAGTGTAATAAGGATTCTTAAAAGTTTAAGAGCCTTATAACATAGGGTGTCCCCCGTGATTAGCTCAAAAGTTTTCAAAATTCTTTGTTTGGATACTTGTATTAAGTTGATGATCTATCTTAAATTATGGTCTTATTGAAGGTGCCATATCTCGTTACTAGCAATTATATCAAAGCATTGTTAGTGATATCAACATATAATTGATACTTCTTTCAAAAGGAAATTGGAATAAATAAGATATCATATTCACTACATTATCATTTATACTTGATGTTCCATAGCTGATTGGCTCATCATCAAATCAACGTAGTAAGTTTAAATATTTGTGTTGCTCCAAAGCTTACATGCTCGGCATCAAGACATTCTTATCTAAGTCCTCGAAGACTGGATAACAACATTACACATCCAGTATGCTAAACATCACATTACCAATTTCACGACCTGATACTTTCAACATCTTTGAAAACATGTGTAATTCATTCCAACAATTCTCGACTTACAACTTCTATGAATCAATTGTCCTATCATAGATATGTCATTTACACAACTGGTCATTCTCATAAATTTACAGTTACTGCTTTCGATTACTTCAATAGAGATTTCCAAATCTATTGATTTACTTCTTACTTTTTAAAAAAAATATTCTTGGCATATCGGGTCATCTAAACAACGATTTTCATTAAATGGAATTGATAATAAAATACCCTTTCAACAACATCTTACTAACCTTTCATATTAATCAAGTAATCATGTTCATTCTAGAATTTACCTTTTTTCCACCAAAACATTTATATTCTTTCACTTTCGATTATCTTGCTAATTTCCAATTGGCGGTGCTTCTTGCAACCATGTGTACCTACATGCTTAACTCACATTTCCTTGCCAGAAATTATTTATATCATAGTATCTTTTGTCAACATGAAGTAAGATATAGAATATAATAATGAGTTCCTTTGTTATAGTATTGAATAAATATTTTGCTTTCATTGCTACTTCTGGCTTTATTACCTCATGTCTTCTTTTCAACATAAAGTACCCAATAGCCACTATCATGAAAAGCTCACTGTATCCTTAACCCTTCTAGCATAATTTACATGAATAATACTTAAACATGCATTGGATTCTATGCATTCAAAACTTTTTAAGCACCTAGTTGCCTAAGCAAACCAATATGCATTTAAACTATCTCATACTATTGTCATAATGCATTCATTTTCATTGTAAGATTCCTTAATACTTAAAAAATTATAATTCCATCCAGATGTTTATGACACGATGCGTCCATTCGTTTTAACACACATGCCACTTTCTATGCTTAAAATAGACCACTTGAATCACAACATTTACATTCTTGCATACAAGGAGAATCATGTGGATGGAATGACTATTCTTTCACCCGACCACGATTAAGATTTTATGGTCAACAATATCCATTCTTGTAACATTAGTAATTCGAAGTCTTAACTTTTCTCTTTAATAAAGGTAACCACATAGCTTACTTCTCTATTACTATAACACCCCAAAATTTGTAAAATTTAAATTTTTTTGATAATAGCAATAAAGACAATAATAACTACGCGGAAGTAATTAATTGTTTATTATATTTAGCATTACTAAAACCATCCTACTGTTGTTTAGCAAAAGTTTGTTGAGGAATCAGTTTACAATGGACTATTCCAATTGTACTTATCTAATCATGTCTTCTTCTAATGATGAAGGGGTCTTTGGGAACCCGGGGCTTACTTAGCTGCAAACACTAAAGTATTTTATCTTGGTGCAGGTTTACAGGTAAGAGAAATTCCAGTCTTGCAGTTAGTTAAGGTCTACCACATTTAGATTAACAACTGTATTTCTATTTAAAGATAAATTCAGGTATGACCTCTACTTCTAAAGTACCTTTTGTAGGAAGTATAGTAACCTGTTGCTATGTTTATCCAAGATTACTGTAAAAGTATGAATACTTGAAATGTAGCAATAAAATGAACATACTATCATTATAAGCAAGAATGGTACCCTTTTTCCTTCGATTGGAGTAAAATTTGGAATCCAAAATACATCTTGGTAAGCATCTATTCATAGATTTGTGCAACTAGAGTGACAATGATGTTATGCACGTCATGATTCTACATCTCAAATTATGATGATATAATTCTAATGTTTATATGAAAATTATCATGATATAAGTGTAAAATGTTGACACCTATAAAATGCAGTAACCTAAGATTCGATCATCATATAGACAGTTAATGATAACAAAGTTACAATTACATTAAAAAGAACTAGAAAGATATTGGTCTATAATGATATTTACATTATTTCTGGTTTATATAATACTAGAGAATCCAATTAAAACTAAACTATTACAATGATCCTCTAACTTCCTCCTAAGTACAAAATGTATTAATTTTAGTATTTATATAGAGTTAGGATTATCAAATAAAGTCAAACCAATAGATACATGGTATTTCCCTTAGGTTCATTATACTAACATAATCAAACTTGAGATAAACCCTACATCATGGTTCATGTCATAATGTAATTTATTGATCTATAAACCAAACGATATTATAAAAAAATCGATGCTATTATCTATAAAGTATGCTAAAAGGAGCTTGTAGAAATTACACCTTCAAACTATCATTATAAAACTTCATCCTATTGTTTATGCAAAACTATAAAAATAGAATTGCTCTATAGTTACTATGTACCTGCAATAATATGCAGCAATATGATAAACAATAATAAATGATATGATAAACAATTGCTATGATTTCAATATGCAATCCTAGCTAGACTTTGGCAGTATAGGATTATAACAGAACTATATCAATTTGCACCTCTTGCATTTGACAAAATAAGCTATGCTATAAGGGTAATTAATACCATGGGTTTCCAACTATGAGTTTCTATAGGTATCGACTTATGAATGTATAAGAGTCTCTTGGAGGATTCATGTGAATGTATTTATGTCACTAATTGTGAACATAATGAAATGTAACACTACTTAGCTAACGTCGACTATGCACAAGCAATGTCATAAGCCATGTATTAAAATAATCATTGCATTAAAATGATAAGAGATGTATTAACGGGGAAAACCTTGTCATGGTAGGTTCTACGATGGCAATGAATGTTGGTACGAGAAGGGTTCTGGCACATCACCAGTCTAAGTTTGAGCATTGAAGTCTCCCAGCCATCGCAATTAGTGAGGGTGTGAGTGTGTAGCACTGTGGCTAAGACCACTTGAAGGAGCTGTTGATCTGGTATCGTCGTGGGTGAAATATTAAGAGAGAATTTAATGTAGTGGATGCTCGTCTTCCAGCATTGGTGATTGACAAAGTTCTTCCATTGATATCAATAGATCTTAACTGTTGGATAGTAACCCTAGCTCTTTGCTGTAACTGATGCTTGAAGTGTCTTTTGGACTTAATTCCACTTGTTTAATTTTCTAGGCCGACGGCTGCTACTGTGTAGGGTTTGAGGAGGAAGGGGTTTCGAAACCGAGACCTAACATTGTCTGGATGGTGTTTAAAGAACTTGTAACAGAGTAGCTTCAAAGGGTAAGTGCAGGGTTCTTCAAGTGGTTGTTTGGAGTTTGCAGAAATGTAACCTCTTCATAGTTTTGTGGTCGTGATTTTGAACGCTGCAAAAGATAACTTTGGTATGCAACCTTTGAGTTGCTCCCATGGTAATACCTGGTTCTACCAGGCAGGAGTTTGTTGTTCCCTCTGGGTTAGGAATAATGCCTCAGAGTTGTTGAAACCGTGACCTCCCAGTTGTTTTGACGAAGAAGCCTCAACCTAGCCATAGAGTGTTGGAAGATCAGAGTTCATGGTGTTTTCCTTAGTTTGTAAAGTGCTTCGCTCAGGGTTTGATACTACGGCCTCCGAGCTGTCCATGGTTGTTTTAAGCCGTCTCGTTTCCAGGTAAAGAAAAAGTCTGCGTTTCCTACAAAAGTCAGTTTATAATCTTCTTTCAATTTAAAAGAATTTTAATAGTTGTTTGTGATACAATGTAGGGTTCTAGTGATGGAATAACAGCCTTGCTCACTATGGGAGATGGATGTCGAGGACTCCGTTGTCTTGGTAAGTCTCGAGTTCATCCACCTCCCTGGAATCATCGGCAGTTGAAATGTTTTTGCTTTAAAAGAAGTAGGGTTCGTAGATAGTAATGTTGGTTTTGGGTGTGGCCGTGGCTTCAATGGCTGTGTTGTAACTTTTCCCCACAACTTGCAAAACTTCGTTTTAAGGGTTTGGAAAGTCATATGACTTGGAAAAATAAACATGGTTTCGGTTAATGCATCCGCTGTAATGTTTTGTGGCTTCAGTGCTGATAAATACTAGAATACCGTGGTTTATCCTAGATGCAATCGTAGTTTAAGTTAAAATGTGTCTCAACAGGGTTGGCTCGAACCCTAGTCAGGATTCCAGTATGAAATTGAAGTTATGTTTCGGCTAAGTGAATTTTTTTTTTGAAGTAAAGTAGACTACTATTGAAAGTTTTGAAAGGTTACGAGTTGATAAGTAGGGTTTGATCTTGGAACTAGATGACTGCAAAAATCGATCAATTATTCAAACTTTACCTTTGGTTCAAAATGATGATAGAAACGAATAAATAACACTCATAAAATATATCTAGGAGAAAAATAAGTACAAAGGTTAGTATAGTGCTATTCTGTGATGTGTTTGCATATAAATACAGTGATTACCGTAACTTATTTGCAATGATTAAGGTATCTTTCCATATGATACATATTTATTTTATAGCTGTTAAAAAGAAAATCTAGAGAGAAAGAAATATAATAACAAGTTGTATGATGCTATTTGCTTTCCTTGCAATTGTTAAAGAATTCATAAATACTTAGTAAGGTAAAAATAAATGGTCCGTATTTAAACTATGGTTTTTTCGGTGCAGAGATGCAGTATTTCACTGTGTCATTTGATGAAGTGATTGCTATGTTATCAAATGTTGTTTTGTACTTTGAAATTTAATATGTACAGGTAAATGCAACATTTAAAAGATATAACCTAGTATAATTTAATCATCCGAGCTAGCATGCAGCCTATCCTTTTATCCGATCTTAATTTGTTTCTCTATACTAGAGTACTATGCAGAGATTCATTTTGTGGCTACTAAATTATCTAGCATATGAAATGCTTGGGAGTATAGATCTGTGCATGTGCTTTTTCCTGTGTCCTTATTTGTGAATGAAAGAGCAGAGTAAAAGAAACTTTACTGTAGGAATCCAAATAATCCTCTTAGCTTTTTCTTACCATACTTAACAGATTTAATGCCACCTCTCTGTACTGGAGTACGATGCAGACTCACGCATGGGGAAAAATGCAAAGGAGTCATTTTATCAGTTAAGCAGTTAAATTAAATCAGAAATAAAATAGTTACTCCTACTGAATATTTGTAAAGATTTCTAAACCAGTTACTGAAGAAAATCATGATACTAACAAAAGATCCATGAAAGCTGGAGAACCTGATAATTGTGGGAGGAACAAATCACCCAAGAAGCCTGTTCCACCCAACCTGCTCCTAAAACAGCCAAGATGTCTGCCTTAGGACCCCTGAGCCTATTCAGTGAACCACCAGGAAGAAGAAACTTCAGAAGCTTAGGTCCTCCACTTGTAGCAGCAAGAATTTATCCAGTCTTAAAGACTTATCAGTCAAAGGGACCTGCACCAGCACCTCTACTTTTCTTCTCAGAATAACTAGCAGACTCACAATTGCACTCTCCACAGCCTCCCTAATTCGAATCTCTTATTCATTACCTGATGCACATGAGGAAATATTTCTACAGAAAAATATTGTAAGAGCTCCCTGCTCAATTCGAATTTCTTTATATAGGCTGCTTAGGCCTTTTTGTAGTTAAATGGTCATTAGTGAGCTACCTGCTCACCTCCCTCCACCTGGAGGGGGAATGCCAAAATTTTAGGGGTAGTTGTCCCATAACAACATCTAGTGGTAGAGTGCAAATGTTGCCATCTGTCCCATGCCTTCTAGCAGATTCCATTCCTCCTAATGGGTCAGTGAACACTCTTGTAACAGATTTCTTGAGTGTTTGTCTCCTATTTTATTTTATTAAATAATAATAATGAGTCATTACAGTCATCTTTGACCAAATTTGGCCATAATTACAAAGCTCTGGAATTATTATTTAACATAAGGTATTTTGCAAAAATTTAAAATAAATTTCCTCAAAATTTAGGTAGGTGACATACACCCCCCCTTAAGTATCAACATCATCCTCGATGTTGCTTTATTCACTCTCTGAGTGTTCCTGGAACAGAGTTGGTTATGCTGCCCGCATACTACTCTCCAACTCCCAGGTTGCCTCTGTTGGGCTAAAGTGCTTCCATTGCACTTTTACTTGTCCAATGGCCCGATTCTGGAGCAGAGTCTCCTTCCTTATGAGGATACAATCTGGTTCCACCGAAAAATCGCCGCCTTGTTCCACCTGAGCATTATTCCAATTTACAACACGAGTAGGATCGTGCACATATTTCTTTAAAAATGAAATGTGAAAAACATTATGGATTTTGAGGTTTGAAGGTAGGGCCAATTGATATTCCACGGGTCCAACCCTTGAAATTTTTTTGAAAGGGACACAATACCTGGGTGCCAGTTTGGCACAGCTTCCCAGCTTCAATGAACTCTTTTTCAGCCTTACCTTAAGAAAAACATGCTCCCCAACCTGGAACTCTTTATGAGTTCTTTTAAGGTCTGCTTGACTTTTCTGCCTATCTTGGGCAGCTTTAAGATTTTCTTGCACCTGTTTCACAATAAGCTCTAACTCCTACAACAATTTAGGCCCTAAAATGACTTTGCTAACTAGATCACTCCAGGAAATTGGTGTGTTACACTTCCTACCATAAATAATTTCAAACGGGCTAAGCTTGGTTGATGCATGGTAATGATTGTTATATGCAAATTTTGCTAAATGCAAATCCTTAACATACATTCTGAGCATGTCTTCCAATATTTGATTCACCCTTTCAGTCTGTCCATCAGTTTGCGGATGAAACGCGATGCTGAAATTTAAGGTTGTATTTATCCCTTTAAACAAGGAACTCCAAAAATTTCCTGTGAATTTTGAATCTCGGTTCGAAACTATTACCTTGGGTATCCCATGCAATCGAAAAATCTGCTTCATAAAAATTTCTACAATGTCAGGAGCTTTATGGGTAGTTTTTACAGGGATAAAATGCACTGCTTTGCTAAGTTTGTCTACTGCCACCATGATGGAGTCGTTCTGTTTTTTATTCTTTGGCAGCCCAGTGATAAAATCTATACTTATGATTTCCCATTTCCAGCTGGGTATAGTCAATGGCTGTAGCAAGCCAGCAAGATGCTGATGTTCCTTCATTCTGGGCCAATAGTATTCTTTTTGTAGCATTGTGATGGTTTTCTGATAACCTGGATGGCAAGAGTAGTGGCTTTTATGCATCTCATCCAAAATCAGAATTTTTACTCCTGGTATGTTTGGTACATACAGTCTGTTTTTGTACAGCAGTAAGCCATTTCCTTCAAACTATAACTTGTCATAGAATTTTTAGAATTGTTTTCTGCTGTCCTTTCAGGTAATTTTATGTATTCTTCATCATTTTTTATTCCTTCAAAATCTACTTTTCAAAGTCTGTGGTGTACGTGCTGATAGCTGAAATAAAATGTATCCTTGCATTACGACTTAATGCATCAGCAACCTTATTCTCCTTCCCCTTAATGTGCTGAATTTAAAAATCATATTCGCTCAGAAAGGTTAGCCATTTAGCTTGTCTCGGATTCAGATTTGTCTGATCTAATAAATATTTCAGCCCAATGTTATATGTCATTAAAGTGAATTTTCTTCCAATCAGGTGGTGACACCATATTTTCAAGGTGTGAATTACTGCTAACAATTCTAGATCGTAAGTAGAATAATTCTTCTTATGTATTTTTAGCTTTCTAGATTCATAGGCCATGTCATGACCTTCCTGTGTTAGGACTTCTCCAAGTCCGTCATTACACACGTCAGTACATACTACAAAATCCTTATTAGGATATGCAATCTTTAAGATAGGTGCTGTGGTCAGTAATTCCTTCAACCTTTTAAAACTGTCTGCACATTTCTGATCCCATACAAACTTCTTTCCTTTCTTCTCCAAGGACGTAATGGGGTTCGGAATCTTCGAAAACCCTCCAATGAATTTTCTGTAATACCCAGTGATACCCATGAATGATCGTAAGTTTGTCACATTTTTGGGGATTGGCCCTTCATTAATGGCCTTTATCTTAGCGGGATCAACAGAAATCCCTTCCTTAGAGATTATGTGTCCTATGTACTGAATCTTGTCTTTGTAAAAATCACACTTACTGAACTCAACATAGAACTGGTGATCTCTCAGAACTTGCAAAATGATACGTAGATGTTCATCTGCTCTTCCTTGCTCTTAGAATATACTAAAATGTCGTCGATAAACACAACATCAAACTTATCCAAATATTTGTACAGAATTTTGTTCATCAAACACATAAATACAGTAGGGGCATTAGTCAACCCAAACGGCATGACCACAAACTCATAATGTCCATAACGAGTTCTAAAGGCTGTTTTAAAAATGTCTTCCTCCTTCACCCGAACCTGATGATATCCCGACCGTAAATCAATCTTTGAGAATATCGTTGCTCCGCGTAGCTGGTCAAATAGGTCATCAATGCAGGGCAACAGATACCTATTCTTGATCGTCATTTTATTCAGTTGACGATAATTTATGCAAAGTCTTAGGGTGCCATCCTTCCTTTTAACAAAAATGACCAGTGCTCCCCAAGGAGATACGATGGTCGTTATATATTTTTTATCAATCAGTTCTTTCAACTGAGATTTTAACTCATTCAGCTCTAGTATATTCATCCTGTATGGAGCCTTGGAATTAGGCATTACACCCGGTATCAATTCAATATTAAAATCTAGATATCTTTTTGGAAGTAGTCCTGGAATCTCTTCACGAAACACATCTTGGAAATCATTTAAGATGGGTATGTCTTCAATTTTCAGTTTGTCTTCCGTAGTACTTAACTCCTCATTTACCACATTTACTGCAAACATTTGACATCCCTTTCTAATTGCTTTCTTTACCTGCATTGCTGAAATCTGTCTGAGGGATGTCCTTCTAGGAATACCCTTCACCTGGATTGTTCTTCCTTCATCATTTAAGCACATGAAACTCTTCTCATAACAATTCAGAATGACATGATGGGATTCCAACCAGTCCATTCCAATTAATATGTAATAAGATCCTAAAGGTAAAACATTTAACTTGATCTGTGTTTTTAGTTGATTCATAGCTAAAACACAACTTTCCACAAAATCAGAAACCCTTCTTTTCGTTCCTGTTGCTAGTCTGACCAACCATGATTTATTGAATTTTTTTGTTTTCAACTTAAATTTTTTGACAATAACTGGTGATATGTAACTTAGACCAGCGCCTGGATCAATTAAAATAGAAACTGGATGGTTTTGTAACATACCTTCAACCTCTACCATTGAGACTTGGTGTTCTGCTTGCTGATTGTCTAACGCTGCATTAATTCTGGGTACTTCTCTTGCCAAATCTCCTACAGTAGCTTCAGATTGTATGGAGTGAATATGGTTAGTTGTATGATTCTTAAGTGAACAATCTGAGGCATAATGAGATCCTTGGCACTCAAAGCATTTTATAGGTGGCTTATGCTCACTGGTCATGGAAACATTGGGAACATTTCTGTGAGTTGTAAATTTCTGCTGCTGATTATTTCTGGAACTGTTCCCTTGAAAATTTCGATTTTGGAAATTTTTCTTTTGGAAACCGGAATTTCCACCATATCTGAAATTTTTCTTTTTCTGTTCAAAGTTACTGGGTTTTGGGTTTTTCCAGTTAGGCACCCTTTCTCTTTTCTTGTTCTGGTCAAAGCAAAAAGTTTCTTTCCTCATGGCTTCTTCCAATGTCTTAGGGTTATCGTACTCTATTCTGTCCTTGATGTTGAAGGGTAGACAACTTAGGTACCTCTGGACCTCCGGTTTTTCTTCCACCATGTACGGCACATACCTTAGCAAACTTAAAAACTTGTTGTTCAGTTCTTTCATGTTCATCATTCCCAGTTTTAGATCATAGAATTCTTTGGATTTTTCTTCATAATACTGCTCAGATAAGAATTTCTTCTTGAAGTATATTTTAAAAGTACCTTAACTCACATCTCGGTCCTTTATGCCTTTTACCCTTTTAAGGTCTTGCCACCAAATACCTGCTTTCCCGGTCATATTGTAAATTGCCATTTTTGCCTTTAAGGATTTTGAATAATCATAGATCTGAAAATACTTTTGCATGCTAGATAGCCACGCCTCAGCTACCTCTCCTTTCTCCATTTTTCCATTGAAAGTTGGGGGTTTGATTTTCTTGAATTCACTAGATATCTGTTCGTACTGTTTATTTCTTTTCCTCTTTGGCTTCAAATCTCCTTCACTGTTGTCACTAGAATAGTTATGCTTCTTTTTACATGGATGTTTGGAAGTTCTTGAGGATGTTGAGTTGTTGTTTTCATTAGTTGTTTTTGCTTGCTTACTCTTGCCCTCATAAGGTAAGTATTCAGTCCTGAAAGTACGTTCAATTTCCTGTTCATCTATTGGGTATTGGTCGAACAGTACTTGCTTCAACTCCTCTTGTGTTCTTAGAATTCTTTCATTGTCCTATTTTACTAATCTTATCTCTGCTTTCAATTCTTGAAAAGCACGTAATAATTCTGATGAATTGTTGTCCAGATTGCCATGGAATTGTTGTTCCGTACTATGGCTATTTGGTGGAAATCTGTCCTCCACCCATTCAGCTGATCCTTCCATACCTGTAAATTAAAAACAATTTTCTGTATACAACAAAATAAATTAAACTTGAGTTAGCGAAGGACTTTGCAGTCATAAAATTTCTGTTGCGTGTTTTCTTGGACCTTTTTAGGCCTAGAGTTCGAACATGAGCTCTGATACCACCTGTAACACCGCAAAATTTGTAAAATTTAAATTTTTTTGATAATAGCAGTAAATACAATAATAACTATGCGGAAGTAATTAATTGTTTATTATATTTAACATTTCTAAAATCATCCTACTGTTGTTTAACAAAAGTTTGTTGAGGAATCAGTTTACAATGGACTATTCTAGTTGTACTTATCTAATCATGTCTTCTTCTGATGATGAAGGGGTCTTTGGACACTCGGGGCTTACTTAGTTGCAAACACTAAAGTCTTTTATCTTGGTGCAGGTTTACAGGTAAGAGAAATTCCAGTCTTGCAATTAGTTAAGGTCTACTGCATTTAGATTAACAGTTGTATTTCTATTTAAAGATAAATTCAGGTATGACCTCTACTTCTAAAGTACCTTTTGTAGGAAGTATAGTAACCTGTTGCTATGTCTGTCCAAGATTACTGTAAAAGTATGAATACTTGAAATGTAGCAATAAAATGAGCATACTGTCATTATAAGCAAGAATGGCACCCTTTTTCCTTCGATTGGAGTAAAATTCGGAATCCAAAAATACATCTTGGTAAGCATCTATTCATAGATTTGTGCAGCTAGAGTGATAATGATGTTGTGCAGGTCATGATTCTAAATCTCAAATTATGATGATATAATTCTAATGTTTATACGAAAATTATCATGATATAAGTGTAAAATGTTGACACCTATAAAATGCAGTAACCTAAGATTCGATCATCATATAGACAGTTAATGATATAAAAGTTACAATTACATTAAAATGAACTAGAAAGATACTGGCGTATAATGATCCTCTAAAACTAAACTATTACAATGATCCTCTAACTTCCTCCTAAGTACAAAATGTATTAATTTTAGTATTTATATAGAGTTAGGATTATCAAATAAAGTCAAACCAATAGATACATGGTATTGCCCTTAGGTTCATTATACGAACACAATCAAACTTAAGATAAAACCTACAGCATGGTTCATGTCATAATGTAATTTATTGATCTATAAACCAAACGATATTATAAAAAAATCGATGCTATTATCTATAAAGTATGCTAAAAGGAGCTTGTAGAAATTACACCTTCGAAATATCATTATAAAACTTCATCCTATTGTTTATGCAAAAATATAAAAATAGAATTGCTCTATAGTTACTATGTACCTGCAATAATATGCAGCAATACGATAAACAAAAAGAAATGATATGATAAACAATTGCTATGATTTCAATATGCAATCCTAGCTAGACTTTGGCACTATAGGATTATAACAGAACTATAGAAATTTTCACCTCTTTCATTTGACAAAATAAGCTATGCTATAAGGGTAATTAATACCATGGGTTTCCAACTATGAGTTTCTATAGGTATCGACTTATGAATGCATAAGAGTCTCTTGGAGGATTCATGTGAATGTATTTATGTCGCTAATTGTGAACATAATGAAATGTAACACTACTCATCTAACATCAACTATGCACAAGTAATGTCATAAGCCATGTATTAAAATAATCATTGCATTAAAATGATAAGAGATGTATTAACGGGGAAAACCTTATCATGGCAGGTTCTACAATGGCAATGAATGTTGGTACGAGAAGGGTTCTAGCACATCACCTGTCTAAGTTTGAGCATTGAAGTCTCCCAGCCATTGCAATTAGGAGGGTGTGAGTGTGTACCACCGTGGCTAAGAGCACGTGAAGGAGCTGTTGATCTGGTATCATCGTGGGTGAAATATTAAGAGAGAATTTAATGCAGTGGATGCTCGTCTTCCAACGTTGGTGATTGACAATGTTCTATCGTTGATATTAATAGATCTTAACCGTTGGATAGTAACCCTAGCTCTTTGCCGTAACTGATGTTTGAAGTGTCTTTTGGACTTCATTCCACTTGTTTAATTTTCGAGACCGACGGCCGCTACTATGTAGGGTTTGAGGAGGATGGGGTTTCGAAACCGAGACCTAACATTTTCTGGATGGTGTTTAAAGAACTTGTAATCGAGTAGCTTCGAAGGGTAAGTGCAGGGTTCTTCAAGTGGTTGTTTGGAGTTTGCAGAAATGTAGCCTCTTCACAGTTTTGTGGTCGTGATTTTGAACGCTGCAAAAGATAACTTTGGTACACAACCTTTGAGTTGCTTCCATGGTAATACCTGGTTCTACCGAGCATGAGTTTGTTGTGCCCTCCGGGTTAGGAATAATGCCTCAAAGTTGTTGAAACCGTGACCTCCCAGTTGTTTTGATGAAGAAGCCTCAACCCAGCCGTAGAGTGTTGGAAGCTCAGATTTCGTGGCGTTTTCCTTAGTTTGTAAAGTGCTTCACTCAGGGTTCAAGACTACAACCTTCGTGCTGTCCATGGTTGTTTTAAACTATCTCGTTTCTAGGTAAAGAAAAAGTCTGCGTTTCCTGCAAAACTCAGTTTATAATCTTCTTTCGATTTAAAATAATTTTAATAGTTGTTTGTGATACAATGTAGGGTTCTAGTGATGGAATAACAGCCTTGTTCACTGTGGGAGATGGATGCTGAGGACTCCCTTGTCTTGGTAAGTCTCGGGTTCATCCACAACCCTGGACTCATCGGCAGTTGACATGTTTTTGCTTTAAAAGAAGTAGGGTTCGTAGATAGTAATGTTGGTTTTGGGTGTGGCCGCGGCTTCAATGCCTGCGTTGTAACTTTTCCCCACAACTTGCAAAACTTCGTTTTAAGGGTTTGGAAAGTCATATGACTTGGAAAAATAAACATGGTTTCGGTTAATGCATCCACTGTAATGTGTTGTGGTTTCAATGCTGATAAATACTAGAATGTCGTGGTTTATCCTAGATGCAATCGTGGTTTAAGTTAAAATGTGTCTCGGCAGGGTTGGCTCGAACCCTAGTCATGATTCCAGTCTGAAATTAAAGTTATGTTTCGGCTAAGTGGATTTTTTTTTTGAAGTAAAGTAGACTACTGTTGAATGGTTTGAAAGGTTACGAGTTGATAAGTAGGGTTTGATCTTGGAAGTATATCACTGCAAAAATCAATCAATTATTCAAACTTTACCTTTCGTTCGAAATGATGATAGAAACGAATGAATAACACTCAGAAAATATATCTAGGAGAAAAGTAAATACAAAGGTTAGTACAGTGCTATTCTGTGATGTGTTTGCATATTAATACAGTGATTATCTTAACTTATTTGCAATGATTAAGGTATCTTTCCATATGACACATATTTGTTTTACAACTGTTAAAAAGAAAATCTAGAGAGAAAGAAATATAATAACAAGTTGTATGGTGCTATTTGCTTTCCTTGCAATTGTTAAAGAATTAATAAATACTCAGTAAGGTAAAAATAAATGGTCCATATTTAAACTATGGTTTTTTCGGTGCAAAGATGCAGTATTTCACTGTTTCATTTGATGAAGTGATTGCTATGTTATCAAATGTTGTTTTGTATTTTGAAATTTAATATGTATAGTTAAATGCAGCATTTAAAAGATATAACCCAGTATAATTTAATCATCCAAGCTAGCATGCAGCCTATCCTTTTATCCGATCCTAATTTGTTTCTCTATACTAGAGTACTATGCAGAGATTCATTTTGCAGCTGCTAAATTATCTAGAATATGAAATGCTTGGGAGTATAGATCTGTGCATGTGATTTTTCCTGTGTCCTTATTTGTGAATGAAAGAGCAAAGTAAAAGAAACTTTACTGTAGGAATCCAAATAATCCTCTTAGCTTTTTCTTACTATACTTAACAGATTTAATTCCACCTCTCTGTACTAGAGTACGATGCAGACTCACGCATGGGGAAAAATGCAGAGGAGTCATTTTATCAGTTAAGTAGTTAAATTAAATCAGAAATAAAATAGTTACTCCTACTGAATATTTGTAAAGATTTCTAAACCAGTTATTGCAGAAAATCATGATACTAACAAAAGATCCATGAAAGCTGTAGAACCTAATAATTGTGGGAGGAACAAATCACCCAAGAAGCCTATTCCACCCAACCTGCTCCTAAAACAGCCAAGATGTCTACCTTAGGACCCCCGAGCCTATTCACTGAACAACCAGGAGGAAGAAACTTCAGAAGCTTAGGTCCTCCACTTGCAGCAGCAAGAATTTATCTTGTCTTAAAGACTTAGCAATCAAAGGGACCTGCACCAACACCTCTTGTTTTTTTCTTAGAATAACTAGCAGACTCACAATTGCACTCTCCACAGCCTCCCTAATTCGAATCTCTCAGTCATCACCTGATGCACATGAGGAAATATTTATTCATAAAAATATTGTAAGAGCTCCCTTCTTAATTCGAATTTCCTTATATAGGCTACCTAGGCCTTTTTGTAGTTAACTGGTCATTAGTGAGCTACCTACTCACCTCCCTCCACCTGGAGGGGGAATGCCAAAATTTTAGGGATAGTTGTCCCATACCAACAGCTAGTGGTAGAGTGCAAATGCTGCCATCCATCCCATGCCTTCTAGCAGCTTCCATTCCTCCTAGTGGGTCAGTGAACACTCTTGTAACAACTTTCTTGAGTGTTTGTCTCCTATTTTATTTTATTAAATAATAATAATGATTCATTACAGTCATCTTGACCAAATCTGACCATAATTACAAAGCTTTGAAATTATTATTTAACATAAGGTATTTTGCAAAAATTTAAAATAAATATCCTCAAAATTTAGGTAGGTGACAATTACTAACATACTAACCATCCAAATATGTTAGTCTTATAACCAAGTTAAACATATATACTTATAATTAATATTTATTTTCATGCGTACAACTTGTCATACTGAGTTTTGGAAGCTCCTTTCATACCATTATCCATTTTATGATAAAAAAATTCCTTAAGTAATCGACTTGAGTGGTGTTTTAACTATAGCATAGTTACTCGTGCTTCAACACATGTCAAGGAAAAATGAGCATGTCAATCTTTATTTTTGGGATTCTAGGAAATTTCCTCATAATATTAAAAACTAAATTTATTGTTATCACGGGATTTACTTGGAACTGAATTCAGTTATTGAACATAGGACTTTTCTCACCCATAATTTCATTTATTACCTATTTGTAACAATCAATAATCACACATTCAATTAAACACAATCAACTTATGTAGTCCTTTTAGCATTTTTGTTATAGCACCTTAACTCATACTTGCTATAGCATGCCCTTGAGTAAGCACAAATTTTGCATTCAAACAATCAATACTTCATAGAGTACACAACTTACCTAAATGTATGCGAGTGCCACATAGTCCTAACCTCATCTCCAATACCACTTGTAACATACCCAACTTCCATGAAGCATTTTTAGGGAAATGGGGTATAATTTGTTTTTCCTTGACATCAAATAATCAAATGCATTAGTCACATTATTATAAGAAAATATGAATATGTACTTAATTGTAAATCATAAGTAGTATTGCCTATAACACTTGTGCAATCATCACTTTCTCTCCTTTGTTTAGTCCATGCCATAAAACATATACCTTAGACATGATAGCCATACATGTATACATATTAATTTTTACCCAATTAATGGTTTATTACAAAACAAATACTCTAAGGTAATTTATACAAAAGTGAAACCCCCTTTTAAATGGGATCTTAGATCCAATATCTTAATAAATCTCCACATGATTCTTACATAACTAAACACCCAAAATTGTCACTTTAAATGTAAACTTATGTAACAGACATTTAACACTCTTTAGTGAACTCACTCACAATTTAAACACCATCTTAGACCACAAACATAAAAAACTGAAATAAAACACGTAATTTGAAAATATGAGAGAGACCAATATACGTGGTTCACCCAAATATATGGGCTACGT